>CM064542.1:12794084-13461584 GCA_032716605.1 Paralithodes platypus
GATGCGCACTGATCATGTATCAGAATTGTAGGAGATATGACAGTATAATTGTAGGAGTTATGCCGGATGCACCGTGTGGTGTAGGAGATATGCTGGGTACTCGGTATCAGAATTGTAGGAGATATGCCGGATGCACCGTGTGGTGTAGGAGATATGCTGGGTACTCGGTATCAGAATAAATATTGTAGGAGATATGACAGTATAATTATAGGAGTTATGCCGGATGCACCGTTTGGTGTAGGAGATATGCTAGGTACTCAGTTTTGGTGTAGGAAATGTGCTGGACACTTTGTTTTGTGTAGGAAATATGACCGACTGTGTGTAGGATATGTGGCAGTACTCCAACTTTTGTATTTGTGTAGGAGATGTGACTACGCCCCATTCATGTCACTTGTTTTAGGTACCGTAATAGCGAGCAATATAGTCATACTTACCATGGTTTTTATATATGCTCAACTTTATCATAGGAATTGTGATGTATTAATAGCATGAAGGGAAGCTAAAGAGGCCGAATTAAAACCAATTAATTTCGAAGTGAGAACAAAAGTGTAGGCTACGTGAGATAGTGCCATTAAAATCTGTGTTACTGGCAACTTCTATTGCTTCCCTTAACCCGTAGAGCCCCGGCTATTTTTGTATTGTTTGTTCACCAGAACCCGGCCGGTTTTCAAAAAATGGTTTTATTCCAGAAACAATAGCGAATGGGTTAGGAATGAAGGAAAAACCACGAAAAACCGCTCAAAAAGCTTAAAAAATGGTCCTACAGACCCCCCGAAAACGTATTTTACAAGAGTAAAAATTTAAGGAAATTACCCCAAAAAACCAGGTTATTGCGCGCTCACTCACACGCACGTGGACTTTGAGAGTTTTCAACCATCGGCACGGTTGCGTGGGATACGTACACAGTTCCCATACAAATCTGAGCCCTCTCGAGTGGCTACACCTGAGGTTACGTTCGGAGCAATTAGGGTGACTCGTCAGACGCGTCGCTGGGGCTGTGCGTTACATACATCGCCGACGCGCCAGACGCGTCGCTGGGGCTCCACGGGTTAAACCAAGCTTATACTTTATTGTTACCACATCTACTGCATGCTCAGTGCTGTTAATACTCAGCCAAATGGACAAATATATATAGGATAAATAGCTCAACTAAAATAAGTTTTAACCATTTAACTATGTAGGCGAAAACAATAGCCTAACCAATGTGACTCGTTATATAAACTATGCATCATTACAACCTACTAGGCTATTAAAAAGACAACTCATGTCTCCAATAACTCTTATCCTACTTATTAAATGCATTTGAAAATAATCGTTCACTTGTGATGGAGGAGGAGGTGGGGATCAGGAGGTCAGAAGTGTGGGAAGCCATGAAAAGAGTGAAGCTGGGGAAAGCACCAGGAACAGATGGAGTGTGTGGGGAAATGTTGAGGTATGGTGGTGAGATAGTGATAGAATGGGTATGGAAAATGTGCAAACTAGCATGGGAGAAGAGGAGTGCACCCAATGACTGGAAGACTGGCATAATAGTCCCCCTATATAAGGGCAAAGGGGAAAGAGGAGTGTGTGGTAACCACCGAGGAATATGTTTTCTAAGTGTAGTAGGGAAGGTATACAGTAGGGTAGTGATTGAGAGAGTGAGAGTGAGAACGGAGAAATGGATAGGCGACGAGCAGGGAGGTTTTAGGAATGGAAGAGGATGTGTAGATCAGATTTTTACCCTGAATTGTGTTGTGGAGAAATATCTGGAGAAGAAACAAAAGGTGTATGTTGCCTTTATGGACTTGAGAAGGCCTATGACAGAGTGGATAGAGAGGGTTTGTGGAAAGTACTTAGAATATACGGAGTAGATGGCAAGTTGCTGAAAACAGTGAAGAGTATGTATGAGGGTGCAAAGGCGGCAGTACGTGTGGAGAGTGAGCAAAGCGAGGTCTTGGACCTGAAGGTTAGTTTGAAACAGGGGTGTGTGATGTCCCCGTGATTGTTTACTGTATATATGGATGGAGTCATGAAAAAAATACTATCAAGAGCAGTGGATGTTGGTGTATCGCTGAAAAGGGAGGGAAATGAGTGGAAGCTGCCTATACTGCTGTTTGCAGTTGATACAGTTCTGATGAGTGATAATGAATGGGAGCTGCAGGGTTTGGTAAATGAGTTTGGAATAGTGTGCAAAAAACGGAATTTGAAGGTAAATGCGGGGAAGAGCAAGGTTATGGTATTCGAAAAGGCTGAAGTCACAGAGTGTGAGGTGAAGTTGAACGGTCACGCTATGGAGATCGTCAGCTCTTTTAAGTATCTGGGCAGTGTGTTGAGTAAAGATGGGACAGTGAATGAGGAGGTGCGGGAGAGGGTGCACCAGGGGAAGAGGGTTGTAGGAACGTTGAAAGCAGTAACAAGAAATAGGGTGGTCAGTATGGAAGTGAAGAAGTCCTTGCATGACAGTGTGGTAATCCCGACACTAACTTACGGAAGCGAAGCATGGACGTTCGGGAAGAGACTTAGACCAAGAGTGAGAGCGGTGGAAATGAGTTACTTGAGAAGTGCGTGCGGAGATACATTGATGGATAGACAGACGAATGAGGAAGTAAGAAGGAGGTGTGGTGTGGAGGTAGATGTGCTGGAAACTGTGAAAAGGAACAACTTGAGATGGTTCGGCCATATGGAACGTATGGAAAGCGAAAGATTTACTAAGAGGGTGTACGAGAGCGAGGTGGAAGGACAGAGAGGGAGAGGTGCACCGAAGGAGAGGTGGAAGGATGGAGTGAGGAAGTATATGAATGAAGGCGGTGCTGGTTGGGAGGAGGGGCGTCGACTGACTGGGGACAGAGGTGCATGGAGGCGGTTCGTTCGTGGCCATCCCTTCGGGGATTGCGGCATCAGGCAATAAATAGATAGATAGATAGATTGTGATTGCTTACATGTTATTAGCTATATATTTTAATTCGTACAAAGGATTAACATTGTGCATGGATACTGAAATGACGGGTCTGAAGACAAGCCATCCAGGAAACGGTTGCAAAATAGCCAGTCTGCAACTCCAAGACCCTAAGAAGACAAGAGAAATACAAGAGCCACCCCTGTTTACCCATGCTCTGACCACCGCACAAATACAAAAGCGACTCCTGTTTCCCCGTGCTCTAAGACAACAGCCACCCACCACGAGAATGGGAAATTCTAACCAACAATCAACGCCCTGCTCTCCAACCCTCCTCCCAACCCTCATAGCCAACCACAGCACAGCATTTCCTCAGCTCCCGGATATGGAATACACTGAAGAAATGTTTATGCAAATAAAACATCAACGGCCTGAAGTCTACAGATATAAATGGATATAGACAAGGACACATTGTGACAAACCGGGAGATATAATAAACCTCTACCAAGAACCACTCTTAGGCGAGTTGAAGTCATGTTTGTCTAGGAATTTAAATTATGGACGATTCCGTACACATAGGATTTCTCCATTAGCACCTAAGTAATTAATAAACTACCTATTGTATATGTATCAATGTAAACTGCTATTATGTATGTCTACGCTAAGTATTTACCTCACAACTTCATCACAACCAATTCCCCCATATCCCTGTGACCTTGAACCCCTGTAAACGAGAGTCAAGGATAAAGCCGAATATTACCTCTCCGAAATTGTAGAAAAGTATGCAAACCACACTACGATACTATTCTAGACCTACCTAAGGAACAGAGTAGCTAATCCACAGTTGTAGCTTGTACCAGCCTGCCCCTACCCTGCCCAGAGAGTGTACTTACCTGAAGTACCCCTGAAGTCCTGTTCGAGTGACGCCCTACCCACCTGAAGTGTTGCTCCTCGGACCCACGACCTACGTTGGCCAGACCTGTTGTCTCTTCCCCTACCCTCCAAATATTCCCTTTGTGTTCCTGTGTATTTTTCGTTGTGTTATTGTTGTCAAGGTAAGGTAAAATATGTGAACCGTGTTGTGATAATTTACTCTGAGATCTGTGCCTAAGATCCTTGAGTGTGTACTGTGTTAATCCTTCTGAACCTTTTCTACAATCTGTGTTAAAACTGTGTATAAGTCCTAGCCCTGTTATTTGATTAATTTTCTTCAGAACGTCTTATGCATACGTTATATAGCTGCGTTCAGTTATTCACCTTGCCACTCGCTCACAGATTTTCCTAATATATGTATTCTGCTATGTATTTTGTGAGTTAAGGTCGAAGTGTATTTCGTGATCTGATTCTTAAATAACTTTACCTAGAACCTATGCCCATTTTCATAACGAATTTACCTCGGAATACCTAGTTATTATCCCTATAACATTCCCCGTGAAAATTAATTTTCCCCCAAGCTTCCCTGATTATGTTCGATTACATGATCACCTTTGTAATTATTTTATGAATTTGTATTAACGTTCATTTGATTACTGATGTAAGTAATTCTGATTCTTCATGCTCAGGAATTCCAGCATTGCATAGATTCTGTTGATTAATTGCCCATCACTTACCATACACCTCGTATTCTAGTGTATGTTCATTAACCCTCGGGACCCGGGCTGCCTGTTAGAAGGACGGTCGCCCGTACCCGGGCGAAATGGCCGAAAAACGTCTTGGCCTAGGCTACCGTATTTTTGTTTATTTTAACTGCTAGAAATTTCCCACGCATCCCTAAACGTAGTGCGGTTTCCACACTTTAAACTGGCTTTGAGTAGAGCTCTCTAAGTCAACTGGTTCAGTTGTGATGACGATTTTAGTGGAGTGCATTTTCAGGCAATGTTAGCAATACGACGATCTTTTCACTAATGAAACTAAGACATACAGACGTATAATAACAAACGAGTCTTCTCCTTCCTGTTTTCGGAGGTGCGGTGGAGTTACATTCGTCCGACGCACGGCGTTCGGATCAAGCTTGCAAGGCTTGCAAGCTTACTGTGTTACGACCTGGCACTCGGGTACACAAGGGCTCTCAATCAGAACTCGAATACGGCTCGCTGCCACAACGGAAACACACGATCCCAACCCCTGAGTACTGCCAGCCGAACAAAAAACACCAATACCCTCCAGAGTTCAATCTGCTATAACGGGGTATACAAGAACTCGGTACTAGTGTTCAACAACAGACTAATAAAGAGACAGGAATTCTCTAGTCTGGTCAACAATCAAACAAAGAAGTAAGAAACAACAACACCAAAGAATAGTGTTGGCCGAAGCCGAAGTAATCCACCCTTGACTAAGAACTTAAGAAGTCCTCCACCCTCTACTTCGGATCGGCACTATTACGTTACGTTAATTAATAGTCCTTAAGCATCGAGCAAGGAATCTTCTGAAAAAAGTTAGATGCTTCTCGGATGCTCGTAAGAAGTACGTATCGGATTTTGAACAGTAATTCAATAAGAAAAACACTGGCAATTAAATACTATTAAAGGTTTAAATTGGCATAAGAATAATTAAAAGAATATGCAATAGTAAATGGCAAACATTAAAAGAAGTACTCCGCAAATGCAACGGCAATAGCCTACTCGGATTGTGCTCGTGGGCCACTAATCACTAAAGTAGCCAAGCTTGCAACACATGAAATCAATAGTGCATAAACAAAATCATACATAAGGAAAGCTTCAATACTATTCTGTATCTACTAATCGAGTAAAGTCTAGCTGGGGTACTGTGGGCAAAAGGTAGCAGTGACTGAGCAAAAAACGGCTCGTAGCCTAGCGAAGTCCTCACAACTGTTTAAAGTATTACGTTAACACTAACCAGTGCACTTTGAGAAATCCAGATCCCTTGTATCTGGTTTTCTCCCGGCTCCTTGACAAAGTAAAAACAAGCTGTTAATAAAATACAGGGTGGTTAGGCTCTTGCCCTCACGCACTGTAAATTATTAACTCAACACAGTCAGCCGCGAAGACAACCTAGGCTTCACTGAACCGAAACGAGTATGCAGGTTTATCGCTTAACCACTGCATCAAACAACAACTCGTAACACAGAAAAGCCTTACCCCAGTCTAGCATTACCTAGACTAGCAGAAAACAGGAATAATAATAATAACACACAGGGAAATGCATAGACAAGTGCAACAAACATAAATCAATCCTATTCTAAGTTAACCCTTCCAAAATAGGCTATCTAATAGGCATGTATCTCATGAGAACTCAAGCGATAATACGTTGGCTGACTAGCTCTGCACCAACGGGACCATGGAAGTTAAAAAGGGTAGGGAAAAGAGGAGATAAGAATGTAAGGTAGTAGAGAAAGTTCACATCAGTCAGAAGAATATATAGTTAGCAAGGGAAATGAGAAGTCGCTCTGCCTAATGAGTTCTGATCAAAAAATGGCTAGACTTCCCTTTTTATACTCGGCCCTCTAGTGAGCCCAACGTGAACTACTAAGGACCGCCCACTGACAATCATTACGTAATTTCTCTCTCTCCTCTGGGATAGACCAAGGCTTTCCTAGCACTGAGGGGAGGGGGGGGTAGTGCTAGTGAGTTAGGCCCACCTCCCGCATGGCGCACCCACTGACCCCCAACTGTGGCTGCCGCTTCTCCCATCATTACAAATAAGTTTTACACACAATACTTATAACTAATGATATAAAATAGAACTCGTTGACTCAGATGAAAACAAAATACATATTCATATTACTTATAGTACAACGGCTCACATGAACTAAGTTAGGAAACTCTACATAGACTACAGCCAAAGTTCCTGCCCTGACGATCCTAGCGAGAGTGGGGCATGACTAGGCGTTCTGTACAGCATGCTCACACTGGACATGCGTCACACCTCCCCCAAGATTTTACTTGCTCAACCCTGAGCTAAAATCTGACAAACACAGAACCCCATCAAGCCCCTCACGCCCAGCGACCGCATGGCACTAAACAAAGCTGAGTTTATCACCAAAACACATCTTATTATTAACCAAAAATTCACATTTTATAACTCCTCCCAACAATAGCAAAAAGACACAATATCATGCTCCCAGAGCGAGCTTACAGCATCTCAGCCGTTTGATAGTTCGTGGACTACTCAAACTCTATAGGCTATGACAAACTTATACGATTACCTATATCAAAAGAAAGAGTTTTTTATATGATTTTTATATTTTAATATATTTTTCCCGGCTGCACTATAAGGGCAGCCTATTTTCCTCCACTCAAACCCACACACCTGTGATAGCCTACGACTGATCATCCACCCTTGATAAACAATCCGCGATCACATTGTCACATCCAGCAATATGACGGATGTCCAGGTTATACTCCTGCAACATCAAAGACCACCTGGTCAGTCTCATATTGCGATTGTGAAATTGATTCAGGAATCTCAAAGGGTGATTATCAGTGTAGATAACCACGACTGGGCCATAGGCTGGAACATACACCTCGAAGTGCCTGAGCGACAGCACAATCGCCAGTAATTCCTTTTCTATTGTAGAATAGTTCTTTTGTGCAGCATTGAACTTCTTAGAAAAGAAACTTACTGGGTGTTCCACACCTTCATTGTCTGTCTGTAGCAAGACGGCACCAGCCCCTACACCACTAGCATCTGTTGCCAGCTGAAAAGGCCTGTTAAAGTCTGGGGCCCTGAGTATCGGGTGAGTACATAGCAAATGTTTCACCAAAGTGAAAGCCTTTTCACACTCAGGTGCCCACAAAAACTTTTTGTCTTTAGATAACAAATCTGTGAGAGGTGCCAACACCGTTGAGTAACCTTTTATGAAGCGTCTGTAGTAGCCTATCATACCCAAGAATCTCATAATCTGCTTCTTGGTTGTTGGGTGCGGAAATTTATTGATAGCCTGTACCTTGTTCTGAGGAGGGCACACCTGTCCCCTTCCCACTACAAACCCAAGGTACTGCACAGTGGCTTTTACGAAGTCACACTTTGCCAAATTTACTACCAGACCTGCTTCACTAAGTTTCCGGAACAAGGTCTCAAGGTGCTCACAATGGCTCTCAAAGTCGTCATCATAAATTATTACATCGTCCAAATATACGGTGCAATTTGGAATGTCCTTTACAATTTCATTCATCAGGTTCTGAAACGTTGCTGGTGCATTCTTAAGTCCGTAAGGCATAACATTGCACCGGTAGGTACTCCCGTCCACAACAAAACCACATACCTCTTTAGCACGATCGGACAAAGGTACTTGCCTGTAACCTTTTACTAAATCTACTTTAGACAAAAAACGAGCATTACCAATTTTGTCAACACTATCATCAACCCGAGGAAGAGGATATGGGTTAGTTGGAGTCAAACCGTTTAACCTACGGAAATCAATACAAAAGCGTACCTTGCCATCTGGCTTAGGCTGCAGTGTTACAGGGGAAGTCCACTTAACTGTGCCTTTCTCTATCAACCCTCTACCGAGCATATACTCCAACTCATCCCTCAGAGCTGGTAGTTTTATGGGGGGCACACGGTACGGGATTGACTTAAAGGGTAGATGGTCTCCCACATCAACATCATGCATAGCCTGAGTAGTGAGGCCTGGGTGTTCAGCAAATACAGTGGGGTATGAACTGAACAACTGACGGATAGCATCAAACTGCGGCTCAGGCAAATGAGCTATAGCCTCGTCAGCCCTTTGGCTCGAGTTCCCCGCCCACTGATCCGCTGAAACATGTTGATCCCAGCTATCCTCCTCTGAAGCTTGACTGTCCCCCTCTCCTTCTCCACCACGGCCGCAACAAGCCAACACAGGGACAGTGAGAGGCTCAGAGGGGCGCCTCACATACTCTTTAATAAGGTTCACGTGACATAACTGGTTCTTTGTCCTCCTGTCTGGAGTGGCAACAAGGTAATCTAAGTCTGAAATTTTTTCTACAATTTTATAAGGTCCAGTGTACTTCGCAGAGAGGGGGTTACCAACCAAAGGCAACAAAATTAATACCTCTTGTCCTACAGTGAACTTCCGGAGCCTCACTTTGCGATCATACCTGTCCTTCATCAAAGCTTGTGATTCTGTCAAATTTCTACCTGCCATCTCCAGACTCTTAAGCATGCGCTCACGGCTTTCAAGCACATACTTTAATAATGGACACGGCTGCACAGTCCCCTCCCAAATTTCTTTCAGCATGTTAAGGGGGCCCCTGACACGGTGTCCAAAAATCAGCTCGTTTGGACTAACTCCCAGGCTCTCACCAGGTACCTCCCGAGCAGCAAACCGCACATAAGGCAATCCAAGATCCCAATCCATACCGTTGTCAGCACAATAACACCTGAGCATGCTTTTAAGTGTAGCATGCCACCGCTCAAGCACCCCTTGACTCTCAGGGTGATACGCTGACGATACTACTGCTCGTATCCCATGCTGTTGCATTGTTTGCTTGAACATGTTGGAGGTGAAATTAGATCCCTGATCAGACTGAATCTCCTCCGGGTACCCGTACCTTGAGAAGTACCACAACAAGTTACTGACTACCGTCTTAGCCATTCCATTTTTCATAGGGTATGCATCGGGGTATCTAGTGGCAACATCCATTATGGTTAACAAAAATTTATTTCCCGCCTTAGTGGGAGGGAGTGGACCAACCATGTCAACAATAATTTTACTAAAGGGTGGCCCAATCACAGGAATAGGGTGTAACGGAGCCTTAGGAATAACTTGGTTCGGTTTCCCGACACGTTGACAAATATCACAGGAGTTTATCCATGACTGCACATGAGACTTCATCCCCGGCCACCAAAACAATTTCCCCAAAGCCGCCACCGTTTTTCTCACCCCTAGATGTCCTGCCAGTGGTGTGTCATGCGCCAACCTCAGTAGGCTATCCCTGCACTCCCGTGGCACCACCAACTGGTCCACTACTCCGGACCCCTTTTGCCAACTACGTTTAGGGTCTTGAAAACGCCTATAAAGGATGCCTTCTAAATAAAAAAAATCTCCTGGCTGTGCATCGCCGTCCTCGTCGAGCTCTACAGCTCCATTAGCACACGTTTGGAGCTCAGGGTCCTCTAGTTGCAACCGACGTATATCTGAGGGTGCCAAGCGATCTAACTGCTCCCGGAGCAATGCATGACCTTCCCCGATACTGGGCTGCTCCCTCTGTCTCTCTCGATGTACATAACGTTGCTGTCGTGGAGACTCGTCATGCCCAGCCTCGTCACTCTCGATGACAGGCCCAGGGGCTACTCCAGAATTAAGTAATGGTGCTAATACTGAATCACCCAGGAGAGCCACCGAGTCAAAACTCTTAAAACCAACTCCAGCTTTAGCCTCCTCCTGTTGATCGTTCCTCCGCTGGTCTGAAGACGGAGGACTAGGCTGTGACACTTTAGCTGCCCGAGCTCGGGTTGACAACACACGCCATGGGTTGTGTCTGGCACCGCTCGACCCACTCTTGCTCTTCCCTACTCACGTCGGCCGGCCTCTCGGCAACGACTAAGGGTAGAACCTCAGAAGCGGGCATTGCAAAGTCGTTGCCGAGAAGAAGGTCGACGCCCTCCACTGGCAGTTTCTCCACAATCCCGACATCCAATTCACGTGCCACACCATCCACCTCCAACTCCAACCGCACCAGCGGGTATGACCGAGTTGCATTAATTCCCTGCACCACTACCACCCGAGCCGCGTTTATAGGGTAGCCAGTCAAGTTTTTCATCAGAGTCTGGGAAGCACCTGTATCACGCAAGACCTCTACTCCATGCTTGCGCCCCGCCCACATCACGCAACCCAGCCCTCTATGGTCGCAAAAAACATCCTGAGCAGGGTTCGAGCCTCCCAGGTGCTTCTGCATTGGCTGTGCCTCAGCCTCTGACGAACTGCCCCAGGCAAACTCAGATGACTTCGGAGACACACCAATGTTGCAGGCCAAAGACACAGCTGCTGTAGGTGGTTTGCTAGGACAGACTCTTGCAAAGTGCCCCTTTTTATGACAATGATAACACTCCAACTCCCCTTTGGGCTTCCCTTGGTACTGGGAAGGGCCCGGCCCCTTCTTAAATGGGACGGTGCTAGTCTTGTGGTCAGTCTTGGTATCATGGCTCTTGTACTTGTTTGCATAAGGTATATCACTAACTCGGGGGGGTGGGGCGTCACGCCCCTTGTTACCTGCCTCACTACGCTGGGCAGACCCGCACCCACGAATTAGTGATAGCCGGAGGTCAGCCATCTCAGCTGCCTCCTGTAGAGTTTTTGGGTTCTTTTCTTTAATAGTTAAAGTCATTTCTGCACCAGTACACTTATAAAACTGCTCGAGCAGAAACAGCTCAGTCAACTGTTCGGCCGTCTCAGCTTTCTCAGAACGTGTCCAGTTTTTAAGTGCATCTTTTAAGTCCCGGGCATGTTCAAGAAAGGTCGCCTCCCTAGTCTTTGTAACACCCCGAAACTTCAATCGATATGTTTCCGGTTGCAACTCGTATGCCCGTAGGACAGCTCTCTTCAATTCTGGGTAGTCAATGCAAGACTCTAAAGGCAGTGCATCATAAGCCTTCAGACCCTTACCCGTAAGTCTTGAGGAGACTAGAGCTGCCCACTTCTCTTCAGGCCAATTATGCTCCCTACATTTCTTCTCAAAACGATTAAAAAATTCTGTGACTTCAGTTTCACTAAATACCGGCACCAATTTGACTAATTGGGCCAAGGACTGTTCTCTTACTTGGCCCTCACGGCCCATCCAAGTCCCTGTCGACTCTGCACGAGACTTATCTAAATCTAATTTAGCACAATATTTCTCCGAGTCGTACCTAAGCTCAGCCTCATGCCTCCTAACCTCAATCTCATGCCTCCTCGTCTCATCCTCCTGCCTCCTGGTCTCATTCTCCTGCCTCCTGGTCTCATCCTCCTGCTTCCTAGCCTCAATCTCCTGCTTCCTAGCCTCAATCTTAGCAAGCTCAAGTCTAAATACCATATCTGGAGACAGGCAGGAAGAGGGAGCTGCCACTACTGAAGGAGGGGGGGCAAAAACTGGGGAACCACCATGTGCACCACCCGAGGGCACTCCAATCTGCCAATTCTCATCCCTCTGTGGGAGAGTGCTAACCTCCGGTAACTGAGTGGACGGCACTGTGGGAGTCGAGTGAGAGGGGATCTTGGGAGGAACCCCCCCAAACGCCCTCTCCTCCGAAACCCCATGTCGCCCACGCAACACCCAGGAAATCAGCTCCCCCTTGGACATCCCTACTACATTGGAAATGCCCAAAACCTTGGCTATCAGGTGCAAGCCACAAACATCCACCCCAGTCAGCCTCTCCTCCGTCACGTGGTACCGCTTACTCACAAAAACTCTAGCATCCTCCTCACTGGTTACTAACGGCACACCTTCAAATGGCATCTCTCGCTCATCGTCAGTGCTAATGCACGACATACTGAAGTCCACAAAAAAATTCTCGAGACAAAAGTGTTAAACTTCCTATGCAAGCACTAATTACTAAATTAACTGGAGTCTCTTAAATGCTTTACTAATTGCCATACAAAAAAAAATATTCTTCAATATGCACGCTAAAATACAAACAAACAAATGTTGTACAACTCTGCAAAAATTTATACTGTTCACAAAATCCTAAGCAAGGTCGCCATTTGTTGCGACCTGGCACTCGGGTACACAAGGGCTCTCAATCAGGACTCGAATACGGCTCGCTGCCACAACGGAAACACACGATCCCAACCCCTGAGTACTGCCAGCCGAACAAAAAACACCAATACCCTCCAGAGTTCAATCTGCTATAACGGGGTATACAAGAACTCGGTACTAGTGTTCAACAACAGACTAATAAAGAGACAGGAATTCTCTAGTCTGGTCAACAATCAAACAAAGAAGTAAGAAACAACAACACCAAAGAATAGTGTTGGCCGAAGCCGAAGTAATCCACCCTTGACTAAGAACTTAAGAAGTCCTCCACCCTCTACTTCGGATCGGCACTATTACGTTACGTTAATTAATAGTCCTTTAGCATCGAGCAAGGAATCTTCTGAAAAAAGTTAGATGGTTCTTGGATGCTCGTAAGAAGTACGTATCGGATTTTGAACAGTAATTCAATAAGAAAAACACTGGCAATTAAATACTATTAAAGGTTTAAATTGGCATAAGAATAATTAAAAGAATATGGAATAGTAAATGGCAAACATTAAAAAGAAGTACTCCGCAAATGCAACGGCAATAGCCTACTCGGATTGTGCTCGTGGGCCACTAATCACTAAAGTAGCCAAGCTTGCAGCACATGAAATCAATAGTGCATAAACAATATCATACATAAGGAAAGCTTCAATACTATTCTGTATCTACTAATCGAGTAAAGTCTAGCTGGGGTACTGTGGGCAAAAGGTAGCAGTGACTGAGCAAAAACGGCTCGTAGCCTAGCGAAGTCCTCACAACTGTTTAAAGTATTACGTTAACACTAACAAGTGCACTTTGAGAAATCCAGATCCCTTGTATCTGGTTTTCTCCCGGCTCCTTGACAAAGTAAAAACAAGCTGTTAATAAAATACAGGGTGGTTAGGCTCTTGCCCTCACGCACTGTAAATTATTAACTCGACACAGTCACCCGCGAAGACAACCTAGGCTTCACTGAACCGAAACGAGTATGCAGGTTTATCGCTTAACCACTGCATCAAACAACAACTCGTAACACAGAAAAGCCTTACCCAGTCTAGCATTACCTAGACTAGCAGAAAACAGGAATAATAATAATAACACACAGGGAAATGCATAGACAAGTGCAACAAACATAAATCAATCCTATTCTAAGTTAACCCTTCCAAAATAGGCTATCTAATAGGCATGTATCTCATGAGAACTCAAGCGATAATACGTTGGCTGACTAGCTCTGCACCAACGGGACCATGGAAGTTAAAAAGGGTAGGGAAAAGAGGAGATAAGAATGTAAGGTAGTAGAGAAAGTTCACATCAGTCAGAAGAATATATATAGTTAGCAAGGGAAATGAGAAGTCGCTCTGCCTAATGAGTTCTGATCAAAAAAATGGCTAGACTTCCCTTTTTATACTCGGCCCTCTAGTGAGCCCAACGTGAACTACTAAGGACCGCCCACTGACAATCATTACGTAATTTCTCTCTCTCCTCTGGGATAGACAAAGGCTTTCCTAGCACTGAGGGGAGGGGGGAGGGGGGGAGTGCTAGTGAGTTAGGCCCACCTCCCGCATGGCGCACCCACTGACCCCCAACTGTGGCTGCCGCTTCTCCCATCATTACAAATAAGTTTTGCACACAATACTTATAACTAATGATATAAAGTAGAACTCGTTGACTCAGATGAAAACAAAATACATATTCATATTACTTATAGTACAACGGCTCACATGAACTAAGTTAGGAAACTCTACATAGACTACAGCCAAAGTTCCTGCCCTGACGATCCTAGCGAGAGTGGGGCATGACTAGGCGTTCTGTACAGCATGCTCACACTGGACATGCGTCACAACTGTCTGTCAGAAGGACGCCCGGGTACCTGCCCTTCTGCAGCGGTGTCCTTCCACAAGGATGCCCGGGTAGGAAGGATTAAAAGACTGTTAACTCATTCAAAGCTCTTAAGAATACTGAAATAATTATTTCTTTAGTATAATTTTCGTCGTATGCACCCAAGTTCTTTTGTTAATTAATATTCTGTTAATTATCCTTTCACACTAATAATTATAAGCGTTTCCAGAGCATTGGTAGACTAACTTAGTTTAGTTAACTATAATTTGTTCTCCAGTGTAATTAAATAGATTTATTCTATAGTTCATTCATAATTATACACAAACTTTACATCTGAATTCCTCTGCTCGTTTCGTGATTATTACATACGATCGTTGACGTGAATATAAGATTTTCATTTGAAATTATACAATTTAGATTACGAACTTAATCTTTTATGCAATTAATTAATTCATTTACTGCCACCAATTTTATAGTAATATTATTAAAACTACATCTCTAGTAGCACTAACTTTGAATTTAATTTCCACCACCACAGTCCAGTTCATGACCTGACCTCCCCAGCTAAGTAGGAAGCTCACTTAAGAATACTCGGCTACCTGGTAGTGCTCCCCTTTACCGTGTGACTCACCCAGCCTACCTGTGTGTTTATTTTGCTCTCAATTCACCCCGTGTCTCCTATACTGAGACTGTATTTTGTTTTCTTTATTTTGTTTCTTATTCACGTAAGACACTCGACTCACATCGATTGTTATTATTAAGGGTTGTTATTTCTGATGTTCATGTTCTACTTTTGTTGCTATTTTTATTAACTGAAACCTATCACCACATATGTTCATGATTTGATCTTATTAAGAATCTCAAGCTATATGCACCCTGTTATTTGCATATTTTTATTGTTATTGATTCAGGCAAGAAACCATCCCCGACTACGAATCTATATTCGCGAGTTGGAGATTGAAATGATTATGTTGAGACGATCTATGACTCCTCAAGCTAGACGTTTTCTTAATTAAAATACCATTTATACATTCTATGTGTGTTGTTATTGAGTTCTGTATTATCCTAATTGAATACCTATTCTGTGCTATTAAGAACGTGTTCGATGTGACCCTGTCGGGCTATATTAAGGTCTATAAGTCCATAATTGGATTTTTGAGGAGACTATATCACGAGTTGTAAATATTACAACCCGACATAATACTGGCGGCAGCGGTGTCTCGATACGGCATATCAACAAGAGTGTTCTTATTATAAATGCTTTTTTTTTCTCTGGTATTCAATTGGTATTTACATTATTCATCATGGCAGCCATTAGGTCTCTTGATATCCTGGCATTTAAACCCGAGGATTACGACATCTACACCTACCTGAAAATAGTCAAACCGGTCCTAGACATTATGTTTGGGAACGAAGACGCTTTCAAGATACACACAATTGTGGTTTAGCTTGGTAAATATGCAACTAAAGTATCAGAATACGTGCATGACAATATGCCTGGGTTAACCTGGGCACAGTTCGAAGTTTCTGTCCGGACAGCCATCAATCCAGTATTGGGTCAAACGATTGCAGATAAAAAAAATCCATGAGGTAACCTACTCAGGAGATTTGGATGGAACTGTGGAAAAGTTACACCAGATCGCTTTGACGGCCTTCCCGGACGAAACCACCGCCCAGAGGAAGAAAAATATCTTCAAAGCCTTGGTCAGAATATTGCCTGACCCAGTGGCTGACCACTTCTCAATCGTGGAACCCACAAACTATGACGCGGATCTGCCTGTAATCCGAAGAATAATGGTGTTACGAACATCTAGGGAACAAGCCACCACCAACAAAATAGCTGTGATCAGTAAAGTCACCACCCACCCCCCTTCCGGTACAGCTTCCAACAGTCACCCTGTAGCTCCTAGGGCAGCTGACAAGGCTGAGGAGTGGGCAAGAATCCGTCCTACAGACTGGAAACCCTGCACCAGATCTTGCATGCTGTGGTCACTTAAAAGGTCATTTAACGAACTGACCAGGAAAAGGACCAGGACTCCAAGTTGGTGGGCACAGATCCCTTGGATTAAGCTGCGTCAGATTTCCACCATTATTGAAGATGGAACTGCTGGGATTGACGAAGGAGACATGGAAGGAGAACTTGAATCATCATACCAGCCTGAACTAGTCCACCCGGAACCGCTGGATTTTTAGGCTGCCCCCCCCAAACAAATCGTCGTAACCATGGCAGGGGCTCATGACAGGACATTGGAGGGTGGACTTCCGGTGTACCACAAAATCACGCTGAATGGGGTGAAAGTTCGACTCCTTATTGATACGGGGGCTTCCCGTTCTTGTCTATTCCTTCCCTTTTTCCGAAAACATAAGCAGGTTTTCGGAGAAATCCAGTCCTTTTCTATCATCCTAATTAGTGCAAACGACCAGGTTATTCCCAACCTGGGTCAGTCACTCCCTCTCTATGTTAAGACCCCCCACCCTAATCACGGAGTTCAGCACTCCTTCGTGATCTACAACCCTTGTGAATCCAAGTATGATGGATACCTGGGGCTTGATTTAGTAATCTCTCTAAGTGCCTCCATTAATTGTAGGTACAGGACACTGTCTTATGACCTACCGTCCAAACCTGAAAACAAAAACTTCACCTCCTCTAGGTAACTTGAAGCAGCTCAAATCTATAGAATTGCTAGTCACTTCCCCTATCACTGCTGCACCCCAAACTAAGATTAATGATATCCCCTACCCCAATCATGTAATTTCTCCCGCCATAGTATCCACTTCCTTTACAGTTCCCCCTCATCATGAGAAATGGATACCCTTAGTTCCTACAATTCAAAGGAAATGTCCTTGTGACCCCACACCTCCAAAGCCCTTTCAATGGGGTATGCCTAACATCACCTTGCCTGCCACCACATCAACTTAATTGCATCAAAATTGCTAATATTTTCTGACAAACCTGTCACCTTGCCAAAAAGTCTAGCCATCGGCGAGTTTGAAATGTACTCTGAAGAACTGTCTGTCCCCTCTGATTCTTCCCCTCCTTATAAAAAGCTTCCTGACATACCTTCCACTCTCACCAACAGTCAACAAACCGACCTCAGAAATCTCCTTATCTCATATCAAGAAATTTTTGCTACTTCTAGTCGAGATATGGGAAAAACTGAAACGTTGCATCACCACATTCACACCGTGGGCCACCCCATCAAGCAACCCATCAGAAGGAAGAACCCGATTCAAAGACAAAAAGAAGAAAAACAAGTAAAGGATATGCTTGCCACAGGAGTAGTAAAAGCATCTACCAGCCCCTAGTTTTCTCCGGTGGTACTAGTCCGTAAGAAGGACAGATCCAGAAGATTTTGCATCGATTATCGCCAACTAAATGACGTCACCATCAAGGACGCCACCCCTCTTCCCAGGATCGATGACTCTCTCGATTCACTCCTCGGTGCCAAATGGTTCACTACCTTGGACCTCCAAGCTGGCTACTGGCAAGTACCCGTTTTGCTTGAACATCAACAGAAAACGGCCTTCTCCACCAGCCAAGGAAGACTATATGAGTTCACAGTACTACCATTCGGACTCTGCAATGGACCAGCCACATTCACCAGATTGATGGAGTCAGTCTTACAAGGATTAACTTGGGAAACTTGCCTGGCATATCTGGATGATATCATCGTGTTTGGCACAACTTGGGCCGAACACCTGCAACGCATTAAACAAGTTTTCCAGAGGATCCGGGATGCCAGCCTAAAACTTAAACCCTCCAAGTGCACCCTAGCCAAGAATAAAATGAATTTCTTAGGCCATGTTGTCTCTGAAGAAGGGATTGCCCCAGACCCTCGCAAACTAGAGGCTATCAGTAAAATCACCCCTCCAACTAACGTAAAAGGCGTACGTGCATTTTTAGGTCTAGCGTCCTACTATCGACGCTTTGTGAAGAACTTTGCCACCATTGCCAAGCCCCTACATGATCTCACGAAGAAAGAAGAGCCTTTCATCTGGACAGATCCCAGGATTAAGGCTTTCAACAATCTAAAAGACAAATTAGTTGCCTCTCCGGTGGACTCCTTCCCTGATTATACCAAACCATTCCGATTGTACACAGATGTATCACAGTTCGGAATTGGGGCCATTTTAGGTCAAACCCGAGACGGCAAAGAGCACATAATTGCATGTGCTAGCCGCACCCTCAACCCAGCAGAAATAAATTACCCTGTGACCAAACGTGAATGTCTCGGATTGATTTGGGCGTTACAAAGCCTACCTGGCGGGAGTGAAGGTCACCGTCATAACCTACCACCACGCCCTTCAATGGTTGAGGAAGTCAGACACAAAAAACGCTCTGACTGTCAGATGGAGAGAATCACTGGAAGAGTTCGATATAGATATCGTTTATCGTCCAGGGAAATTGCATACCCATGCTGATTCACTCTCTCGTCTACCATTACCACCTCCTAGTTCTACACCTCAACAAGACGAACCAGCCCATACGATCCTTGCAATACATCATCAAGGCTCGTTAGACAATAGCCAGCAAGACCTATTGCAACAATACCAGCAACAACTAAAACCAGATTGGATACCTAGGAAGATTTTCGATCAGCTAACCAGGCGAGGTGACAATCTCTTCACCTTAGAAGGAAAAATTGTGATCACCCCCCAAGCCGTGTTATCCACGATGCAATCCATATATATGGATAACGGTATCCACCTAGCCCAAAGAAGACTCATCACCACCTTTCAACAAGTCTACTGGATCCCATCTCCTTATGTCACTGCAAAGCGCATCACTGAGTCATGCAAAGTGTGTGCGTTGGGTAAGGATCGAACCCACACAGCTGGTCCTTCCGAAAAGTTAATTGCCTCCAAACCTTGGCAATTGCTTGCAGTAGACATAATGGGCCCCATGGAAAACAGTCATGGGTTCAAGTATATAATTACTTTTGTGAACACGTACTCCAAATATGTCATCGCGTGCCCCGCAAAGGAACACTCAGCCATTGCAATATCTGAGGCACTCATTCAACATGTCTTCCCTTATTTTGGCCACCTTGAAGCAATCCATTCTGACAATGCCCCTGAATTCCCTAGCCACATCTGGTCTCAACTGTCTTTAATGTGTGGTTTTAAAATCAGCCACTCCTCCCCTTACTGGCCTCAGGGTAATTCAATATGCGAGAGGAGTCACAGGACCATTGCCAATCAGATCAGAACCAGATTGCAACAAATGGACTCCAAAGATTGGTCCAGCCAGGTCAAAATTGTGCAATGGGGGATCAACACCTGCCCTCGAGAAGACGGCATCACTTCTCACGAACGGGTATTTGGAGTAGCACCTCTACTCCTTCCCCTCCATCATCTAGCTGCCCTGTATGAGCCCTCCTCAAATTTCGACCAGTCTCTCATTCACCTCAAGAATTGCCTGAGACAAATCCAGTACGTTCAAGATCTTCAACCAGATGAAACACCAAAAGTCAGCCCCCACTGTATTTGCGATCTAGTCATGGTCGCACACTTACCAGTTCCATCCAAAGTAAAACCCAGATTTGAAGGCCCGTTTGAAATTTTAGCTGTACCAAACTGTTACCAGGTTACCGTCAACTATTTTGGTGAGTCACGCACGTATCATAACAGGCATGTACGTAGATTTCAGCCTATTAATGAGAACAATGTGATACCTGCTGATCCCAATCAGAATGACATTTTGCCTGCAACTAATAATCACAATTTAGGATCCACAGAACCCACCACCCCTGAGCTTCCTCTACCTGTCACTCCTTCACGCCGCCAAAGGCCTCCTCTTGATGTAAACATTCTACCTCATATTCCCACACCTGTACCTACAGCACGCCCACCCCCTCTGGTGTAGACACCCGTTCCAGCGTTGCCTACACACACTGTTTCTGCCCTTCCCTCTCAAACTTGTCAACCCTCTATAGCTGTTCCTGTCCAAGCTTCTCCATCTGTTAGTTTACCTACTTATTCAGAACCTTCCAATACTCAACCTACAACTCCAGTCTTTGCTAACATTCCTACTCTAGCTCATACACCTGTACCTTCTATTACTCAGCCTAGCTCATCGCTTTCCCGCACGTTACCTGTCCCTTTGGTGTCACGCCTGACACGGCCTCAATCTTACGCTTCCAAACTCAAGTCTCCAGCTCCTTCTGTATCTCGTCTTTCCCCTCAACCTGTTGCACGCCCTTTACCCCACCTTCCCAGACGTAGTCCCATACCTTCGACTAGCACACATTCTTCTCCCTTAAATTAATTCGGCTAACTCCAAACAAATTCTATAGGCCACCTCTATCCCCTAGCTCAGTCTCCCCCCCATCCCCAGTATCTCGTGTTATCAAACCATCTCTAATCCCTACTCGGTCTAATCCCACATGTACAAAATCTAGTCGACGTGTGATACCCCCTCAACGATGGGCTCACACCTTCCAACCCACCTACATCCGGCGGGACCCCCTACGACCTACCTTGCCAGCATCAACAAGGACCCCTCATGTTAGTGCAAGGTCAACTTTACCTCATACAACCACCTCAACTATCCTCACTACTCCAGTGGCTACGACAACCAGCAGACCACCCAGCAAACTACCTTCTACCACACCTCCTACTGCAGCCCCGACAGCCATGAAGATCAACAAAGTCACCTTCATAAAAAATGCTGTCCCCACGGAGATAGAAACACCAAACAAACTCATCCACATGACCAGATATGCTAAGGACTGGCAAATAAATATTAGTATGGACACCCTATCCAAGGCGGATGTCCCTACCACACTTTGGCTGCTCACTCTCCAAAGTTTAACACCTGTCATCAACTCACCCACCACCAGATCCTATATTATTAAATTGCGGGGTCGCGACTTTTTCTACGAGGAATGTCGTGAAATGATGAGTCTGAAGACAAGCCATCCAAGAAACAGTTGCAAAATAGCCAATCTGCAACTCCAAGACCCTAAGAAGACAAGAGAGCGACAGGAGAAGAGAAGAGAAATACAAGAGCCACCCCTGTTTACCCATGCTCTGACCACCGCACAAATACAAAAGCGACCCCTGTTTCCCCGTGCTTTAAGACAACAGCCACCCACCACACCATGAGAATGGGAAATTCTAACCACCAATCAACGCCCTGCTCTCCAACCCTCATAGCCAACCACAGCACAGCATTTCCTCAGCTCCCGGATATGGAATACACTGAAGAAATGTTTATGCAAATAAAACATCAACGGCCTGAAGTCTACAGATATAAATGGATATAGACAAGAGGACACATTGTGACAAACCGGGAGATATAATAAACCTCTACCAAGAACCACTCTTAGGCGAGTTGAAGTCATGTTTGTCTAGGAATTTAACTTATGGACGATTCCGTACACCTAGGATTTCTCCATTATTAGGCTAAGTAACTACCACCTAAGTAATTAATAAAATACCTATTGTATATGTATCAATCTAAACTGCTATTATGTATGTCTATGCTAAGTATTTACCTCACAACTTCATCACAACCAATTCCCCCATATCCCTGTGACCTTGAATCCCTGTAAACGAGAGTCAAGGATAAAGCCGAATATTACCTCTCCGAAATTGTAGAAAAGTATGCAAACCACACTACGATACTATTCTAGACCTACCTAAGGAACAGAGTAGCTAATCCACAGTTGTAGCTTGTACCAGCCTGCCCCTACCCTGCCCGGAGAGTGTACTTACCTGAAGTACCCCTGAAGTCTTGTTCGAGTGATGCCCTACCCACCTGAAGTCTGGACCCTGAAGTGCTCCTCGAGTGATGCCCTTCACTCCTGAAGTGTTGCTCCATGGACCCACGACCTATATTGGCCAGACCTGTACTCTCTTCCCCTGCCCTCCAAACATTCCTAAGTGTTCCTGTGTATTTTTCGTTGTGTTATTGTTGTCAAGGTAAGGTAAAATATGTGAACCGTGTTGTGCTAATTAACTCTTGAGATCTGTGCCTAAGATCCTTGATTGTGTACTGTGTTCATCCTTCTGAACCTTATCTACAATCTGTGTTAAAATTGTGTGTAAGTCCTAGCCCTGTTATTTGATTAATTTTCTTCAGAACGTCTTACGCATACGTTATCTAATTGTGTTCATTTATTTATCTTGCCACTCGCTTACAGATTTTCCTAATATATGTATTCTGCTATGTATTTTGTGAGTTAAGGTCGAAGTGTATTTCGTGATCTGATTTCCCTTCTTAAATAACTTTACCTAGAACCTACGCCCATTTTCATAAATAATTTACCTCGGCATACCTAGTTATTATCCCTATAACTTTCCCCGTGAAAATTATTTTTCCCCCAAGCTTCCCTGATTACGTTCGATTACATGATCACATTTGTAATTATTGTATTAATTCGTATTAACGTTCATTTGATTACTGATGTAAGTATTGATTCTTCATGCTCAGGAATTCCAGCATTACATAAGAACATAAGAAAATGGGAGTCTGCAGAAAGCCGATTGGCCTAAGCAAGGCAGATCCCTGTCCCACACAACCCCAAATCAATTACAAAGCCCAATTATAGGCTCAACACTTTAATACCCTGAGGATCATCTTACCAAAACGGTTAGAGATTAACGCAGGATTATGGGGGTCTGCAGAGCGCTGATTGGCCCAACCCGGCTGATCCCCCTTCACACCCAACCCTTCTCGTCCATATGCTTATCCAATTTTATCTTAAAGCTCCCTACAGTTTTAGATCCCACTATAGCACTTGGTAGTCCATTCCACCCATCTACAACTCTGTTACCAAACCAATATTTGCCTATATCTTTTCTGAAACGAAATTTATCTAATTTGAAACCATTGGTACGAGTTCTTTCGCTATCACTGAGCTTTAGTACATTTGTCATGTCCCCTTTGTTAATCCCACTAACCCACTTGAACACCTCTATCATATCCCCTCTAACTCTGCGTCTCTCTAACGAATGTAAACCTAATTTCTTCAACCTTTCTTCATACGGAAGATTTCTAATATTATGGATCATTTTTGTCATTCTACGCTGTACTCTCTCCAATGAATCTATGTCCATTCTGTAAAAAGGACACCAAAATTGGACAGCATAATCCATATGGGGTCTCACTAATGACAAGTAAAGTTTTAAGATAACATCAGCAGTTCTGTTACTCACACTCCTAGAGATGAACCGAGAATCCTGTTTGCCTTATTACGAACGCCTATACACTGTTTTCTAGGCTTCAAATCATTGCTAACAAACACACCTAGATCTTTCTCGCAGTCTGAATTTTCTAATTCTAAATTAGCTAGTTTATATTTAACATTTGTTTGCATCTTCCCTATCTTTAATACCTTGCATTTGTCAATGTTAAACTTCATCTGCCAATTTACTGACCATTCATGTAAGGTATCTAGATCCCTTTGGAGGCACTCTATATCGCTATCTGAATCAATTGATCTCCCCATTTTAGTATCGTCTGCGAATTTACTTATCCTACTAGTTATACCTAAATCTAGGTCATTTATGTATATAAGAAACAACAGGGGACCTTAGCATAGATTACATAGATTTTGTTGCTTAATTCCCCATCACATGCCATACACCTCGTATTCTAGTGTATGTTCATTAAAAGACTCTGTTAACTCATTCAGACCTCTTAAGAATACTAAAATAAGTATTGCCTTAGCATAACTTCGTCGTATGCGCCCAATTTCTTTCGTTAATTAATATTATGTTAATTATCCTTTCACGCTAATAATTATAAGCGTTTCCAGAGCATTCGTTGACTAACTTCGTTTAGTTAATTAAAATTTGTTCTCCAGTGTCATTAAATAGATTTATTCTATAGTTCATTCATAATTATACACAAACTTTACATCTGAATTCCTCGGCTCGTTTCGTGATTATTACATACAATCGTTGACGTGAATATAAGATTTTCATTTGAAATTACACAATTTAGATTACGAACTTAATCTTTTGTGCAATTAATTCATTCATATTCTGCCACCAATTGTATAGTAATATTATTAAAACTACATCTCTAGTTGCACTAACTTTGAATTTAATTTTCACCACCACAGTCCAGTTCATGACCTGACCTCCCCAGCTAAGTAGGAAGGTCACTTAAGAATACGCTGCTACCTGGTAGTGCTCCCCTCTACCGTGTGACTCACCCAGCCTACCTGTGTGTTTATTTTGCTCTCAATTCACCCCGTGTCTCCTATACTGAGACTGTATTTTGTTTTCTTTATTTTGTTTCTTATTCACGTAAGACACTCGACTCACATCGATTGTTATTATTAAGGGTTGTTATTTCTGATGTTCATGTTCTACTTTTGTTGCTATTTTTATTAACTGATACCTATAACCACATTTGTTCATGATTTGATCTTGTTAAGAATCTCAACATATATGCACCCTGTTATTTGCATATTATTATTGTTATTGATTCAGGCAAGAAACCATCCCCGACTACGAATCTATATTCGCGAGTTGGAAATTGAAATGATTATGTTGAGACGATCTATGACTCCTCAAGCTAGAAGTTATCTTAATTAAAATACCATTTATACATTCTATGTGTGTTGTTATTGAGTTCTGTATTATCCTAATTGAATACCTATTCTGTGCTATTAAGAACTTGTTCAATGTGACCCTGTCGGGCTATATTAAGGTCTATAAGTCTATAATTGGATTTTTGAGGAGACTATATCAGGAGTTGTAAATATTACAACCCGACATAACAGATACAGTAAATAATTATATTTGCTGGGCAACATGTAATGGACTAATAATATTGGTTCTATGGTAACCTAGGCTAATAAGTTTGTATCGTATCTTAATAAATGTTCGCGGACATTGAAATATAATATTTGTATTATTCAGCTTAGAAGCATATCAGGTTATCAAGACATTTAACAACTATTATCGAATAACTTTAAGCTCAACTACATAAGTGGTTAGGCTACGGTGGTGCTTCGTTCGTTTGGCACCTATTATATAATTATTAGTATGATTCGACAATTTCCAACGTGATGTAAAAGCTGTTGCCGTTTTTTACAATATAGTGTAATCGGTGTAATGCCAGTTTGTTTTGGTTGGAAATAAAAATATGATATTTTATAGGCGAGTAGAAGCCTTCGATCGACCGTCTGTCAAGCCTCCCGCTGGTTTAATCCTCGGACTGACTACCTGAGCTACATTCTTACACTTGTCATTACTTATTAATATAATCCTTGCTAAGAATGCCTCCAAAGACTCTGCAAATACTCAGTGCCGGTCTTTGTTATTTTATATTATGGGTTCCTTATGGATTAGTGTAAGCAATCATGAGTAATTTAAGGTTTTTGTAACTTCGATCCAGAGTCAAACCTACCCTCCCGCTGGTTTAAACCTCGGATCGAGTAATCCGCGGATTGACTGGGTAAGCGGCTCAGGATTTCATTCTGAATACCAATAATCCTGGAGTGAGTTTCAATCTCTGGTTTAAACCACTGTTCTGAATTCAGGCCCGTGTGTCCAGGCATTTTGGCTCGAACGTCCCTTGATTTTGGCCCTGTCACTCTCAACTATGGGGGAGGCACTCGCTACAGGCAGTTATGCCTTTTGTCTCCCTCACTCACATAAAACAAATATATATACGTATCTGTATGTCATGAAAAATACAGTAGGATATTGGCAGGTATAAAGAAGAAAGATACAATCAATCGAGCTTTGCCGAACTCCATTAGTACAGTACTGCGATAAACTGCAACCTGTTATTTTTGTTTTGTGATCAATTATCAACAAATAAACGTTCCTTGCTTTTTACATGTACGGATATCAACTGCTTCATGTATCTTAATTAATTGCATGGCAACAATATTTATAAATTATACGTATACTGTATATTGACAAAGCTAATCATAAAAAGACAGCACTCTCATTGTAGTTCGATACAGTTCGAAATATTGATATTGGCTTATGTATAATATTAATGCAAAACTACTTAGAAATCCTCGGTTTCACTTACAAGCTACTGAATTATCAATATTAATAGTGATAATGCTGACTAAAACGCTAAACCAAACACCGGTACTGTAGGCTACATTAGGTACAGAAGGCCAAGCTTCTGCATCTACTGTATGCTCAGCGCTGCTTATACCCACTCAAATGGACAGTTATATAGGCTATAGGATAAATAGCTCAACTGAAACACTTTGTAAACATTGACTATGTAGGCGAAAACAGTTACCAATGTGACTCGTTATATTAACTATTCAGCATTACAACCTACTAGGCAGTGGTGGGCACGGTTATATTAACTATTCAGCATTACAACCTACTAGGCAGTGGTGGGCACGGTTATATTAACTATTCAGCATTACAACCTACTAGGCAGTGGTGGGCACGTTTATATTAACTATTCAGCATTACAACCTACTAGGCAGTGGTGGGCACGGTTATATTAACTATTCAGCATTACAACCTACTAGGCAGTGGTGGGCACGGTTATATTAACTATTCAGCATTACAACCTACTAGGCAGTGGTGGGCACGGTTGTATTAACTATTCAGCATTACAACCTACTAGGCAGTGGTGGGCACGGTTATATGAACTATTCAGCATTACAACCTACTAGGCAGTGGTGGGCACGGTTATATTAACTATTCAGCATTACAACCTACTAGGCAGTGGTGGGCACGGTTATATTAACTATTCAGCATTACAACCTACTAGGCAGTGGTGGGCACGGTTATATTAACTATTCAGCATTACAACCTACTAGGCAGTGGTGGGCACGGTTATATTAACTATTCAGCATTACAACCTACTAGGCAGTGGTGGGCACGGTTTCCGCGAATCAGCTAACAGCTAATAGCGAAGCAATTTTTTTCGTTAGCTGGTTAACTTTTAAGATAACTTTGAAAATCGTTAGCGGACCGATTAGCTTCCGCTAAATTTACTACCGCTAACTGTAAGTCCGATAACGATAATGTCCATTCACCGGTAAAACAAAAACAATAGTTTATTGGTCAAAAACGTTTACAGACCCTAAAATTTCACCTACTTATGTGAGTATTTGCAACATTCATTCATTGAATTGGTGTTCAATATATCTTTTATTTTGTTTATTTTGTATTTTTTGTTCCTTCTTTCTTTGTCGCTACATGTAGTCTCTCTCCAGTGCCTCCAGGTGTTTTGTTTGTATTCATCTTGTTGGTGTTTCTGCACCCTGGTTGAAGTTTTCGGTATCTCATATAATAATAATAATAATTACACTGACTATATCACAGATTCATGGCACATTCACATGTAGAAGAATCTCTGGACACGTTCTATTCGTGTGAGGTGATGGCCTGTTCTCGTGTTGGCGGCCTCTGCTCGCCTGAGTCGCCTCTCCTGTTCAGTCCTAGTCAGGCAAGCAAGCGTATTAGTAGGCTTACCGCTACCAGGAGTGAATGTTAGTGGTTACCGTGACAGCATACATTATTATTGAGTCATTGACTGACGAGTAACGACTCATACTTTCATAACTCTAGACGCGACTCTTGATTGACTTGTACGACTATTTTTTGTTTTATTAAGTGTTTTTAAGTCGGCCTAGCGCCGACTTGAGAAATTCGCTACAGAAAAATTACATGTATATTTTCAAAGTGTTATGATAGATTGTTGAGGCATCTATTTGGGTTTATATTTGTTTTTATATATTTTATTGTTTTATACTTAGATAGAGTTTTCCAGGGCGATTGACCGATTGTAGAGTACTACTGAAAGATGCTTTGAATAGCCTACTATTACTGTGGAATAGTGTTTATTTTTTTGACTACTGGCTGGTGAACTCTCCACTTGAGCACTAATGTAATTTTATTATTTTTTATATTATTTGTTTTTTTGTTATATTGAAATACTGTAGGCTATCCTAAATATATCAACCCAATCTAACCTAGATTAACGTAAGCTAACCAGATTAACCTAACTTAATCTTGCCAAACCTATATTAATCTAACATATCCAGATAAAATACCAAGATTAACAAATCGATATCAAATGTATGAACATATATTCCTATTTCTTCATAAATTTTGATTTTTTTTTAGGGTGTTCTGATTTGTGATTATTAGCGGAATTATCGGAATTGCATATTTACCCATTAAATATCAATTTTAAAATATGGCACTGATAGACAGGGCGATAAGGATGAGGGAAACTGAGGAGTAACAGTAGTAACAAACATAACATTAAATGCACAACTGAAATTCAACCTAACCAACTAACCTAACCAGTGAGTCAAAACTCAAAAGAAAGCCGATTCTGTTTAACCTAACCTAACCTAGATTACTCAATTTTAATTCAGAGGTAAGCGGGCATCACGGTACTGAAGGGATTAAGATTCTTGATTTTGTTCTATTGTCCATCCCCCTCTAAGTTTTCTAACTCGATACAAATATTGTATATTCGACATAAGTGTCGTTACAGGAGTCATGACTCATGAGTAATAAATCATAATCATAAATAATCAATCATAAATACTATACAGTATTTGTTATATTATTTACTATCTAGTAATATTTTATCGTTCTTATGATGTTGCATACTGACACTTGTACATAACTCACAAACGAAATATTTAAATTTTAGCTATTCGCTAATAAATTTAATTTAATTTTGATTAAGTGTCCGTAAATATTGTGATACAGTAGTAATTCTGAACAGTCTTGTATTAATGTATGCAAATAAATTTGATTGTAAGCTAATTCTTATTTAATGTGTTCATATCAATATTGTTACGAATCTGGACCTCAGTTGCTTAGAGACGGTATACGAAAATAATGACTAATGCAAATGCACCTTGTCTCTCTACCAAACAACACCACGACGCAACATGTAAGAGCTTTATGAACGCTTCCAGGCTCTTATCAGGGCTTAAGGTGCACATTGCCCTGCTCCTATTCTGAATAATAAGTAGTACAGAAATACTCATGTAACTTACTAGCTACGAGAACTCGAAACCAACACCGGGATTAGCAATGTTGGGTTGGATAATCAAAACAGTAAATACATATAGGCTACCAGCAGACATCAACGAAAAAAAAGAGTGCAGGTGTACTTCGAGCGTAACAGGCTATGCGCGCCCTCGACAATACTAAACCGTGCGCAAACCAGCCAACGGTAATCCACTCTCAACCCAAGAGAGTTGCACATAATAATATTGTATACATATAATGAACTAACAATACAAGGCAGTGTCCTAATATGACTACTAACCTCGGGGTGATATTAGTGGAAGCAAGTTGCCCTGACCACCTCTAATATCACACCAATATATCCTGCTTCAACCTGGGTCCCCCAAGTGAGTTACCACCCAAACAATGAACTCTTAATAAATTAAACTTAAGATAAGGGGAGGCTGAACCTTAGAGTCCACCTCCCACACTCACTTAACTATGGGGGGGGGGGGTCCAGATTGAAGCTGGATTCCTAATTAATATTAAACACTCCGTTGCCTCGGTTCGAAACCCGAGATAAGGAACACACAAGTGCTGGGGCAGAACCATCAAGGCTGTTACCGGGTCCTAAGCGCGAACACTAGGAAAAAGATGTAGGGGTTATGGATGTGTGTGTGTGTGTGGACTGTCTATGGGATTAACAGTGCTTATTAGTAAGGACCCCGGCAAACCTCCCAGCTCTTCCCCATCATGAATTCCGAAGTAGCCACCGGAGGTTCAGAATATATGATGAAAATGGAAAGATAATATAATGCTGATCAGAGGAAAAGGATAATTAAATGAAGAAATTAATTAATGTCTAGGATTCTCTGTTAATTAAGTTACGTTACAATTATGCAAGCTAGGAAAAATAAACAGGGGTAGACTGGTGTGCCACTAGAGAGAGCTACCACCACCAATACTGTCTGGCCGCCCACGAGAGAATGGCGAGGTCTGGCCCTGGCGTAGCTAGCAGGAGCCAAGCTCAAACTAAGGGGGTTGCAATATCTCGCCACACGATATGATAAGACTAAGACACTTCACAAGAATATATATATATTTTTTTTTTAAAGACCTCTGTCTACGTATTGTGAAAAACCTGTTATCCTCTGGCAAATTGTGGGGTTGAGTGAGTGAAGGGGGGGACAGTGAATGAAGGAGGATACATGTTTTTCATAATACGTGTTGCTAGCCCCAAACGCGCGAGCAACTGTGGCTTTCAACCATCCGACACATCCCCTTTTATTTATGTGCATCACACATGTTACATACAAATAAAGTTTATATTTTGTTTTACCCTACTGTGGAAAGACTACGGATACACCACTCCTGCCCGGGCCTCACACAGTGGCATGACCCAGTCCAGTCGAACTGAGCTCATGACGCTGGTGGCATTGCCCCAGAGGATAGCCATCCCTAGTCTTTGCTTGAGCCAGAGGGTTTCCCGGGGTTCTTCTGAAACTTCTCTGATTTTACGGCCTATTTCATTCACCATCTTAAGGGTGGTAGGGCCGAAGACTCCTGAAGTTTCGAATGCCAGGGGCTCGAACTGATGATTTCTGGCGATGGCTTGATATTTTTCTCGCTTTTTATTTTCTGCTATCCGGGTGGCTTCACCTGCTTCGTCGGCGTTTCTGGCGATGTTGGTTGTGGAGAAAGTGTCAACACATGTGGCATCCCACACGAGGCACCGGCCATTCTTGTAAGGGAAAGTGGTCATCCCATCTGGCCGTTTGCCGTCTTCTCTGTGAAGTCCATGTGGTTCCAGGATTGATGCACGGTTAGCACTCTGCAGGGCCCGTTTTATGACATTATTTAGTGCAGAGTGTCTTGGCAGGCGGCCTGCGTTGTAATTACATGACAAGGCATGGTGACCTTGAGCATCCATCCCCCACCACACTTGCAAGTGTGTGGGTGACAAACTGCCGCACCCACTCTGAGCGCGATGGCAACCCGGAGCGCTTCAGCATCCAAGTGAGTTCCAAGAGGTGGGATGGGGATGGCGTGTAACCACAAGCCACTCTCCGAACGGGCGGCTGCCTGGAGGCATGCTTTTGCAACCTGGTCTGCATTGGTTAGGAGATTTTCTTGAGTTTTCTTAGCCGAGATGGTATCCCACGCTTTCTGCTTGCTCCTGGAGGTACCCTGAGGCTCCTCCACTACTCCTGTACTTTCCTTCCATGTGTTAATCGCTTCTGTTACGTCCCCATTAAGTGTCATTCCAGGTTGAGAAGAAAGGATGGACACTACAAGGTCGTTGGTCGCGATGAGGGAAGAGATAAAGGCTGGGGAGGCAATATCCGAGGCTCTCCGTATGCCCAAGCCCCCGAGGTGGACAGGAAGGGTGGCTTGTGTCCAGGTCCGTTCTTTAAATTCCACGTTGGTGGAATAACTTGTACTAAAGTATTCCTGTGTTAACAAATTAACTAAAACAGTGTGGCAGATAAAATAAAGTACATCTTTATATTGTAACACAAGAGAACTTGCAATGGTCACACAATTAATTAAACTCGTGTTGCTTAGCAACACTACCTTCACCTCCCCCCGCGAGAGAGCAACATTCCGTCCTCCCCTTCCTCGCTTGACCAGCCACGCCTAGCAGCAAAATACAACGCTGCCATTAACTAACAGCTGGTTAGACGAAACTAGTATCACCTTATTGGCTCATTCTACACAAATGTTTATTGAGACAAAAATGCTTAGAGGTACGGCAAAACTAGTCATGCCCAATTGGAAAAGTATCGGAGAGAAACTCACAATGCCAGGTCTTTCTAATAGACTTGGCACAGCTGCTCTCAGGAAGTCTGGCGCCACTAAAGTCTATCTACTCCTAAAAGACCCTAAAAGACCCTGGTCATTGTGACAATATTTATGTACAACAGGATGCACATGCACATTCATTAATCATCTGATAAAGTATGGTTGGTTGTAGGAAGGAACATAATAATTGATATTGGTTCAGGAGTAATTTATCGAGAGGACTTCCCTAAGTGGTTAAGGCCCCATTAATTGCTCTTTCCATTCACATATGCATAGCCTACGTGAGTTGCAGTTGGGATGTGTGTACATGCTTAGATTGATATGCAGGATTCGAAGTTGCATAATAAATCGTAGGCAGTGTCCACCAACCTTTAACTGTCTTCGTGGTGCGATGTATAAGGTGTTGATTTTCGGTGTGAGCATCCTGGGTTCGAATCCACGGACTGCCACATGTGTTTGTAAATTTCATTAATCGATTTTAGGAGTATGGTTGGTTGTTGGAAGGAACATAATAATTGATATTGGTTCAGGAGTAATTTATCGAGAGGACTTCCCTAAGTGGTTAAGGCCCCATTAATTGCTCTTTCCATTCACATATGCATAGCCTACGTGAGTTGCAGTTGGGATGTGTGTACATGCTTAGATTGATATGCAGGATTCGAAGTTGCATAATAAATCGTAGGCAGTGTCCACCAACCTTTAACTGTCTTCGTGGTGCGATGTATAAGGTGTTGATTTTCGGTGTGAGCATCCTGGGTTCGAATCCACGGACTGCCACATGTGTTTGTAAATTTCATTAATCGATTTTAGGAGTATGGTTGGTTGTTGGAAGGAACATAATAATTGGCATTCTATGATTCTTTTAGCCTATGTTTTGGAAAGCTGTGTCTAAGCAGTAAGCTACAACTACAACCAACAGCATATTATAGTTTTAGCTTTCTAGGCCTGTGTTTAAGGGTTTTAGAGGAAAAAAAATCAAACTAATGCTAAATTCATATGATAAAAGTTAGCTGTTAACTGTTATCGTTAGCTTCCGCTAATTTCTTCAGCAATTTAGAGATTTAGCGTTATCGAAGCTAACGTTTTAACCCTCCCGCATTCTTACGACGCGATCGAGTCATAACGCCACCTCTCCAAGAGTGGTCGTATGTCGCAATCGCGTCATATTCGCCAAAAATAAGTTTATGACTCTATTTTGACTCAATTTGGACTGGTAAGTTAGGCAATAGTAAGTTACAAAAGGAAGTATCTAGCAACCCCTTAGCGTCCCTCTCTAAGGAGCCCGGGCCTTTGTTAAGTCAGTAGTTTCCCGGCCCCCAAGACTGTGAGGCTGGGTCCCGGCCCTTTAAATTCTGGGCTCCCTCCCTCTGGCCCACCATGCCTAGCTATAGGCAGGCAATTATGGATTATTTCATCTACTCAGTGAAAGTGTTTAGTGAATAATTCGAATTATATACAGTATGTATATAAGATGTTACTTGTGACTTTTGGTGACTGAGGGGAGTGAATCTTGGTTAACCCCTTGAGTATTGATGCAGTTTTGTCTAGGTAGCATTGATGACTTTACACTATTTTTTGCTTGAAAGACAAATATATTTATCAATAAATACTGCCTACGAAATAAATACATTATAATCACGAAGATGTCACAGGAATGCTTACAGGAAGTATGGTAAGTACTCTATGGAATTTTAGTTATATTACTGTATATATTATATATATATATTATATATACAGTATATAACAGCCCCAAGGTCCCGAGCAAGCCCAAGGCCCATAATCGAGTATTTATATTATTATTATTTATTTTTATTTTCATATTTATTTATTTGATTTATTATTGTTTTTATTTATTTTATTTTATTTATGTTTATTTTATTTATTTTATATACCGTATATATATATTTTTTTATTCCTGTTCCCCAGGGTGTCTAGCGGATCAGCCCCAAGGTCCCGAGCAAGCCCAAGGCCCATCATCGAGTATTTATATTATTATTATAATTTTTATTTTATTTATTTTATTTATATATAATATATACCGTATATATATATACTGTATATATATATTTTTGTTGTGTTATTCCTGTTCCCCAGGGTGTCTAGCGGATCAGCCCCAAGGTCCCGAGCAAGCCCAAGGCCCATAATCGAGTATTTATATTATTATTACATTTTTATTTTATTTATATATTTATTTATTTGATTTTATTAATTTTTGTATTTAATTTATTTTATATATATATATATATATATATATATACACTTATACAGTATATATATATATATATATAAATATATATATATATATATATATTTTTTTTTTTTATTTTATTTTTTATTCCTGTTCCCCAGGGTATCTAGCGGATCAGCCCCAAGGTCCCGAGCAAGCCCAAGGCCCATAATCGAGTATTTATATTATTATATTTTTATTTTATTTATATATTTATATATTTGATTTATTATGGTTTTTATTTATTTTATTTTATTTATTTCATTTTATTTATATTTTTATTTTATTTATTTTATATATATATATATATACCACATAAATATATATATATATATATATTTATGACACCTTGTATGTATATATATACAGTATATATATATATATATTCTGACATACGGAGCCCTGTATGTATATTTTAGAATTAGAATTAAGAGTTGAAGGAGTGCCAAACTACCCAGGCGGCGAAGCAGACCAGCGAGCGAACCAGCGAGTGGGAAACCAGCTCGTCCGCATACCAGCAAACAAGCCTTCACACCTGCGTGCGTCATAGGGGACCCTGCAAACTACTTCGATGACCCGACGCTATGACGTATGATCGACGCCAGGAGACTCCATTGGACCACGCACCTGCTACGCAACTCGAGGAGCTGTGATTAGGGTGCGCACCAGCTCCCGCCTCCTGATTTGTTCCTACACCATCATTGTTTATTATATAAGACCCGAGTAGTGGGCATTCAAATCAGTCTCATTTGGAGTTGGGAAGGTGAACTTGCAGCTGGAGGAAGACGGGGTGAAGTATTATAATGGGTTTGTGACTGTCAGTCAGATTATATAAGTGTGTGTTAAGTGAGATATGTGATTGGGAATTAACGTTAACGCTACTATTATGTACTTAACTCTTTGATTGGGAATTAACGTTATTGCTACTATTATGTATTTAACTATTTGATTAGGAATTAATGTTAACGCTACTATTATGTACTTAACTATTTGATTGGGAATTAACGTTAACGCTACTATTATGTACTTAACTATTTAGTTGACTGACTTGTGGACTAAAGCAACTCTTTAAGTAATTGGGTTATGATGAAAGTAATACTATTGTTTTATATTAATACTTACGAGTTATTTAATTTTCTTTTAATTAAGCTTACATTGCTTAGTTCGGTGATGCTATTGTCTCTTATTAGTAATAGTAATAGCCTTAGACTAACATGGCTGTTTTAATGTTACTTCTAGTGATTTCCTAAGCTGAAGAAAATTATTTTAGCTTCAAAATATTATTTTTGCTTTTTATATTATTTGAGTGAGACCTGAATCGAATCTATGAAGCGATCCTGTAACTTAATTTACTCATAATCAAACCTCAATGTTACGTGGTTAAGAAATACATTTATCTAATTATTAAATATATATCTAACTTTTTATGTGACTTTGATATTAATCCTGATGATAATAATAATATAATACTATTAACGAAAGACAAGAACCAAGAATAATAACTACATTAAATATAAATAAAAGGACATATAAGAAAACTATCTATTAATTTCAAAAAGGGTAAGAGACAGAAATATTCTTACTTTAATATTTATCTTTCAAGACTTTTTATAGAATTAATAGTCCTTCTTTAGATATAACTTATTCGGTTCATAACCATAGCCTACTAAGCTTCGGTTAACCCGCTGAGACCCAGCGTCGCACGTGTTGCGTCTGCAATGTTCGATCACCAGAAAAACCCAGCGACGCAATGGTTGCGTCCAGGTTAATTACTTCGGTCCTATGGCACCTAGAGGGCTCAGACTTGTATGGGAACTCTGTAAGTATCCCACGCAACCATGCCGATGGTTAAAAACTCTCAAAGTCCAACCGCGTGCGCGTGAGCACGCAAAAACCTTTTTTTGGGGGAAATTGCCTTAAATTTTTTACTCTTGTAAAATCCGTTTTGGGGGGCTCTGTAGGACCATTTTTTGAGCTTTTTGATAGTTTTTTCATGGTTTTTCCTTCATTCCTAACCCATTCGCTATTGTTTCTGGAGAAAAAAAAAATTCAACCCTCTGGGCCTGGGTGGGACTTTTATTACGAACTAGCTGGGGCTCAGCGGGTTAAATAATAATTCTTTATAAATACTACATGACTTTAATTAGTTTCAGTATTTTTCATAATTAAAGAGTATCAGTCAATAAAGGATACCAAGTCCTAAGATCCAAAAGGAAAGGAAGCAACAACAGGAAATAATTTTATTATATTTTACTTTTGTTTTGCCTTCAGCTGACTGATTCCTTAATATATATCTCTGTGCTATCTAGATTCATCAAGTTAACCACTTGAGGATCAAGATACGTAACAAGAGTGGCGACCTCGCCAGGATTCGTTTCATACAGTCTCACTCAGTTTCATTACCGTTTCACTACTTAAAAATCAAATATTAATCATGCCTCATCTAATTAACCCTTTACGAGCGGCCTATGCGGTTTATTTATATGTACCGCCCAGCGGGGTGTTTTTAGCCAAAATAGGGCTGTTTACGTGATCATTTTCATGCCTAAATAAGACCCAGAACGTAAAACAAGTATCTATCCCTGAAAGGGCATAAACAGAGCTTTCGAATGACACCATAACGATCCTTTTATGATGGCTAGTTTTCTTGCAATAACCGTGCAACGCGAGTGCAAAAAGCATGTAATTAGCCACTTTCCCGATACAATTCCGTATATAGCGAGTGAGAGAGGTAGGACGGAGGTGAGATTCATGTCAGTAGGTTCGCCGCGGTGGTCTGGAGCAGTCATACACTCGCTACTCTCCTGCCACCACTTGTCTCTCTCTCTCAGCAACATTACGTGCTGAAATTGCCACTCGACCTATGTCGAGCGCCGCCACATAGTCCAGCTTTATTTAACTCGACTTAAGTTGCGCGCCGACTTTTAGGGGTTAATGACGAAGATGCTCGAGTTTTCATAGAATCAGAACCCACAGCCCCTGATATTGACTGTCTGTCAAAATCCGAACTGAAAGTGCTTGCCTCACATCTCCAATAAACTGTCTCAAACATGTCCAAAGTAGAGGTGGCTCAGACCATAAAAACCCACCTGTTCCCTGTAGAAGGCGAGGAGGGTGACGGAGCAGTTGGTGGGATCCCGAGTAAACCTAGCCAACTTGATGAACAATTGCCAACTTGATGAACAATTGCCACCTGGTTTGACCGGTGATTAAGTACTGGAACTAGCCAGACTAAAAATAGAACTAGCCAGAATAAATGCCGAACAAGCCAGAGCAAATACCGAAGAAGCCAGAGCAAATGCCGAAGCAAAGACCGAACAAGCCAGACTAAATGCCGAACAAGCCAGAGCAACGACCGAACAATATGAATATCAATATCGTACGGCTCAACTAAATGTCAATACAAATGCCCACTTAATTGCTCCCCCTCTGGGATTGACTATGACTAGTGTCATTCCACCTTTCACTGAGGATAATGTGCAGGATTTCTTTGTTTTGTTTGAGGAAGTTGCTGGAGGTATGAAGTGGACAAGAGATCAATGGCCTTTTATGTTACAAACCGTTTTGACAGGGCAGGCTCGAGCCACGTATTTGTCAGAAGTAGCAGAAGTTAGGCAGGATTATGACAATCTCAAAGAAGCTATCCTAAAAACCTATCAATTGCAGCCTGAGGCTTACAGGCAATCTTTCCGTAAAAACCAGAAGAAAGTAGAAGAAACCCATAAGGTATTTGCCAGGACCATGACTAAAACTTTCAATCATTGGGTCAAGAGTAAGAAAGTCACAAGCTACAACGATCTGAAGGAGTTGGTCCTGTTAGAAAATGTCCTATGGAAAATTGATTCTTCTGTAGCCTATCATTTAAGGGGGAAAAAGGTAGATTGTCATGCCGACGCCGCTGACATGGCTGACACATACGTGCTCAACAACAAATTTCGTGGAAAGAAGCCCTACGATAATTCTAGTTCTAATTTTAAATATCCCAATCACAAATCTGACAGACCCAGTCACAAGCCTGTAACGTCTTCCCCAGCTAGCCAAAATAGAATTGTTCCCCCAACTAAAACTGCGACTCAGGGCAATGGTAACAGAGGTGGGGCCCAAAGTAATAGTAATGCTCAAAGAGGGAACGTTCCCGTATCCCCTAAAGTATGTACTTTTTGTGGCATGAGAGGCCACCGAGCTTATCAGTGCTGGGCCAAGGAGAAAACCGAGAGATTGGGGCAGACAGTTGCCGCCGTATCTCAAATTCCATATGTGCCTTTAATGCAGGACTCCCGACAGAAGGAGTACCTAGCACCAATAGTTCCTTTAATGCAGGACTCCCGACAGAAGGAGTACCTGGCACCAAAAGTTCCTTTAATACAGGACTCCCGACAGAAGGAGTACCTAGCAGCTAATGTAAATCATCTAGACAGGGGTGTAGTAGCATGCGTGGTGCAACCCACTAGGGTTAAGCCAATAATAATTTCACCATCAGTGCAGGACAGTTACCGTCCCTTTATTTCATCTGGCAACGTGAGATTAAATGGTTGTATGCATGAGGTAAAAATTCTGAGAGACACAGGTTCTACTAGCACCCTCATGGTGAATCCTTACACTGAGTGCCCACCTGGCGAACCAGTTGTAATGAGAGGTGCTGTAGGCCAATTTTATGCATACTTGGTAAAAGGCGAAATTGAATGTGAGTTACTACAGGGTGAGGCCACCATAGCTTTGTGTAGGTCCCAAGATATCCCTGTGCCTGGGGTAACACTCCTTTTGGGGAATGATGTAGCAGGTGAGAAGGTCCGACCAGACCCCATTTTGTCACTTTCCCCTGTTAACGAGCCACTAACCGGTGGGCTCGAAAAGGAGATGCCAACAGTTTTCCCTGTGTGTGCTGTCACACGTTCAATGTCTCGAGTAGTAGTTCCCTCAGACAGAAATGTACTGAATGTAAGAGTTGATGAAAGGGAGGATGAGAGTGTGAATGACGCTTCAACTGTGCCTGATGATGTGACTGAGGTGGATTTATCTGACACCTTTATGGCTCATCTTGACCATAACGATGACCATGAAACCCCTCCAAATTGTCCTAGTGGCCTGGTAGAGCTACAGAGAGATGATAGTGAATGCAAGGAGTTAGCTGCCAGGGCCAGAAGGAGGGTGGTGAATGTTTCTACCTCAAAGGAGGAGTATTGTGGCGTAGATGGAGACAGCCACACAGACCAATCGATGACGGGGCCTGGGACATCCATCAAGTAGTAGTCCCCAAACTTTGTCGTAAAGATATCTTGGAAATGGCACATTGTATACCATTGGCAGGACACCTAGGTGTGAGAAAAACTCTAGACAGAATCAGAGCCCACTTTTACTGGCCAGGAATGTGTGCTGATGTAGTGGAGTTTTGTAGAGTGTGTTACACTTGCCAGATGACAGGAAAACCCAATCAGAAGGTGCCTGTACATCCTCTGGTGCCCTTGCCCGTCTTCGAGAATCCTTTAACTCGGGTGGTAGTGGACATTGTAGGCCCATTGCCTAAGACTTCCCAAGGTAACATTTATTTATTAACTATTATGGACATGGCAACTCGCTACCCAGAGGCTATACCCTTAAGGACTACCTCTGCTCCAACTGTCATCAAGGATCTGCTCATATTCTTCACCAGAATGGGTTTCCCCCATGAGGTGCAAAGTGATCAAGGAACTAATTTTACCTCTAAAAATATTCAGCAGTCCCTGAAGGAGTTGGGTATCGAGCATGTTAAGTCGAGCACCTACCACCCAGAGAGTCAAGGGGTTCTCGAATGGTATCATAAGACATTAAAAGGAATGTTGCGTAAATATTGTACAGAGACCGGAGTTGAGTGGGATAAGGGGGTACCTTTTCTTTTATTTGCTACTCGTGAGGTTCCAACTGAATCCCTGGGTTTTTCCCCTAATGAGCTAGTTTTCGGTCACCAGGTAAGAGGTCCTTTGCAACTATTGCAGGATAGCCTAGTTGCCCAGGAGGGGAACCAAAACCTCCTCAAGTATGTTTCAGATATCAAAACCCGGCTGAGATCCTCATGTGAGTTTGCCGCTCAAAACTTGACAGTGGCTAAAAGCTCCATGAAGAACTGGTATGACAGAAAAGCCCGTGAGAGGGAGTTTCAACCCGGTGATGAGGTTTTGGTCCTGCTCCCCCTTTTTGGCCAACCTTTATCTGCCGAGTTCAGGGGCCCATATAAGATCATTCAGAGGGTGAGCATTACCGATTATCTAGTAACTACCCCAGACAGGATAACGCCCACGCAAGTATTCCATATAAATATGTTGAAACCCTACCATAGGTCCCCTGATTCCTCTCCTCCAGATTCTCCCACTGTGGCAGTGAATGTCAGGACCTGTGGACAGCCTGGTGCGGACGAAGTCTTCAGTTCTCTTACTGACCCGCAACAGACTGTTCCAGAGCCTGAAGGTATCCATGCAGACTTTGACTTGTCATGTAGCCTATCCAACTTTCAGTATAATTCAGTAGCTTAGGGGGAATTACCATCTAAACTATGTCATCTTCCCTCTGATCAAGCGAACCAACTAATCTCTGTTTTATCTCAGTCTCCCAGTGTGTTCCGTGATACTCCAGGGCTCACTTCTTTGGCCTTGCACTACATCGACGTAGGGGATGCAACTCCCATTAAACTATCCCCCTACATAGGTTATGTATGGACTATAGGCAAGTTAATGCTGTCACAGAGAACTATACCTACCCCCTGCCACGGATCAAAGGTTGCATTTACCGGGTTGGCCTCCTACAGCAGTAAGATAAATTTAATGAGAGGATTTTGGCAATTAGCTCTCCCTTGTAGCGAGGTAAATATTCTGCTTTAGTAGTGCGCTTTCAAGCCTTCAGCTGTGAGATGCCTTGCAGTTCGAATAACGCTCCAGCTCATTATAATCTTGCTGTTGCCAATCTGGTGGTGAATCTATTTATGTATTATGTTTAATATTTTGTACTATACTCCTTAAACTCTTTTCTAGGGGGGAGGTCTGACATACGGAGCCCTGTATGTTTATTTTAGAGTTAGAATTAAGAGTTGAAGGAGTGCCAAACTACCCAGGCGGCGAAGCAGACCAGCGAGCGAACCAGCGAGTGGGAAACCAGCTCGTCCGCATACCAGGAAACAAGCCTTCACACCTGCGTGCGTCATAGGGGACCCTGCAAACTACTTCGATGACCCGACGTTATGACGTATGATTGACGCCAGGAGACTCCATTGGACCACGCACCTCCTACGCAACTCGAGGAGCTGTGATTGGGGCGCGCACCAGCTCCCGCCTCCTGATTCGTTCCTACATCATCATTGTTTAGTATATAAGACCCGAGTAGTGGGCATTCAAATCAGTCTCATTTGGAGTTGGGAAGGTGAACATGCAGCTGGAGGAAGACGGGGTGAAGTATTATAATGGGTTTGTGACTGTCAGTCAGATTATATAAGTGTGTGTAAAGTGTGTTCCGTGTAAACACTTACGTTATGTTGTTTTTTTTTTTTAAGAGACAATGAACGGAGGAAGGAAAAACACAGATAAAACAAAAAGGTCCATGTGCCTAAAGGCATCCTCCATTCATAAAATGTTTGTAACAACTGGATTTAAACATTTGTAGATTGTAAGTTTGTGGAAAGCAATTCGAGGGAAGTGAATTCCAAAGAGTAGTAGCTCTGGGGATAAATGAATTCTGATAAGCAGAAGTTCTGCATTGTGGAGGAGAAAGTGTAAATTCATGGGCGCTCTCAGCTGCCCTAGTTCTACGGGGAAAGATGTGGAGAGGCGGCACAATTGAAGCAAGTTCCTCGGAACAATTGCTGTGAAAATATCTGTAGAATAATGCAAGGGATGCACGTTTCTTCGTATGGATAATGTAGGAAGGTCCTGTGTGATTGCAGGGTTATTGATTAATCTAATAGCTTTATTTTGAATTTTGTCCAACTGCCTCAATGCAACCACTCCACTTCCACCCCACAGAGGTGAACAGTAATCCATCTGAGAACGCACATGACTTTTATATATCACGGCCAACTGCTCGTCAGTGAAGAATTCTCGAACTCTGTACAGGAGTCCCAGTTTTTTAGAGGCATTCTTAGCAATGCTTCTAACATAATGTGTCCAGCTCAAGTTAGTAGTTAATGTTACACCGAGAATGTCAATACTAGGGGAAGTGGGAATATTTACATCATTTAAAAGTATATGGGAGTCAGTGAGATTCTGTCGGTTAGAAAATTGAATGTACTTGGTTTTCTGTGCATTAAAGGAAACTAGATTTTTTTGTCCCCATCCATTAATTCTAGAAAGGTCCTGGTTCAGAGAAATTGCAGTGTTTATTTTTGAATTTATAAGATCGGGTTGGGTGAAAGAATTGGTAAATGTGAAGGAACTGTGGAGTGTTGAGTCATCTGCGTAGGAATGTATTGGATTATGAGTGGTAGATATGAGATCATTGATATGAATGAGGAACAGAATTGGGGCCAAAACTGATCCCTGGGGAACACCAGCATTTATTGAGTGAAATTGAGAATAAAGGCCATCTACCATTACACGTATTTTTCTGTTATGAAGATAAGAAGAAATTAGTGGAACTAATGATGCAAGGCCGTAGTGTGACATCTTCGACAATAAGGATTGATGCCAGACTCTATCAAATGCCTTTGATATATCCAGTGCTATTGTATGTGTTTCACCATGTTGGTCTGTAGCTTGGTTGATTTGATGCGTAAGAAGGCAAAGCATGTCTGCAGTTGATCGACATCGCCTAAAACCATATTGCCTATCACTGATTAATTTATTATTCTCAAGATGCTTAATTATGTGATTATTTAATATAATTTCAAAGACTTTACCAAGAGTGGAAGTTATAGCTATTGGTCTGTAGTTTGATGGATCTGAAGAGGCACCTTTTTTAGGAACTGGATGGATGTTTGCTTCTTTCCAGGGTACTGGGAAGCATGAGGTATGAATACACAGACGGAAAAATGTTGCCAATACAGGAGCGAGCACCAAGGAGCAATTCTTGAGTGAGATATGTGATTGGGAATTAACGTTAACGCTACTATTATGTACTTGACTCTTTGATTGGGAATTAACGTTAACGCTACTATTATGTACTTAACTATTTGATTGGGAATTAACGTTAACGCTACTATTATGTACTTAACTATTTGATTGGGAATTAACGTTAACGCTACTATTATGTACTTAACTATTTAGTTGACTGACTTGTGGACTAAAGCAACTTTTTAAGTAATTGGGTTATGATGAAAGTAATACTATTGTTTTATATTAATACTTACGAGTTATTTCATTTTCTTTTAATTAAGCTTACATTGCTTAACGGTGCTTAGTTCGGTGATGCTATTGTCTCTTATTAGTAATATCGCCTTAGACTAACATGGCTGTTTTAATGTTACTTCTAGTGATTTCCTAAGCTGAAGAAAATTCTTTTAGCTTCAAAATATTATTTTTGCTTTTTATATTATTTGAGTGAGACCTGAATCGAATCTATGAAGCAATACTGTAACTTAATTTACTCATAATCAAACCTCAATGTTACGTGGTTAAGAAATACATTTATCTAATTATTAAATATATATCTAACTTTTTATGTGACTTTGATATTAATCCTGATGATAATAATATAATACTATTAACGTAAGACAAGAACCAAGAATAATAACTACATTAAATATAAATAAAAGGACATAATTATAAGAAAACTATCTATTCATTTCAAAAAGGGTAAGAGACAGAACTATTCTTACTTTAATATTTATCTTTCAAGACTTTTTATAGAATTAATAGTCCTTCTTTAGATATAACTTATTCGGTTCATAACCATAGCCTACTAAGCTTCGGTTAAATAATAATTCTTTATAAATACTACATGACTTTAATTAGTTTCAGTATTTTTCATAATTAAAGAGTATCAGTCAATAAAGGATACCAAGTCCTAAGATCCAAAAGGAAAGGAAGCAACAACAGGAAATAGTTTTATTAGATTTTACTTTTGTTTTGCCTTCAGCTGACTGATACCTTAATATATATCTCTGTGCTATCTAGATTCATCAAGTTAACCACTTGAGGATCAAGATACGTAACAATATATATACCCACACATACATACACACATTTTTGTTACCATTCATTATATTTTGTTTGACACCTTGTATATATATATATATATATATATATATATATATATTTATATATTACTTTATTTGTGTGTACAATAGAATTATTTCTGAATTTATTACTTGAAGATAACCTGGCTTTCTTGTTTTGTTTTTTCACTGTCAACCCAGGAGCCATTTCCCTTCTCGTTGGAAAGGGTTGTGGCCCTATCAGGTAAGTAAAATTGACAACCTTCATGACTGACATGTGTTTTATCAACATTATACAATTATTGGCAAGGAAATTTATATAAAAGTCTTGTAATTGTGGCAAAGATATACAGTTAGTGTATAAACATTCTCATATATTTACATAAAAATAACAATGCATTGAAACAATTGCGCATAGCTCGCGAACCAATTACGCTATACTATTTTGGTTTTTACCATTAGAAAAAGCAAAATTTTCCGATTCCGGTGATTATACAGTTATATACGTATCCGAGCAAATAACGCAACAACGAGGTGGGGAACAGCTCGGAACCCGGCTAGCGTTGGCGGAACAGAGACGGGTGAAGCGTAAATATTCGTATTTTGGCTCTTCATTTCAAATATTCATAGCGCAAAAATTATTTGTCGTAGGAACTTCTATTTTTTGTTATACTCATCAGCATTATTTGCCGTATTCATACAGCCTAAATTTAAAACCATACACTTCGTAGCAACGAAATAAATCGAAAATGTTATAAACCATATCAATCAAAATCATTTTTTTTTTTTTTTTGGTCGCTGCTTGAGAACTATTGAAGATAAACAATTTCTGTTTTTAGATTTGGAAAGAGGAGAACAAATACGATTATTTGAGCAAAAAAAATATATGGTTATCACTCACAATTTAAAGATAGGATGGTGTGAAGACAATTGCAAAGGAAATAATTGTATTCCGGACTCATTTACACTTTCATATTTCGATTTATTTACATTTTGTTTTGTTTTATCATGTACTATAAATATTCCTCTTTCCATTGACATATGATACATCACAATAAACAGCATTCTGGTGGATGAAAATACAGAAAAACACAAGGCTTCGAAAACTCGCCCAGCCTGGTATTTCATGGCAAATTAGAGAATGTCTTACCATAAGTTATATAATTAAGTTGCCGGAGGTGGGAGGGTTAAGTTAGCTGATTAGCGGTTATCTCAGCTAACTTTCGGTTAGCTGTGCCCACCACTGCTACTAGGCTATTGAAAAAAACCCTCATATCTCTAACTTGCATCTTACTTGTAAAATGCATTTGAAAATAATGGTTCACTTGCGATTCCTTATTATATAGATAAGGCTACATCTTTTAATTCTGCATGGATACAGGAAATATAGGTATTTGCTGTGCGACATATAATGAACTAATATCTTTGTTTCTATGGTAAACTAATACATTTGTATGTAATATATGTTCGTGGACATCAATTATATGTATTTTATTCAGTTTAGAAACATCTCTGATTATCAAGACATTTACAATTTGTATCGAATATCTTTAAGCTCAACTACATCAGTGATTAGGCTACGACAGTGCTTCGTTCGCTTGGCACCTATTATTTCAGTATTAGTATGCTTAGACAATTTCCAACGTAATGTAAACACTGTTGCCGTTTTTTTCAATAACATGAACTCAGTTTCCTACTGGTTTAAACCTCGGATTGACTGCCTGAGCTGCATTCTTACACCTGTCAGGGAATCGAACGTCCCTTGATTTTGGCCCTGTCACTCTTTCAACTTGGGGGAGGCACTTCTGCCTTTTGCCTCCCTCACTCACATAGAAGAACAAAATTATATATATAATTATATCCTTGCTAGAATGCTTCCAAAGACCCCAAATAATCAGCGACAGTCTTTTTTATTTTGTATTATGGGTTCATTATGGATTAGTGTAAGCTATAAAGTAATTTGAGATGTTTATGACTTCGATCTAACGTCAAACCTACCCTCCAGCTGGTTTAAACCAAGGATCGAGTAATCTGCAGATTGACTGGATAAGCTGCTCAAAATATTATTCTGAATACCGATTGTCCTGGATTGAGTTTCAATCTCGGGTTTAAACCTGCGAGGAGGTTTAAACAACTGTTCTGAAATTGGGCCTAAATGTCACTCTTTTACCATGTTCGACAGATATTGCCCTCAACTAATTATACGCGCCAATGACGTAAGCAGCTGTTTATGTTTTTACGTGAATATCACGTAAATCTTACGTTAAATTGACTTGCAAGTGATGTCGTTTTTGCAGTCTTATTAACGTGTAATAGACCTCATATCGTGACATATTGAAAACGTAATAAATACGCAATCTTTGGCTATAATATGACTTGTTTCCTACGAGCTATTGACGTAATATTACAACTAATTATACGTGCCAATGACGTAAGCAGCTGTTCATGTTATCACGTGAATATCACGTAATTTTTACAACGCCATACTAACTTGCAAATGACGTCTTTCTGCAGTCCTATTAACCCCCGGGATCCGGGGGCTCTCATATGAGGCGATCGTCGTGTCCGGGGGTATTCCTGAAAAATGTCTATCTTCATAATTCGATATCTACTGATTGAGACCACCTAGAGCAGTCAACTAAATTGCATAGTGTAGAACCAACCTTCGTCTGTAGAATGGCGTTGAGTTGGCATCGCTACGACAAGTGGTTGCCGAGATATGATGATGGGAATGGAGGTAATTTCCTGCGTATTTTCGCCTGCGTCCGAACGCTTCGCCGCGACCCTGGCTAGCACGCACTAAGTCACTCGTCGCTTTGGTGGCTTTTGTACCAGTACACGATATTATGTTTTTATGGAGATAATGTGATATTATTGTGTCATTTATTACTTGTTCAACCATTATTTGAGTTCTATGAAACTTTATATAACATATTTCACTGTTATTGTAATATTATTGTGTCACTTTCACTTTTATTGTAATATTATTGTGTCACTTTCACTGTTATTACTCTTCTTGTTATGAATTATTGTCACTCTGACTGTTATAATTGAGTTATTATTACTTGTTATACATTTTGTGTCACTTTCACTTACTAGGTTAGAGGCTAGGCTACGCAAGTGTACAGTACCGTACGGTATCGTATTTGACACTTGTAATTATTACATTTGGTTGTTTCTTTCACTTAAACATATTGTTATATTGTTTTTAGTGTCACTTTCACTTATTACAGGTTTCACTTATAAATACTAATTGAATAGTTACTCTAATATATAGTTGTTGTGTCTCTTTCACTTGCACATATTGTTATATTGTGTTTAGTGTCACTTTCACTTATTACAGGTTTCACTTATACACTTATTGAATAGTTACTCTAATATATAGTTGTTGTGTCTCTTTCACTTGCACATATTGTTGTATTGTTGTTAGTGTCACTTTCACTTGCACATAGTGTTTTATTGTTTTAGTGTCACTTTCACTAGTGTTCTCAGGGTCAGTGCCACTTAGAAGTTTACCAGGATGTGGAAATCATCGTGGCAAGGCATGATGCACAGTGCTACCTGACATTCCTGGCACTGATACGAGGTTTTGGTGTTTGTCTGGGGTCTTCAGGTGGTGTGGCTGCAGACATGGCACCGTTTCTGGGTCTTGCGACCAGCAGCTACTGGAAGGCCGACGATCCTGTGCTTCCTGTGGTGTTCGGAAGCGTATGTGCGGTCCATGGTGCCAGCTGCTGGCATATGTTGAGCTCATGGGGAATCCTCAGGCAGGGCATATTCCCCAATGAGATCCAGAATAAGCTGTTTCTGGAATCTCCGAAGGTTGGTGTACTTCCTGGGCATTGTGGGGTTCATCTGCTTGTACAGGTTGTATGAGTTCAGCACAGACACATCCATCATGTGCAGGAAGAACTTCTTATATCACCTGCAGGAGGTCCGCAGGCAGTCGATGAAGCCGACCTGCATGTCTGACTTGTCAACCAGACGCATGTTTATGTTGTAGTCCAAAACTGCGTCTGGCTTCATGATGGGCTCCCTGGTCCTGTGGTTGACTTTGCCAGAGTCAACCAGGTTGCCCTTGTGGATGGTGCTGATCATGTTGACCTTCCTTTGGTCGTGCCAATGGATTGCCAGCATCAGACCATGTTGCTTGAGGAAGATGTCCTTTTTCTTGGTCTTTTGGGGGAGTTACGGCATGTTCTTCCTCGTCCCCCGTACTGTGCCTACAGTCTGGGTTTGCTGCCTGTTCAAGTACTTGGTGAGGATGGGGGACGTATAATAGTTGTCCGTGTAGAGTATGTGGTTCTTGTTGAAGTAGCGATCCATCATCGCCTTCACCACTGCTCCACCGAACCCTATTTCTTGATCTGCAAGAACCTCACCCTCCTTCCCACTGTAAACAATAAAGTCCAGCACATAACCCGTCTTACAGTCCCAGAGGACGAAGAGTTTGATGCCGAATCGATGTCTCTTGGATGATATGTACTGCCGGAAGTGAAGGTTCCCCCGGAACAGCACAAGAGACTCGTCGATCACAACCTTTTGAAAAGGCTTCAAGAATGTTGAAAACTTGGCCTTCATCATTTTTTTTTTTTTTTTTTTTTTTTTTAAGAGACAATGAACGGAGGAAGGAAAAACACAGATAAAACAAAAAGGTCCATGTGCCTAAAGGCATCCTCCATTCATAAAATGTTTGTAACAACTGGATTTAAACATTTGTTGATTGTAAGTTTGTGGAAAGCAATTCGAGGGAAGTGAATTCCAAAGAGTAGTAGCTCTGGGGATAAATGAATTCTGATAAGCAGAAGTTCTGCATTGTGGAGGAGAAAGTGTAAATTCATGGGCGCTCTCAGCTGCCCTAGTTCTACGGGGAAAGATGTGGAGAGGCGGCACAATTGAAGCAAGTTCCTCGGAACAATTGCTGTGAAAATATCTGTAGAATAATGCAAGGGATGCAACGTTTCTTCGTATGGCTAATGTAGGAAGGTCCTGTGTGATTGCAGGGTTATTGATTAATCTAATAGCTTTATTTTGAATTTTGTCCAACTGCCTCAATGCAACCACTCCACTTCCACCCCACAGAGGTGAACAGTAATCCATCTGAGAGCGCACATGACTTTTATATATTACGGCCAACTGCTCGTCAGTGAAGAATTCTCGAACTCTGTACAGGAGTCCCAGTTTTTTAGAGGCATTCTTAGCAATGCTTCTAACATAATGTGTCCAGCTCAAGTTAGTAGTTAATGTTACACCGAGAATGTCAATACTAGGGGAAGTGGGAATATTTACATCATTAAAAAATATATGGGAGTCAGTGAGATTCTGTCGGTTAGAAAATTGAATGTACTTGGTTTTCTGTGCATTAAAGGAAACTAGATTCTCTTGTCCCCATTCATTAATTCTAGAAAGGTCCCGGTTCAGAGAAATTGCAGTGTTTATTTTTGAATTTATAAGATCGGGTTGGGTGAAAGAATTGGTAAATGTGAAGGAACTGTGGAGTGTTGAGTCATCTGCGTAGGAATGTATTGGATTATGAGTGGTAGATATGAGATCATTGATATGAATGAGGAACAGAGTTGGGGCCAAAACTGATCCCTGGGGAACACCAGCATTTATTGAGTGAAATTGAGAATAAAGGCCATCTACCATTACACGTATTTTTCTGTTATGAAGATAAGAAGAAATTAGTGGAACTAATGATGCAAGGCCGTAGTGTGACATCTTCGACAATAAGGATTGATGCCAGACTCTATCAAATGCCTTTGATATATCCAGTGCTATTGTATGTGTTTCACCATGTTGGTCTGTAGCTTGGTTGATTTGATGCGTAAGAAGGCAAAGAATGTCTGCAGTTGATCGACATCGTCTAAAACCATATTGCCTATCACTGATTAATTTATTATTCTCCAGATGCTTAATTATGTGATTATTTAATATAATTTCAAAAACTTTGCCAGGAGTGGAAGTTATAGCTATTGGTCTGTAGTTTGATGGATCTGAAGAGGCACCTTTTTTAGGAACTGGATGGATGTTTGCTTCTTTCCAGGGTACTGGGAAGCATGAGGTATGAGTACACAGACGGAAAATTTTTGCCAATACAGGAGCGAGCACCAAGGAGCAATTCTTAAGTACTATTGGAGGAATTTCATCTGGACCAGGAGCCTTATCTACTGAGAGATTCTGCAAAATAGTTTTGACATGTCTGGTGTGGATCTTAAGTGAGGGAATTTCAGGTGAATTAAAATTAAGTACAGGGACATCTTGATTTATTTCATCTAAGGTTGAGTTGGTGGAGAAAATATCTGCAAGAAGGTTAGCTTTACCTCGTGGGTCACTTACAAGATTGCCAGTCGGAGATTTTAATGGTGGAATGGATGAAGCAGTAGTGAAGTTGGATTTGAATGAGTTAAGAGTAGACCAAAATATTTTGTTATCATTTGGATTATTTAGAAGTTTATTTGCCTGCTTATGGAGAAAGTTTGATTTAGTTAGGTTTAATACAGTTTTGGCATGATTTCTGATGTTTCTAAAGTAATTAAAGGCTTCATGTGTTTTTGATCTTGTGTATGCATTGTAGGCTATTGCTTTTTGTTCAGTTACTCTAGCACAATTATGGTCAAACCATTTAGGTGAATTAGATCTTTTACTGTACTTTTGATGAGGAATAAAAGTTTCCATTCCAATTTTTACAAAATCTTGTATGTGGCTCAAGGTGGAGTGTGCATCATTAGAAAAGAAAGAGGTCCAGGGAATATCAATAAAGAAACCTTGAAGACCCTCCCAGTCTGCCCTATCGTAATGCCATTTAGTCACCAAAACAGGTTCAGAGTGGGAAGGTGTGGTAGGTGATAGACAGGTGGCCTGTATCAGACAGTGATCAGAAGATCCAAGTGGGGACCTCACTGTAACATCATAATTTTCTGAATTGGTTGTTAAAAATAAGTCCAGTAGGTGGGAATTATGATTAGGATTATCTGGTACACGGGTGGGTTGGTTGACTAGTTGAATGAGATTAAATGAGTCTGCAAATAGCTCACATTCAAGACCAGCATCATCAGTCCTGGCTGAATGAGTGAGCCATTCAACATTATGGACATTAAAATCACCCAACACAGTGATTTCAGAAGAAGCATTTAAGTTGAGGACACTGAGTTGTGAGGACAGAGAATCAAAAAGACTTTGCTCTGGAGGAGTATTTGGGGAACGGTAGATGCAACATATGTATTTAAATTTACCAGCAGAAATTAATTTGTATATAGAATAATCAAAATAGGGACAATTGAAACTAGTAACCTCCTCCAGGGCAATTTCAGATTTTGCGAAGCAACATACACCACCTTTAGGTCTGTAGAATCCCCTTATCTTCCACAGGCGGTCTGTTTTGTGTACATTGGTGTTGGTAACGAAGTGCAGGTTACCAAGTATGGCGAAGTAGCGGTCCCGGGACATAAGTTTGCCAAAAGCAGGTGTGGCAATTATGTCGCCTGTGATCCAGTAGTCTGCCAGCCGATGCTTCTTCACATGTGCCATGAGCATGGTCAGTGCTATGAACACATACATTTGGGCAATGGTGACAGGCTTCCAGGCCTTCATGTGGGAACTATGGGTCTTGCCGCTGAGGTGGTCACTGAGGGCCTGCTGCTTATTGGTCTCATCGACAACATATGACATGACATCATTGTCGAAAAAGGCCTTGAATAGCTCGGCAGGTGTTGAGTTGGGTCCCCCTGGGAAAGATAGATCAATCCCTGCGGCATGTTGGGTGTCATCGAATGTGGCATCTTGTGGCTGAAAGGTGGCCCCATCCTCCCACGTCCAGACATCAGCATGCCTGGGACGGGGACGGGCAGCAGGGGCGTCGGGAGCAGCAGGGGCGGCCTGGCCACGGGCACGGGCATGGCGACGCCCACGCTGACCAGCAGGGCCCCTGGCACGGCCACATCCAAGAGCACGGCCACCCCGAGCACGGGGACGTCCACGGCCACGCCGGGGTGCTGGGTCGTCCACCCACTCAGCTTCGTCCACAACAGGGTCGTCTGGCAGGTCATAATTATCATCCCCAAAATCTGCACCGTGGTCGTCCATATATCTTGAAGGGCGGCCATATTCATGGGTGTCTTCAGGATCATAGGTGGGATCCTGGTCGTCAGTTGGTGGTGATACATCAGGTGGCGACTGCTGGCGTGGGCGGCTAGTGGGTGGTGAAGGGGAGCAAGTTGGCTCTGAAGTTTTTAGGCGACGACGAGAGCGTTTAGGGGGCAGTTTAGGGCCTGAGGTGCTGCTTTGTGCCCCCCCTGTGGCCATGAACAAGACCCTTCTGGAGGTGCGTTGACCACTTGCACCACTTGCACCACTTGTTGATGGCTGTGGGTCATGCTGGGACAAGACTGCACCACTTGCACCACTTGTTGATGGCTGTGGGTCATGCGGGTACAATACCGCACCACTTGCACCACTTGTTGATGGCTGTGGGTCATGCGGGGACAATTCCGCACCACTTGCACCACTTGTTGAGGGCTGTGGGTCATGCGGGGTCAATGACGCACCAGCCGCGGGTGAGGAGGTCCCGGGAGACAAAGGAATAGGCCTACCCACGCTCGACTCTTCACTCTTATCTTCACTATCAGCATCTTCACCTCTTTCCCTTTCAGCCGCCTCCCGTGCCTGCTTCCTTGCACTATCCAGCACAGTTCTCCTATAAAAATAACTGGCTATTTTTGCCGGGAAAGGAGTCCCCACAGCCGACGCCGCGGTCGCAAGCGTGTGCGTCGTGTCACGTTCACGTGATGCGGGTAGAACACTTCCCATTTCACTAACATTTTCATCACCTTCATGATGTTCACCGCATCCAACATTTTCATCATTATCATCATCACTATCGTCATCATCAATGCTATGAAAGCCCTGGAATTCTTCGCCATCTTCCACTTCATCAACATCTTCACTAACCACATGCTCTTCGTCAAAATCACTCGCAATCTCAATCTCACTAAGTTCATCACTATCGTCACTTAACTCGTTTAGTACACGTGCAACACCACCGGGACTTAGGAATGCTTTCTTGGTCCTTTAAGCCTTGCCTTTCTTAGGCTTACGGGTCGCGGTGGCGGGCGTCGATTCGGACACAGCAATTATTTTCGGGTTAACTCCAGCCATCATGGATGCGAGATAAGAACTGATGCTGCCTGGTAGTTTGTACTTGGTGGCGCTGCGGTCGCCCACGCACAAACAAAAATCCGCCCGCACAATTTGAACGCTTTGATTTTTATTTTGCCTCATATGAGGCATCCCGGACTCCTAACCAAAATACATTTTGCCTCATATGAGGCCTCCCGGATTCCAAGGGTTAACGTTTAATAGACCTTATGGCTTGACGTATTTGAAATGTAATAAGCACGTAATTTCGTACAGGCAATTGACGTAATATTACAACTAATTTTACGTGCCAATGACTTGAGCAGCTGTTCACGTTTTTACTTATATATTACGTAAGTTTTACAACGCCATAATGACGTCTTTCTACAGTCTTATTAACGTGTAATAGGCCTTATGACTTGACGTATTTGAAACGTAATAAATACGTAATTTTAACCTATAATATGACGCATCTCGTACAAGGTATTGACGTAATATTACAACTAATTATACGTGCCAATGACGTAAGCAGCTGTTCACGTTTTTACATGAATATCACATACATTTTACAACGTTATAATGACTTGTAAATGACGTCGTTTTGCAGTCTTATTAACGTGTAATAGACCTCATATCTTGACGTATCGGAAACGTAATAGATATGTAATTTTAAGCTATAGTATGACATGTCTCCTACAAGCAATTGACGTAATATTACAACTAATTATACGTGCCAATGACGTATTCAGCTGTTCACGTTCTTACGTATATATTACGTAATTTTTACAACGCCATAATGACGTCTTTCTACAGTCTTATTAAGTGTAGTAGACCTCATGGCTTGACGTACGTGAAACGTAATAAATACGTAATTTTAAGCAATAATATGACCTATTTCCTACGAGCTATTGACGTAATATTAAAACTAATTATACAACTAATTATACGTGCCAATGACGTAAGCAGCTGTTCACGTTTTTACGTGAATATTACGTATTTTTTATAACATCGTGAGGTTTCCAGAAGACTTTTAGAGGACGTTGTGACAACGTAAAATTGTTGGGTCGTGGCTCTGCTGGGATTGTGGAGCCCCGAATTACAGTTCTTCCTATACTCACTTCCAATAGCTTTAGCATCCCGGAATTTACACTTTCCCCTCTGCGACCATCAACACCACCGAATCACCTTATATCATCTTTAACCCTTTATTAGCGGCTCACCACTTAAGTCGTTTTTAATAAATCTGGACTATCTGGCGGCGCTCGACATAGGTCGAGTGGCAATTTCAGCACGTAATGTGGCTGAGAGAGAGAGACAAGTGGTGGCAGGAGACTAGCGAGCGTATGACTGCTCCAGACCACCGCGGCGAACCTACTGACACAAATCTCAGCTCCCTCCTCCATCTCTCACTCGCTACATACTCAATTATGTACCGAAAGTACCGAATTACCTGCTTTTTGCACTCGCGTTGCACAGTTATTGCAAGAAAACTATCCATCATACAAGGATCGTTATGGTGTCATTCGAAAGCTCTGTTTATGCCCTTTCAGGGATAGATACTTGTTTTACGTTCTGGGTCTTATTTAGGCATGAAAATGATCACGTAAACAGCCCTATTTTGGCTAAAAACACCCCGCTGGGCGGTACACATAAATAAACCGCATAGGCCGCTCGTAAGGTGTTAACTAACACCCCTCTTAGACTTAGGCAAGACCTAGACTTTTCCTCCCCTACACATAATGGACTGCATGACCCGACACTTCCCTGACACCGCATCAACCAAATAATTCTACACAAAACCATCCTACCCATAAATCCCATTTATCCATAACACCCACAGCACCACCCAACTCCCCTATTACCTTTAGTCGCTTCTCTACCACAGACACAACCAAAAACTCACTCATAAAGGAACCTTCCAATCTCAGAACACTAATTATCAATTTCCGTAGCATAATATATAAACAAGCCGCTTTTACCACAACCTAGACACCTCAGACCCTGGCATTATTATAGAGAGTTGGGGACAGAGACATGGCTCAACACTGCCATATTGGACAATGAAGTCTTCCCGATGGACAGTCCCTATAACATGACTCTACACATGAAAGACAGAGAGGACGGATACATTGGCAGAGTCTTGATAGCGACAAAGCCAGGACTATTTGCGACGCCAGCCACCGAACATAGCGCAGATTCGGAAATTATATGGATTATAACACAGACAGAGGGCTGCAGGACCCTTTATATAGGATCTTTTTTACCGGCCCCCTAATTCTAACTTAGAATACCTGCAGTCCCTTGGCTAATGTTTATCTAAAATTGACCCCATTCAAAATATATAGTTGGCTGGAGACTTTAACTCACCGAACATTAACTGGACAGCATGCGCGACACTGGAGAATGACAACCATGACAGCGACATTATATTGCCACAGACTGACAGGAGATCATTACATGAAACATTTATTGACATAATTAACACCCAATCACTCTCACAAACAGTACTCGAACCAACACGTACACAAGTTAGTGTAACAAGGAATAACCCTAACACAAGACATGAGGTCACATCCAACATACTGGACTTGTTGCTTACGAACAACACCTCACTTATAACACAAACACGGGTCTTGCTGGGGCTTAGTGATCATGGCATGGTACTCGTTGATGCAAACATTAAACCAAACATACAGAAACAACTACCCAGCAAGATATACTAGTAGAACAGAGCAGACATGGGAGCCATCTCCAAGGATTTAGCTAACTTTAAAGACACCTTCCTTGACAACAACCCAATGGCTAATACTTTTGAGGTTAACTGGACTAGACTTTGTGACTTTATTCATGACACAATGGACAAACACATACCCACGAAAAATGTTATACGTAACCAGTCTCCAACATGGTTCAATAGAAAATTAAGAAGACTACATAGAAACAAGATAAAATCATACAAGACAGCTAAACGATACAACGATGCAGAACACTGGGAACAATACAAAAATACCCAGAAAACATTTCAACGAGAAATTAAACAAGCAGAAACTAACTACACAACCACTTTTCTCACAAACAACATGCAAAATCACAAACAAATCTACAGCTTCTTCAAAGTAAGCAAACAAGACTCGACTGGTATAACAACATTACGACGCAACGATTCCCTGGTCACAATTCCACAAGATAGAGCACATGCACTTAATTCACAGTTCCAGTCAGTATTTACACATGATTAGCAGACTTGCCAGAGCTGTCACCATCACCACACCCACCTATGCCTCCACTGACTTTACACAGATGTTGACAAAGCAACTGGACCAGACAATATTGCCTGCAGGATACTTATTGCGGGCGGTCTTGTATATAAGCACCGTAGCGCTAGGCGGGCATAATTGCCAAAAATTACCTTTATTCCATCCTCTTTTTCATGCATAAGCAAGAGCCAGAGCGTAATATAATTATATATCAGTGAAAGGGCAATGATAGAGCTTTCCAATGACAACTGAATCATCCCGTGTACAACATTTGGTTATCTTGCAACGATCGTGCAACCGAAGGGCAAAATCGGTAAAATAGTGTCAATTTGGCTGTTTTTGGTACAGCACTCATATGAGTGAGACAGCCGTATGTCGGGCTTCAGTGCGGGCCCGCACGCTATGGCGAGCGGTAAGAACCAGCCTATGCTCCTTGCAATGTCTGGCCTCTCTCTCAGCGCTCATAATAGCATCAAATTGACGTCCGTCATATGACGAGTTAAGGTTTCTCTCTCCCGTCATATGACGGTCACTGCGAGTTAAGGGTTAAGGAGAATGCTACCATTCTTTCTCCTATCCTGCAGGTTATATTCTTACAGACTATAGACACCGGAAAACTTCCCAATGACTGGCTTTTGGTGAACGTGACACCTATTTTTAAAACCGGAGACAGAACCTTTCCCGTCAACTATAGATCCGTTTCAATTACCTCACTTCCCTGCAAAATCTTAGAACATATCCTCCACCAACATACTATGGACTATCTGGATAGGTTAAATATTCTTACTGACACACAGCATGGATTTTGACCTAAGAAGCCGTGCGAACCTCAGGTACTGGTGACCGTACACAAAATTTCCCGCTCCCTTAATGACCCAAAAATTAGACAAGTAAACACCATAGTACTTGACTTCGACAAAGCCTTCGACAAAGTCCCACACCAAAAGCTTCTAACGAAATTAGACTATTATGGCATCCGAGGACCGCTTCTTCACTGGCTTAAGACTTTCCTAACTAATCGTAAGCAACGTGTAGTTCTCGAGGGCTGTCATTCTTCTTCTGTATCTGTAACTTCTGGGGTCCCACAGGGCACCATCTTGGGCCCCCTACTTTTCCTTTCATAAACTAATGACCTTCCATTATCTCTTACTTCTACTACTAGACTTTTTGCAGATGATAGCTTAGTTGATTGACCAATTATCAATAGGGACGATTGCCTCAGACTTCAAGACGACTTAACTGCGCTTGAACAGTGGGAAGCCAAGTGACAGATGACATTCATACCTGACAAGTGCCACCATATTCGCTTCATCCGTTCTAACAAAACCATCCCATTCTCTTATAAACTTCACAATACCCCCTTAGATACCGTTCCCTCCCACACATATTTGGGGGCCACATCTCAGCGTACATTAGGTGGACCACTCACATGAGCAACATCAGAGCAAAGGCTAGTAGGGCCATGGGCTTCTTTTGCAGGAATCTCACAAAGTGGAACGCAAACATAAAAATTCTAGCTTTCAAATCATTAGTTTGACAACACTTAGAATACAACGTCTGGGATCCACACACTCACCATAATATCAATAAATTAAAGGCCATACAAAACAAAGCTGCAAAATGGATCACACGTGATTACAGACATACTACATCAGTCACTTTGCTCAAACAAGACATTAAACTAGATCCCCTTGTAACAAGAAAACAAATACACAGATAATAAATGTTATACAAAATCACAAACAATTACGTGGACATAGACAAAAATACATATTTACACCCTACAAACATACAATTTACGAGACGCAGCCACTACTTCATATCAGGCAACCACGGACATATTCAGACATTCATTTTTTCCCCGCAGCATTCAAGAGTGGAATCAACTCCCATCTCACATAGTTAATAGCTTCACCCTTGATTCCTTTAGAAATAGGATCACTAATCATTATCTCCCTCATCCTAATCCTTGACCCGATCCTATCCTTCGCTCCTAATTCCCCTGCACAACCCCTGCATTTCATGCTGCCTGAGAGCAGCCCTCTGCGGGTCCCCCTGACAAGACGAGACTTGTTACAGGCAGCATCGTATTTTTGTTTCCTTCATACAAAAAAATAAAAAAATAAAATCTGCTCCTACTTTCCTTCACTTCTCTCAACACCACTCTCTTTTTCTCCAAATACATTTCCCATTTCTGTGTCACCAAATTCCTTTTCCCTAGACTTTTCAGCAATGCCCTAGATGCTTAATTTTCTCTTTGACTGCCTATTTCACCTCCTCAGACCACCATGTTGTTCCTTTCACTGTCCCAACCCTTCTCCTTACCCCAAATACCACTTCACATGTTGCACATATATATATCTTCCTTAAACACATTAGTCACCTCTTCCACTTCCTCCAAGTCAAACCTCTATAGCCGTCTGTTTACAACTCTCTTGACCTCTTCTCTACTCTCATCTAAGGGTGTGATCACACCGAGGCCGTAACCAGACATAATATGACGCAACCTGTCTGCATTGAAGTTAATTTATTTGAATTGATACAACTATACCTGTATTTTCTTGATATGCGCCTTACAGTTACACTGTATTCCTAGTAAACTACCTTGTTTATTGTGTTTTTACTTGTTTTATAATTACTTTGGCTTGTATTTGTACTATAGATTTGATGTCCAATACATAAAAAAATAGCCAAATTAGAAGAAAAACAAAACAGAGAGGGAAACACACAAATAGACAAGGAAGTTTATACAAAACAGCGCAACTGTATGCTCTTCCATCTCACTGGCATACACTCTTTTTGTCATTATCTTACTCCCCTTACCTTCCACATGGACGTATCACCTCAAGGTGTTCCTCTTCATACTCTCCAATGCATACACAATTTACACTGAATTGCTCTTGCTTTGTGAATATCAGACAATAGCTGAAAGCATGGCTTAGCAGTTTTCAATTAACTTTTGCTCTGGAATAGAGTGGAATATTTGTAATGCTGGTACAACAAGATTGGGGACAAAGAACCTACTGTACTTGATGAACAGTTCTTTTACTGTCAAGATAAAGGATTGGCCTCTCTCTGTTGATTTTTTCCAAAGAAGAAGCCGAAGTTCCCAAACTGTGCAGTCAACATCAATAGCTCATCCAAAACCGTGATGATAATTTGTGTGAAATCTAGAAAGGGAGAAAATACCTCGATATTTCTCCATCAAACAAATAGTAGTGGTCACGGGCTTCTCAAAATATATGCAGAAAATCATGGGAAAGTTATTCATAATTTTACATTTCTAGAAAATAAGTATTCGGCGAACTTTCAATTTTAACAGTACATATGTCGATTCGTATTTCTTTAAAATTCTGGAACAAATATTGCTGTTTAATACAATACGATACTATTTGAAACATATTATATATAAGGTGGTCCTAGAACTGTAATGCCAGACTGTCTTGCCGAAAATGTCGGTTGTGTGACTCGGCTTTTACCTGAACGTAATAGGCCAGGTATATTGGGTAGTTCCGAAAATTGATGGCTGCCAAGAGAGAGAGAGAAAGAGAGATCACTTTTTTTTTTTTTTTTTTTTTTTTTTCTATATTCCAACTTACTTCCTCTCGGGCATAGGCTGAGAGCCTTAACATTCACCGCTTTACAATGAACAGTGAAGCCCGTGAGTCTTGTTCCAGTCTAGGGAGTGAGACATGTGAAGCACGTAGAGTACAACGAGCACCTGCCATCTTGCCTTCACATGAGGCACGGTGCTCACTCATGGCCCGAAACGACCCCATCTCTGAAGCCACTTCGTTCCCGTGCTTCACTGCTTCACCCCCTACACTCGGACTCTCACACTTACACACACACAACGCCACCTGTTGAGCAGATAACTCACCAGGCATTGCACCCCTATAGCATATTTTGAATATGGGAATATTCATACAGTGCTATTTAATCAGGGAACAATAAGGGTATTTTATTGACGTTTCGGTGGGCTTGTGGTAATGCACTGATACCAGGTACAGCACAAATTCCATCCCAATAATATCTTCCCATTGATACATCGGGATTTGAACCCGGGACCTTTGGATTACCAGGCCACTCCACCACACCTCCCCTGCTTAATATAAGTTGAATTAGGATGGATAGTGTTAGATTTGGCTAGGGATTGTTGAAGTAAGGTTACGTTTGATTTATGTGTCAGCTCTTCAGCTAGATATCGGCGTTTATACCATGTTAATTACACCACACTACAGGAGGAGGATGCTTGGTACTATTATTCCAGATGATTAGTGAAATGTTGAATCAGACGAGGTTTGCAACCTGGCTGAACGCACTCCTACTGTCCCGAGTAGAAGCAGTTTGTCAAAGCTATAGCACAGTGCAGTTCGTCTTCTCGAAGCTGCAATACAATTGTCTTGTACTCTCGGATCGAAATCTTAAACTGAATACTCTCTCATGTCACCTATTGAACTTACAACTCACTAGGTATTGCACCTTCTTGTCTATTTTGAATATGGTAATATTCTTACATGCACAAATATATTGTAAATAACAAGGCTGTTTGTTATAGCGTGCCGGTGAGCTTTCTGGCAATGTACTGAACCAAGTACAGCACAAATCTTATCCCAAAAATATTGACTTTTCGGGATATGAACCAAGACATTTGCATTACTAGGTCGGTAGCAAGGCCTGTCAACCATTTCTTCTCTGTTAAGTAAACTTCGCTTAGTTATATTGTTTATAATATAGTACTTTATAGTTTACTAGGGTAAATGTTACCTAACACCACAGTAAGGTAAGGGAGATACACGTTTATAACCTAGGTTAGGTAAAGTAAGATTAGATTAGTTAAGGATGCTTATAATTGGATATCTAAGCTAGGATTTGAAAGAGCTTGAATTTACTGTATAGCGAGTTTGAATTTTTAATGTGTCCTTATCAAACTCTGTCAACCTCTCTTTGAAATTATAATATCTAGAAAATGTATATTATATATTGTACTTTTTATTACATAACATAGGCCAAAGACATGGATTAACTCAGAACAATAACGCCATTTACGTTGTTTACCTCTGAGAGGCAAAGCTTCATTTGATGCATACTTGTCCTTCCTCAACTGAATAAAATCGCTTAGTGTTATTCAGAATATGAAGATAAAGCTATAATCGTACTTAATGATCTATTTTAGCTATACTCGTAAAGTATCCGAGTAAAGGACGTGCATCCTCTAAGCTGAATAAAATCGTCTAAAGTTATCCAGAATATAATAAAAGCAACGTCACACTACCGAAAGTGTTCATGGAAACCCCAGTACGGCCAGGTTATATATGGTCCCTCAACTCAATATTGATAATCACAGCCTGATATTGTCAATTTTCTCGCGAGGGCCTTGACGCATTGGTTATGGAGAGAGAGAGAGTAGGGGCTGGTGGTGCTGGAGAGTTAGGGTTGTCGATAGTGAATTGCATCGTAAAGGTTAGAATGTTGAGTGGAGGTGCAGGGTGTGCTTTGGGACTTATGAAGTGGGAGAGGGTTGTAGCCAAAGGACTAGAAGAGTACACAGTCGCAGCAAGTTACAATCGACTTTTTCTCTCTTTCTAAAATCTAAAGAGGAAAGACAAATTCAATGAAGCGAAATCCACATACATAATGGCACTCTCTATGCATACACTGTGCTTAAGGAATATATGTGAGCACTTATTATTTCAAGATTGGAGGAAAATTACTCTATAAATATATATTCCAGAGATGGGTCGTTATAGGAATAAAGGCATTTGGAATATCAAACGTTCTTCAATGTGAAAGAAGCGATTGTAATTTCACGGACATTATCAGAATCCCTAGTACAACAGGGAAAGTACGAAGATATCTCACAATTTAATCACGTTCAATTGATCATTAGTTATTATCGTACCCATAAAACAATGCAAAAATTTAGTAAATTTTCGTTTGTGAAAAATAGGTGCTCAATTGAAATTATAGGGCTGCTTATAATTTAATTTGCTTTATTGAAGTTTGGTATAAAAGTTGCAGAGAAAGACAGTAAATGGGGATGTAAATGGTGCAGTGATGGTTACGGACAAAAGAGACATGTACAGTAGTTGTACTAGGAACGGAATGTAAGAGGATGTACAGTAGTTGTACTAGGAACGGAATGTAAGAGGTACAGTCAACTCCTCTGATCCGCAGTCTCAGAAATCTTAGATATGCATTATAATTTTTTCAAAAATTCTTATCGAGAGATGTAATAAAATAATATCAAACAAAACATTTAAACTTTAGTGTACTTAGAATAAATATTTGTTTACAAGCACAGAACTAAGTGGTATGAAGCTATTAACACAAGGAGCACGAAAATAGGTTTGAATGGACTCATCCCTGGTGTAAAATTGCCGCCAAAAATACGACTCTTGCAAAACACAACGAAAATTATGTCAACATTTGGGAAGCGCATTCCCGCATCCCAATATAATTATTGTATTTCTGAAAAGTGATGAGGTTCGGCTGTGGTTGTGGTCAGAAGTTGAAGTAGCTGGCGCACGTAGGAAACTAGGTAAGTGGGAGAGAGAGGAGGAATAGTGGGAGGAACGATTTTCCTATTTTTTTTTTTTCTATGTGAATAATGAAGACAAAAGACATAACTGCCTGCAGCGAGTGCCTCCCCCAGATTTCAAAGAGTGACAGGGCCGAAATCATGGGACGTTCGAGCTAAAATGCCTGGACACACGGACTTTGAAGCAATTTAAGTCATAGGAAGAGGGAAAGACTGATTCTGAGAGAGAGTTCAGAGCTCAGCAATTGAATAGAGTCTGAGAATAGCATTTCACTCTTGGGTTGGAGAGTTGCACAGAGTAGGGGTGGGATTGTGTTGCAAGGCGGGTACTACGTACCCTACGTTCTGTAAAGGAGGTGGTATACACTGGGAAAGCTTCGAGGAACACTGATTATTGTAGGAGCGATAAAATAGCGAGAGAGATGCAACATTGCAGCGAAGAGAGAGAGATTGCAGAGAGTTGGTGAGTGGACGGGAGTTAATGATACGAAAGGCTTTCCTTTCTACTTTATCTAGGAGTGCGGTGTGAGAGGATCCTCCCCACACATGTGAACAATGCTCAATACAAGGGCGCACTGTGCCCCTGTACAGAGCAAGAAGCTGCGCAGGGGTAAAGAACCCCTTGAGGCGGTTGAGCACACCCAGCTTCTGGGAGGCTGCCTTAGCGAGACTGGTAATATGGTCCTTCCAAGTGAGAGCAGAAAAAAAAGAGACACTAAGAACATTGAGAGAACATAACATAAGAACATAAGAACATAAGAAAATGGGAGTCTGCAGAAAGCTGATTGGCCTAAGCAAGGCAGATCCCTGTCCCAAACAACCCCAATTACAAAGCCCAATTATAGGCTCAACACTCTAATACCCTGAGGATCATCTTACCAAAACGGTTAGAGATTAACGCAGGATTACGGGGGTCTGCAGAGCGCTGATTGGCCCAACCCTGCTGATCCCCCTTCACACCCAACCCTTCTCGTCCATATGCTTATCCAATTTTATCTTAAAGCTCCCTATCGTTTTTAATCCCACTATAGCACTTGGTAGTCCATTCCACCCATCTACAACTCTGTTACCAAACCAATATTTGCCTATATCTTTTCTGAAACGAAATTTATCTAATTTGAAAAAATGTGTACGAGTTCTTTCGCTATCACTGAGCTTAAGTACATTTGTCATGTTCCCTTTGTTAATCCCACTAACCCACTTGAACACCTCTATCATATCCCCTCTAACTCTGCGTCTCTCTAACGAATGTAAGCCTAATTTCTTCAACCTTTCTTTATACGGAAGATTTCTAATATTATGGATCATTTTTGTCATTCTACGTTGTACTCTCTCCAATGAATCTATGACCATTCTATAATAAGGACACCAAAATTGAACAGCATAATCCATATGGGGTCTCACTAATGACAAGTAAAGTTTTAAGATAACATCAGCAGTTCTGTTACTCACACTCCTAGAGATGAACCCGAGAATCCTGTTTGCCTTGTTTCGAACACTTATACACTGTTGTCTAAGCTTCAAATCATTGCTAACAAACACACCTAGATCTTTCTCACAATTCGAGTTTTCTAATTCCATATTAGCTAGTTTATATTTAACATTTGTATGCATCTTCCCTATCTTTAATACCTTGCATTTGTCAATGTTAAACTTCATCTGCCAATTTACTGACCATTCGTGTAAGGTGTCTAGATCCCTTTGGAGGCACTCTATATCTCTATCTGAATCAATTGTTCTCCCCATTTTGGTATCGTCTGCAAATTTACTTATCCTACTAGTTATACCTAAATCAAGGTCATTTATGTATATAACAAACAACAGAGGACTTAATGCAGATCCCTGGGGGACACCACTTTTGACTGCTCCCCATTCTGACTTCGTACCATTTATGCTGACTCTCTGCTTCCTACCAATTAGCCATGACCTAATCCATCCCAACAACGCCCCACATATTCCATGCGCCTCAACCTTTTTCATCAATCTCTCATGGGGGACTCTGTCGAAAGCTTTACTGAAATCTAAATATATTATATCATATGACTTGTCATTATCTACTGCTTCATATACCTCTGAGAAAAAACTAAGCAAATTAGTAAGGCAAGAACGTCCCTGAGTGAATCCATGCTGAGAAGAATTTATTAAATTAAATGTATCTAAGTGGTTTCTAATTTTACTAGCAATAATTGACTCTAGTAGCTTTCCTATGATTGATGTAAGACTAATGGGACGGTAATTGGATGCTATTGATTTGTCACCTTTTTTGAAGATCGGAACTACGTTTGCAAGCTTCCAAGCTTCTGGAACTATACCTGTCTCCAATGACTTGTTAAATCAAAATGTTAATGGGTAACTTAACTCATCCCTACATTCTCTTAATACTCTAGCATATACCTCATCAGGACCAGGCGATTTATGAGGTTTCAGTCTGTCAATTTCCTTAAGCACATCATTTCTACTTATAGTAACCGTACTTAACCTATTTTCTATACTATCGCTATATACCTTACGGACTTCTGGAAACTGTGCCAAATTGTCATTAGTGAAAACGGAAAGAAATTGACTATTTAATGTACTGCACATTTCTAAATAATTTTCTGTCATTTCTCCTATCGAAGTTTTAAGGGGACCAATTACATCTCTAACCTTGGATTTATATAGTTGGTAAAAAGCTTTAGGATTATTTTTTGAGTCATTGGCAACCTTAATTTCATAATTTATTTGTTCTTTCCTAATATCCTTTTTTACCTGTCTTGATAGATTCTGATAGTAAGCATGTAGGTGAATTTCGCCTTTCCTAATGTTTCTATATATTCCTCTCTTTTGTCCTAGAAGATCTAATAGTCTATTATTCATCCATTTGGGTTGGTTCTGTGTTGATCTAAAAAAAAAATTGGGGATGTATTTATTTTGTGCATTGAATACTGACTCGATAAAATTATCGTATGTATCTACCACCATAATTGGCTTTTCTGAAGTCAGGTATTAATGTTGTATTCTCTCTGGTATTACCTTTCCATTGTATATTAAAATACACAGAATTGTGGTCACTATTTCTTAGGTGGTCCCCTATCTCTACATTATTTACCATATGTTCATTGTTACAGAAAACTAAATCGAGAATATTATTACCTCTAGTCGGCGTATCTATGAATTGAAATAAAAAACTATCTTGTACTACCTCTATAAACTCCTCAGAATCAGAGTCTCCTATTTGATGCTGCCAATCTATATTCGGAAAATTAGAATCCCCCATAATGCACACATTGCTAAACCTTGATGCCATTTTAATTTCCTCCCATAATGACGTTCCGTCATTTCTACTCATATTTGGCGGTCTATACATAACTCCAATAACTATGGTCTCACTACCTTCGTTAACCTCTACCCAAACACTTTCATTATCGTTATTTAGTCTAATACCTGATTTAATACAGCTTTTTAATGTACTCCTGACAAACACTGCTATACCGCCACCCCTCTTACTTGTTCGGTCATATTTAAACAAACTATATCCTGGTATATCAAATTCTGCTAAAAAAATGCCTGGTTTCTGTATTAATCCACGTTTCAGTTAGCGCTATTATGTCTATATTTTCTTTGCTAACAAGGGCTCTAAGTTCGTTAATTTTGTTACATAGACTCCTACAGTTTGTGTAATATACTCTCAATTTACTTCTTTTCTTTATACCTAATTTACCTTTATTTCTAACAACATTTCCATCTTCCGTTGCACCATCACTACTATCATTTGCAATATAGTCATCATTTTTAGCATGAGACTCAATATCCTTATCGCTTTCGCCTGACGCTAAAATTGTTCCATTTAACCTCTCATTTACACTCTCAATATTTCTGTTCAAAACCCCACAACCACCCTATCTAGAGAACTAGCTAATGTAGAAACCCCTAACCGTGAAAGATGAACCCCATCCCTTGCGTACATCCCATCTCTCCCATAGAAACTATCCCAGTTATCAATGAATGGTATTGCTTTTTATTTGCAATATTTCTCCAAACGGCAATTGACACCAATCGCCCTGGATGTCCATTCCTTGGGAACTCCTCTTCTGGGTAGGATACAATGTACTACAGGGATCCCTCCCTTCATCCTAACCTTATCTAACACATCCAGATACTGCTGCAGCAGTTCCTCACTTCTACCCTTACCAACATCGTTACTCCCGGCACTGAGACAGATAATGGGGTTATCTCCACTATCTTCCAAGATGTGGTCCATCTTCTCTAAAACCCTCCCAACTCCATGGCCAGGCAGACACACAACCTTCCTAAGTTTAGTGCGGGTAGCCCTAACTAAATGTCGTACCATGGAGTCGCCCACAATCGACACAGACTTACCTTCTCGGGACACAGACTTACCTTTCCCTCGGGAGGATCCAGCAGCTGCAGTTGGAGAACCCCCGGTGGTGGCAGAAGCTCCCTTGGTGGTGGTGGTGGTGGTGGGGGTGGTGGCAGGTAGCACAGCGTCAGAGGTTGGAGCTGAGTCGGCGGCAGGCACTTCGGCTAACCCTCCCTTATCCTGACTATCTTTTCCCTCACATTCGTCTCCCAAAGGAGAGAATGTATTTGTCACACTCATACCTATTCTACAATCCTGCTTCTTGAGTGTGACTTTCCCACCCGTATTTTTAACAACCTGCCATGAATACAATTTTTCATCAACTTCCTCCCTTTTCCCCTTACTCGACTTAATTTCCTCTTGGCTAAGCTTGAAAGCTAGATTTTCGTCTTTAATCAAATCCACTTCCCTCTGAAGTTTAACATTAACCTCCCTTAGAGCCAAGACCTCTTCCTTCACCACAACCATCTCTTCCCTTACCTGGAGAATAAGATGATGCAGTTCAGTAAAGGACTCACACTCCATACCTGACATGATCCCAAAAAGCTTAGCGAGGAGCAAACAACTAAGTACAGAAAACAAAACCAAATAAGTCAACTAACAGCTAACAACTGAGCTAAAACACTTTTATATATACACGAGTGCACTGCCTCCAAACACAGGTAGGTGCGTATGGTCACTGGGTCACGAGCAGGTGGTCCAGGCAGGAACTCAAATTAACACAACCTCCTCCTGTCACTGACTGAACTGGAGGGTTGATTTTAGTATTGTTGAAGAATAAGGGATAGTCCTCTGGAGGTTCCTGACGGGTAGTAAGATTGATAAATTGAGTTTTGGAAGCATTAAATGCAACAAGGTTTTCTCTACCCCAATTGGAAATAGTAGCTAGATCAGAAGATATGTAATTTATGGCTTCATTACGTTTACTTTTGAGTGACTGCTGGCTGGGGCATTCTGGAAAATTAATTGAGTGGTGTAAGGTAGAGTCGTCTGCATATGAATGGATGGGACTGGATGTACAGTTGAGAAGATCATTTATGAAAATTATAAAGAGAATAGGAGGTAGGACAGAACCCTGAGGAATACCGGAGTTGATATGATGAGGAAATGAGCGATGGCCGTCCACAACCGCAGCTATGGAACGGCCGGAAAGGAAATTAGAGACAAATGCACAGATGGAGGGACAGAAACGGAGGGAAGGCAGTTTAGAAATTAAACATTTGTGCCTGACTCTATCGAAGGCCTTCGATATGTCTAGTGCAACAGAAAAAGTCTCACCGAAGTCCCAAAAGTTGGATGACCAAGAGTTAGTAAGATATGAAAGAAGATCACCAGTAGAGCGACCCTTAAGGGGAGGTTTTTAGTTTGGTCCCTAGATATCCTTCAAGCTTAAGATTACACCCCCTTGAGCCCCTTTCAAGATAAATTTGTACATTTTTCGGTAGAAAAATGTCCCGGCTGAAAGCCGGTTCCTATAAATTACAGGCTCGCTATCGCTCGCCAGGATAAAATCGACACATAAATGGCACGAAAGGTCTTAAAATTGACAGAAATGGGTTGAAAGTTCTTAAAATCGTCAAAATAATGGGGCAAACGTCTTAAAATTAGAAAAACAATGGGGCTAAACATGAGGGAGAAAGGAGTCACGAAAAAATCCCTCAAGTGGAAATCTCCCCTTAAGGAAGCCATCCTGGCGATCTGAGAGCAGATTATGAGAAGAAAAATGCTTAAGAAATTTGGAAGCAAGACTAGTTTTAAAAACTTTAGAGATACAAGAGATGAGAGCAATTGGACGATAGTTGGAGGGTTGAGAGCGGTCACCCTTCTTTTGGACAGGTTGAATGAGAGCAAACTTCCAGCAAGAAGGAAAGACGTTAGAGGAGAGACAGAGACGATAGATTTTGCCTAGGCAGGGGGTCAGCACGGAAAAACAGTTTTTAAGTACAACAGGAGGAACACCGTCCGGACTGTACGCTTTCTTAATTAGTATTAAGCCCAAAAAGGGTAGAAAGTACATCTTTAGAAGAGATTAGGATATTAGGCATAAGTAGGAGTAGGGGGGTGGAGAGGGAGGAATAGCACCGGAATCATCCAAGGTAGAGTTTCTAGCAAAAGTTTGAGCAAAGAGTTCAGCTTTGTCAGAGGAAGAAGTGATGGTTGTGCCATCAAAGTGGAAAAGGGGAGGGAAGGACGAGGAAGAAAAGTTATTGGAGAGGTTTTTGGCTAGAAGCCAGGAAGCTTGGGAAGAGCTAGAGTTGGATAGTTCAGTGCATTAATTATTGATGAAAGAGTGCTTGGTAAGTCGAAGAACAGATTTGGCTTGATTCCGGGCAGAAACATATGAAGAACGAGATTCTTGAGTTTTAAGGCGTCGGTACCGTTTGAATGCTTCCTCCTTGTTGTGGACAGCAGTAGAACAAGTATGAGTAAACCAAGATTTGTTTGCATTAGACTGAGAGAAAGAAAATGGAATGTTCTTCCATGCCCGAGAGGATTACCTCGGTAATGCGTTCTGCACTCTCCGAAGGTCCTCGGCCACGGAAGCAGAAGTCATTCCATGGGAAATCAAAGAAGTAAAGTACTGCCGGAGAGCCTCCCAGTCGGCAGCGCCAAAGTGCCACAAGCGCCGCCGGCTGGGAGGATCGGATAGCCGTACTGAAGAGCTAGGACAGGTGATGGAGATAAGTTTATGATCGGAGGAGCCCAAAGGAGAGACAAGATTGAGAGTATAAGAAGAAGGGTTAGAAGTCAAAAATAAGTCAAGAATGTTGGGCCGATCTCCGAAGCGATCAGGGATATGGGTGGGTTGCTGGACCAGCTGCTCTAGGTCATTTATGATAGAAAAGACGTAGGCTTGGTCACCAGGTTGGTCAGTAGTGTGAGAGGAGAGCCATTGGCGGTGGTGAACGTTGAAATCTTCTAAGATGGAGATTTCAGAGAAGGGAGAGATAGATAGAATGTGTTCCACTTTAGAGTTAAATAGCCGAAGAATTTGGAAAAGTCGGTAGAGTAAGGGGAAAGATAGACAGCTCAGAAATATTTAGTATGAGAATGACAGGATAGTTTGAGCCATAAAGTGAGAATTCAGAGGAGTCTAAATCGGGAACACGAGAGCAAGTGAGTTTGTTGTGCACGTATGCAAAACATCCGCCTTTGGCTTTGAAACTAGGATAGAGAAAGTAGGAGGATACAGAGAAGGGGCTGTTGGAAGTTGTCTCAGATACCTGGGTTTCGGTGAGGAAAAGAAGATCAGGTTTGGAGGAGGAGAGATGGTGTTGACAGAGTGAAAATTAGAGGAAAGGCCGCGAATATTGCCTTTTATCTCACACATAAAGCAATATTTGTTGTCCCATATGTGACATGTGTATACCTTTTAAGATCAAGGCGCATGTGATAAATTAGAAACCGGAAAGTAGTGAAACGTTACTCTCAGTCTTTCTTCTATTCAACAGGTGATCTCTGGAACTCTCTCCCAGAATCAGTCTTTCCCTCTTCCTATGACTTAAATTGCTTCAAACTCTGTGTGTCCAGGCATTTTGGCTCGAACGTCCCTTTATTTTGTCCCTGTTACTCTTTCAACTCTTGTGGAGGCACTCGCTACAGGCAGTTCTGCCTTTTGACTTCCTCACTCACATAGGAAAAAAAATAAGAAAAACAATAGTGTAGATAATGTTTGTATATAGAATATAGTCAACTAAACAATGTTGGGGCTGCAAGCAGGAGGGTGGAGGGAGTAAACATGCGTACATCCTCCTCTTGCTTCCCCTCCTCCTCTACTGCTTATAAATTGCTTGTTGCTAGATCGCCCACCTCTCGGACGTTTACTTACGATATAGGACGTAATTGGGATTGAAGGACTGCCTTTACGATGATGCGGGAGAAGTAATTGTGTGCTGAGGTGCGTTTGTATTACAATGTTGGGTATCGAGAGTCCTAGTTGTCACCCAATTTCGATATATATCTCCTTTTTGCCACGGTTTTTTAACGCCTTTAAAAATCGTGCTTCCGAGATACCGATAGCAGTCCATCAGGAGAGCCTTCTGTGCGGCCTATTGCATTTCCTGGGTAAAATTATAGGAATGCACAAAATATTTATGAAAATGTTGCATCCCTGTCGTGCCTCAAAACCATTTATTTTCATATCTTATATAAACCTACAAACCTACTCAGCGTTTTACTTTCTGAGTTACGAGTGAAAGTCTTTTGTTATTATTTCCCTATGTTCTCTAAAACATATTTGATTCACTCACAAGTTTGAAAACTATTTTGTAATGCATAGTAAAATAACGAATCAGTTGTTTCTATATAAATTAATGACGCATAATTACTATTAAAACGGATATGGGTGATCAAAATTGTACAATGTAATCCACACACCACTGGGATGAAATACTATACTGTACTAGAAGAATGACACTCAATGCAAAGCGGTTGGATTGCGTACGAAGACAGCAAAATTGTAGTCAAATATAAATGTTCTTAGTATTTACGTTATGTATTAGATTATTCATAGACATACCTGTAGGTATTGTTACACTGTAGATTATTCATAGACATACCTGTAGGTATTGTTACACTGTAGATTTATGAATGGATTCAACAGAATGTGGAAACAGAAATGTGTATGGCAAGGGGAGTCGACAAGTACATACAATCAGAATACCTGGTGCGCACCTGTGAACTACAAAGACATAATCGCCAACATCACCATATGCGTAGGCGCTATTCCGACACTTACTGTTATCCGGAATATCCGACAAACTTGTTATGACTACCCAAAGCATATTTTGACTTCAGATAGACTAAAGCTGAAGATTCAATAATGTCTTTTAAGAAACCCTACACAATTTGTTCATCTTCTCTCGGTATTCTTGGTGTTTCTTTTTCTTCCGGCCTTTCTTGGAAAACAAATATTACCAACCTTGCTAAAAACAGCTTCCCAGAAGTTAGGTGTGCTCAACCGCCATTTTGGGTTCTTCACCCCCACATAGCTTCTTGCTCTGTATAGGAGAACAGTGCGTTCATGTATCAAGTATTGTTCACATGTGTGAGGAGGTTCAACCCATACCGCACTTCTAAAATGGGTACAGCTCAAGAACTCACCTCATCTTATTAATCCCCTAAAATCTCTCTCTACACGCCGTAATGTTGCATCTCTCTCACTCTTCTACCGCTATTACAATAATCAGTGTTCTTCAGAGCTTTCCCAGTGTATACCTCCTCCCTTTCGGAGAGTGTTGGGCACCTGATTTTCAACACACTGCTACTCATATTCTGTCAAACTCTCTAACCAAAGATTGAACTGATATTCCCAGTCTTCTAGATAACGGACAGCCTGACTCCACTAAGATATGTTTATGTCCAGATACTTGTTAATCATACTAGTGTGATATCATTTTAGGTATCATAATCAATTAATGCCCAATAGTGATCAATGAAGACATTTCAAACACTGTATACAGTATATGGTATAAATGTTAATGAATAAATCAAACAATATATACAAATAAATATATAAATATTATTTGTGTGTGAAAGTATCTGTGATGTAGGTATACTGATGGGCTTGTGTTCGTGAGTTTTGTAATTGTATATAACTTATACATTAATACATTTCCGCTCAATATTTATGTGGCCTCATAATTATATATTACCGAGGCCCATCAGCAATACATCCAGTATATCGCACACAGTCACCATACCATTAATGGCTGCAGGTATTGATATCGTAACTCCTACGCTATACATTTAATACCTAATTCTACCACTGTATTAATATGATTTGTAATTTTGCAATGCATACCAATGTGTATCTAGAGAGATAACCCTTTCAGTACGACAATACCATTATTCCATTATTATAGGCATTCAATTTGTAAATATCCTTAATTATGTCTCCTCACACACCAGACAATACCTTTGTTGCACCACGTTTTCAAAATAGTACGTTATTTAAAAAATAACAACTATAATAGTTCAAGTATTTTCATTAAGGTCATAATTGATTTATAGAGTTCTGGACACAGTCTGTCAACACCAAGTCAAACAATCAATCATTAGTAATTGTATGTATTAATATAGTTGGGTGATTGAGGGAGCTAAGATATACTGTGAAGGTGAGCTGCTTCAGAATGTTACTTAGTGTGAACCGAGTAAGTGAAGTGGGTAATAAAGGAATGTATGGGACTTATGGCATGAATAAGCAACCGCTGGGCATATAATGGTGTGTGACTGAATTAATTAATAGAAGAATATGAAGTGGTAAGGCTAGCATGTACAAAGTATGGATGAGAACAACATTTCATAATGTATAACCTTAATAGGTAATTCAAGTGAGATGGTCAAGTGGTAGTGGAAAACCATCATGATTGAAAGTAGAATTATATATTCAAGAAATATTATTTTATTTGTGTTGTATTCACAAGTTTATGTTGCCTCGTTGCAACTTGACTGATTTGCGTATATTTTCCAGAAGGAATCACTGCATCATGAAGGAGCTGGCCAAGCCTTGCAGATCAAACTGGGTTCAGGTGGAGGCCATCACCCACGAACCAGGCCTCTTTTTCAAAGAATTTATCTTTGAGGTTAACATAATCGACCCACTCCTGTGAACAAAGAGTCTTCAATTGACTATTTAGGCTGAAGGATTTATCAAACAAGTCACGGCAACCATTGATTCTTGAGAGGACTTCTGACAGCATTACACTTAGACATATTTTCCTGAATTCTCTTATTTACTTTCTATATTTATTCCCGAAAAAAAATAGTTGAAATTCACGTTCTTCTATAATTATACTGCTCAGTATGTCTTTATGCTGTATATGGCAATTGTGGTATAAATACAAAAAAAAAAAAATCTATTTATGATTAAATTTGTACACTACAGTAAATATTCAATATTTCTTTGAGGCAAATAGACGTTGCAATTGTAGTAGTTATTTTCAAAGAATATTAAATACGCGAGGATAATAAAATGATTTTTGGTCACAAAAATTGAAATTATTGAGGGAAACTTATATGGAATGTTGCGTCTGTGATATATGAATTTATTTTCCTTTCGTACGATTTATTATTTCCCACGACCACCTTAACTTTCGTTGACTTTAGTACAGACTATTGAAAGTTTTGATAGACATTTGATGTTGCCATTCGATCAGCGCCAACCAGATATTCAGACGGCAGGTTGTCACAACTGTATTATCTGGTGTCCAGTATTCTCTTGTGATTGGCTAAGAGATGCATAGGTGCAACTCATTCAATTATCTCGATTTTGGGTTGTGCATACTCATTCCTGATTGGCAGAAACAGTTGATGCTACGCCACCCCCTCTAGTACTCATGCAAGCTCCTGACTGCCGAACAATTTTACTCTCATACCCACTTTATGTCGCTTCTTATTTTATCTCGTCTCCCAATCTGATGAGTTTTTTTTTTAATTGGAGAGCTTGAGACTAGTGGGCCAGGGCAGTATGAGTATGCAGGGTAATGTCTTCTCTTAAAGTCATTCTGTCGTATAAAGCTTTCACAGTAGAAAATCCCGGTATCCTCTTCTGTTGACTACGACAATTAATCTCCGAAGGAGTGGGTGACTGGGGCTGTTGGGTCGAGGCATATTTTTTCTGTATGACTTGCCTTGGACGGGACTATTCCTTTTATTTCCTCATTGGGGAATCTGATTGGAGGGCGACTCTTCGTAACATTCAGAACTCTGGAGGTTGGGGTTCCCCTTCCCTTGTTTCTATTAATTTTCAATGGTTTCTGGACTGTTGACTGTCTTGACTAGGGGCCTTCCAACTGAGGTTTGACTCCCTTTAACAAATAGTTGGGAGAAATCTTCACTTTCGGTCTCCAGAAATGCTCTGCTTTCTACCTTTCCTTCCGAACCAATCAGAGGTGAGCTTATTTCTCCTTGCCGGGAACTTAATCCTTCTTCTTGGTCTGATTCACAGTCACTTGAGATTCTATCTTTTTCCTCTTCGCACAAGCTTTCGCTAAAGTCTCCATCTTGGACGATTCCGGTGCTGTTCCTCTCTCACCACTCCCCTCTTATTTACTCATGCCTAATATCATAATCTCTTCTAAGGATGTACTTTCTGCCCTCTCTGGATTTGATACTAATACGTCATTCGGACTGGATGGTGTTCCTCCTGTTGTACTCAAACACTGTTTTTCCGTGCTGACTCCCTGCCTAAGCAAACTCTTTTGTCTCTGTCTTTCCTCTAATGTCTTTCCTTTTTGCTGGAAGTTTGCTCTCATTTAACCTGTCCCAAAAGAAGGTGACTGCTCTCAACCTTCCAATAATTGTCCAAAAGCTCTTATTTATTGCATCTTTAATTTTTTTGTTTTAACTATTTTTAATTCAAAATTGTGTAAGCATTTATCTTCCCATAAACTACTTTCAGGTTGCCAGCATGGTTTCCTTAATGGCTGCTCTACTAGTGATCTCCTTGCTTACCTTACCAAGTCCTGGTCATCCTCCTTTCGGGACTTCGGTGAGACTTATTCTATTGCACTAGACATTTCAAAAGCCTTCGATAGAGTATGGCACAAATTTCTATTTCAAAACTACCCTCCTTCGGTTAATATCCCTCTATGTGTGTCTTTATCTCTATTTTCCTTTCTGACCGTTCCATAGCTGCAGTTGTGGACGGCCATCACTCACTTCCTCAACCTATGAACTCTGGTTTTCCTCAGAGTTCTGCCCTGTCTACAGTTCTCTTTCTAATTGTTATGCCCTGATTTTATGCAGGATTAACAATTGGATATAGTGAGTTCTACTCCACTGGGACTTCCAAGTTCAAATACGTACATACTGTACATTATGAAAGGAAAACAGAGGATAAGTATATCACAAGATATGGTTTAATAATACAGCTTTATTTCTCTTGCACTTTATTGATGAAAGAATCTGGAACTGAACACATATGACATGTATCACTGCCAGTGAAATAGCACTTAATCTTATCACTGACTCCTAGCACAGTCGCGGAGCTAGATAGGGAGCACTTATTACTGGCCAACTTCACTATATCTGCGAGATAGTTTTTAAGACACTGGGGTGGACGAGGGAGAAGTGTTTCTAGTAGTGGAGTGACCGCTTTCGTTTTCTTTCAGGAATGTCACGGTGTTTAAAGTTCAAGGTCAAGTATCCCCAGAGGTATGCAGCTGGGTTGTATAGAAAATGGGGAGTCACTGGTAGACTCTGAAATATTTTCTAGCACTGAGGTCAATTTCGGCAGAGTCGCTAAGTCTCAAAAATATGTTAAAAGTGTATTAATTAAAAATGGATTCACTGGTGGGTGGGAAATTACTGATCCGTATTACTCGTACTGTATGGTGGTGCAACTTGTAGCTTTAAGACCCGCTTATTAACTCTTGTGCGGATTTATACGCATTTAAGCCACTTTTGGGGGAACTCTGTTTATTTTGTTCACTCGACACTGTTCCTACTTGTTGTCACTCTATCTTCTTCTCCTAGTCTACCGGCGTGGTAAATTTTCTCTGGACGTCTCCGGTGAATACTTCTGGAGGTGGTTGGTTCTCGTTGGTGGCTTCCCCATAGGCCGTCTAGGTGAGCCGTCTGTGTGAAGTAGTTACAGATGGGTTGATTGGGCTTGAGATCTTAAGTATGGTTCCGTAACATATAGCAATCGTCTGGCGAATTACTGTTGGGCACCATACCGAACTAACGCAAGTATTTCAGAGGTAGGAGAAACTACTCGACTGTTCTGATCAGTATATCAACCGTTGATGAAGTCCTGTTAAGGTACTCTCGGACTAGGATCTTAAATATCGAGTCTTATGTGGTCGATATAGGACGAACGCAGTAATTTCAGTTGGAGTGATATTACTCTCTGCCCTGATCTTTAGGAGAGGTTCGGGGGACCCGGGGCGGTGTTTAAACCTTTAAGTTACACAGTCATATGGGATGCCACAGACTCAGTGCACCAAGGACTTGTCTCTGCAGAGTGCCCGTGAGGGTATCTCGCCAAGCCCTATCTTTAACGCAGCAGTCTCAGAGGCTTGAGACTACCTGTGCCGAGTGGCAGTGTCCACTTTAGAAACGGTCATACGAGACAGACTCGTAAATCACTTAGAGGAAAATAACATACTTAAAGATACTCAACACGGCTTTCGTAAAAAACGTTCCTGTTTAACAAACCTCTTAGACTTCTTCCACGATATCCTCAACTTCTACGATGAGAGTAAACTGTAGATAATATATACCTTGATTTTCAAAAGGCCTTTGACAAAGTTCCCCACAAACGTTTACTGCTAAAACTAAAAGCGCTTGGAATACAAGACGGTGTGTTGAAATGGATAGAAAATTGGCTCAGCAAAGAGTAGTCATAAACGGTAAGGCATCAAAATGGACCAATGTAAGTAGCGGGGTACCCCAGGGATCGGTACTAGGACCAATTATCTTTCTAATTTACATCAACGACATAGATGAGGGTCTCACCTGTACAATCTCAAAATTTGTTGACAATACAAAAATTGCAAATAGCGTACTCTCAAAAGAACAAGTTGACGATATGCAACACAATCTAGATAAATTGTCATGTTGGGCCCAAATTTGGCAAATGAGTTTCAATGTGGATAAATGTAAAGTACTACATATCGGATACCTAAATGAGAAAGCAAACTATTCGATGAATGGCACTCAGCTTAAGAATGTAAACAGAGAAACCGATCTGGGAGTAATAATATCGAGTAACCTAAAACCGAGTCAACAATGTTCAGAAGTTGTAAAGAAGGCAAACAAAATAATTGGCTTTATAGGCAGGTCATTAGAGCATAAATCCAAAGAAGTTATCCTAACCCTTTACAATTCCTTAGTCCGCCCTCTTCTGGAATACTGCGTTCAATCCTGGTGCCCTTATTACCAAAAAGATATAAACAAGCTAGAACGAGTTCAACGTAGAGTTACCAAAATGATACCTAGCCTAAAGAACAAACCATACGAAGAGCGTCTTAGAGAATTAAATCTATTTCCTTTAACCCAGCGCAGATTAAGAGGTGACTTAATTCAAGTGTTCAAAATCATCAAAGGCATCGACAATATGAACTGTAGTAAGTACTTCACTATCGACCAATCTAATTAAACACGGGGAAACGGTTGCAAAATTATTGGTAAATCTTTTAACTCGCACGAATCTAAGAATTTATACTTCAATCAAGTTGTCAACTTGTGGAATGGGCTTCCCCGAAACGTTATGGACTGCATCACCGTTGAATCATTTAAACTCTGCATAGACAAATATCTCGCATCAAACCCGCGACTGACTGCGTTTGCAAACGAATAACTTTATTTTATCCCCCCCTCAGTTACCCATCTGTCCTCTACTAACTTCCTATTCCTGCCACGGACATTAGTTCCAGGGCAGTAATTCCCTTTTCAATGTTCCCTTACCCACTCTAAACCACTGTTTGGACACTTGATCCTCAGTGTTTTGGAGGACAAGCAACCTAGAAGGGTCACTAGATCTGTTGTTGCTTGATTTCCTTTATACTCCTTTGTACTTTAAACAGAGAATAATAGAGAGGGCGGCAGGCCGTAGTCTCTCTACTTTTTACTGTGGAAAATGTAACCTCGCGGGGTAGCCTATGTCACGTCTGCAGGCCGAACGATGACAGAGTTCCTCGACAAGGACACTGGTACTTCCCACTCTAGAGAATATTGAGGACGGCAGGCCGCTAGCTCAACTTCTTTTAGAGATGGTGCTGTCAATAACTTGTAGTCTCAGAAGAAATATCGGCAGGCCGTATACATTCTTCCTAGACTAGCTAGTAACCGCCTAAGTAGGGTCTCCACGTTAGCTAGGCATGCCTGATTCTAACGAAATCCCTAGTATAGGGTTGGTGGGTTAACGGGGACTTGTAGTCTCAGAAGAAATATCGGCAGGCCGTATACATTCTTCACTAGACTAAGTAGTAACTGGCTAAGTAAGATATCCACGTTAGCTAGGCAGGCCTAATTCTAACGAGATCCTTAGTATAGGGTTGGTGGGTTAACGGGGACTTGTAGTCTCAGAAGAAATATCGGCAGACCGTATACATTCTTCACTAGACTAACTAGTAACCGCCTAAGTAAGATATCTACGTTAGCTAGGCAGGCCTGGTTCTAATGAGATCCCTAGAATAGGTGGTGGGTTAACGGGGACTGGTAGTCTCAGAAGAAATATCGGCAGGCCGTATACATTCTTCACTAGACTAACTAGTAACCGCCTAAGTAGGATATCTACGTTAGCTAGGCAGGCCTGATTCTAACAAGGATCCCTAGTTTAGGGTTTTACAGACAGTATCTGGACTTTTCGGCAGGCTGTATTAGTCCAACTGAATGGAGAGCAATATAAAGTTTTTAAGCCAATACTATTTGAAGCCTCAACAATTGCTTGACTTTCCTAAGAAATCCTGAATTGGTGTTGCGGATTACGGAGTGCACTCCTGTGGTACCTCTAGGATGGTAAGGGCATGGGGAGTTTTCCTAGATGGGGTCCTTGACCCCTTCTTACTCTGTTGGTCAGGTCTCCTTCAATAGGAGGTCAATACTCAGTGGTGGTGTGAGGAGTAAGGTCAACTATTGTTCCTAGAGTAGGCTACTTCATCAAGGTCAAATTATAAAATCATAAGGGGTTTGGGTCACTTCAATAAAACTCTGAAAAACAATAATAGTGAGTGAAGTGAATGAATTCCAAGTTTTGGGTTCTCGGGGAGGATTGGTGGTGTCGGGTGCATTTAAGGTGTGTCGTGCGCACCGGACAGTCGAGGGCTGTGATGCGTGCGAGACAGCGTTATTCTGTCTTCCTCCTTCCTGTGGTGGTGGTGGCTGGGTTTAACTACTGATCTTGGGTGTTAGTAATTTTAGGCATAAGAATATGTAAATCTCTCTCAGCATGGTGGTGTTTACAGGGGTGTGTACGTATCTAACCTTCCCGGTTCGTGTTGGTAGACCTGTGTGTACACCAGGTATTTAAACGTCCGGAACGCCCCCTCTCGGGGCACGGGAGCAGCAGATCTCCCGCGATATTTTCTTGGGGACAAAGATTTACAGGGGATTCTTAGATAGAAAGAAGCATGTTAGTGTAGCAGCTTAGTGGCAGAATTTGTGGGAATTGGGCATTTTGTGATAAAAGTATCAAAATTGGCACACACAATCAAATAGTCAATATAATAAAAAATAGATATTGGGCCATTATAGGTTTACTCTACATTGGCTTTGGCAGCCCCCTTTCAATTAATTTCCATAAGAGTTCTTAACCCTTTTGCTGCGGGTGACGTTCTGGAATGTTTTGGCAAGTTACAGCAATTTCCAGGCTTTAAAAGCCTGTAAAAAACGTAAGAATCGAGTGTCAGTGGGTGGGAGCGTGAGGGGCCCGCCTCCGACCCTCAGAGCACCGAGCGGCTCACTGAGCTAGGCTGTGTCTCGGGCGAGTCTCTCTCTGTCTCTCTCACCAGTGTAGCCAAGCGAGCGAGTGTTACATAATAGCGGGGTTCCCGCGTTTCACTGGGATCACTGCGGGTGAACCAGACCACGTACACGGTCCGTTCTGGTGTCATTTTGAAGCTATTTTCGCCTAGTTTTCGGCAGAATACACTTGATTTAATGCAGATGCTTGATTTATCTTTCAGGAGTGCCTGAATATGCCCTAAATAGCCCAAACATAGCCGCAGCCAAAGGGTTAAGCACTGATATTTGCCCCAAACTGTATACCATGATAGAGATGTCAAACTAGTTTTAAATTACTCATCTGGACCTGGGTAACAACATATATTCAGACATTGTTTACCTAATGTTGACCGTTTGATTAGTACAGTCTGCTGTAGTTTATCATCATGCCACAAATTGGTAAGTAATGTTGCCATTTGCCACTAATTTGTGAAACTACAGGGACCAGTACAAGTAAAACGGTCAACATTAGCCAAACATTGTCTGAATATATGTTGTTACCCATGTCCATACGAGTCATTTGAGACTAGTTTGACATCTCTACCATGGTATACAGTTTGGGGCAAAAATTAATGCTTAAGAACTCTTATGGAAAGTAATTGAAAGGGGGCTGCCACAGCCATCAGGGACTGAATTTGAGATGGCCCAATATCCAAATCTGTTCATAATAGGATAGTCTACTAGTGTGCCAAATTTGGTGCTTTCCTCACAAAATGTACAATTATTATGCTAAGTTGCCCCACTATATGTGGTTTGTGTAACTAGTAAACTAGTTGAAGAATGTCAAAAAAAGGCATGTGTGGATATGTGTGGAAAAACAAGGTTTCAGGGTCTATTGAAGTATAGGTTCACATCTTATTGCATAACAAAGTTTTCATACAGGCATATAATGGTTTCATCTGGCATTGATTTCTTCTGTAGTGAAGATACGCGTTTTCTCTTAATTACTACTTCTCAATTCTCCCCTGAGTATATTGTGAGTTGGGGAGAACAGATAACACAAGAATACATGGGTGATCATAACGTTGGTTTATTTTTGAGTATACAGGGTTATGATAACATTACTGGATTAATATATGGTGTGATAACAATATAGTAGAGAAACATAGGTGGTTTAGAAGTGGACACTGAACCTCAGTTTCCTCTTTGTGGCGGTAGTAGGGGTCGGTGTCCGTTTTGGCGTAGTGGGGCGTTCTTCTCCCGGAGTGGTTTCTGGTATCCGGTCCGGGTCCATTCGTGATGTGCCTGCTTCTGGTTGTTCCTCTGCCTTCTCTCTCGTCTTCTTCGGCCTCGGTGATGGTTTCTTGTGTTCCTTCTCGTCTGGGGATTCTTCCTCTCGCTCTCTTTTTCGAGGTATTTTACTAATATTAATTAATTAACTTGTCAACTGTACCTCTAGTTATATCTACTCGTAAGCTGATGACTCCACCTTACAATATTCAACTAGTCCTGCACAACTGCCCAGCATGCAAACACTCCAAAAAAAGTCACATGACGAGGTCATAGCACGCCTATCTTTTGATATAGCAATTATGTTTGATTGGAACAGAGAAATTCTTGTTATTTTCAATGCCTCCCAGACCCAATTTATACTTCTACCTACCCATCACAATCTTCCACAAGACAAACAATTACTCTTCAACAATACATAATTACAGGATATGTGTATCTATTTCATCTGACCTTTCTTGGAAAGAACATATTACGGGAGAGAGTACAACAGGGGAAGAGGGTTGTAGGAACGCTAAAAGCAGTAACAAGAAATAGGGTGGTCAGTATGGAAGTGAAGAAGTCCTTGCATGACAGTGTGGTAATCCCGACACTGACTTACGGAAGCGAAGCATGGATGTTGGTTGAGAGACTCAGACCAAGAGTGAGAGCAGTGGAAATGAATTACTTAAGGAGTGCGTGCGGAGTTACATGGAGGGATAGACAGACTAATGAGGAAGTAAGAAGGAGGTGTGGTGTGGAGGTAGATGTGCTGGAAAGTGTGAAAAGGAACAACTTGAGATGGTTCGGCCATATGGAACCTATGGAAAGCGAGAGAATGACTAAGAGGGTGTACGAGAGCGAGGTGGAGGAACAGAGAGGGAGAGGTAGACCGAATGAGAGGTGGAAGGATGGAGTGAGGAAGTACATGAACGAAGGCGGTGCTGGTTGGGGGGAGGGGCGTCGACTGACTGGGGACAGAGGTGCATGAGGGCGGTTCGTTCGTGGCCACCCCTTCGGGGATCACGGCGTCAGGCAATAGATAGATGGCCATCTTCACTTGTTTCTCCCTTTTTGATGGAGGTGCCTTGAGTGCTAACGGTCTATGGTTTTCGTTGTTGCTTTGTGGCGAATTTCGAGCAGTATGTCCCATTTGTCCGCGCTGGCGGCAAACAATGTTTGTATCAAAGCCCCGTCCACACGATCGAGCAGTGTCTGGCAGGCTGTGCCCCCTCACCGGGCAAAGTCTGTCGAACACGCTTGTGTTGTTGTCCACATGGCCGTGACTGGCCAGTCAAAGTGCTGGGCAGGGCAGTCAAAGAGATATGTATAGTGTTGTGTAGCATAATAATTATGTTGCAAAAGTTAAAAAAGAATGTTGTTTGAAGATAAATAATTTATTTCATCAGTTTCTTATTTATTATAATATAATTATCCAAAAATCTAAATTACGTGGGAATGGGTTATACTTTAATATGAAATGAACTTCACATTTGAAAAGATCATATACCGGTACCAATAAAAGAGTGAACTCGCCAAATACCGTAAGTTAGAGCTGCAATTACACACACACTCTCTATCTCTGATGCTGTCTTATATTTACTTAATATACTGATAAGCTTAACCTATGGGTGTGAGTATCCTAGGTTTGAGTCCTTGGAGTGCCACATGTATTTGATTTCATTGAGTTTAGAAGTAAAGTTGGTTAGTGAAAAATATGAATTTATCCTATCATATAGTCTCTGATGGTGCTTCATTCATTACGTAATTTGCTGATATGGTCAGCATACATACGTTAAACGAACATTAAATCAATAGTTAGTACAGAAGATCATGGTGGGGTGGCTTTCTCACAATAATAATATTAATATACTATTTATAATAATAATCATAATAATATTAATAAAATAATATCTATACAAATAATAGCGTCTATATAAATAGGGATGCTACCCCTACAATATTCTAAAGCTAAAACTTAATTCATACCATCTGCGACCGTTAATAAAGTGCTTGCACATATTACATCCTGGATTTCTTCCAACAGATTTACCTGATAAACATCCGTAAAATAATAGGATAAAATGATTTGATAATTAACCCTTAACTGGCAGCGCGCGACCTATGTCGAGTGAAATAAATTTGGACTATGTGGCGGTGCACGACATCTGTTGACGCCATTTTCAGCACGTAATGTTGCTGAGACAGAGAGCTGAGCGGTGGGACGAGCGTAATAAGCTTAGGACCGCTCCGCACGACCACCGTGGACCTACTGAACTGTATCTCATCGTTTCCTCCCCTCTCTCACTCGCTACACAGGGAATTATGTAAGGAAATTACCTAATTATAGGGTTTTTGCACTCGTGTTGCACGATCGTTGCAAGAGAACCAGTGGTCGTACAAGGATGGTTCGGGTGTCATTGGAAAGCTCTGTTTACGCCCTTTCAGGGATAGATACTTGTTTTACACTCTGGGTCTTATTTAGGCATGAAATGATCATGTAAACAACCCTATTTAGGGTAAACAAAAAAAACGCTGGGCGCTACGGTCAAATAGACCACCTAGCCCGCTCAATTAGGGTTAAAGATCAAACTACACACTACTCCCCTCCTTCCACAGGCCCCCTTTTATCCCCATATTCACAGGCAAACTACCGGGCAGTGTCTGGTGATTTTGCTCAACTACCGACGCGGCCATTCCCCTGCTTTGCCCGCTAAATTTGCCCCATGACAGACATTTCCCTCGTGCCCGGCGGGCATTGCTCTATCGTGTGGATGGGGTTTTACTCTTGGGTGGATCTCTTTCCTCCACTCTCTTCTCTTTCCTCATATCTTAGGCTTCCATTACCCTCTTTATTTCGTCTAGCAATGCTTTCGTGAAGTCTACTTCGTGAATAACACAGTTTCTCTTCACTTCTATTATATAAGCCTGAATGAGAGCTTCTCTAATCTCTACTTCTTGGCTTTCTCGGGTTATGGTAATCAAGTCTCACAGTCTTATTCACTACTCTCCTCAAAGCACTAACCTTTTGCCCCTCCAGTTTCAGGTTTCTTAGTTTGTTTCTCGCCTTCCTTTTTTTTTCACTTACTGTATATACCTAGTTCCTCGATCAGATCCTTTTTTATCTCCTGCCAGGTATCTTTTCCCTCCAATCTAGCTTTGACATCACTTAGTGTCTTTCAAGTGTTCGTGGAATCACAAGAAATGCTATACTGTAAAATGTGCATGGTGAACAATTTGCTAGCAAATTTTAGACTGATTTCTTACACTAGACTCATTAATTTAGGTAACATACTTGTGTTAATAAATTACCTGATAACCTACCACGCTAGTGTTAACGACAAAGTTGGTTTAAACACGTTCGTGTCATACCAGTTTTAAACTCTATCATGTACAGTCAGAAACCGCTGCTTCTGAGACACCTGGATTATTAAGGCCCGGACATTGGGAGGGCATTGTTTCTGGATGACAACCCACTTTAACTATCACAAGGCCACACACGTACAGACACAAGTTTCGAACCAATAGATGCTTCACTCAGTCTGCCATGTAACATTATTGTGCTGTTATTATGCTATGATATGATTCGTACTACAGAATCTGATATACAAATTACTAAAATACCATTGTTTGTTATTCCCTCCTATATTTGGCCTACATTAATCACGGATAGCTATTACATAATTAAGAATGTAAAGAATTAAACACTACCAAACATCAGTGAATGGACAAACTTTTGTTGTGTGTGAATGTGAGATTTATCAGACGTCATCCATAGTAGTTACTATTAAACACATACCGGTACTCACATATCATTCATCCATATAATATCATGCTTTTAACCTTGTTGCACTGTGTAAACATTGCATTATATCAGACACTATAATACGAACATTGAAAGGTATCTACAGCCATTGCTAAACGTAATATCACGATGCGATGGCAGCGATGCCTATATAGCCTTTACCCTTTAGTGTGTTATATACAAAATGTACTTAATAAATACTGAGTATATAACCTATCAGCGTCCGAAGCTTAACTTTGTGTGGTATTACATAATACCCCCATATATCACTACTGATAACTCATTGCCGTATCACAGCTGAATTTCATAACCAGATGGTCATGTAATATTACATTGCATAGTTCGTTGTGTTGTATGTAATGAAGCAGACACTTCTGTGCTCAGTGTGTGTCGCCTACAGTAGAGCATTATGTCAATTACAACACTCACACACATACACACACACACACACACAAACACACTCGACTAATTGTAACTAGCAATTCACATCATAATTGCCATCGTTACTTTACACAACAACTCTTTATTACACACCAATTCAAGGTAAACATTTACACTGTAATACTGAACATCCTCCTCTTCGAAATTAATACAAGTATGCATAACGTGATCACTGGGAACATGGAAATGAAGACAGCTCTCTTTGGGGTGAGGGACGAAAGAGTGAACTTAAACTACCAAATTTCGTAACACCCAATGAAACGTTTAAGGTTGGAACCCGAGCCATTATCTTGGGCCAGTAATTTGGAAGTATTTCTTTTCATGGTTATAACTTAAAACCTATGGTAATATTCGCGTCCGTATTTACTGTCATTTGTATATCCATAAATATATGATTGCGGTTCATAGCATAACAGCAGCATTATAATTTTACATGACATACTGAGTGAAGCATCTATTGGTTCGAAACGTGTGTTCATAGGTATGCGGCCTTGTGATAGTTAAAGTGGGCTGTCGTCCAGAAACGATGCGCTCCAAATGTCTGGGCCCTATCAAAGTGTCTCAGAAATTGCGGTTTCTGACTGTACAGTTGTGGGCAGATGAAACAGATACACCCTTGGTCTGTCCAAGACCTCAATAGAGGGCAGCACAATTAGTGCCCATAAATTATCTGGTAACAGTGATGGTTTGGGGGTAGGAGGTGAAGGTATGGGTTGGAAGGAGGGAGGCGAGGGAGGGGGAAGGAGGGTACAGGAGTGAGAGGGGGAACTAGCGACGAGGTGGTAGCAGGTGGGGGTGGAGGGAAGTGGTTGGCTAATTACTTTACTATAAGAAAACATAATTTTGTGTTTTGAATATTCTTTGGTATTATGATTGCACAATATTGGATTGCTGGTATTATTGAAACAAAGACATCCTCCAATATGAAACTGTGTGTTTTGTCCTTAAGATTATTACCTTAAGCATTATTATTATTATTATTATTATTATAATTATTATTATTTGTATTACTATAAGGACTAGCACCATGGGTGCAGGGTGTCAAACAAGAGCCGATTTCATTATTGTTAGTGTTTATTATTGTATATGTAAATACAAAAGTATGGTTTATAGTTCATAATATGTCTTCGGAAGTGATAAAATGGCCAAAGCAATGGTATTCCATGTTAATTTGCTTGTACTCCTTCTCATATTAATTAAAGTCTTCACACAAGATTGCTCCGGTTTAACACCCTGAGCCCATGAACACTATGTGGCACTAAAACTCATGATTAAAACGGCAGAGGTAAGCTAGGCAAATTCCAAAAAGATACGAAGCTATGGGAAAAAAACGTTACACGAAAGGTAGAAGACGAGCACGAGACAGAACATGCATACAGAGATCAAGATACAAAGTGGGGGGTGACAAACTATAGAGGGCAACCTAGCAGTAATGCAGGATAGGGGTAGGTGGTGGTGGATTACAAAGAAACCTGTAGCTGCAGTGTGAATTATTATATGAATAACAATTAATATAAACTTTGGTAATGGCATAATAAATAAGTTGTCTAACATTTAACTTACTTACCTTCGATTGTGATAGTAATATAACGAATTCTTATGCATAATACCATAAGCCTTGATAAAATTAGGTAGAGGTGTGTGTAGCACGATAAACACGCTATAGGCAACTTGCTCTCTCTCTCTCTCTCTCTCTCTCTCTCGCTATTGGAACATAAGCACAAACCGTTTGTCGGTTGTATATCTAATTTGCTTTGAAACATATATATATATATATATATATATATATACCGGGTATATATATATATATTGTGACGTCTACCAGCGTTGGCAGAATCGCCTCTCGTTGGCCACTAGCGCTCGCCAGGGACATCGAAATGGGCTACAGTTATCAGAGAATGTTGTTCTTTCTTTCCTAGTAATCGCATTGTCACAGACAGTCCAGTGGTGGTCTTTGTTTTCGTCTGTGACAACGGGTTATATTTTATATCAACAGTAGTGATAATAGTACCAGCGTGTGAATGAGAAAGACTTTCAGAGCGAGGAGGTAGTAAGTGTCTGTATGTACGGGTGCATTCCTGCCTCTCGCTCGCCATTGGACGGCGTGTCTGGCTGTGTCCTATGACGCCTGCTGTCTTGTGCCGTCTCGGCCCGTGATTGGCCGACCATCGCGCCTTTGCGGTCTCCTATGTAACTTACCTCCTCCATGAGGGTCCCCAAGAGCTGTCCTCGTCAGGACAGGCTTGGCGCGTGTACTTCTAACATCCCTTTGCATCCTCTCTCTCCCGATCACCACCTTTATCACTGTTTCTCTCACTCGATTCTCTTTCCATACTCTAACCTTTATTAACTGCACAACACTCCCTTTGGGTTCTGCATACGGTTTTCATAGCCGGCCCATTGTATTGCATGCGCCGTCCTCAGAGATATTTACATGTACTTAGAATAGGTTTGAGGGTTCTTATAGGGTCTATATGATCTGTGCCCCATGAATATTCTTTCCTCTCACTTAAACAGTAGGCTACCATAGTGCGGTTGGGAATATGAACATGATTAGATTAATATCCAGTATTCGAGAATGGATAATAAGTCGTAGGCGTGTGCATAAACCTTTAACCGTCCTGGTGGTGTAATGGTTAAGGTGGCAAAAATATGTGTGATAACCCGGGTTCGAATCCCGGTGGATCATATATACTTTAATTAATTTCATTGGGGGTGTGGTGGTGAGATTAATAAAATAATATATTAGTAGGTTTAGGGATATTTCTTCGAGAGGCCGGTCGATGATCTGTGCCCCATGAATATTCTTTCCTCTCACTTAAACAGTAGGCTACCATAGTGCGGTTGGGAATATGAACATGATTAGATTAATATCCAGTATTCGAGAATGGATAAGTCGTAGGCGTGTGCATAAACCTTTAACCGTCCTGGTGGTGTAATGGTTAAGGTGGCAAAATATGTGTGTGATAACCCGGGTTCGAATCCCGGTGGATCATATATACTTTAATTAATTTCATTGGGGGTGTGGTGGTGAGATTATTAAAATAATATTATTAGTAGGTTTAGGGATTTCTTCGAGAGGCCGTCTATATGATCTGTGCCCCATGAATATTCTTTCCTCTCACTTAAACAGTAGGCTACCATAGTGCGGTTGGGAATATGAACATGATTAGATTAATATCCAGTATTCGAGAATGGATAATAAGTCGTAGGCGTGTGCATAAACCTTTAACCGTCCTGGTGGTGTAATGGTTAAGGTGGCAAAAATATGTGTGTGATAACCCGGGTTCGAATCCCGGTGGATCATATATACTTTAATTAATTTCATTGGGGGTGTGGTGGTGAGATTAATAAAAATAATATTAGTATAGGTTAAGAACTTTGTGTGTCTTCATTATTGATTTAGTGTTTCTGCTCTTTTATTTAATGCTAGACTGGGATAAGGTAACTGTAGTCGTTGTCTCCGATGTGTGTACGGTTTGCTTATACCTACACGACTTCGACCGGTCCTGTGGTAGCCTGGGTTGTCTTTTCGGTTGCGTCCTTTGCGAGTGCAGCATTGTGTTGACTGAGGGTTTTGGCCTGTACCAGTTCCACACTTTGCTGCCTCTTTGCTTGTCTTTAGAGGGTCGCCAGGATAGAACCAGATACTTGTGATCTGGATCTATCGAGAGAGCCCCCTAGTCAATTAACGTAACTTAAAGGATGCAGTCTTAAGGACATCGCTAGGCTACGAGCCTGTCTTGCTCAACCCCAGTTCCTTACCTAGAGTATCCCAGCTAGACATTATTAATTGACACTTGTTAGTATTTAATATAAGCTCTTTGATATGTGCACATTATTATTCACTGCATTTATTAGTCTAGGTTGTTGCTGAGTCGCACAACCATAGCAGACTGTTTCGTTGATGAGGAAGTACTTCTTTTAGTGTCGAGCATTGCTACCGTTGCTAATTTTTAGTATTCTCGTGTCAGTTAACATTATATGTCCTATCTTTTAGTGTATTCGATTTACATGTGTGGTGTCCTGCCTCCTGCCTTTATATAGTTATAAGTACGAGCATCTTATGAGCATCAGAATTTCTTCAGAAGTTTCCAGGTCTATGCTGTAGGACTATACTTCACTTTCTTTCAGATAGGAGTGAAGAATTTATTGTTGTTTAGAGTAACTGTATTGAAGCATCTTTTTATTTTATTAAATCTTGCAGTGATTTAATTTATCTTTCCATAGATTCCTTTTTATGCATTTTAACGTAACTTGCATCTTGTTTGTTATCAGGCTATCCCAGTGCAGGTTAGCCTGAAGTAGAGTACATTTATGCCCAGTTAAGGATACCCCGCTATCGCAGATTAACCCTGGAGGGTATAGGTGTTTTGTTCGCCAGCATATAAGTTTGAGGGTTTGGATCTAGCGTACCGTTGTTGCATAGTGCCCTATTACTAGTCCAATCATTGAGTGCCCTTGTTTTATTCGTAGTCCCGGTCATAACAATATATATATACAGAATATATATACACAGTATTACAGTAAATGAAGCAAGCTTTATTTACCTATTTATCTTTGCTATATTCATTATATGTTTTAGTCTACAGTTTTACTGTTATAGCAAACTGGGTCGACCGTAATTATATTTACACACTACACTATTTGTATTTGCAGTGCAGTTCCTTGATTTTGTAAAATAAATACTACCACATTGTTTTAGACACAATTGTATGCAACTGACAGCAGCCCTTTCTCATCCTACTTTCTCTATCCTACTTACAAAGCCATAGGCGGATGCAGCAAACTCACTGGCTTGCATGTTCCCGATTTTGACTCCACTGAATTCTCCACTCTATGGCTCAAATTATCCTGTCGTTCTCATACTAAATACTTCTGTGTTGTCTATCTTTCCCTTAACTCTACTGAGTTTCCCAAATTATTTGAGTATCTAAACTCTTAACTGGAACACATCCTAGCCATCTCTCCTTTCTCAGAAATTACCATCTTAGGAGAATTTAACGCTCACCACCACCAGTTGCTCTCCTCTCATTCCACTGACCAACCTGGTGAACAATCTATATCTTTTCTATCCTAAATTACCTACAGTAGAGCAGTTGGTTCAGCAACCCACCCGTATCCCAGATAGCTTCGGGGATCGGCCTAACATTCTTGACTTGTTTTTAACTTCTAACCCTTCCTCTTATACTGTTGATCTTTTCCCTCATTTGGGCTCCTCTTACCTATCTCTCTTACCTGTCCTATCTCTCCAACACGGCCATCCGATCGAGCCAATTTAGCCAGCAGGCGGAAATTGTAGCACTTTGGCACTGCCGACTGGGAGGTTCTCCGGCAGTACTTCTTTGATTTCCCATGGAATGACTTTTGCTTCCACTGCCGGGGACCCTCGGAGAGTGCTGAACGTATTACCAAGCTAATACTCTCGGGCATGGAGGCATACATTCCATTTTCTTTCCCTCAGACTAATGTAAAAAAAAAATTGGTTTACTCACGCTTGTTCTACTTCTGTTCACAATAAGGATGAAGCATTCAAACGGTACCAACACCTTCAAACTCAAGAATCTTATTCTTCCTATGTTTCTGCCCAGAATCAAGCCAAATCTGTTCTTCGACTCACCACACACTCTTTCATCGATTCTATATTAAATGCACTGAACTATCCAATATCTAATGATAATGTCGAACAGGTAGAGAGAGAGGTATCTTGACCAGGATTCGAACCCACTCACTCCAGGTATATTTGGAAGAGCTGAGCACCATAACCACTCAGCCACATGCTCATGGCCGAGTGGTTATGGTGCCCAGCTCTTCCAAATATACCTGGAGTGAGTGGGTTCGAATCTTGGTCAGGTTACCTCTCTCTGAACTATCCAACTCTAAGCTCTTCCCAAGCTTTCTGGTATCTAGCCAAAAACCTCTCTCCACCAATTGTTCTTCTTCATCTTTCCCTCCCTTTTTCCACTCTGACGGCACTACCGTCACTTCTTCCTCTGACAAAGCTAAACTCTTCACCCAAATTTTCGCTAAAAACTCCACCTTGGATGATTCTGGTGTTATTCCTCCCTCTCCAACCCGCTCTCTCCTACTTATACCTAATATCCTAATCTCTTTTAACACTCAATGAGCGACTAGTTTTGTAACGCTATTACCTGCCCAGCGGGTAGTTTTACCCTAAACGAGCTTCATTCCATGCTCTTTTTCATGCATAAAGAAGAGCCAGAGCGTAATACAATTATGTATCCGTGAAAGGGCGATAATCGAGCTTTCCAATGACACCTGAACCATCCTTGTACGACCAAGGGTTCTCTTGCAACGATCGTGCAACACAAAGGGAAAATCCCTAAAATACCCTAATTTCGTCAGTTTTTACCCTGTATTGCGGGACCAGGGATGTGGTGGGATGTGATGCTACCCTCAGTGGAGGGACTGGGTCCATGCCGAATGGTCAGAGCCCACCCGCGCTCCTCCCACCGCTCGGACTCTCTCTCAGAGCCGATTATGTGCTAAAAATCGCATACGACATAAGGCGGGCCCCGCTTTATAGGCCTTGGCTCTCTAACCGCCTTAAGGCGGGAGCCGCCAAAGAGGGGTTAAAAAATATGTGCTCTCTACCCTCTCTGGGCTTAATACTAAGAAAGCGTGATGGTGTTCCTCCTGTTGTACTAAACAAAACTGTGCTTCCGTGCTGACTCCCTGCCTAGGCAAGCTCTTTCGTCTAGTTCATTCCTCTAATGTCTTTCCTTCTTGCTGGAAGTTTGCTCTCATTCAACCTATCCCAAAGAAGGGGTGATCGCTCTCAACCCTCCAACTATCATCCAATTGCTCTCATTTCTTGCATCTCTAAAATTTTGACAACTATTCTTACTTCGAAATTTCTTAAGTATCTCTCTGCCCATGTAATCTACTTTCAGATCGCCAGTATGGCTTCCTTCGGGGTCGCTCTACTAGTGATCTTCCTTCATATATTACTAACTTTTGGTCATACTCCTTTCATGATTTCGGTGAAACCTTTTCTCTTGTGCTAGACATATCTAAGTTCTTTAATAGAGTCTGGCACAAATCTCTAACTTCTAAACTACCCACCTTTAGTTTTTGTCCCTCAATTTGTGCCTTTATCTCTATTTCCCTTCCTGGCTGTTCCATAGCTGCAGTTATGGACGGTCATCTATCACTTCCTCAATTTATCAACTATCAGCTATTCATTCATATGCTGATGACTCTACCTTAAACTATTCAACTAGTTTTTCAGAACCCCCCAGCAAGCAATCTCTCAAAAAGTCACGTGACGATGCCGTAAAACTCTTATCTACTGACCTATCAACAATTTCCATTTAGGGCAGAAAATATAATGTTGCTTTTGGTGCTTCCAAAACCCATTTCTCCATTTATATACCCATCAAGAACTCCCACAGGACTTTCCTTTATACTTCAACAATACACAAATCAACCTTTCATCTTCTCTCAGTATTCTCAGTGTCTCCTTTGCTCTGATCTCACTTGGAAATATCATATTACCACCCTTGCTAAAACAGCTTTCGAGAAGCTGGGTATACTCAATCGTCTCCGGAGGTTCTTTACCCCAGCACAGCTTCTTGCTCTGTACCGAGGCACAGTGCGTCCATGTATTGAGTATTGTTCACATGTGTGGGGAAGATCCTCTCACACAGCATTTCTTGACAAAGTAGAAAATAAAACCTTTCGTGTCATTAACCTCTGAAGTGCGCTTGGGGGTAATTGGAAACGTCCCCCTGTGCTGACGTAATTGAGGTGTTTCCGTCACTAAAATATTCATTGTGCCATTAATAGCATTAATACTTATCCATATGTGCCTATTAGGGGTTGATTATAAAGGTATTAACCTGAAACAACAATAAAACGAGTGAAAACAGCGTTTGGATGGTCAAAATCGGAGATATAGCCCGCGAGTTGTATAATGTATGGGTGAGGCAATCTGCTTTCCCGCCAATTTCCCCCAAGGCCACTGAGACACAGTCGATCGATACTCTCTCTCTCTCTCTTGCACTCCCTTGCTATCAGTGATGACCACACCCTCCAATCGGATTTCTAATGTTAGCACGAAAATATACCTCAGAATAAGGGAATAACAGGGAAAATAGGTGATAACTGAAGGAGAGGAGGAAAGGAGGGGAGGTAGAGGACTGAGATTTTGCATGGCCCAGGGGCCAAAAAAATAAAATAAAATAATTTTTTTTTTTTTTTTTTTTTTCGATGTCAAAAGTTGATTTTTGTTTTCTCTGACTCTTAAGAGTCTCCCCGCAGTGCGCCGGGGGAACTCTTAAGAGTCTCCCCGCAGCTCCCGGGTTAACTCATGTCCACTCCCTGAGATCTCTTTCTCTTCGTCGCAAAGTTGCATCTCTCTCGCTATTCTACCGATATTACAATAATCAGTGTTCCTAACCCTCTTTCAATGTATACCATCTCCTCTACGAAGAGTACGTAGAACCCGTCTTCCAACACAATCCCACTCTACTCTTTGCAACTCTCACACCCAAGAGTGAAACGATATTCCCAATGTTTCCCCTATTCAACAGCTGAACTCTGGAACGCTCTACCCTGAATCTATTTTCTCCTCATCCTATGACTGTAATTACTTTAAACTCTGTGTGTCCAGGCATTTTGGCTCGAACATTCCTTGATTTTGGCCCCGTCACTCTTTCAACTATGGGGAAGGCACTCGTCACAGGCAGTTCTGCCTTTTGTCTCACTAACTCACATAGCAAAATGATCTACTAACTATAAAATGACCATGCTTTTATATCAGTCTCGCTCTACAGGTTTTGTGCGAGTCAATTATTTAGTAAGATTAAGATTACCCTCTTTATTGGTTAATAAGAATGTATAAAATCTAGATTCTAGAGTTACCAATAATGCTATTGTAAAGTCGGTTTGTATCTAAATATATTAAGAAATCCATGGACCTTATATAATTGATTGGCAATATTTGTCAAGATTGTATTATTGGTAACCTAAAGATATATTGAATTAAGAAAGGTTATGTTACGTGCAATAGTTTGAAGCCCCATAAATGCAATATATGCGTATATATTCCATACCAAGTGTGTTTTTTCCTACAATTCTGACAACAATAAACACGGAAATGCTGCAACTCCTCCTTTTTCAATCATCATTTAGATACTGACCTTGATGTTAAGCTTTATGTTATTCACAATTTACTGTTAAATAGTATACGAAATCACAGGTCATATATTCACATAAATTAATATTCTCCCCGTTTTTTGAGAACTGGATTAAATTATTAATGAGGACTGATAATTCGTTGCTCCTGTTTATCTTTTTCGCCTTTAATCTCTTACTGTTTTCTGTATTCTGTTAACAGTTAAATCATCAAGCTTTATGTATCTCTCCTGGTTCATCTTTCTCTAGATTGTTAGTAGCTATATCTCAAACATTCGAAGTCTACTTTTGCCTATGTCATGATATTATGAATTTCTCTAACTACCTTAAACACATTTATAAATCATAAAGCAGCACAAGGCATTATTTTCGTTTTACTAGTTGTATATACTATGCATCTTTGCTCACCATAATTATTACAATCCTATTCAGTATTTTCATTGTAATGTATTCCCAACCCTTTCTTAATACGTGTAAGCTTTTTCACTTTAATTTCACGACCATTATTGGATGTTCCTTAACTTTGGAATGCTATTTATCTATAAAATCGGTAATGGCTATCTCAATTACTCCTCCAACTACAAGACGTCCCGCCAAAAATTAATGAACTTATCTACTATATGCCATAATAAGTGAAGAAGCGTATCCTCATATCTCTGAGGCACTAACCAACTGTATACAGCTTAGAACCCGTAGCAAGGAGTGGCCCTAACGCTATCTCATTTAACGCTTTCACTTCTACTGATGCCGTCAAAATGTAACAAAAAACACCTGATATACCGGAAAGGTTCTGCATAATCGTGTTTTCATTTGATATTAATTAAGCTTACACCACCCTTGCGTCATTATTGTTGAGCATATCTACCAAGAGGTTTGACCAATACATATAACGTAGTTTTTAATGTGGGGATATTATTTTATAACATGGTCTTTTGCGCCTCTATACCGACATTTTGAGAATTATATTGACACATTATATATAACTGGTTGCTTTTCTTGAACAGGTGTATTGCTATGTAAATATATATTAGCCATCCTTTGTGCATTAATGTATTAATATATTATATTATATTGTTTAAATGTTTATGGACGTATATAATGAAAAGCGATTATATACCCGTGGCAATGTCAACACTGATAACACCTCCAGTACACTTGGAAAACACTGTAATTGGCGTGTCATTGATACCGTATTATATACACCATATATGCATTACATACTTTCGTTACTACTATGACCTATACACTCACCATTATGCTGAAACACTACCTATAATATTTGAAGTTTGACTGACTCACCAACTGACAAATATTAACAATTTCTATATTTCCCCTTGTTAGGTAACCAACAGGTAGTTCAGTTGTTTCTGACGCTCCCATGTTTGAACAATACCACGTTCCCGATATCACAACTCAGTAGGCGCTCTAAGCAGAGAACACAAATAAAGTAGTACTACATTAGATATTTATGATATATATGTGAATGCCTATATGTCACATATATATTGTATATGGAGAGAGAGAGAGAGAGAGAGAGAGAGAGAAATAGCAGGTTAGCAGCCTGTAGCGAGTTTATTATCTTACACACACCTCACGACTCTAATATTTCGCATTCATGATCCCACATAATGATCAAAACACAAAATTAATTATTCTTTCACAGTAAAATATTTGGCCAACCACTTCCCTCCACCCCCACCTGCTACCACCTCGCCGCTAGTTCCCCCTCTCACTTCTGTACCCTCCTTCCCCCTCCCTCGCCTCCCTCCTTCCACCCCATACCTTCACCTACTACCCCCACACCATCACTGTTACCAGATAATGTATGGGCACTAATTGTGCTGCCCTCTATTGAGGTCTTGGACAGGCCAAGGCTGTATCTGTTTCATCTGTCCACAACTGTACATTACTAAAACACAAAAATAGAGATGCTGTAACTCCAGACTCGGGATACTATGCAGTATCTATCTGTTAACCAACTAACATTTCAGAGAGAGAGAGAATCCCTTAATTGTCCATCTTGAACCGGATTCTTGCTTCTAATATATAATATACAGGCACCCACTATAGCCTGCGCTCCCAATTATACCGAATATTGTTCCCCCACTCTCTCTCTCTCTCTCTCTGGTTAGTATTTGGTATCGGTGGGGAGGTATACTTTTGTGGCTGGCCCTGGGTACTATATAATTGGATAGAAACCGGATATCTGACTCCTGATGGGAAATGGAGCGAGTATCTCTATCTCCCTTTCTCCCAGGTTTTATATAAAGCATCGTCAATTTTTCTGGTTCCAAATTTTCAAGATTTAACCCGTGGAGCCCCGGCTAGTTTTGTAATGTTTGCGCACCAGAACCCGGCCGGTTTTCAAAAAATGGTTTTATTCCAGAAACAATAGCGAATGGGTTAGGAATGAAGGAAAAACCACGAAAAACCGCTCAAAAAACTTAAAAAATGGTCCTACAGAGCCCCCGAAAACGGATTTTACAAGAGTAAAAATTTGAAGGCAATTATCCCAAAAAAACAGGTTATTGCACGCTCGCGCGCACGCATGTGGACTTTGAGAGTTTTCAACCATCGGCACGGTTGCGTGGGATACGTACACAGTTCCCATACAAATCTGAGCCCTCTTGAGTGGCTACAGCTGAGGTTACGGTCGGCGCAATTAGGGTGACGCGTCAGGCGCGTCTCTGGGGCTGTGCGTTACATACATCGCCGACGCGTCAGACGCGTCGCTGGGGCTGTACGGGTTAACAAGGAATTTAAGAGAAACGTACACTTATTAGCTATGTGAAACACCGATGGAAGATCAATGAAAAATATTATGGTGTTATAAGCCATTTTTATAAAAGATTACGTACTTTGTTTTCAGAGCTGAATAGAACTTGCAAAATACAAATGCAAATGTAATAAGATCCTTTTTGTGATTTATAATGTAACGATGTGTTTGTGAAATGATTAAGGGGAGGGACCTCTATTCAAATGATCTGTTGTTCTAATCTAATTGTATACTGGTAATCATTATGAAATTTACACATTATCATCATGAGGCCAAAAAACAAAGAGTCCCAAAATTTCAATTCAATGCAATAATTTACAATAGATATTTCGAATTTTCAAAAACAAATCGTTTTTTTTTAAACTTATAACTCTGCTAAGGATATTGATTTATTGAATCTATTTATATAGTTTGATGCTCTCAGGTCTTTTAATTTTTGTTTAAATAAAACGGCCTTGTCTAATTTTGTTTACACAATATTTTTTCAAAATTGAGCCAAAAAAAAAAGGGATATGTAGAAGTAAAAACATTCATATAATTTATTTTTTGTAAATAAATGTCTCTATTAATTAATAATACCCAATTTCCACTGATTTCATATACGTCCTAACTGTCTTCGTAGCGCAATGGATAAATGCACTGAATTTCGGTGTGAGCATCCTAGGTTCGAATCCCTGGACTGCCACATGTATTTGTTAATTTCATAAATTGAGTTTAGGAGTAAAGTCGGTTGGTGGAGGTAACATAATAATTCAAGATAATTAGACTATCAAGAGAGTTATTCAGCATTTTATGGAGAAATCCGAGAAATGTTTCTATCGAAAAATGTACACATTTAGCCAGCTGTCTAACTCATTATCCAAAATATGAAGGCACGCTATAGCTCGCCAGGTATAAATCGACACTCGGATGGGGATAAACATTTTAAAACAGTAGGCTGAATGGGGCCGAATGGATACAACCAAGAGAGAGAAAAAAACAGGTCACCCCCATTTGAATAGAGGTCAGTGAGAAAGAGTCATGAGAAACTGCTGCAGTTTGTGAACGTGTGACAGCGCAACCAGGGAAAATGTGTGGTTTCTCCTGATCTAACTTGGCAGTGGGACTGTTTTACATGGGTTTGTCACTCACTACCAGGGCAGGAATCATCCTGTGTCCAGCCAAGTCATTTCCTAAAAGGAAAGTTACCCCAGGAATAGAAAGATCTGTATCCAAGATGGCTACTCTAACTGACCCCTAGATCAGGTCACAACTACTCTGAATATCAGTAATATCTGCAGTAGGACCAGAGCTTAGAGATTTAAGTGTAACTTTTTCCCTAGTGTAGTTGTTCTCAACTGAAGGCAAGGCAGCCTTACACAACAAGTTTTTGGCTAACCCAGTGTCTCGCAAGATGGCAACAGGATATCTGTATGGGTTTTCAGGAAGGAAGACAGTTCCAGGCACCTAAAGGCAGAGGAAGGATCAGAAGAGGAATTCTGGTTATGTATACAGGTTACTGGTACCCCAGAAAGTTTTGATTGTTTTTGAGAAGTGGCAAGTGTGAGTTTGTATGCGGCTGATGTTTTTCACTAATGATGGTGCACTGCATGATGTTATGCCCTGTCTGTTTACAATTGGTACATAATTCTTCAGTTTTTCCTTGACTTTGGTTTGTGTTTTGGGGAGCATATGTTGATGACATGACCTTAGACACAGGGTTAGATCTTGAGGAAAATCTCACATTAGGTGTTTTAGTTCTATCATAGTTTAATACAGCCTTATGGATTAAAGCATAGCTGTCAGCTAATTGAGCAGCCTTGGTGAGGTCATTAATCCCTTCTCCTCTATGTACTGTACCCTAACATATTGGGCGGTAACCTTCGCTTCCACTCCCCTAGAACCACAAGGTTAACTAACTCTGTGAAGGAGGTGACATTGGTAGCTGCTAACCATGTTTTAAACATCCGTAGTTTATCCATGGCAACCTCCCAAAATGTATGTTTGTCCCGCTTTATGTACTTCCTAAAGGTTCTACGGTAATGATCAGGGGTGATAGCATAACCATCTAATATAGCTTTCTTAACAAACGCATTGTCAGTAATGTCCTCCATGTGATTGAAAGTTTTCTGGGCTTTTCCTAAGAGTTTGGGTTGGAGAAGCCATGGCCATTCGTCTTTTGGCCATTTAAGGTGTTCAGCAGTTTTCTCAAATGTGGAGAAAGATTGATCTGGGTCGCTCTCGTCAAAGGTTAGTACTCGGGAGATGTTTTTTTATAGCTGGAATTTTGGCTTCTGGACTTCCATTTCAGCCTTCTGCAACTTTAACTTTTCTTTAAGACGCTTTGTTTCTTCTAAGTTTTGAATTTGAGCTATTTCTATTTCATTGTTTTGCTTTCTCCCGTTATTGTGCATCAAATTTCAGGATTTCTAGTTGTCGGTCTTTCTCTTTCTCCTGAAGCTCTAGCTGTTGTAGTTCAAGCTGCTGTTGTCGAGCTTTCTCTTTCTCCTGAAGTTCTAATTGTACTTTAGGTTGGAACACTTCCCTTTCAAAAGGTAGCCTTTCTTCTGACCACTGCTCCGGCTATGGAGATTATAGCATACGCGAGTTTTCCTTTGTGGTACTATAGGAATCTTCATCATCGGTCAGTATCATTGAATGACTCATGGGAGTTAGTGAATCTACAGCTTCAGCAGATAAGAGTTTTCTATTTACCATTTCTTCTATTACAGTGTTCTTCAATATTTCCTTAGTATGTGAACTCTCATATTTTATGTCAAAAGAATAAGCTATAAACTTCCAATCATCCTTGGAGGTCACCTGATCTTTAATTTTGTCTATGGAGGGCTCTCGAAAACAATACAATTATCGTCAAATTTGGAAGACATTTTGATCAGAACTAGGTTATGAGGCATACATATTGTGACATGACCCAGCCAGGACTCGAACCCAGACCAATAATGCAGCATTCCAACACCTAAACCACTAGATCATCGAGGAGCTTAAAAGTAAGGACTTCATTTGAAAGCCATTCCATCCACCACCACCCGCTCTGACTAGTGGCCACGTAGATGGATGCCATACATAGATACGCCTCACACACAACACTAGCAAGTAAGTACTAAAGTAGTATACTTGTCATCTGGGGAATATTGAAGGCCTCACTGAATATACAAGTAGAGCCTAAATAATATTAATATTTGTGTGACATAACCCAGCCATGGCTCGAACCCAGGCCAATAGTGCAACACTTCAACCACTAGACCACCGAGGAGCTTAAAAGTGATAGCTTCCTTTGAAATCAATTCCATCAAACACCACCCGCTCCGACTCATGGTCACGTAGCTTGATGCCATACATACATACACCTCACACACAAACACTAGCAACTAATTACTAGACTAGGATACTCTCAATTTAAATGAGACTGACAACGAAAGGCACAAGAGGATTGGGTATGAATTATAATCACATATGAAGACTGGACTGAACGGCAATATTGACTAATATGCACTTGCTTTATAGTCTGTGTAGATTACCGAATCAGATTAACTACAATCAATTGCATACTATGGACTAGGGATTTTCCTAGTAGATATGCGCTTCCAATGAATCAGGTTTAGACACTAATATCTAAAGCCGAAATAATTAGTTTAATTGTAGAGTGACAGACATTATGCTGAACATTAGATAAGCACGTGAGACACGATCCCTTTTAAATCTAAACTAAAGGAAGAAATCAGGAGGGATTTTGAGCGCGAAAGAAGATCCTACTTCTAGTAAAGATTATAAGAGTGGTGATCATGTTTGATCTCCTACAGTTTTTACTTTCTATAGAAAACGAGTTTGAGGGGTCAATCCTATTCTGAATAGATCTCATTTAAAAGAGGGGTGACTCAGTTAGGTGACCGACGTGCGAAAGCTCTAATTTCGTCACATGACAAATTAGGAGATTGATATATATTGATACTCAATGCCCACCACCGTCTGCCTAGCGTTAACCTTTTCACGCACATATGACGCAGAGGTTGCCAGATTAGCAATAAGAAATAGAGTTCTCTCACTCTTATAATTACTTCTCCAAAATTAGTTTTCTGCCCACAACTAACTCAAAGACAACTGCAGAGGTTGAAGTAACTAAACTAAAGGTTTCTAAATACCCCTGATGGTAACAAAGGCTTTAAAGTATCCCTAATAGGCTCAAAATCGCGTCAGATTACGGAGAGGGTTAATGACCATGGATGAGAATGAGGATTTGAGATGATTAGTGATCCCTACTATCTGGAAAACTAAATTAACTTTCCTCTATCTGAGTAACCCGAGCTATTTCCTCTAAATGCACAACCATACTGAAGGGCAAGGAATGTGTTTAAGCATTAAGAGTGATATAACATTCAGGATAAATATATCGTGACTTAGATCTAATTGAAATTGAACGATTAATAATTATTCAGCTTATCAAAACTAATGCCAAATTCCTAATATGAAATGAAAAGATGAACTGATACACAACCAAAAATCCCGGTCAGCCCCCAATATGTTACAACCTAAAGTTTGAATTGACTAGTTGAACTATCTACGTGAAAGATTTGCCCTGAAGTAGTCTAGAGGGTGACCTTTAAGTTGAACACAAATACAACTTTAGAATCAAGGATATTCAGTAGGGATGCATACCTTTATTAATTTATAATTTTAAATATGTTATTGTATTAATATATGTTTTTATCATAGTTTGTATGATAGTATGGAATTCTCGTATAACTTTCGAATTAAGTTAACTCATATTTCAGTTTCTTATATTTTAATATTTATGATGGTATCAATGTATTTAGACTCCATGGAAGTCATATAGATCTTATATATATATATATATATATATATATAGTTAATTTTGTTCACTTAATTTATTCGAGAGGGTTTAAAAAAATGGATAAGAAAGTAATGCAAATATGTAGTTGATATAATAAAAATAAAATATATAATAAGTTATTTAAGGTAGTATACAAAAATAATTTATACAGTTAAACAAATAAAGAACTAAACATTTACAATGGTGATTAATATTAACGCTCAATGTTTAATATTTACAAAGCAAAACAAAAAACAAATCTAAAGGAAAATATATTAGTCAGGATATCTCCTGTAGTCAGACAGAAGGGCTAGTCCACAGCAATTATCCACCACTCTCCATATCCCAGGGAATGGTGCACCGAAAAAGTCCAAGATAACACTGACTCCTACTCAATAATCCGTCCCCGTCATTGACTACGGTAGATATAGTTGGACTAGAAAAGAAACTTCTATCCCCTGGTGTGCATACGCAGAGTTAACTTTGAAAATTAAACAATTTACATGATAGTGAATGAGACTTCGAAACTCTGCTCGAGCAAAATACATATAAGAGATCAAAGTGAGATAGAGAAACGAAGTGTCGGACCTCGGTTGGATTGGTTTGATTGAAACCCCGACCCCGATCTCAGACGGGTTGATGCATTTGATACATGGTGAACACACACAGTCAGAGCCTATAGGTCCGTGACAGTACACAGTAGTAGTGTATGTGGTACTAGGCCAGATTCTGAATATCTCACGAAAACACAGGTAAAGAGAAGTGCAAGTATGAGGCACAGCGTGTATGTGTCAGTGGGTGTGGATGGGCTCAGGAAATACAATGCAAGATTAGCATCTCGAAGTCCTTGTGGTCCATGGGGAGATATTTAAAGAAAACATGCATAATGTAAAGCACTCATTGCATAGTGTGTAAATACACATGACTCTCTTATTTAGGCTGCTCTGTGGAATACTTGTTTAATACTTATGGACGATTTAATTTCCCATGTAAAATATGCTATGAGATACGTGATAAGGTAATCACATATCTGTGTACTAAACTTAAAGCTTAAAGCTACGGCTGCGTGCTATGCGTCTTTAGATAATTCACATTGTCTCATTTGGTATGTCTCCGCGTTTAGCAACATTTTACATAACTCAGATTATGCACCCAGTTTCTAAATATCAATAAATATAACTGGGCGATTTATAAATCCCAATTGAATTCCAGAAGCAACGGTGGTCCTTCAAGAATAAACACCATCCATACAACTCTGTTTTGGGTTCATGAGTGCCAACATTCTATCCTATCATTTACCTATACTGATTCAGTTTATTAATTTGTAGCATTAGTATACAATGAACAATTTGCTTATAGACTGTCTATGGCTCTACTCCTTTTATGTTAACCTAAGTTGCTAAGACATAATGTGTGTACCAACACCATGTTGAAAATTCATAGCAAGTATTTAACGGTTGTCCAGGTAGTCAACTATATTATCTACAAACAACCCTTCTAGCAGTTTTACTTTGATAGATGTTAAGCTAATAAGGAAACACGTCCCTAGACGCTCATGATTCTCTTTCTTGAAGACCAATTTTATGTTGGTCAGCTTTCAAATTCCAGGTACGTACCTCTCCAGATTCTAATTCTTTATTGAAAATGTCTACCTATTGGGGTGCCACTTGATCACGCAGTTCTAGCACGGCTCTCGGAAGAGATCTGACATCATGGACATTTATAAATATTTGTATATCTTATTTATTTATGTATGTATTTTTGTGTTTAATAGTTCCCTCCTTGGGATTCATCTAATTGTGTAGATAAGTTCACCCTCACGAAATAATCCTGGACATAACATATTACTATTATGTAAGTGAATGTACAGTATGTGTGTGTGAGTGTGTGCTGAGTGAAATTGCGAGCGCATAAATGAGAGTGTAAGTCCGTTGCGAGCATGTCTGATGGAGTATGGATATACTCTATGTGTGTGTGTGCGAGAGGAAGGTGTGTGTCTGGTGCACAGTGTGTGTGTTTGTATGAGCGTGTGTATCAGCCGAATGAGTGTGTGGGTGCGCAGGACAGGTGGAGGATAGAGGAGGGAGGGGGGAGAGAGAGAGCCTCGCCCGGGTGTCACGTGCCTCCCCCGAGTCCCCTCTTCTGGCTCTTCAGTGTCCCGCCAACCGTTGTGAGGTGTACTGCGTCGTCCCGGGTTCTGGGCCTTCCACCGAGTTATCCTGGAGACCCTTCAGTAAACAGAAATATTGGCATTTTTTCGACGTTTTGTGTCATAGGGCCATAGTATTTCATACAATAAGCTACTTATATAATAGTAATTGCAAAATTTATTTGAAACAATTTTGTTTTCTCCCAAACATTTCATAACCATTTGGAATTATTGTTATTATTCGCAAATACTGAAACTAAGAAGCTTTATTTCAACATGAAATGAGTATTGCAGTGAAAAGTATGTGATGCACAAATCTATTTTTAAGATCTAACCCGACAATAACAGATAGCAAATATGTCTGTCATGATATTTCCCTCATTAATCCCATTTAATTGTAGGGCAGCATTATTTATTCAGTGATTGTATATATATTTATTTTGTTATTCCAAAACATAAAATGTTTGTAAGGCCTCCAGCTTAATGTAAGCTAACCATTTAAATCTTTCACTGATTTCGCTTAATTTCATATATTATATCCTTGCTAACATTAACCAAACTAATTCAGCTTAGGATGGACTCCTGGAAATCAAAGGACTAAACACTATCACAATTAACGATTTCATTATCGTAGAGCTTTCCTAGGCTGACTAAAATACTTCAATTGTACCGTAGCTAAAAATAAATGTTATAGTCGTCATCGCCTTGAATGGCTTAATTTATATACATACTGTATATAAGTAAGTTACATGCATTTACAATCCAAAATGTTGTCTAATACTTGAATGTTGTAGGATATCATGATTCTGACAGAGGGCTGATTATCTGAACAGAAACAAAACAGTATATACAAATTGGCATAAATGTCACTCAGATTGTGAATAAAGAACAATGGTTGATAAATAAATAACAACTAATATTTCACCAAATATTCCTTTAAACCTGACGAAAATGATTTTCTTCAACTCATAATGCAACTGCCGAAGTGCACGAGGGTTTTCATCCTAATAAAATATATCACACACGATAAGTATTTTGTGTTCTGAAAACATGTTATAAATGTGTGAGTGTTTATAAGCAAAACATCAACGTGACACTAATGGTACTAAGAATTGAAACTGCACGTTTTAATGTCCTAGCAACAAGTGCATTCACAAATAAGCTTCCGAATAAACCCTGAATAACTACGCTAGAACATCAACGGAAATGTTTTGGTGAGTGTCAACTTATTGTACTTGTTATAGAGTTACGGTACCCACCAAAATATGAGGACCAAGTAAATATGTTTAATATAATTATTGTGCAAATGTATCCATTGAAAGTAAATAGTAATGTATCTGTATTTACGTGACCAATACAATGTAGTCCCTTCAATTTATGAAAGCATAATTGAATTGATATATATATATATATATATATATATATATATATATATATATATATATATTATATATATATAGTATACATATACATGGACAGTACAACCATATATGCCCAATAATTTGCAAGTGACTATACTGAATATTTCCTACAAGATCATCATTATATACAGTAGGTGAAGTCGTGGGTATTTGTTATGTTATTAGGCTACACCTATTTACATCTACATCTTTGAACACTTAAAGCCAAGTGGGCCCATGTATCGAGTATTGTTCGCATGTGTGGGGAGGTTCCACCCATACCTCACTTCTCAAAATGGTAGAGTCAAAAGCATTTCCTCTCATCAACTCACTTTATAATAATAATCGTCTGGTTACTTATATAACGCCTTTACATCCTCCTTCGAGGATTCACAAATGTTTGACCTTTAATCAATCAGAGATCATTACCCATCTCCCTTGCTCAAAGGGAGATGGTAACTGCTGGCTGTATCACAGAAATATTGTTCAACCTAAATGGGGATTGAATGCAAGTATTTCAGGATGGGAAGCAGAGAAGCTATCAACTGAGCAAGCTGGACAGCTTAATTATTCCCTACAATTTCGCTCTACACGCTGCAATGTTGCACCTCTCTCACTCTTTTACCGCAATTACAATAATCAGGGTTCTTCAGAGCTTTCTCAGGGTATACCTCCTCCCATACAGAGAGTGGGGGTACCCACCTTTCAATACAGAGAGTGGGGGTACCCACCTTTCAATACACTCCCACCCCTATTCTATCCAACTTTCTAACCCAAGAGTTAACCGATTTTCTCAGTCTTTCTTCAACTCAACACATAAGCTTTGAAACTCTCTCCCTCAACTTGTCTTTCCTTCACCCTACGACTTCAACTGCTACAAGCTCTGTGTGTCCAGACATTTTGATTCTAACGTACGTTGAATTTGGCTCTGTCACTCTTTCAAATTTGGGGGAAGACACTTGTTACAGGCAGCATTGACTTATGTCTCCTTCACTCATATAGAAAATAATATTCTGAAGCATTTGGAATACAAGAGGCATTGTCGATGCTCGTTTGAGTTTGATACTAATTCAAATGTATGCACCATTATTAATTCCTGGTGACGACTGTATAGCCTATTTATTATAGCGATATACTGCAGATAACGTGACGGTTTACTAGTTTACACCTTCTATTATACGATATCAAGGCAAGGGTACGCTATAATTATTAGACTACAGTACACACTAAAACATTAACCATTTTAGTTTATGATTAAGTCTTTCTTCACTTTCGTTATGGCTATTATTTGACGCTTATATATATTCTAAGAGTGATCGGATGTTATCTGAGGTCGGACGAATCAAGTTTAGATTCCTAGTAGTCTTTCCCAAGTTGCAAACATGATTTAACTATAGCACAAAGAAAAGGCGTCTTTGTGTACTGCAAACGTTAATTCTGGCCTCTTACGCATTTGCACTCGGACAACATCAATTACTTACCGGTACCGTACTGAAATACAAACAAAAAAGACAGAAGTTATGAAAACGTATTCCATTAATCGGAGATAGTTTTTACATTTTAAGCTTAGCATTATTGTGATCCAATGTAGAGCCATATGACTGTAATTCCGACTTTAATTTTGTTCTGTATGATAAAACTATATGTTGAAATATCTAGTAAAAAAAGTGAATTATTATATAAGAGTACGATTGGTTAGAGTGAAATAATATTGCTGGTAGGTGATATGAACGGGAAGGTGGGTAATAAGGACAGTAGAGAGGGTGGTAGGAGTGTGGGGTACTGGTATACAGTCAGAGGTGGATGGTAATGGGAATGCACTTGTGGACGTATGTGTGAGGATCAGACTGATGATAGCAAACGGCTTACGGCAAAGGATGATACACATGTACACATGGAGAGTTGAGTGGAGGAGAGAGGGAGAAACGAAAGGCGCTGATTAATATGTACGGTATGTATGGATGAACGTGTGAGGAAATCGGTGTTAAATGCAAGGGTGTACCGTATAGGGGTAATAGGAGGAGAGGACGAAGAGAGCTAGAGTAGGGCAGGAAGGAAGTGGAGTGGTTGAAGAGGGGGGTGGAACGGTTACAGAAGGACAAATGTAGGGACGAGTTCAGAAGAGTACCGGTAGTGGAAAGATGACGAGGTAGGATTGACTTGGAGATAATGGAGGAAGTGGAAGAGGTGAGCAAAGTGTTTAGGAAAGAGCTTTGTGCAGCATGTGAGGGGGTATGTGGGGTTAGGAGAAGGGGGAGAGGAGTGAAAGGAACAACATGGTGAACTGCTAAGGCGAAACAAACAGTTGAAGATAAAAATATAGTATATAGAGAATGGTTGGGTAGTAGAGGGAACAAAGATTTGGAGAGACAGAAAAGGAAGAAGTATAGGCTATATGGAGAAAAAGCCAATGTTGAAGAGAGTGGCGAGGAGGAAAGTGGAGGGAGGTAAAGAAGGTTAGGGAGGGTGACAAAGGAAGTACCGGTAGTAAAGTGTGTGAAAGATAAGAATGAGAGAGTGCTAGTGGAGAATCTGAATCAGAATAAAGCAAATTATTCCATTAATACAGTGGTTATTCTTTACATTCAATATATAATTTATACAGCTACACTAAATTAAAACAATTCTATACATTTATTATCAAAATTATTTACATTGTAGTCAAGCTAATAAGTATGTTGGATATTCAGGAGAAAATCTTTCAACTGCGACCTAAAGGAGTGTGTGGAGATAGTATTGTTTATGCTAGGAGGGAGACTATTCCAAAATTTTGGCCCAGCAACTTTGAGTGATTTAGCTCCGATACCGTACTTGTGTTGGCTTTAGGAACATACAAGTTCTGCTGTTGCTTTGTATTGATAGCCTATTGTAAATGTCTCTTACTGTTGGCAGCGAGAAATGCCAGTTGTGAAATTCTTTATTTATTATTGAATGAGTTGTGATACCCAAGTCGTACTTATACTGTTGTTGCATTTTTAGCCATCTAAGCACTTTTTATACAAGGTGTAACATGTTCGTATTTAGAAATGCCTCCAATTGCTACCTTAGCAGCGAAGTTTTGAAGTGTTGTGCCCTTTCCATTTGTGAGGAGTTTGTTGCACCCCATATCATAAGACCATAATTCATAATACCGGTACTTAATGCAAGAGACTGAACTACTAACATCCTTGTGTCTCTGCTAATATTATGTTTTATACGGTTGATATACATAAGAACACTGTAAAACTTTTTATTCATTTCATCAATGTGTGAGTCAAAAATCATGTTATCAAAATAAATACCCAAGTTCTTTAATAAATTGCTAGGACAAATTTGAGTTCCATCAATCTGCATGTGAGTACCTCTTGGGATCCGTGACAGGATTCCTCTCGTGCCTATGAACATACATTGAGTTTTTTTGGTGTTTAACATTAAAACGTTAGTATTGAAGTACGGTAAAATCAAGTCGAGAGATGTAGGGAGGACTTGCTGAATGTAGGAAATTAAATGCCGGTAAACATATTTGGATGAGGTATGGGTATGGGAAGGAGTAAAAGAGAAGTTGTGGTGGAGGAGGTGAGGATTAGGATGCAAGAAGTGTGTGAGGCTTTGGAAAGCCTCAGAAGAGGGATAGATGGAGTGTGTGGGCCCAGGAGATGCTGAGGTATGGTGGTAATATAGTGATTGAATGGGGATGGAAAACGTGTAAACTAAAGTGGGAGAAGAAAAGTGCATCCGAAGAATGGAAATCCGGCATACTGTAATAATCCCCAGGTATATGGGTAAAGGGGAGAGAGGGGTGTGTGGTAACCAAAAGGTAAATACGTCTCCTAAGCATAGTAGGGAAGATGTACAGCAGAATAGTGATACATTTTATTTGTTTTTCTTTATGTGAGAGAGGGAGGCAAAAGGCAGAACTGCCTGTAGCGAGTGCCTCCCCCAGAGTTGAAAGATTGACAGGGCCAAAATCAAGGGACGTTCGAGCCAAAATGCCTGGACACACAGAGTTTGAAGCAATTTAAGTCATAGGAAGAGGGAAACATTGATTCTGGGAGAGAGTTCCAGAGCTCAGCTGTTGAATAGAAGAAAGTCTGAGAGTAACTTTTCACTCTTGGGTTGGAGAGTTGCACAGAGTAGAGGTGGGATTGTGTTGCAAGATGGGTACCATGTGCCCTACATAGAGGAGGTGGTACACTGGGAGAGCTCTGAGGAACACTGATTATTATAGTAGCGATAGAATAGCGAGAGAGATGCAACATTGCGGCGGAGAGATTGAAGATAGTTGGTGAGTGGACGGGAGTTAATGATACGAAAGGCCTTCCTTTCTACTTTGTCTAGGAATGGAGTGAGAGGATCCTCCCACACATGTGAACAATACTCAATACAAAGATGCACTGTGCCCCTATACAGAACAAGAAGCTATGGGTAAAGAACCCCTTGAGGCGGTTGAGCACACCCAGCTTCTGGGAGGCTGCCTTAGCAAGACTGGTAATATGGTCCTTCCAAGTGAGAGCAGAAGAAAAAGAGACACCAAGAATATTGACAGAAGATGAAGGATTGATTTTTGTATTATAGAAGTATAGGGGAAAGTCCTCTGGGAGTAGGCTACAAGACAGGTACCATAGTAAGATGGAGAAATTGGGTTTTGGAAGCATTAAAGGCAACAAGGTTTTCTCTGCCCCAATTGGAAATATTAGTTAGAGCAGCGGATAGGTGTTCTATGGCTTCATTACTTTTGTTTTTGAGGGAGAGTGATAATGGAGAAATGGGTACTGGTAGGTGAGGGGCAGGGCGGGTTAAGGAAGGGAAGAGGTTTATAGACCAGATGTTTTCCTTTATAGATTTTATTGAGAAGTATGGAATATGGAGAAGGGACAAAACTTGTATACTGCCTTAATAGACCTGGAGAAAGCATATGTCAGAGTTGACAAAGAAGGTTTGTGGAAAGTATGGAGACTATGAGGAGTACCGTAGCTGGTAAGCTGCTGAAAGCGGTGAAGAACATGTATGAGGGTGCAAAGGCGGCAGTGAGTGTGGAGAATGAACAGAACGAGTTCTTTGATATAGATGTTGAATTAAAGCATGGGTGCGTAATATCCCCATGGTTGTTAGTACCGGTACCGTAAGGGGAGGTGTGGCAGAGTGGTCTTGCCACTGGACTGGTAATCCAATGGACCCGGGTTCGAATCCCAATATGTCAATTGGAAGATATTATTGGGATGGAATTTGTGCTGTACCTAGTTTCAGTGCATTACCACAGCACACCGAAATGCCAAAAAAATACCCTCATTGTTCCCTGATTAAATAGCATTGTATGAATATTCCCATATTCAAAATATGTTACAGGGGGCAATGCTTAGTGAGTTAATTGCTCAATAGGTGGCATTCTAAAGAGTGAGGGTCCGAGTGTGGGGGATGAGACGGTGAAGCGCAGAGGCGAAGCGGCTTCAGAGATGGAGTTGCTTCGAGCCAGGGTTCTTCGCATGTCTCACTCCCTAGACTGAAACAAGACCTCACGGGCCTCACCGTGTTCAGCGGTGTAGTGTAAAGGCTCTCTGCCTATGCCCGAGTCCGGAGTAGATGGAAAAAAAATAAAAAATAAATAAATACTGTATATGGGTGGAGTCATGAAAGTGATACAAGGAAGAGCAGTGGATGTTGGTGTACTCCTGATAAAGGAAGGGAGTGAGTAGAAACTGCCTGTGCTGCTGTTTGCTGATGATACAGTTCTGATGGGTGATAATGAGCGGGAGTTGCAGGGTCTGGGTTCGAACATTGGCTGGGGCATGACACTAAATATTATTTTATTAGGGCTTTACTTGTTTATCAGTAAGGCCTTCAATGTGCCCCAGCTTACTTGTATCCTTCTCTAGTACCGGCACTTAGTTGCTAGAGTTTGTGTGTGAGGTGTTTGTGTGTATGGTATCTAGCTACGTGACCACAAGTCTGAGCGGTTGGTGGTGGATGGGATATAATTCCAAATGAAGCCACTACTTTTAAGCTCCTCGGTGGTCTAGTGGTTTAGGTGCTGGAGTGCTGCACTACTGGCCGGAGTTCGAACCCTGGCATGACACAAAATAATAATTTATTAGGGCTCTACTTGTTTATCAGTGAAGCCTTCAATGTGCCCCAGAATACTTGTATCCTTCTCTATTACTTAGTTGCTAGTGTTTGTGTGTGAGGTGTTTGTGTGTATGGTATCAAGCTATGTGATCACGAGTCGGAGCGGGTGGTGGTGGATGGGATATAATTCCAAATGAAGCCACTACTTTTAAGCTCCTCGGTGGTCTAGTGGTTTAGGTGCTGGAGCGCTGCACCTGGGTTCGAATCCTGGCTGGGGCATGACACAAAATATTAACTATATTTGGAGCTGTGTGTGAGAAATGGAACCTGAAGATAAATGTGGAGAAGACTAAGGTTATGGTCTTTGAAAGGGGTGCAATCACAGAGCGTGAAGTGAGTCAGCTCATTAATGTCTCACTTGTCAGTTTCTTTGATTTAAGAACAGACTACAATATCCGTTCCCACGTCTTTCTTGGTCCGCTCCTTGGTGCAGCTCCCTCCACATTCATGGACTTGCATCTTTTCACCCAGCTTTATTCAGACATCCTCCCCACATGTCCAAATCAACCAAGCCTGCTAGTACGCATCTTATCACTAATACTCTTGATACCTAACCTTCTCCTTAGCTCTGCACTTGATATCCTATCTTTCAGTTTGGCACCAAACATCCATCTCGCCATTCTCATCTCATTGCGTTCCGTTCTGTTGATATAATCTGCTTTGACAGGCCACGTTTCTGAAGTATATGTAATTTCGCTTCTAAAGATGAAGCGTACACCTTTCCCTTCAAGAGGAGAGGGAGTTTTCTCATGGAGTAGTGGCAAAAGTTCCCTAAACGTTCCCCAGCCACATATTATTCTGGTGATAGTAGCGGCCTTGGCCCCACCATCGGCAGAGATGGTATCTCCCAAGTAGCAAAACTTGTCCACCATCTCCAGTGCCTCATAGCCAAAGTTAACAATCTTGAGCCGGCCATTGAATACAAGCTCAGCTTTGCATACTATGCATACAAATTTCTCAATTTCGGACCTCTTCCTTGGTAGAGGTCCCTTTATTCTAGTGCAGCGCTTCTTCCTGTGATCTACCCAGCTGCAGCAGACGCTACACTGAATTGAGTTCGCTCCCCACCCCTTTTCTGCATACTGCGCATGGGTATGCCCCACTTTTTTCTACTTTTCCTATCCCGAGTCCACTGTGTAAAACCTTTGTTATAATTCCGTCCTTCATCTTATTTATTGCACTGCTTAGGCTACAACAGCTGGCGCTATCAAAGGAGGGAAGGGGAGGGCGAGTATTGGCTTTTCGTTACAAAGCTGCTCTCTGTTCATCTCAAATTCCACGTTGAGTAGTCTTTCGTAGTGTACGGTACCTTCCAATCATCTCTAATTTCTTTGTCGGCATACACAATTGTCCCATTAACATTCCTGACACTCTGTTCTCCTACAACATCTATACTGTCTTGCTTAACTCGCCTAGCTAAATTGAAGATCCCATTGGATTTTTCTACGTTGGTCTATGACCAAATCCTGCATGATTTACTTTGCCTTGTATATTTCTATTTTGCAGTTCGCTTAGCCGCCAGATATTTCTCCCTGCTGCCTCCTTTTTTCCATGCTTTGAAACATCTTCGTTTCTCCTTTATTGCATTTTCCACCTAGTCATTCCACCACCAGGAAATCTTATGCCTGGGGGGGCCTTTAGTTTTGCCTGACTTTGTCAGTGGCGGCAAGAAGGCTACGTTCATGGAAGTTCCATTGGCTATTTACATCATTTGCCTTACCGCCCCGGCTATTCCTATCCATTGCCTCCAGTTTTCTGCAAAATCTATCCTTAGGCCTATTCAGATTTGTTCAGCAGCCATACTTTCCTTTTGGGCATGTACCGGTATACTTTCTTTCGCACAGGATCTTGCATTAAGCTCAAGTCACAGACTAGGAGCTTATGTACCGGGTAGGGAGATACATTCTTCGCTCATGATAACCTTTACATCTCGAACAAACTTCCAGTCTTTCCTGTTCACTAAGAAGTAATCTATCTGGCTACTGGTGCCCCCAGAACTATATGTGATCAGATGACTCGGCCTTTTCTTGAACGTAGTATTACACACAACCATGTTGAGTGCAACAGAGGACTCCAGTATACTGTATATTCGCCTTCTAGATTGATTCCATACCCTTTCCCACCATGCACACCCTCGTATCCATCAGCACATGCTCCCACATGCCCATTTAGGTCACCACTATACTATACAGTGCATACGGTAATATATATATAATATATATATACCGGTATATATATATTTATACAGGTGTATATATATATATATATATATATATATATATATATATATATGCTGTACATATATAGTATATACAGTATGCATAAAATATATGGTATTATATATATATATATAATTTGATATATGTGAATAGAGACTAAAGGCAAAGCTGCCTGTAAAACGTGTCTCCCCCTAACTTGCAAGTGACATAGAGCCAAACTCAAGGTACGTTAAAGTCAAAATGTTTGGACACAGAGCTTAAAGCAGTTCAAGGCATAGGATGGGGAAAGACTGATTGAAGGTGAGAGTGCCACAGCTTACTTGTTAAGTAGAAGAAAGACAGGGAAAATGAGTTCACTCTTGGGTTAGAGAGTTGGACAGAGTACGAGTGTGATTGTGTTGAAAAGTGGGTGTCCCCAATTTTTCATGCACGGTAGAAGAGCGAGAGAGATGCAACACTGCGGCGTGTAGAGAGAGAGATTGTAGGGAGTAAGTAAGATGAAGTGAGTTGATGAGACGAAATGCTTTTGACTCTACTCTTTCGAGTAGTGCAGTATGGGAAGAACCTCCCCATACCAGTGCATGAGCGCGTTCATCCACTTATTGCAGAAATCAGTAGACGATGTTATTCAGCGTAGGATGTAAATGTAATTTTGGAGGAGGGGTAATTGGAATAGATGTTGCTCTTGTCAATCTAAAAGGGCTTTCCAAAACCGGATAAAATCGTCTAATGTTAGCCTGGCCAAAATGCAGTGGCTAAAGGGGGAGGTTTGTAACCCCTCCCCTCTTTCGCCCTATTTATATGGTGATTATAAGGCATTTCGCCCCATTCAGGTATGGTGTTCATTTTGTTGAGGGCGAACGATAGTGAGCCTGGTACATGGGTAAATCATGCCTTTACTTGAGACCCATTGTTTTAACTAAAAATTAACATATTTTTTTTTTTTTTTTTTTTGCGAGTGAGGGAGGCAAAAGGCAGAACTGCCTATAGCGAGTGCCTCCCCCCTAGTTGAAAGAGTGACAGGGCCAAAATCAAGGGACGTTCGAGCCAAAATTTTGGGTTGAAGGGGTGTCAATATTTTGTTTCAAGGAGATCTGGAGAGGCTCTTTTATTTTTATATTTTGGTGTATTGTATTTTATTATTTGTTTAGCTTAGGGGGGCAAAACAGAGGAAAACTGCTCGAAAACACACATACCATAATAATCTCCCTAGACCTTGGATGACCTAGTGTATAACAAACTGACGCTCGGAACACGGCAGTATCGTCGTTTTATAAATAATAGAAGAACAAAATGTGATAATCAGACATGTGCTACGAGTTTTGAGCGTGACTGTACACACTAGACAACTATCTCTGGTTTATGATGAGCCCTTGAATAGCAAAATCGAATATCCGAAATATGAATATTCAGTTAAAGAGTTAATGAGAAAAACCGGTTCTCTCTGGGATAGCTCCGAAAAATCTTTGAGGATCCTATTTGGCTTTGATCCTTGGTATAATATTTGTTAAGGTCGGCAAAAAAAAATAAAAAATAAAATAAGGAATATTTTGTAGGGGTCATTTGAGGGTATTATAAAGTTCTTGAACTTAATTAACTTTTTAATTAAACGTAGTGATCCTGTGCAACTTTTATGAAATTCCCATCATTATCAGACGAAATATTTTATAACACGCACACTCACAATATGATCGTCACCCTAACAAAATTAATTTAAATTGCAAAGTACCGGGTATATGAAAACCTATCATACAACACACTACGCTTGCACACATTATTGCACACTAACACACTTGGCATACACACTAACACACTACTTGGCATACACACTAACACACTACTTGGCATACACACTAACAATCACGTAGCACACTCACACACACACACACACACACAGTAACATCTGATATACCCGGTACTACGGTACCGCAAACAGACCCCATTTTTCCAAACCAGCATAGCCTAGCCAATATGGAAACTTTATGAAACTATTTGTCGTAAAGTCCTAGTGTTGCAGTGCACGGTACTATTATAGTTGCTGCGTGTGTGTGTGTGTGTGTGTGAGAGAGAGAAAAAGAGGGAGAGACACTATATGTGTGTGTGTGTGTGAATGCCTGCGAGTGAATGATTTTGTGTGTACCGGTATGTCATTGTCGAAAGCGTTACCAAACTATATTACTGCCATCTTCATAATCAAGAGGTACCGAATCTTCCGTACCGTACATAAAATGCAAGGCTCGGTATGTTGATGTTAAACCTTTAGAGTTGAAATAATTTCATAATATATACACACATATCCACGTTTATATATAATAGATGTATTTTCTATGATCAATTATAGCTACTCCAATATAATTATAGTCTGTTTAAGTGTATCTAAAAGAGATGGAGTTGACGTGAATACGACTTTTGTATCAGAATTATTTTGCTTTCAATGTCATCCACTTCAATAACACAAATGTATGGTAGATTTCCATGTCTTTCCTATTATTTAACCACACTCATCATTTTCAATACAAACATAAACGCTAGGTCTCTGTTTCCTACTTGGCCTGTACTTACTGGAGTAGAGATTGGATGGATCGATTGAAGTGGTTCCGCATGCAGAGAGTACCAACTAATTGGCAATTACAAAACAGTATTTTAGCAGGGCGCACCGATTAGGAAGGCTGCTTACATTTTTACTGGGATACTTAATTGGCCGCAATACATATTAGTTCAGGAACTTATACATACCGGTACAATAGTTGAGGATATAGCATCGACATAGTTTATTATGAAAATGTGTTTATATGTTTACAATGCACACCTTCATATATTTTGAATATATCACATTCAATTAATTTATTCATGGGACATGGGACTGTAATCGTCACGTAATAGTTGATGCCAGTGTTGTAAGATTCTGGACAATAGGCCTATTCGACTTCCAAGGAAAACGTAAATATAGTAATAGAAATATATAGTATAAGAGCTTTTACATACACACGAGATGAAGCTATAACTTACGGTATATGAGATAACAAATATACTGAGCAAGATGTATTAGTACGGTATATACTGCATATATATACCGTACCGTACTATGCAGGATTGCAGGATTCGAAACTGCATAATAAATCGTAGGCTTGTGCAGCATTCTTAACTGTCATCGTGGCGCAATGCATAAGTGTGTTGATTTTCGGTGTGAGCGTCCTGAGTTTGAATCCCCGGACTGCCACATGTGTTTGTTAATTTCATTAATCGAGTTTAGGAGTAAAGTTGGTTGGTGGAGAGAACATAATAATATATATATATACCGGGTATATATATATATATATACAGTATATACTGTATATATAGTTTTGTAGATGAAGAGTAGGACAAGAGACACAACAGTATACATGTTGAGTTATTTATTTGCAAATTTTCGGACATATCACACATCCATCATCAGGCTATATTTCAACATACGATCCTAAAAAGAAAGTAACCTAGTGTAAACATATGTTAAGTACAAAGCTTGTGAGGATCTTTTAACTTTTTCCAAAAGTAAAAATATAAAAGAAGAACTTCATCCTTTCAACCAATTAATTTACAGCGTGGGAGGATGTCTTTACTTATATCCAACTGTATAATAAAGAATATTACTGCATACTTGACATTGGCTGCGAAAATATTATGCAAAAAACCCACTAATGATTTTTGCGAAAATTATTAGACAAATCTTTTATCATTAAAAGTAAAATTATGTTTACATTATTATGTTGACTAACACACCAAAAAAGAAAAATATATATTAGATATATATAAAATTCAAAGGCAAGCCTTATAAGTTTATATTTTACACTTAACCAAACGAATAAAGATATTCAAAAATGTATGTGAACAAAAAAGATTAATCTAACCTATCAATATAAATTTGAAAAGGTATATGAAGTACATACACACATGTAGCTTACTATGATGTTGAGAAACTGCTGTGTAGGTGGTGTCTGACGTAAAAATACACAGTTAACTCCTAGTTTATATACACAGAAAATATGAGCTGCCAACTATGAATTTTCAAAAGTTACCGAAATGACCAGACTAAACAAAAAGAAAAAACACTCCTAGACCTCAAGAAACTTAGTTCAACAAAAAACACTCAGAGAAACAATACAGTGGAAAACAAAAAACTGAAGCTTCCTATAAATGAAGCTATATGTATTTAATTCTGGTTTTAATTTACTTATATAGTATTTTTCAGCAAAAAAGGTATCATTCTTGTTCCTAAATTTAGATATAATTTTAAAATGTTGTTCACTGAATCTATGGTCTAAGTCACGAGAATAGTTTCTAATAGCAGAAAATTGTTGCTTATTTATATACCGTAGTTACCAGTTCTGATACTCTTCCCCATATGCTCGAATATTCTGGATGGGAAAGCTCTAGAAGAGCAACCGATATACCTCACAGGACACTGAGGTCAATCAAATTGATATACAATATTCGAACATATAGAATCGGGAATAGTATCCTTGAGCTTGATTTTTTTTTTTTTTTTTACTTCATTTGTGAAAATTATACGAACATTTATAGCAGGGAAATTAATGAGAAAAATACTATTTAGTTGTTTTCTTAATTCAAAGGTAGGTTTACCGTAAAATGGCAGTTTTATATATTTGTTTAATTTAGGAACATCATAAACTATATCTCTACTGCTGAATTTTGATGCAAGGAAAGACTTTACAATTTTGTGAAACAGATTTGAACAATAATTATTATTAAGAAAACACTTTTCTAATGTTTTGAATTCTAAATCTAAGATAAAATAGTTAGAACAAATACTGTATGCTCTGTTTAAGAGTCTTTATTGAATTAACCTTATATAATATTATAGTCTCACAATGAGACTATCACCACTAGATAAAAAAATTGTCTAATAATTTTCGTAAAAATCATTAGTGGGTGTTTTGCATAATATTTTCGCAGCCAATGTCAAGTGTGCAGTAATATTCTTTATTATACAGTTGGATATAAGAAAAGAAATCCTCCCAAGCTGTATATTAATTGGTTAAAAGGATGAAGTTCTTCTTTTATATTTTGTATTGTTACTTTTGGAAAAAGTTAAAAGATCCTCACAAGCTTTGTACTTAACATATGGTTACACTAGGTTACTTTCTTTTTAGGATCGTATGTTGAAATATAGCCTGATGATGGATGTGTGATATGTCCGAAAATTTGCAAATAAATAACTCAACATGTAATATTATATACTGTTGTGTCTCTTGTCCTACTCTTCATCTACAAAATTAGATATCCTAGAAATGTACCTACCACTGTCATTATATATATATATATATATACCGTTTTATATACAATATATATATATATATATATATATATATATATATATATACATATATATATATATATATAATGTATATATATATATATATATATATAATGTATAATTGTATATATATACTGGTATATATTTATATAAACATAATTCATACCATGTACCATGTTCACATTAGAGATGAGAAACACTAGGAAAGCTAAGAAAATAAGAAGCTAGAGAATTCATGTTCGTACACTTTGTTGGCCTTGGCACATAATTGTGTCGCTCCAAGACGAATGTGGCAGCTGATTGCGCCAGTATTGAGGATACCTTTACACAGATATTGACTTGCAAGAGGCGATGGATGACGATTCATTGTTTATGCAAGATGGTGAAAGTACAGTGTAGACAATATACATTATATATCGTACCGTTATACATATATACATACACTTTAAAGACTGGGTGATACATATGATGCACAGTTTCTCTCCCTGGCGACATTTCCAGGCAGCCCTGTTTTGCTATGTATGTTCCATCAAATTTTCTATTTAAGCAAATATTTAAGTAAGCCATTAATTTGCATTGTATATGAGTAGGTTACGGAACTACTATTTTAGTGGTGTTTGACATACCTTGTACTTGGAGAAAAAGAGAGTGGTGAAGAAAAGTAAGAGAAGAGTAGATGAGGATTTGTAAAGGAATTTAAGTGTAAAATGGTGGGAGTATTAGAAATTGCTTTGTAAAGAGGTCAAGAAAGTTAGGGAGGGTAGTAAGGGTGTGGAAGATAAGAATGGGCGAGTGTTAGCCGAGAAGCAAGAGAGAGTCGAGATATGGAGAGAACAATTCAACAATTTGTGGAACAAAAGGAATGAATTGCCAGGAAACATAGATGGATGGGGTATGGGAGGGAGAAGAAGAGAAGTAGTGGAGTAGGAGGTGGGAATCAGGAGGTCAAAAGTGGGTGAAGCTTTGAAATGAGTGAAGATGGGGAAAACATTAGAAATAGATGGAGTGTGTGGGGAAATGCTGAGGTATGGTGGTGAGATAGTGATTGAATGGGCATGGAAAATGTGTAAACTAGCATGGAAGAAGGGAAGTGTGCCTGATGATTGGAAGACAGGCATAATAGTCCCCCTGTATAAGGGTAAAAGGGAAAGAGGAGTGTGTGGTAATCACCGGGGGATATGTTTTCCTAGTGTAGTAGGGAAGATGTACAGTAGGGTAGTGATCGAGACTTCGAGAGAGTAAGAGCGAGAACGGAGAAATGGGTAGCTGACAAGCAGGGCAGGTTTAGGAAGGAAAGAGGATGTGTAGACCAGAATTTTGCCTTGAAATGTGTTGTGGAGAAATATCTAGAGAATGAAAAAAGTTGTATGATGCCTTTATGGACTTGGGGGCGTGCTTCTGCGCCCGAGTCTGCCCTTCAACGACACAAAGACCTTTATAGACTTGGAGAAGGCCTATGACAGAGTTTATAGAGAAGGTCTGTGGAAAGTACTGAGAATATACTGAGTAGATGGCAAGTTGCTGAAAGCAGTGAATAGCATGTATGAGGGTGCAAAGGCGTCGGTACATGTGGAGAATGAATAGAGAGAGTTCTGAATGTTGGGTTAAATTAAGGGTGAGTGAAGTTCCCATTGTTCAATAAATATAAGGATGGAGTCATGAAAGAAATGCAAGGAAGAGCAGTGGATGTTGGTGTACCGCTGATAAGGGAAGGTAATTAGTGGAAGTTGCCTGTACTGATGTTTGCTGACGATACAGCTCTAATGAGCGATAGTGAATGGGAGTTGCAGGGTCTGCTAAATATGTTTGGAACAGTGTGAAAAACGGAATCTGAAGGTAAATACGGGGAAGAGTAAGATTATGGTCTTTGAAAGGGGTGCAGTCACAGAGTGTGAGGTGAGGTTGAATGGTCAGGCTATGGAGAATGTTAGCTTATTTAAGTAGGCTACCGGTAATTGGGCAGTGTGTTGAGTAAAGATGGGACTATGGATAAAGAAGTGCGGGTGAGGGTGCAACAGGGGAAGAGGGTTGTAGGAATAATGGCAGTAACAAGAAATAGGGTGGTCAGCATGGAAGTAAAGAAGTCTTGCATGATAGTGTGGTAATCCCAACATTGAGTGAAGCATGGACGTTGTTGGATAGACACAAACCAAGAGTGAGAGGGGTAGAAATGAGAAGTGCGTGCAGAGTTACCGGTACATGGAGGAGTAGACAGATGAATGAGGAAGTACGAGAGCGGTGTGGTGTGGATGTAGATGTGCTATATAATGTGAAAAGGAACACCTTGAGATGGTTTGGACATGTGAAACATATGGGAAATGAGAGAATGACTAAGAGAGTGTACAAGAGTGAAGTGGAAGGACAAAGAGGGAGAGGTAAACTGAGAGAAGGATGGAGTTAAGATGCATATGCGTGAAAACGATGTTGGATGGGAGGAGGGGCGTCAACTGACTGGGGACAGAGGGGAATGGGGGCGATTCGTTCTAGGCCACCACTTCGGTGATCACAGCGTCCGGCAATAGATAGATAGATTGACATGCCTTTACCCTTAATGTACCAGCGAAAGTATACAGCCGTCAGCAATAAAGTCACTCGTCAGTACCAGCGACGGAAGATCGCCGTCAGTACTATGTGGTCCTTGTAACTGCCCGTATCGAGCGGTACCAGGTACTGTGACTTGTACGCACTGTTTTGAGACCTTGGCAACACTTCTTAGAATGGATCCAAGCCTGTGACAGCTGGGACAGAACCCTATTCCTCCAACTTTTGGGGTGAGAGGGTATTCTCTCTTGACTCTGAAGCCATTTTTGCCACAATGCCTGGTACTGGAGGGTACATTTATAGTAATACCTTCTGGTACAGTAGGGGTTAAGGCAAATTTAATAGCAATAGTATTTAAACAAATTAAACCAATACTACTGGTAGTATTAGTATCAATACTATTAACACATTTTTTGTAATATTATTCATAAACTTGTGTATATATATACTGTATATATATATATATATACTATATATATACAGTACGGTATATATATATATATATATATTTGCTTACCGGTATGTACTGTATATGCTTATTTAATTTTATTATTGACTTTAACCTTTTCTACTTATGTGTCTCCCTTTAATAACGACTCCAGCACTATAGGTTATTGAATTTTAGCTAACGTCACCAACTTAATAACTCAGCCGTTACGAATATTGTTGTAGCAAAATATGTTGTTCATTATGAGAAATCAAGATGTTGTTGAGACATACTAAAGTACGGTACAAACATATGCATACATTAAAAATCGGGAAATCAGCTGAAATGGGATTAAAATCTCCGCCTGGTAAATAAATCTTGACAATACCTTACCGTCTTCGATCTTCCCATAACTCTGGTTTGAGCAGTGGTTCCAAGTTACTTATGGCCATTGCCCCATTTTGTTTTCAAAATCATGCTTTGCAACAAGCTCATTACCTCATAACATTTTGATATTATTTACACGTATAAATGTACTTTGGTGTCATTCCATTTATAGTTCAGATAAAACAATATAAGTAGGGCCCTAAATATGCGTGATGAGCACCGAAAGTATATTACAGCGGCTGTTCTGTTAATGGTTTCGGTAAGTTTGTGTCAGTTTCGGCAGGATATAATAAAGGCAAGTCCAACCTAATAAATTTATATTTATTGCACATTAAAGCAACATAAAAGTGTTTTTCTTGAGTAAATATCGTCAACTATATGCCATACAGTATTTACCTTATTGTTCACAAATGCCAGATCCTTCCATGCCTTCATATGGTAAAACATAACTAAAAACAAACAAAAAACAAACACACGTATACCGGTACCTATTTATAAAATCAGCCCCGTCCTCAGCCATACGCCCCACCCCCACCCTACTCTAAGGCGATGACGGCGAGTGGTACTGGACGTAGCCTAAGTCTTCATAAACTATCACATGCGAAGATATATATCATTGTTAACCTTTTCAGTACAGGTGCCGTCATTCTAGCTATATGCTGGCTATTATTATACATTTGTATTCATTATAAAAAGGGCCTCCGGCAATTAACAGACTTCGAACTATCTCTCATAACCCATTCTAGCACTACAGATCCTTCGTAGACTGCACAACATAGTCCAAATATATCTATACTAAGTTAAAAAGACGTCGCCGGTACAAATGAGGTTAATAATGATAAATTTCAATGTGTGTGTGCTTGTGTGTACACCCAGAAGTGAAAGTCCCTGCATATGGTTTACCCCCTACTCCTAATACCCCAGAAGGTAGGAACGGGGTGGGCCCTGCCCAGTCCCCCTTACTACTCCTACCCCAGGCAGAAGGGACGGGATGGTGCCAGTCCGTCACCCCTTCCTTCCCCTACCCAATATTGGGGGAGATTAAACAAACACCCTACCCCAACCCCACACAGGAGGAAACCGCCGATTACAACCATTGTTTTCCACGAAAACAGAATAAAGTAACCTTGCAACGATGCCGAGATCATGTCAGTAATTGATAATCTATATATATTCTATATATGCCAGAACCATGTTGTAATAAATTATCTGATTTTACAGAATGAAGATCATTTACACTATCTGTCACCTATCCGTAGCTTGACACACAAACACTTATGATTTATGCGTAATTAGTATTCTATCATGTTTGTATTTATAATGTAAATTTCCAATACCATCACCTCTTCTAGTTATTTTACAAATGATTGTATTCACCCGTGGCCAACTCTTCGGGGATCACGGCGTCAGGCAATAGATAGATAGATCGATAGTATTCCCCCACCCGCGCAATATGCATTGGTATTTAATGGATTTGCACATTGAAATGGTAATCTTGTAATTTTTGAATACCTCTGAAGAGATGTTGGAACTTACTAAAAAACATATTGTATGGATTGCTTAATTGATTATAAGTGGTATATTCATTCAATGCTCGATCCGTGGTTAGGCTTTTTGGTGCATATTCGAGAATATTAACACTTTCTCTCTCTCTCTCTCTCTCTCTCTCTCTCTCTCTCTCTCTCTCTCTCTCTCTCTCATATATATATATATATATATATATATATATATATATATTAATTGCCATGTTAATGTATTACCATGTTCACTGCAGTCATTAATTTTTTTTGGAAGGGGGAGGGGGGGGGGGGGGGGGGGACTATAAAAAAGGGTATTTCATGTGTTTTCCACCAACCAACTTTACTTCTAACCTCAAATAATTAAATCAACAAATACATGTGACAGTCCAGGGATTCGAACCTAGGATGCTCACACCGAAATTCAGGGCATTTATGCATTACGCTATGAAGTCAGGTTTACAGACTTCAACGAGGTACCGGTATGTCATAACTTTATAATAAACTAGATATCTACTTATCTTTTCGCGGATATACGAAATCAAAGTTCAGTAATAGCTATTCATCATCTATCCTACCTAAAATCGACAGTTATATTTTATCAAATATTAAATACAAGGTAATCGGTAAGAAAATACTTATCTAATTCCTGCTATAGAATCTCTCTCTCTCTCTCTCTCTCTGAAAATGTTGTCTCGGTTCTTAAGGGATACCAATAGATTTTTCATTTACTTGTGTAATTATCATTTGTATTGCTTCTACATTAGCACACATCTATTATTAACGTTAATATTTAGTGCAAGTTAATCAGAATCAATTAGATTAATAGTGTAACTGAATAGTTAGGGTCATAGGATTTATCCTGAATAATGTTGGCAGGCCTGAACTGTATTAACTGTGGTGTTCCAGTAGCAGCAGAAGAGTTGGTAAAAAGCTCTATATGGAGATCCATACTAATCTCAGCCTAATGTCAGAAAGCAATAAGGGTTAAACGAGACTCAAACTATGCAAGTATGTAGTTCGGGGGAGGAAAGATGATAGTTTAGCAGTCGACACAGGAAAATCAGCTTTAGAACACCATGAATAGAGACGCATTTAGTATCAAAGTTTAAACACGGTTACCAGCTACTCTAAATATACCAATAACTCATGAGGGAAACGCTTTACCACAAATGTTTGCCTCGATGTTAATTAATTGTTCAATATATATATATATCTGCTGTGAGATATGTCTACCATTTGCTTACTACTGCCTATTATAGTGATATATGTTATCACATATGTTATATATAGATATATATCTCTCATATATATATATATATATATATATATATATATATATATATATATATATATATAGGGTCTATATATACAGTATATATACTCTCTCTCTCTCTCTCTATATATATATATATATATATATATATATATACTAACAGGGGTACCCGGCGTTGCCCGGGTAATAACCATAATCACCATCACTACTACCACCACTACTACTACCATAATCACCATCATCAATCACTACTACCACAAATTTCACAATACTACTACTACCAAAAGCACCGGTCTCGACCTCCCTGTGCCTCATTAAACGGCGATCTCGATTTCGGCCGCTAAATGACCTCCAATTTCGGATCTGACCTCATCCGTACCCCTATTTTGGGGGGCTGCGAACAACTTTCTTTCCATACACCTTTTCGATCGGAGGCCTCCTTCTGCCCCAAACGGCCATTTTTTCGCATTTTTTTTTTCGCTCCCTTATACTACATAAAATATACATACTACATACTGCCGAAAATTGTATTAAACAAAAGTGTCTCGGATTTCCACTAAACTCGCCTAAAACCATCTCCAAAGCCTGGGCTTTCCAACGGTGCCCCACACTCCCACCTGGCACCAAAACTGTGGGAGCAGTTTAGTAACAAAGGTCGGGTAGTCGGGTAACTGACAAACAGACAAACATTGACCTTTATTTATTAAGATATATATATATATATATATATATATATATATATATATATATATATATATATATATGTTTCTAATCTCTCAGTGGGCTTCGAACCGTCGACCGTCAGGACGATAGCCGACGCTTTAATCAACTACACCACGGCAGACTGCCATGAATTATTTGGAAGTTAAACTAAAAGTGTTCACTTTTGTGTTATCTGGTAAGATAGATCTGTAACACAGCATTATCATTAAAATCAGACTGCCGTGGTGTAGTTGATTAAAGCGTCGGCTATCGTCCTGACGGTCGGCGGTTTGAATCCCACTGAGAGATTAGAAACATTTAGTGGTTCACGTGTATTTGTGATATATACTCAATCAATATATATATATATATATATATGTGATTTTACAGTATTGAGTTATGCACGAAATATATACTGTAGGCCTATGCAGTTTGGTATAATATTTAGTAACCCACTTCCTTGATAATATTTAGTAACCCACTTCCTTGATAATATTTAGTAACCCACTTCCTTGATAATATTTAGTAACCCACTTCCTTGATAATATTAAGTAACCCACTTCCTTGATAATATTTAGTAACCCACTTCCTTGATAATATTTAGTAACCCACTTCCTTGATAATATTTAGTAACCCACTTCCTTGATAATATTTAGTAACCCACTTCCTTGATAATATTTAGTAACCCACTTCCTTGATAATATTTAGTAACCCACTTCCTTGATAATATTTAGTAACCCACTTCCTTGATAATATTTTCCAATAGGTGTTATACACCGAGACACCATAAAATACAATAATTCATTACTAGATTATACTGCTTTATAATACTACCAAATAGCAAATGTGGCATATTGTTATGCTGTCAAATGTAAAGCGAGTATAGCTATTGTATTTTTGTGTATAATTTCTGTATGATAATACATGTATAACAAATCATATATTAAGCCTCTGAGAATCGATGACACTCTTATTTTCTGTTTTATGGCTATTATTAGACGATTTAATTCAGATTAGGACATTAGTTCACATTGGTCCTTCCTAAGCTGTAATTATTAGTCTAATTATAGCCAGGATGAACAAACACAATGCGTCAAAACCGTCAGAGGGTAAATTAATGAAGGTAAACACTATACCATTACTTATGAAATTGATAATGGTGTATGTGTGTCAACCTCCTGTTTGGCATTGGGGTGGGGTGTAAGTGTGCGTGGGGGGGGGGGGATAGTTTGTTCTCTTCATGGGTGGGGAGGGGAAAGAAGGGGTGACAGGCAGGCACACCCTGCCCCTTCTGCCTGGGGTAGGAGTAGTAAGGGGGACTGGGCAGGGACCACCCCGTTCCTAGCTTCTGGGGTAGTAGGAGTGAGGGGTAAACCCATGCAGGGACTTTCACTTCTGGGTGTACATATTTAACGTTGGTTTACTTTTACCTAGCATTAAACTTCTATAGTCTGTCGTTAGCCCCGTTGAATACGAGATATAGCCTACCTCGTATTCAACGGGGCTAACGACAGACTTTAGAAGTTTAATGCTAGGTAAAAGTAAACCAACGTTAAATATGTACCCCTATTTGGGAATCGCTGGGTTAGGTGAAAGGATTAGTTGTTTCTGCAAACCAAACCCAAACGATCTGCATTGAAGAGCCACCTACTCCCCGCCAAAGAGAATAGATAAAAAGGAGATGTAAGCGTGAAGTCACCCGTTGAGTTCCGTGCGCGTCCTAGGGATTTGGTAGCACCACTGGTGTGGGGCATACAACCTAAAGAACTTAGCCGTTTCTCCATATTCAATACACCATGATATCTGCGAGCCTGGTTTGTCTGCAGTGTTATCATAGTCTAGTTAGGGAAACGTCTGTGTAACGAGGGAGAGGGAGCGTTAGATTAAAGAGGGAAAGTCTTTTAGAGTGATTTAATATGAGTAAAAACACTTGTGAATAATTTATAATAAATATAAAAGCAAGAGAGAAAGAAGTACATAGACTTATACAATATATAAAATACTTATATATGATGCAAGTATAGCTTCAAGCAACACAACAATATAAATAGGTCATTTTACAATTCAATATTGCATAAAATGTAACTAATAATATACATTAAAAATTAAATATTTATTCTTGTTGTGTTGCTTGCAGTTATACCAGTAATTGCATGTTGTACAATTTAACATTACATACAAATACAATGCAACTAAAAATATATATTCAAAGATGTATTTATACTGGACATTACATACAAATACAATGCAACTAAAAATATATATTCAAAGGTATATTTATACTGGACATTTTGACGAAATACGTAGGTTAGGGTACAACAATTATTATGACATCTAGGGTTAAGGTAAAATAGAACTTCAGAAGCTATCAACCCTATTGGATTATTAACCCTCTCCGACATATGACGCAATTTTGAGCCTATTGGGGATACTTTAAAACCTTTGTTACCATCAGGGGTATTTAGAAACCTTTAGTTTAGTTACTTCAACCTCTGCAGTTGTCTTTGAGTTAGCTGTGGGCAGAAAACAAATTTTGGGGAGGTAATTATAAGAGTGAGAGAACTCTATTTCTAATTGCTAATCTGGCAACCTCTGCGTCATAAAAGCGTGAAAGTGTTAAGCCAGCACACTGTAAGTCAAGCATAGCGTCAGAAATGGAGCCTCTTTTCGATAGCTCCAGGCCCTTGTCTAGGGATATTCTGTTGGGGAGAGATCCCAGCCTGTTTGACGTTGGCAACTCGGAGTTTCACAACAACAATGGTAGCGGTTAAGGAGACTCGTCTGTGAACCTCCTCATAATGAAAACAGTTTCATGATGATCTGGCCTATACAGTAGCCTTTAGATATGTCTATTGAGCTCTGTCATGTTTACAGATTAGGCCTATGTGGGTAACGATGAATTGATTATCCATAGCCTTCTTTTTGTTTTTTTTGTTTTTTTTCTATGTGATTGAGGGAGGCAAAAGGCATAACTGCCTATAGCGAGTACCTCCCCCATAGTTGAAAGAGTGACAGGGCCAAAATCAAGGGACGTTCGAGCCAAAATGCCTGGACACACGGAGTTTGAAGCAATTTAAGTCATAGGAAGAGGGAAAGACTGATTCTGGGAGAGAGTTCCAGAGCTCAGCTGTTGAGTAGAAGAAAGTTTGAGAGTAACGTTTCACTCTTGGGTTGGAGAGTTGCACAGAGTAGGGGTGGGATTGAGTTGAAAGACGGGTACCACGTGCCCTACGTAAAGGAGGTGGTATGCACTGGGATAGCTCTGAGGAACACTGATTATTATAGTAGCGATAGAATAGCGAGAGAGATGCAACATTGCGGCGGAGAGAGAGAGAGATTGCAGAGAGTTGGTGAGTGGACGGGAGTTAATGATACGAAAGGCCTTCCTTTCAACTTTGTCTAGGAGAGCAGTGTGAGAGGAACCTCCCCACACATGTGAACAATACTCAATACAAGGGCGCACTATGCCCCTGTACAGAGCAAGAAGCTGAGCAGGGGAAAAGAACCCCCTAAGGCGGTTGAGCACACCCAGCTTCTGGGAGGCTGCCTTAGCAAGACTGGTAATATGGTCCTTCCAAATGAGAGCAGAAGAAAAAGAGACACCAAGAATATTGAGAGAAGATGAAGGGTTGATTTTTGTATTGTTGAAGAATAAGGGATAGTCCGCTGGGAGATCCTGACGGGTAGATAGATGGAGAAATTGGGTTTTGGAAGCATTAAAGTTAACAAGGTTTTATCTGCCCCAATTGGAAATAGTATTTAGATCAGAATTTAAGAGTTCTATGGCTTCATTACGTTTGTCGTTGAGGGATTGCTGGCTGGGGCGTTCTGAAAAACTAATGGAGTAGTGCAAGGTTGAGTCGTCTGCGTATGAATGGATGGGAATTAAGGTACAGTTAAGGAGATCATTTATAAAAATTAGAAAGAGAATAGGAGATAGGACAGAGCCCTGAGGAACACCGGAGTTTATAGGGTGAGGAAGTGAACAATGGCCGTCCACAACCGCGGCTATGGAACGGCCGGAAAGGAAATTAGAGACAAAGGCACAGATGGAGGGATAGAAACCGAAGGAGGGTAGTTTAGAAATTAAAGATTTATGCCAGACTCTATCGAAGGCTTTCGATATGTCTAGTGCAATAGAAAAAGTCTCACCGAAGTCCCGAAAGGAGGATGACCAAGAGTTAGTAAGATATGAAAGAAGATCACCAGTAGGCATCTTAGTACAAGGTAGGGGAATATTGTATTATGAATTATTAGTTACCCTCTCGTTTTCGCTTGAGATTATGCTGCCATCTCTCGTGTGCACGAATCACTATTATCAGAACTGTGACGTCGCAATTTCCCATCCTTTCTTATATTATCCTTGCTCCAAGTATTGAGAGTGGCGCCGATTTTATACATGTAAGTTTATAGGCTGCTTCATCCACAGAGTGCGTGGTTTCAGTCTCTATCTATACTGTAGTACAGTATAATATAGTCTTTCCACAACACAGCCCCATCATGTCATCACAGTGGCAAATGATGGTGATCGTTGATGATCGAACTAAGTACAGGAAAACCTCAATACAAACCCAAAGGGAAGCGAACGAAAAGAAAAGCAAAACAAATAATTCTGCCTAAGTAATATGTAGCAGACAATGTTTTGAATATCATGTAGGCCTATGAAACATGAAAACACTAAATGGAAGAGGCAGTGTCACGATTGGTACTGTCGTAAGGAAGGTAAAGGAACAGAACACGTTCAACAATGAAACAGGTGTATGCTGAATATCATGTGCTACTTGTCATAAGGTATATATTGGCGAAACATATCGAGGAGTAAAAAAGAACATAAAAGAACATGACACTGGTATGCAAACATTTACACAAGCAACGCCATGGTAATATTCTACAATATTTATTCCTAATTTCTGACCAGGGAAGTTAGCCAAAATCTTTGCCAGGTGAAGGCTGCGCATTCGGACACATTTAACCATCGTTCCAAAAAGATGTATTGCCTCATTGAAAAATGTTCGGAACATCACTCGTATTATAGATGCCTGCAAAATATATATATATATATAAATTATATATAAATATATATATATATATATATATATATATATATATATATATATATATATATATATATATATATATATATATATATACAGTATATATGTATATACAGTATATATACCGGTGTATATATATACTGTATATATATAAAAGAGTGGAAAACTGCACAATGTTCTGACTTTGATGGGTGGATGTCATTAGACTTGGGGGGAGGTAATGAGGGGACTGTAGAAGGTTTATGAACCTAGCTTATTGTTTGAGTTGAGAATGTATCACATAAGCGCTCCTTCCAACAACTGGCAGCTCTGATCTTGCATCCCATTTATTAAACTTTGTTATGGGTGCTGGCACCTAAAATGTTCTTTCTATCGATGTAAAAGTTTCCAGATTCGTCATACGTTTGGCAATAAAAGCCAAAGTGTGATAATACCTTTACTGGCAAAGGCATGTAGACTAAGGCATGGAAATTAATGATTTGTGGAACTATATTACCACAGATACCGTAACCATCAGCTCTATGTTAATTTAGTTTTCATTATATATATAATATATATATATATATATATATATACAGGGTGTCCCAGGAGGAAAGGGCATAACTTTGGGAAATGATAGAACAAGGTATTCTAAGCATAACATATTCTATAACAAAAAGTCCAAATTTCAGCCGTTAAAAAGATATTGAAGGTTTTATGTAGTGTCCTCCCCCGCATCACTGTAATGGACTCTTCCATGTTAAATACTTTCAAACTACTCCAAAGTGAGCTAATATCTCTATAATCATTTTGCAACTTACAGAATTATAGTATCTTTAAAATAACATGGTAAAATAATTACAGAAAGATGGAAGTGCAATAGGCAGTAGGCCAGCTATGGTAGCTATTGCCTTATGGGGAAATACTGAAGAAAATACCATTCCCAAAATGCAATATCTCTATACCGGTCGAGATTTGGACTTTTTGTTATAGAACATTTTAGGCTTAGACTATTTTGTTCTATCATTTCCCAGAGTTATGCCCTTCTCCCTGGAACACCCTGTATATACCGGTATATAATTATATATATATATATATTAATATATATATATATATATATATACAGTAAATATATATATATATATATATAATATATAAAATGAACACTAACATAAACATAGAGCTGATGGTTACGGTATCTGTGGTAATATATATATATATATATATATACGGTATATAATGTCAAAGAAATGGCAATTAACACGCCATTATTTGATATCATTATATTCTACAAACGTCCTTAACATCTAACCACTTACACAATGAAATGTGTAGGGTTAATAAATAATGAACGATTGCATCTGCCGGGAATCGAACTCGGGACCCACAAACAGGACGACAGTTCGCTACCACTGTACCATCAAGAAGGTTAAAGGTTTAACTAGAGGGAGATATTGAGATATCTATGATCCTGGAGATTGAGTCAGTTTACTATGTTATTATTAGAACGATAACAACCATTGTAATAAATAATCACTGATGAGGAGTATAGTGAGGTGACGGTAGTTAAAACAAGAGTACAGCAAAAAATAGGTCAAGTAGGCTAAGTACCTAAACATTCAAGCAATTTCCGATTGAAATACTGTATTCCTCACACATAGAAGTGAAATGTTTATTGCAGGGAGTATATAAGTGCATATCCCTGGACTTTGCAGTACCGGTACATGATTAGTGCCTGTGAATTGCTCCATACTGTAATACGTTTAGGATTGGATTAGGTCAAAGTATCACAATATCATGCATTCTTGGGACTGATAGTTAGCTTCAGGTCTTCACAATTACAGTATCCGCATGTATTCCTTTGTATTCTACCGCACATTATTTGCTTCAACCAGGAGGTAAAGGGGATAAATGCTGAGTTGAGAATAGTACTTGTGAATGTATATAAACCCCACTACACAAGTCCAGTTTAACGAATAAGGTTAGGTATGGCCACTCTGTTATGCCTGTATCACAAGAGACTTTGTACCTTCAACTTTTATTCTGCAACTCTTATTTATCAAATTCTGATATGCATTATTAAAAGACATTATGTCACTTATTATAACTTACCTCTAGTTGTTGTTGTTGTTGCTGTTCCCCGGGCTGTCTGACCAAACAGACCCAAGGTCCCGAGCAAGGCCAAGGCCATAACCGAGTGCCCCAACAGAACCTTCCCTGCGTTGCCACTAAGAATGCCCAGGTGACCGAAGCCGCATATGTCGCATAGTCAGTGCTAGTGCAAAATAATCTAACAAATGTGGTGATATTCCCAAATACTACTTGGCCACACACGATCAAACGATCAAACGCTACAATACTGAGGAACTCCATGTGTCAAAAGACGCTCATACATGAATGAGGAAACGACTAGTAAAATATAATTATCGACGTATGATGCACTACAGCAAAGTTTAGAGTTATGAAGGTATATATAGAAGTGCGGGAGAGGGTGCAACAGGGGAAGAGGGTTGTAGGAACGTTGAAAGCAGTAAATGGGGTGGTCAGTATGGCAGTAATATTATTTTTATTAATCTCACCACCACACCCCCAATGAAATTAATTATAGTATATATGATCCACCGGGATTCGAACCCGGGTTATCACACACATATTTTTGCCACCTTAACCATTACACCACCAGAAGGCCTTGCATGACAGTGTAGTAATCCCGACACTGACTTACGGAAGCGAAACATGGACGTTGGTGGAGAGACTCAGACCAAGAGTGAGAGGGGTGGAAATGAGTTACTTGAGAAGTGCGTGCAGAGTTAAATGAAGGGATAAACAGACGAATGAGGAAGTAAGAAAGAGGTGTGATGTGGAGGTAGATGTTCTGGAAAGTGTGAAAGGAACACCTTGTGATGGCTCGGCCATATGGAATGTATGATAGCGAGAGAATGACTAAGAGGGAGAGGTAAACCGAAAGAGAGGTGGAAGTATGGAGTGAGGAAGTATATGGATGTAGGCGGTGCTGGTTGGGAGGAGGGGCGTCGACTGGATGGGGACAGAGGTGTATGGGAGTGGTTTGTTCATGGTCACCCCTTCGGGGATCACGGCGTCAGGCAATATATATATATATACAGTATATAATTATATACTGTATATATATATATATATATATATATACGGTCGAGGCTGTCCTAGGAGGAAAGGGCAAAACTTTGGGAAAATATAAAGCAAGGTATTCTAAGCATACAACGTTCTATAACAAAAAGTCCAAATCTCAACCGGTAAAAATATATTGAAGGTTTTATGTAGTGTCCTCGCCCTCATCACTGTAATGGACTCTTCCATGTCAAATAGTTTCCAACTGGTCCAAAGTGAGCTAATATGTCTATAATAATTTTGTAACTTACATAATTATAATATCTGTATACAAACATGGTAAAATAATTGCATTTAGATGGGGATGTGGTAAGTTCTAGGACAGCTAGGCCCCAGCCTTATGGGGAAGTACAAAGGAAAATACAATTTTCAATAGTACTATCTCTATACCGGTTGATAATGGGAATTTGTCTTACATTATATTTTAGGCTTAGAATATCTTGTATTATCATTTCCCTAAGATATGACCTTTACTCCTGAGACACCCTATATATATATATATACAGTATATACGGAAGAAAACAAAATATGGTTCTCTACATTGTGTTATATTGATCAAATACTGTGTGCAAAATGTCAAAGATAAGGATGTACAGGTAATTTCCTTTTTTATATCCATAGCGACTCCTTCCTTCTTTTCTTCTATTTCGTAAGATTTATAACCGACTTGTTTCCTTGATTCCTTGTTTAGCCTAATTCTAACACTTACCAATTTTATTTAACTCTGTATTTTTGTTCTTTGTCTTTTCGTTTCTCTTTCTCTCAATCTTAGCTCCTGGCATTCCCTACCCTTATATACTTTATATCGCCCTTACTTTATACGGTGCCTAACTTAATTTGATGTAGGGTAGTCTATTTCCCTATCATCATGTTTTTGTGTTGTTGTTGTTGTTGTTGTTCCCTAAGCTGCCTGGCCGAACAGCCCCGAGTCCCTGAGAAAGGCCATGGCCACGATCGGGCTTTCCCACAGAGCTCTCATTGAGTGTAGATTGTGTTGTTGGCGTAAGTGGTTGTGTGAAATGCAGTCTTCTATGATGTGTTTAATGGTATGGGGTGCTGTGTTACATCCCGGGCAGGTGTCGACAACGGAGTCATCCAGTCTCTTCTGATAGCTCAGGAGAGCTGGATGGTGTCCGCATCTCAGCCTGGCCAGGTGGACTCTGTCCTCGCGAGGAAGGGAGGATTCGGAAGGATGGATTTCAGGAGGTCGTGCATGCAGCTGCGTGTTGTCTGTGAGTGAGTGGATGGATCGGTGAGAGATATGAGTATGGATGTGCTTCTGGAAGTTGGTTCGGGGTGGGCAGGGAGGGAGAGAGGACAATAATTGTGTGTGATACCGTGTGCTGGGTGTTGTTTTGATATTTCTTGGTGTCTGTGGGTGTGTTGCCATGTAGTTTAGTGGGTGGTCTTGGTTCGTGGAGGCTGCTGCCAGGAATTGAGTGCCTCTCATGTCCAGATGGTCTTTGACTTTGAGGATTTTGGTTTCTTGATGTAGGTGATCTGTGGGTGCAGTAGCTGTGCAGCCTGTAATGATCTTCAGGGCTTTGTTTTGAATAGTCTGTAAGGTCTTATGATGTGTTTCAGCTAGGTTAGAAGCCCAGGCTGGGCTTGCGTATTCCATCACTGATCTTATGTATTGTTTATATACTGTGGTGGTAGTTTCTTTGTTGTGTCCAAATTTTGTGTGAGCAAGTGACCTGAGGGCGTTAAGTCTGGGTGTCAGTTTCTTTTAATGTTTGTGGTGTGCTGTTTGAATGTCATATGAGTATCATATGTTACTCCTAGGATTTTGGGTGTGTGTATGTGTTAGGGGTGTGTTGTTTATGGTGAGTTGAGGGATGTATTCGTGTTCTCCTGTCCAACTTGTGAGCAGGGTTGCGGTGGATTTGGCTGGGGCTAGATTAAGTCTGTTTGTAGTGCACCAGCCATGTAGTGTGTTGAGATAGGGTTGAAGGAGATCTGTTGCTCTTTTTGGGTCATGGTGTGTGCATGTGAGTGTTATGTCATCTGCATAGGAGGCTAAGTTTATTTGGGGCGTATTGGGTGTAGTTATATCGTGCATGTACAGATTGAAGAGTGCGGGCGATAGGACGGATCCTTGTGGGACTCCGTTTGGAAAGTTTCTGATTTTAGAGGACTGACCGGCAAAAGATACGTGTGCACATCTGCCTGCTAGGAAGTTGGCCAGCCACCGTTTTGTGTTGTTGTGCATGTTTGTGTTGTAGATTTTGTTTGTTAGGTTGTGGCGGGGGATGGCATCGAAGGCTTTACTAATGTCGAGTGTGGCTAATAGTGATCTGTGTGGTGGTCTAGCTGAATTGATGCCGTCGAAAGCTCTTTGTGTAAGGTCTGTGAGAAGAGTGTTTGTGGAGTGCAGTGGCCTAAAGCCATGTTGTGTTGGAGCTAGGGGTAGGTCAGGTGTAATTAGTTGTAATACTAGGCGTTCCATGACTTTGGAGGGGGAGCAAAGAAGTGTGATGGGGCGGTGCGAGGAGGGTAGCGTGGGGTCTTTGTTGGGTTTGGGGAATGTGATGATGATACCATGCTTCCAAATGTCTGGTATTGTGTTGTGTGAATAGCTGTAGTTTGATATGTTAGTGAGTGCTTGTATGCCTTGTGGTCCCAGGTGTCTGAGGTGTATGTTGCTTATGTTGTCTAGGCCACAGGCGGGTGAGTGCTTGAGATTGTTGATGATATGCTTTGTCTGGTGATTGGTGAAGGGTGTATAGTCAGGGTCTGTGGGGAATTGTCTCTTACGTCGGATGACACGTCGGTCGTCTTTGTGAGGTTTTAGGTGGCTGACATGTGAGAAGTGATTGATGAGAGTGTTTGCTTGTTGTTTACATCATGTTTTTGTGTTATCTTTATTTGCTAGTATTTTTTTTATTTTTCCACAAAATTCTTTAATTAAATGCACTATAATTGTCTATGTATGATAAGTATCTTCTCACTAGTCCACTTTACTTTATTCAGAGTGTTATCATTCAGAGTCGTTGTCTATGTCAGAATCTACGTTTACCCTATGTGATAGGCGTCTGCCATTTGTTCTGCTTCCAATACATCTCACAATAGTCAATAATTCAATTAGCCTTATTCCGACAACCAACCAAAGACAAAAGAAGAAGAAGAAGAGCAGGATGATGGCGTCAGTTAATATGTTGCATGCAAACCTCCACAGGCATGTATATTTCCAGGAATTATTACATTATATAGTACGAATATAAATATTGCAACTAGTGTATATTGATCAAGAAAGCTTATGAATTAAAGATAATTTAAGCCAAAAATGTATTCATGAGATCGAAAACTCGTAGAGAAGCAGAATTTCACAAACGAATATTGATGTATTTATTGGTTAACTCTAATAACAAAGGATATGCAGAAATACTGTAACAACCAAAGATCGCTGCACGACCACAATAATAATGACATACTATAAGTTAAGGTTGCTTGGTTAAGAAAACAAATTGTGTGCACTTCTTGTATCTTGAAGGGCACTGTAGACGAGAGGACGCCTACTTCCGCACTGCCGCAGTAGTCGCTCGTGGATCACAGGCACTGAACTCCATACACAACTGGATGGCTCAATACTTGCGTGATTTGAAGCCGCTGCAGACGAAGCACCAATCCTTTTTCCCATTGAAAATGCATAGGCTATGGAGCAGAACAAACCAGAAAGTTCGCCCTAATAAATTTGACACTGATAGGACACACATGCACATTTATTTCACAAACAGACAATTTAAAGGTTGTAGACGAATATTCCATTCATAACCAAAGGATTCGTCAATATACAATGCATATTAAGTATTTTTGTTCCACTCCTAAATGCCATCCGGTGGCTTCAATCTCCACCCATAGCAAGATGCGGACGATGAGCCTTCCAAATTATGTTGGTGGAGTTTAGTGATCACAGGACTATATCCGCAACAGGAGCCTTGATGTACAAAGGAGTACAAAGGAAATCAAGCAACAACAGATCTAGTGACCCTTCTAGGTTGCTTGTCCTCCAAAACACTGAGGATCAAGTGTCCAAACAGTGGTTTAGAGTGGGTAAGGGAACATTGGAAAGGGAATTACTGCCCTGGAACTAATGTCCGTGGCAGGATTAGGAAGTTAGTAGGGGACAGATGGGTTAGTAACTGAGGGGGGGATAAAATAAAGTTATTCATTTACAAACGCAGTCAGTCGCGGGTTTGAAGCGAGATATTTGTCTAGGCGGAGTTTAAATGAATCAACGGTGATGCAGTCTATAACGTTTCGGGGAAGCCCATTCCACAAGTTGACAACTCGATTGAAGAAGAAATTCTTAGATTCGTGTGAGTTCAAAGATTTACCAATAATTTTGCAACCGTTTCCCCGTGTGTAATTAGATTGGTCGATAGTGAAGTACTTACTACAGTTCATATTGTCGATGCCTTTGATGATTTTGAACACTTGAATTAAGTCACCTCTTAATCTGCGCTGGGTTAAAGGAAATAGATTTAATTCTCTAAGACGCTCTTCGTATGGTTTGTTCTTTAGGCTAGGTATCATTTTGGTAACTCTACGTTGAACTCGTTCTAGCTTGTTTATATCTTTTTGGTAATAAGGGCACCAGGATTGAACGCAGTATTCCAGAATAGGGCGGACTAAGGAATTGTAAAGGGTTAGGATAACTTCTTTGGATTTATGCTCAAATGACCTGCCTATAAAGCCAATTATTTTGTTTGCCTTCTTAACAACTTCTGAACATTGTTGACTCGGTTTTAGGTTACTCGATATTGTTACTCCCAGATCGGTTTCTCTGTTTACATTCTTAAGCTGAGTGCCATTCATCGAATAGTTTGCTTTCTCATTTAGGTATCCGATATGTAGTACTTTACATTTATCCGCATTGAAACTCATTTGCCAAATTTGGGCCCAACATGACAATTTATCTAGATTGTGTTGCATATCGTCAACAATGTGGTGAGGTAGACGCTCAGCAGGCGGATCATGGAGGCGCGCAGATCCTTGGGGACGTCTTTCCCTCCCACAAGTACCGGGAGAGAAATTCTGAATATCCCCAGCGCCGATAGCCTGTCCCATTTTGCAGTTAATAATTCTTGTCGGCGTTGCCGTATTCGTATTTTCTTTAGACCGTAATCTCCAAATTGTTTTTGTTTGTACCTTTTACTTAGTGCCGCTACGGCATCACAGATGGCGTTAGGCATAATTGGAGTATGGCAAATTTTCCATAGTAATGTTTATATCATGTTTCTGTTATCTACTTGGCGAACATTTGTCTGTTTTCTAATCCACATTCATAATTTACTATCACCTCTTACATTAAAATTTCTGATTAATATCCTCGACATGCTTGTCACCACGACCCATCGTTTTCCTGTTAGGCCTTTTATGAGTTCGTACTTCAGTATTTTCTCATTACATGTTTGTTATCCTTTCGTAGATTTTTCCGTTGTGTTGTTTCAATAAATGCTAAACAATTACCGGGACCTACTAATGATGTGCAATAAATTCAGTGGTGAGGCAAAATTTGGTAACCAAAAATGCGAACCTCCCATAAGCAAACCAATACTCTCTTTGCGTGAAAAGAAAAGGAAAACAAATATACAATTATGTTTTCAGTTTCGAACACTTATTATCTTTGGAGGCTTGGGCACTACAATAAATATTATAAACTACCACTTATTCCTTTGCAAAAATTCGACATTAAAGAGACTTTAAAACAAAAACACATAGATCAAAAATAAATAAGTAACACATCAAAATAATAGGCAAAGCTTAATAATTAGGAAGTATTAATTATATTTGATCAATCTTCCAATGTATTTGTGTCCCAACTTGTAGACTAGAAAGAAGTGGACCATGATCTTTGTGTACCGGAATGTCGAATGTGGTCCACGGTTGTAAAAATGGTTAAGCATCACGGGTTTAGGAGGAATATGTTGGGCGTCAAAGGGTTAGGCTTAACAGAATCAGTTTATAGTCACTTGCTTCGTAAATCGTCTTGTGCTCGCCATAAGATGAAAACGACATAATAGTACAAAGGAGTACAAAGGAAATCAAGCAACAACAGATCCAGTGACCCTTCTAGGTTGCTTGTCCTCCAAAACACTGAGGATCAAGTGTCCAAACAGTGGTTTAGAGTGGGTAAGGGAACATTGGAAAGGGAATTACTGCCCTGGAACTAATGTCCGTGGCAGGATTAGGAAGTTAGTAGGGGACAGATGGGTTAGTAACTGAGGGGGGGATAAAATATAGTTATTCATTTACAAACGCAGTCAGTCGCGGGTTTGATGCGAGATATTTGTCTAGGCGGAGTTTAAATGAATCAACGGTGATGCAGTCTATAACGTTTCGGGGAAGCCCATTCCACAAGTTGACAACTCGATTGAAGAAGAAATTCTTAGATTCGTGCGAGTTAAAAGATTTACCAATAATTTTGCAACCGTTTCCCCGCGTGTAATTAGATTGGTCGATAGTGAAGTACTTACTACAGTTCATATTGTCGATGCCTTTGATGATTTTGAACACTTGAATTAAGTCGCCTCTTAATCTGCGCTGGGTTAAAGGAAATAGATTTAATTCTCTAAGACGCTCTTCGTATGGTTTGTTCTTTAGGCTAGGTATCATTTTGGTAACCCTACGTTGAACTCGTTCTAGCTTGTTTATATCATTTTGGTAATAAGGGCACCAGGATTGAACGCAGTATTCCAGAAGAGGGCGGACTAAGGAATTGTAAAGGGTTAGGATAACTTCTTTGGATTTATGCTCAAATGACCTGCCTATAAAGCCAATTATTTTGTTTGCCTTCTTAACAACTTCTGAACATTGTTGACTCGGTTTTAGGTTACTCGATATTGTTACTCCCAGATCGGTTTCTCTGTTTACATTCTTAAGCTGAGTGCCATTCATCGAATAGTTTGCTTTCTCATTTAGGTGTCCGATATGTAGTACTTTACATTTATCCGCATTGAAACTCATTTGCCAAATTTGGGCCCAACATGACAATTTATCTAGATTGTGTTGCATATCGTCAACTTGTTCTTTTGAGAGTACGCTATTTGCAATTTTTGTATCGTCAGCAAATTTTGAGATTGTACAGGTGAGACCCTCATCTATGTCGTTGATGTAAATTAGAAAGATAATTGGTCCTAGTACCGATCCCTGGGGTACCCCGCTACTTACATTGGTCCATTTTGATGCCTTACCGTTTATGACTACTCTTTGCTTTCTGTCGCTGAGCCAATTTTCTATCCATTTCAACACACCGTCTTGTATTCCATGCGCTTTTAGTTTTAGCAGTAAACGTTTGTGGGGAACTTTGTCAAAGGCCTTTTGAAAATCAAGGTATATAATATCTACAGCTTTACTCTCATCGTAGAGGTTGAGGATATCGTGGAAGAAGTCTAAGAGGTTTGTTAAACAGGAACGTTTTTTACGAAAGCCGTGTTGAGTATCTTTAAGTACCGTATGTTATTTTCCTCTAAGTGATTTACGAGTCTGTCTCGTATGACCGTTTCTTCAATCATACTTGAAGAGATCTATCAATTGCCGGACGCCGTGATCCCCGAAGGTGTGGCCACGAACGAAACGCCCCCCATGCACCTCTGTCCCAAGTCAGGCGATGCCCCTCCTCCCATCCAGCACCGCCTCTTCTCATATACTTCTTAACTCCATCCTTCCACCTCTCACTCGGTCTACTCTCCCTCTCTGTCTTTCCACCTCAATCTCGTACACTCTCTTAGTCATTCTCTTGCTTCCCTTACATTCTACATGGCCGAACCATCTCAAGGTGTTCCTTTTCACAATTTCCATCACATCTACATCCTCGCTAAACCTCTCTCCTACTTCATCATTCGTATGTCTATCCCTCCATGTAACTCCGCACGCACTTCTCAAGTAGCCTAACTCATTTCCACCCTTCGAACTCTTGGTTTGAGTCTCTTCACTAACGTCCATGCTTCGCTCCCGTAAGTCAAGAGATAATAGTGTTATAATTTGTGATCAATAGCCTAGGCCTACTGCACTGTAAAAATATATACATTACACATAGCGAGCTGTAAAAATATTGGTGCACATGTTTAGAGTTTTTGATAAATGCCTTACCATGGCACTGGTCCACTCTGGTCCGCACTCTAAAATAACGTAACAATGTTTATGCAAGTTGTTGTGAATATTTCACAGCTGGCCAATGTCTCGTTCTCGATTACCTACATGTCTATATTTGCATTATACTGTACCGGTATATGGTACATCAGAAAGAAAAAAAATACAATGGTAATGATAACTCATTACCATTGTAGTTATTCTTTTCTGATTTCAGGTCAAATGCATACGCATAAAATATATTACGATTTGGCTACAATCTATATGTTCTATTGTGCTTATACAGCCCTCACCCATGGTAGAAATATTAAGTTAATTGTTCAAGTGGTGTTTGAGTTACAGAGGCGAGGAGTCACGGATTGCTGGCCTACCTGTGAGGAATGGACTATAGTTTCCTACAGTTGCTTTTGTTGATCTTAAGGAAGGACCTGCCAGTGTTTGAGGATTCATGTATATGATCTTTTAATTCATTGGCTTGAAGGTTGTTGAAGATGATCCTTAACTCTTGATTCCCAGATACCCTTCCTGAGCTGAATAGGGTCCTCTGACTCCTCTGGCAGTATTATTAATCAAAAGAAAGTTCTTTAATCGAAAGGGTTGTTTAATGAAGTGCCTTGAATATTGCCTTGCCACCAGTGTGGTGCTGTAATGGGTGGGCGAGAAGTCGTGGCTTCTGGCCTCTGTGGCTGGAAAACGACTAGGGTAACCGAGCTAATATTTCTATCATTTGGGAAGAATCAGTCAAGGAATAGATGTGGAAATTTACAGGCCATTTTCTCAGGCTCTTTTAGGGTTGCGGAGGGTGGAGGTCGTGGTGTTTTGCCCACTTGGGGCGAATAAACTATAGTCTGTTGTTATTCAACTCAGCGTAACAGTTATTGTAGTAGTAGCAGTTTCTCAAACCAGAGAGACCTTTACTTTTCTTTTTAGTCATCATTACTAAATATACAGATATAAGTTAACCCCTTCTTTACCGGTGACGTATTTTGCATTATATTTTGGCAACTATTGGACGATTTTGTTCAGCTTAGGAAGGACGTCTACCCATTAAAAGGCTACAACATATCTCACTTAACCCTTTATCTCTCTCGCTATTCTATCGCTACTACAATAATCAGTGTTGCTCAGAGCTTTCCCAGTGTATACCACCTCCTCTACGTAGGGTACGCAGTACCCATCTTGCAACACAATCCCACCCCTACTCTGTGTAACTCTCCAACCCAAGAGTTAAATGTTATTCTGTGTTTCTTCTATTCAACTGCTGAGCTCGGGAACCCTCTCACAGAATCAGTATTTCCCTCTTCCTATGACTTAAATTGCTTCAAACTCCGTGTGTCCAGGCATTTTGGCTCGAACGTCCCTTGATTTAGGCCTTGTCACTCTTTCAACTCTGGGGGAGGCACTCGCTATAGGCAGTTCTGCCTTTTGTCACCCTCATTCACATAGAAAAAGAAACAAATATATATGTTACAGCATATGAGTCAGTCACTACCTTTCAATATTGAAATCCTACTAAATTTGCATACATTTTTCATGACAATTATGCTTTGTTAATTATCAACTGTGATATGACTGAGGCCGAATTATACAATATTCATTATTTAGAATACAAGTACAGTATGTATTTATTGTAAATGCAGTACCGGTATTGACACAATATTAATATGTGTGGATGGTTGCTTGTGTGCATTAATAGGTAAAAGAGGTGAGTGATGTTCGGTAATATTATGTATTTAGAGACAAAAATAGGGACTATAGCGTTCATGAATATCTGTATTTTTGTTTTCATATTCAATATTTCGACTCTATTCTTATGTCATATTCAGGTTTCTAAAAGAACAAACAAGATTTGTTTTATCTTGTTATAACTTTTTGAAATTGCCAGAGGACAGAAGTTGGCACATATCAGGGCAAGAGGAACTTCTTAACCCTCTCACGCTTGGATACTCGAATCGCATAATCAGGAAGGGTGTTCCTAAATGCATGGATACGCGTTGAGCACATTGGATACTTTAGAAATCAATTGAATGAAAACTAAATATTTTAATTGCATATATAATGGGCTACAATAAGCTTTGATAGTGTCACGCCGAATGAAACTCTTGGCAACAATGCTCACAGTCAACCTACTCTCTCCTGATCAATAGAGAGAGAGCGACTCAGTATGTGTTTGGCAGGCAGAGATTGACTATGCTTCGAGAGGCATTTAAACATGTCAAATTATTTGCCTGGGCTATGGGTTAGTGTATCAAAAGTACTATCTGATGGGGTTTATATCATAGAATTCTTTATTTTTATTATATATACCGGTATGTAGTTTAGGCTAATATTTGTGTATTCTATAAAAAAAATCAATTTAAAAACCATTACAAATGCTAAAATTGTTGTCCGATCTATTTATATATAATCGTTAATAATGACATATTTCGAGTAGGGACTTTGGGTTATATTTTATATCTACCTTATACCATGAGCTATGCATATTGATATAATGTATAGCTCTAAAACACCTTACAATAATATATATTTTATATCTACCTTATACCATGAGCTATGCATATTGATATAATGTATAGCTCTAAAACACCTTACAATAATATATATTTTATCTACCTTATACCATGAGCTATGCATATTGATATAATGTATAGCTCTAAAACACCTTACAATATATATTTTATATCTACCTTATACCATGAGCTATGCATATTGATATAATGTATAGCTCTAAAACACCTTACAATAATATATATTTTATATCTACCTTATACCATGAGCTATGCATATTGATATAATGTATAGCTCTAAAACACCTTACAATAATATATTTTATATCTACCTTATACCATGAGCTATGCATATTGATATAATGTATAGCTCTAAAACACCTTACAATAATATATATTTTATATCTACCTTATACCATGAGCTATGCATATTGATATAATGTATAGCTCTAAAACACCTTACAATAATATATTTTATATCTACCTTATACCATGAGCTATGCATATTGATATAATGTATAGCTCTAAAACACCTTACAATAATATATATTTATATCTACCTTATACCATGAGCTATGCATATGATATAATGTATAGCTCTAAAACACCTTACAATAATATATATTTTATATCTACCTTATACCATGAGCTATGCATATTGATATTATGTATAGCTCTAAAACACCTTACAATAATATATATTTTATATCTACCTTATACCATGAGCTATGCATATTGATATAATGTATAGCTCTAAAACACCTTACAATAATATATATTTTATATCTACCTTATACCATGAGCTATGCATATTGATATAATGTATAGCTCTAAAACACCTTACAATAATATATATTGTATATCTACCTTATACCATGAGCTATGCATATTGATATAATGTTTAGCTCTAAAACACCTTACAATAATATATATTTTATATCTACCTTATACCATGAGCTATGCATATTGATATAATGTATAGCTCTAAAACACCTTACAATAATATATATTTTATATCTACCTTATACCATGAGCTATGCATATTGATATAATGTATAGCTCTAAAACACCTTACAATAATATATATTTTATATCTACCTTATACCATGAGCTATGCATATTGATATTATGTATAGCTCTAAAACACCTTACAATAATATATTTTATATCTACCTTATACCATGAGCTATGCATATTGATATAATGTATAGCTCTAAAACACCTTACAATAATATAGAACACAAATAATGTAGGCAGGTGTATACGGGTGCAAGTCTAAGAACCATGAATGTATACCCTTGTGCTATTATATTCATATACAAATCTATTGATGATTGACAAATTCTGATTACATTTTTGGAAATTGCATGAAAAATACTCATAATCTTATACATAAATACCTATTGTCGTCACTGAAAAGGTTTATTTATGATGGTGCAAAGTGAAACAATGTTGGAAAAACAAACACATTTTAGTGAACATCGCTTTGATCAATCATGATTTATTCTTTGTATTTTATGCTATGGTAATATTGTAGATCAACCTTTCCTCTTTCTATTGAGATATAATAGATTGTACTAAGCATAATGGTTGTTCCTGATAACCAATGTTGCGCATTCATAATTTTTCTTTGCCAAACACCTTTGTATTTTTTTCTTCATATACAGACTCTTATAACAAGTTATAACAAGATTGATGATAAATATATTTTGATGACACATTTGGAACGAGCTTAAACACAAAACTTAATTTCATATATAAACGTATTTTATTGCTTGGAAAAACTATTAAATATTTTATATATATCGATTTTCAATGTAGTAATTTGAACATATGGGATTTTTTGTTTCCAGTTTTATAATAGTATGGACCGTTCTCTATCTTTGGATGTATACTTTATCACATGTAGAGAGATTATTGTGAGTTAAACAGCGATAACATACGTGTATTGTCTCGCGGTAGTGCAATTACAACTTGAGAGTCAACCGTAGTGGTAATTAAATTCCAGGAAACTTAACCAAACCTGAGAGAGTGAAGGAGATATCACACAAGAGCTTGTATCATAATGTTTGATGGCCAACATACATCCAGTTACATTTCTGGGATATTTTATATTGAAAATAGAAAGTAGAATAAAGACTAATGAACTTACCTTCTAAGCAGCGACGGTACTTTTGCAATGTTATACTAGGTGAATGCAACGTTCCTTCTGGAAGATGGCACTTGATACCCATTATATATAATGCCTCTGTGCCGGTGATATGAAATCAAAATGTGATTAGGTGGCATGTCTAGTTAGCACCACCTCCTGTCTTCTCCATACATGTGTCTCCTCCCCTCCCTTTCTCCCTCAACTTTCCCCCTCTTCCTTTATTCTACTTTTTCCCTCCCCACTCCCTATAAATCATCCCTTCCATCTCAAATACAATCAGTCACCCTTCTCTACACTTGTGCAGTAGCCCAACTAAGTTTTGCGACAAAATATTAGGTATGTGGCACCTGTCTAGTTTGCACTCCCGTTTTTTTTTTTTTTTTTTTTTTTTTTTTTTTTTAAGATTTATTTGGACTTAAAGCCCAAAACTGGGCCTTTGTCATTGATGGCCCACAGCTGTGTCTAAAAACATATCTTACAGATTTTTCTCCTCGTCTCGTGTTTTTCTTTGTTTTCCGTCATCAAGTCGATATACATGACATCTTCATCATCAGCTTCGTCCTCTTCTCTGGTGCGGAAATAGCTGAGATTCCCATTGGTGTTTCTGGAATGGATAAAGTATTTGCATCGGCGGCTGCAGCTGGTGACATACGCTTCCCGGAAAGGCTTTGGCACTAGGTTCTTGTAGGTTGTGGCAAAACTTAACCCCTCTGCTTTAAATTCTAGTCCTTCATCTATGTAGTTTCTTCTGAACATTCCTTCGTATTCGCAGGGTTTTTCGGCTTCAGGTGGCGGGTGGGGCTGCTCGGCTTCAGGTGGTGGTGGAGCTGTGGATGGCTGGGGCTGTGGTGTTGCTTCGGCTTCAGCTTCAGGTGGTGGTGGTGCAGAGGTCTGGACTCCCTGGTATGTCTCCTCCACTTCTTTTGGGGTTTGGCTGAAAAGGTGGATGATTGGAGTAAGTTTCAGGTTGGGTTGTGGTGTCTCTGTCTTGGGAGGTGGAGTGTCAGGAGTTTCTGGTGTTTCCTTGGTGTGTCTGCTGAGTGATCTTGGTAGGTTGAGGCACTTTTTTGGTGTTTTTCTAGGCCAGAGGGCTTGGGTAGGAATGAGCTTTCTGGTCCAGGACTGCTTGGTGGTGCCTTGTAGTGGTGGCAGTTTGATGGTAGGGAGGTTGTTGGCAGTGAGAAGGCTGGGCAGGTACTCCCTGAAGAGCCAATGGTCCCCCCAGCAAGAGTCATGGCCGTTGTGACAATTATGATAATAATATCACTCGATGGTACACCATGACCTGAAGGGAGGTAGTCGAAAACATTGTTTAAGTTGTCCTTCTTCGTCCTCCTCCAAGCGTGTCTGGAGCCTTTCAGGGTTGCCCCATCAGGCCCAGTCAGGTTGGTTGCCTCCTCTCCTTGCTTTCCCCTACCCACGGTGAAAATTACCTCCTCACTGGTGTTAAGAGAGAGTGTGGTGTGGTTAGGATTAGGGGTGGATATGTTGGATCTATGTCCAAGCCTATGTGGTTGTGTCTAGCAGAGACCGTGGTGTCTAGGCAGGTGCCACCAAAGTATATATACACTAACAAGTAGACCCACCAATACTCAAATTTCTGGTAGCTCGCCGAAATTTGTTAGTCTTGTAAAATCGTGACGTCACGCATGGGATGTAGATGTTGACGACAACATAGGGAGAATGTCGTTCCACTTTGGTTTTCCATTGTTAACTCATACTGGTAGAAGCTTTTCATATTTTATGGCTAGACATTCAAGAAAGCACTATATAAAGAACAAGTAGAATATGAACAAAAATCAATCAAGTCCATTAATTTTGTAATTATATTCGATATAAATATGCATACGAAGAAAGCTCATGCCCTGCCGCCGCTATACTTCTACTATATTCACGCCCAAGTACAAGTATATGTCGATGTATGTTTACTGTATGTCTTGAATTAGGTTTGGTTACGTTGGTTGGGATAGTTTTTATCATCAAAGTATTTCAAATACATCGAAATAGAATCGTGATTCGGTGTAAATGTCAGGGCATAGCGGCTGCGGCCATGCTTTCCCCGCAGACGAAAGCACAGTTGTCATAGCGAACTCTCTTATAGAGCATTTAATATATTACCCAGTTCTATTATTGTATGCTGATGAAAGTTTTAATAACTAAACCAGACAAAAGCTAGACATTTTTTAGGTACTCATGATAGTGGTGAAAAAGAAAACAAATTAAAGAATGTTAGTCATAATAACGGGGTTCATGTGTGTCTGTGTTCCCGAGTGGCTAACGGTGTTGCCATATTTCAAAGTATCTTTGTTTTCTTGTTCTTTTTTCAATTGTGCAGTACCTACAGTACAATCATACTGCATGTACCCGGGGTACGTTGTGGTGACTATATTTAAAGGAAGTTTATACTGTTCAGGCAATCATGTGTTAGTGGGAGAATGTTAATGGGAAAATAATAATGAAGACACTTAAATTATCGTATGAGCCAGCTGTCCTAGTGTGCGCCGCCCTCTCGCTCTTGGCTACCACCACGTAGCCTATATTCCGCGTATATCACTATCTTATGACACAGTAAACACCCCCATGACCAATATATCGCAACATTAACCCAATTTTAAGACAATTCACCATAATCTCATTATGGAACACAATAGGTTAGCATGATGAGTCGATGACTGGCCAAAACTGCATGCAGACAGTATGCAGATACCTTGGCTATGATTTTCATACAACGATTTTATCCCGAAAATGATAATATAATGACTCCTTACAGTGGTGACAAGCTCACAAGATACTGTCATTAGACTTAATCGCAACTAAATATAGTATACTGCAATGAAAGACATGTTATTCAGCTTTTCAAAGCCACACATCCTTAGATTCTTCATGTTTGTATATGAAATATAGCGCTACTGTCCCAGGCGTGACGTCACACTGTATGTCGGAGGTTCCAATTTTACTTCGGTGAGTTAACTTCTTGTATGTACAGTATATACACTTTGGGCGCCACCACCTGATCTACCACAGCCAGGACACACACAAACAGTACTCGCACACAGGCCTAACATAATATTATGACAATATTGCTATCATTATTTGTTTCTATAATAATAGAAGGTTCTCTCTCTCTCTCTCTCTCTTTATCTTTCTCTCTCCGCTAAATATACAGTATATAGATTTACGCGCGACAAACTGTGTAGACACACACACACACACACACACACATAAGATAGCTCTGAATTATTTAGATGAAGAGATGTTAGCAAAAATAATAGGGACAATAATACGACCAAGACTGGAGTATGCAGCAGTGGTGTGGTCTCCACACCTTATAAAACATAATAAAAAACTGGAAAGAGTTCAGAGAGTTGCCACTAAGATGATAGCTAGCCTTAGAGACCTGCCTTATGAGGAGAGATTGGAGAGGCTAAAACTGCCAACGCTGAGGGAGAGGAGAGAGAGAGGTGACATGATCATGATGTTTAAGTGTGTGAAAGGTTTTGAGAAGATCGACAAGGGAGATTTTGTGGTGAGGGACGAGGGAAGAACCAGGGGTCATGATTGTAAGTTGAGGAAAGTTATATGTAAGTCTGATGTAAGAAAGTTCAGCTTCCCGTATAGAAGCATTGAGTGTTGGAATAAGTTGGATGGGGAGGTGGTGGGAGCAAGAAATATCCAAACTTTTAAAGCAAAATTGGATAAATGTAGAGAGAGAGACAGGACAACACGAGCTTAGGCTCAAATCCTGTATACTACAATTAGGTGAGTACAATTAGGTGAGTACACACACACACACCAGAATGGTAAGTGTCATTAATTTATAGATCCACATTCTATACATAACTTAAAATGAACACAATAAGTTGCATAATTTTTTTTTTATAATATATTATACACTTTTTAGTGATTGTTTTAATAAGAGCCCCGGCCTCCTTAACACTATACTTGGTGTTGGTGTCAGCGACATTGGCTGTAATTCTTATCCTTAGTCTCTCTGTAACCCGGAAAGTGCTTGAGAAACGGGTAGTCAATTTCTACATCTATTTCCTGATCTACTCATATATTTATTTTGTTCTTTATAAGATGTTATGCGGTCAGGATTAGCTCCAAGTTCGCTGGCACCGGGTATAGATTTTATGAGTTATCCTAAACGTTTATATGCATCAACTGTATTAGATATTACTCAATAATATGTAATTTTATAGAGCTAAATAACTAAGAGACTTAATTTGTCCGAACGTTTTTAGCATCTGAGGTGAAGCCAGTGATCTTGGGGGCTAATAAGTGAGTGAGGTTTCTGAATGTTTGTGTGCGAACTGTTGTATGGATTCTTTCCCTGTCGCCTCTTGTTTTGCCTCCTTTCATATGTTTCTTGTTGATACTCCCTACCCCTTGTGGGAATAAGGGCAGACTACTGACTAAATTACAAACGCCAAATTAAGAGTAGTATGCTTCTGTCACATTTGTTAAATGCTTAATCATATATCTTGTAATGGAATTTAACCGTGTTGGCTGACTAAATTAGAAGGAAACAAAGATTTAACATTTACAGTAGCCTATACAATCAGATTGGGGTTTAGTGAAGGTTGGGGTCTTACACTGATGGTCAGTTTTAGATCCTCAATTGATCACCTTTTACATTAACGACCTTTATTTAGGCCTAACTAAAAAGATCGGTAATTTGTCAAATGACACTAAACATAGGTTGAATTATTGATCCTAATAACGATTCATGCTCTCCAAAAATAATTTAATGCTCTACCCGAATGGGCAATACCGTGTCAGATGATATTTAATGTTGATAAATACATGCAGTTTATTGAAAATTGTGAAATCGATAGAAATATCAGGATATAGATTTAACAATATCTAAGTCATTAATTACGCGCCATGTATCTCCCGTTCGAGGAGATTCAATAGCTCAAAGCATTCTTGTAATGTCCGATTCCATTACCTGTCAAGGGAAGCCAGTAACTACCAGTTATTCCTGGTTATTATGGAACCTCTCTGACATTATCAAAACAACTCGTGCCCAATAGTCAATGCCCTGGTCAACAAATAGTCGAGCGAAATCAAGCCTCGTCTGTGTGTGCCTCTCGGCTAGCTTTGGTTGACAGTTGGTGATCTATGTTTATATCCCAGATCCTTCAATCTCTTGCGTATAGTTTCTGTAGAAACTTGAAGTTGCAAATGTTGCTTAGCTTCCTCGGCGTTGGATGATGGTTGGTTATCCATATACTGTTTAAGTTCTTGGGCCTGTTATGACGTGGTTTTTCGTTTAGCTCCACTTCTATGTCGGTCTGTCAGTTTACCTTCTTCCCACCTTTTTTTGCCACCGGTAAACGTTCTGACATCGCACTCTCCCTCATCCCAACCATACTACCACGTTCAGCAACCTTAGCCACCTCATGAGCCATAACTTGCTGAATGGATGACTATGTGTGATGTGGGTAAGTGAGTATTGGGGATTTGTTCATCACCTCAGTTTCAAATAATTACAGCTTCACGTTTTTATATTTGTTTTTACCGAAAAAAGTTCGACCTGGGAATATATTGCGTGAAGTGTTAATGCATGGTTGGAGTGGCTGTAGATATGCATGTAATCAGTAATCAGCCAATTACCAGAGTCTGCTTTTGAGGGTTTGGTTGACCTGTACGGTATCTGTCCAGTTAGTAACAGACCGCCAACACTAAAAAATACGTCATAAGTGGCCTCTTATTCCAGGGGCCCATTTATACTGCTAGGTCAAGAGAGGCACATTGTGCAAGAAGACTTTCCCAAATGTTTCCTTCCCGCCCGGAACTGGAACCCGTGTCCTTTTGGCTGTGAACCAAGTGCGATAACCTATACGTTACGGACTACTGTGTGTGTGTGTGTGTGTGTGTGTGTGTGTGTGTGTGTGTGTGTAAGATTCTGTATTATAGAACTTAAATTATATAAACTAAATAATGTTTAGTCATAATCCCATATATTTCCATAGAAGACAGAATTTCATCGGAGTTAGATTCTAAAATCATGATACGGTAAAGGTAATTATATATATTCGAATAGTATCTCATAGAAACAGTAAGAACTGTAGCTGTATATTAATACACGTTCTTATCATTTATAGTATTACCTGATGCAGATGTTGCAAATAAAACAACTCGTATAACCCAGCACTGCAAGATGATGCAGATTATAACATATTATCTAAATAGTGTTAATTAGATAAAATATCAAAATTATTTACACCTCATTGTTTTATCAAGGAATTCAGTGTAGAATGTGAGTTTATAACACTGAACTGTTTCTGTGTGAGTGTGTCTGTGTGTGTGCGCGCTAATTAATCTACAAAGAGTGTAGCGTGAAAATCGATTGGTATTAACCTCTAAGAGAGAGAGAGAGAGAAAAAAAAAACTCTATTATTTTAGAAACAAGTAATGATAGCAATATTGTCATAATATTGTGTAGCGTCCAGCGTCCCAGCGTGTGTGAGTACTGTGTGTGTGCTAGTCTACACAGTTTGTCGCGCGTAAATCTATTTATATTTAGCGGAGAGAGAGAGAGAGAACCTTCTATTATTATAGAAACAAATTATTATAGCAATATTGTCATAATATTATGTAGCGCCCGTGTGCGAGTACTGTGTGTGTGTGTCCTGGCTGTGGTAGCTCAGGTGGTGGCGCCTGCCTCGACACCTGCACGGTCTTTGCTAGACACGACCACACAGGCTTGGGACGGGAGTGCAAACTAGACAGGTGCCACATACCTAATATTTTGTCGCAAAACTTAGTTGGGCTACTGTACCTCCTCCCTCCCTCCTACATGTGGGATCCCACAGCTAGAGCCGTCAATGTGGCTCAATCTTCCAGAGAGAGCACACCTATGTAGATCTCCCTCAGGTGCATTCGTCACCCTCTCGTTACAATAATATATGTTTTCACTGGATATTTGCTCTTAACACAATATATATTCTGGTTCTTCGATGTTCACATTTTCATTATACAAGTGAAATATGCACATATGGATCAGTAATATTGCTTTATATGGTAAATATAACAAATGTTGTCTGAATTAACCTTTAAAGGTCCCGCACTGGCAGACCTTTAAAAGCATGATTAATGAAGTGAAGTGACATGGTTTTTATAAATCTTTATACATAAATTTGTGGGTAACTTAAATCCACCCATGTTCAGTCTAGTTTTGATATATGTGTGGATGAACGAATTCAGAAATCTGTGCTGGATGCTAGGGTGTATAGGGGTATTGGGGAGGGGGATCTGTCTGACCATAATGTAGTAGTAGCTAAAATTAGGATACAAAAGAAGTGGGTGAGGAGAGCTGGAGGGAGGCGAGAGGAAGGTGGAATGGCGAGGAGGGTAGAGAGGTTGCAGGAGGAGGAGATCAAGGAAGAGTTCAGGAGAGCAGTAGAAACACACTAGCTAGGTTTGACCTGGAAGGTATGGAGGAAGTGGAGGAGGCGAGCAAAGTGTTTAACCTGACAAGCGCGATATAGACCTAGGGGCTAGGGTAGTTATTTGTGCATTTCTAGCCTTGGATTCTGACAGAATTCGTTATATTTACAATATAGAGCATTATTTGTTTTCGGTATGATTTTATTTTACATATATGATGTATATATGAACCTTCAGGAGTGCTAAAATAAGTTGGAAAAGCATTGGGGTGGTGAAAAACGAAGATATTGGCCACCCGGTCATAATCTCAGGCGAGAGAGAGCCACAGGCAACCCTCCCCTCTCGCTGTCTGTGAGTCAACTGAGGCGAGTGGGGCGGTGTGTGCCGGTGTCTGGGTGTTACATAACGATCTTTTATGCAACCCACTTGTGCTACATTATCGCGGGAGAAAAAAATAACCGATAAATGATGATAATAAGAGGAAAAATAGGTGATAATTGAGGAGGGGAGGGAGGGGAGGGGGGGTGAGAAACACATGGATGAGTACTAGAGGGGAATTATCTCACCTAGAGGCAAATTCCTTTGTTTTGATAGGCCCTTTTTTTTTTTGGAAGGCTTTTTTTATGTTCTTGCTTCCGTGAGGCCTATCGCGTTCCCTATAGGAAGCCTTCCGTTAGGCCTATCGCGCTTGCCGGGTTAAGGAATATATCTGTGCAGCATGTGAGGAGGTGTGTGGAGTAAGGAGAAGAGGGAGGGAGAGGAGCATGGTGGACGGAAGAGGTAAAAATAGCTGTTGAAAACAAGAAGAAAGCGTATAGAGAGAGGTTGGCTAGTAGAGGGAATGGAGATTTGGAGAGACAGAAAAGAGCGAGGTACTTGGAGAAAAAGAGAGTGGTGAAGAGAGTACCGTAGTGAAGTAAAGTAAGAGAAGAGCAGATTAGGAATTTGGAAGGAACCTGAGTGTAAAATGGAGGTAGTGTAAGAAACTGTTCTGGAAAGAATTCAAGAAAGTTAGGGAAGGTAGCAAGGGAAATAGTAAGGGTGTGAAAGATAAGAATGGGCGAGTGCTAGCCGAGAAGCAAGAGATAGTCGAAAGATGGAGGGAGTATTTCAATGAATTGCTGAATGTAAGGAATGAAGCGCCAGCAAACATAGTTGGATGGGGTATTGGAGGGAGAAGAAGAGAAGTAGTGGAGGAGGAGGTGGGGATCAGGAGGTCAGAAGTGTGTGAAGCCATGAAAAGAGTGAAGTTGGGGAAAGCACCAGGAATAGATGGAGTGTGTGAGGAAATGCTGAGGTACCGTATGGTGGTGAGATAGTGATCGAATGGGTATGGAAAATGTGTAAACTTGCATGGGAGAAGGGGAGTGCACCTGATGACTGGAAGACAGGCATAATAGTCCCCCTATATAAGGGTAAAGGGGAAAGAGGAGTGTGTGGTAACCACTGAGGAATATGTCTTCTAAGCGTAGTAGGGAAGGTGTACAGTAGGGTAGTGATTGAGAGAGTGATAACGAGAACGGAAAAATGGATAGGTGACGAGCAGGGCGGGTTTAGGAAGGGAAGAGGATGTGTAGAACAGGTTTTTACCCTGAAATGTGTTGTGGAGAAATATCTGGAGAAGTACCGGTAACAAACGCTGTATGTCGCCTTTATGAATTTGAGGAAGGCATATGACAGAGTAGATAGAGAAGTTATGTGGAAAGTGCTTTTTTTTTTTTTTTTTTTTTTTTTTTTTTTTCTATGTGATTGAGGGAGGCAAAAGGAATAACTGCCTATAGCGAGTGCCTCCCCCATAGTTGAAATAGTGACAGGGCCAAAATCAAGGGACGTTCGAGCCAAAATGGCTGGACACACGGAGTTTGAAGCAATTTAAGTCATAGGAAGAGGGAAAGACTGATTCTGGGAGAGAGTTCCAGAGCTCAGATGTTGAGTAGAAGAAAGTTTGAGAGTAACGTTTCACTCTTGGGTTGGAGAGTTGCACAGAGTAGGGGTGGGATTGAGATGCAAGACGGGTACCACGTGCCCTACGTAAAGGAGGTGGTATGCACTGGGATAGCTCTGAGGAACACTGATTATTATAGTAGCGATAGAATAGCGAGAGAGATGCAACATTGCGGCGGAGAGAGAGAGATTGCAGAGAGTTGGTGAGTGGACGGGAGTTAATGATACGAAAGGCCTTCCTTTCAACTTTGTCTAGGAGAGCGGTGTGAGAGGAACCTCCCCACACATGTGAACAATACTCAATACAAGGGCGCACTATGCCCCTGTACAGAGCAAGAAGCTGTGCAGGGGAAAAGAACCCCCTAAGGCGGTTGAGCACACCCAGCTTCTGGGAGGCTGCCTTAGCAAGACTGGTAATATGGTCCTTCCAAATGAGAGCAGAAGAAAAAGAGACACCAAGAATATTGAGAGAAGATGAAGGGTTGATTTTTGTATTGTTGAAGAATAAGGGATAGTCCGCTGGGAGATCCTGACGGGTAGATAGATGGAGAAATTGGGTTTTGGAAGCATTAAAGTTAACAAGGTTTTCTCTGCCCCAATTGGAAATAGTATTTAGATCAGAATTTAAGCATTCTATGGCTTCATTACGTTTGTCGTTGAGGGATTGCTGGCTGGGGCGTTCTGAAAAACTAATGGAGTAGTGTAAGGTTGAGTCGTCTGCGTATGAATGGATGGGAATTAAGGTACAGTTAAGGAGATCATTTATAAAAATTAGAAAGAGAATAGGAGATAGGACAGAGCCCTGAGGAACACCGGAGTTTATAGGGTGAGGAAGTGAACAATGGCCGTCCACAACCGCAGCTATGGAACGGCCGGAAAGGAAATTAGAGACAAAGGCACAGATGGAGGGATAGAAACCGAAGGAGGGTAGTTTAGAAATTAAAGATTTATGCCAGACTCTATCGAAGGCTTTCGATATGTCTAGTGCAATAGAAAAAGTCTCACCGAAGTCCCGAAAGGAGGATGACCAAGAGTTAGTAAGATATGAAAGAATATCACCAGTAGAGCGACCCTTAAGGAAGCCATACTGGCGATCTGAGAGCTGATCTAAATACTATTTCCAATTGGGGCAGAGAAAACCTTGTTAACTTTAATGCTTCCAAAACCCAATTTCTCCATCTATCTACCCGTCAGGATCTCCCAGCGGACTATCCCGTATTCTTCAACAATACAAAAATCAACCCTTCATCTTCTCTCAATATTCTTGGTGTCTCTTTTTCTTCTGCTCTCATTTGGAAGGACCATATTACCAGTCTTGCTAAGGCAGCCTCCCAGAAGCTGGGTGTGCTCAACCGCCTTAGGGGTTCTTTTCCCCTGCACAGCTTCTTGCTCTGTACAGGGGCATAGTGCGGCCTTGTATTGAGTATTGTTCACATGTATGGGGAGGTTCCTCTCACACCGCTCTCCTAGACAAAGTTGAAAGGAAGGCCTTTCGTATCATTAACTCCCGTCCACTCACCAACTCTCTGCAATCTCTCTCTCTCCGCCGCAATGTTGCATCTCTCTCGCTATTCTATCGCTACTATAATAATCAGTGTTCCTCAGAGCTATCCAGTGCATACCACCTCCTTTACGTAGGGCACGTGGTACCCGTCTTGCAACTCCAATCCCACCCCTACTCTGTGCAACTCTCCAACCCAAGAGTGAAACGTTACTCCTCAAACTTTCTTCTATTCAACATCTGAGCTCTGGAACTCTCTCCCAGAATCAGTCTTTCCCTCTTCCTATGACTTAAATTGCTTCAAACTCCGTGTGTCCAGGCATTTTGGCTCGAACGTCCCTTGATTTTGGCCCTGTCACTCTTTCAACTATGGGGGAGGCACTCGCTATAGGCAGTTATGCCTTTTGCCTCCCTCAATCACATAGAAAAAAAAAAAAAAAAAAAAAAAAAAAAGATTATGAGAAGAGACATGCTTAAGAATATACGGAGTAGATGGCAAGTTGCTCAAAGCAATGAAGAGAATGTATGAGGGTGCAAAGGCGGCAGTATGATTGGAGAATGAGCAGAGCGAGTTCTTTTATCTGGATGTTTGGTTGAATCAAGGGTGTGTGATGTCCCTGTGGTTGTTTAATGTATATATGGATGGAGTTATGAAAGAAATACAAGAAAGAGCAGTGAATGTTGGTGTATCTTTGATAAGGGAGGGACACGAGTGGAAGCTACCTGTACTGCTGTTTGCTGATGATACAGTTCTGATAAGCGAGAATTAATGAGAGTTGCAGGGTCTGGTAAATATGTTTGGAACAGTGTGCGAAAAACGGAATATGAAGGTAAATGCGGGGAAGAGCAAGGTTATGGTCTTCGAAAGGGGTGAAGCCACAGAGTCTGAGGTGAAGATGAACGGTCAAGGTATGGAGATTATCAGCTCATTTAAGTATCTGGGCAATGTGCTGAGTAAAGATGGGAGTATGGATGAAGAAGTGCGGGAGAGGGTGCAACAGTGGAAGCGGGTTGTAGGAATGCTGAAAGCAGTCACAAGAAATAAGGTGGTCAGCATAGAAGTGAAGAAGTCCTTGCATGACAGTGTGGTAATCCCGACATTGACTTACGGAAGCAAAGCATGGACGTTGATGGAGAGACTCGGATCAAGAGTGAGAGGGGTGGAAATTAATTACTTGAGAAGTGCATGCGGAGTTACATGGAGGGATAGACAGACGAATGAAGAAGTAAGAGGGAGGGGTGGTGTGGAGGTAGATGTGCTGGAAAGTGTGAAAAGGAACACCTTAAGATGGTTCGGCCATATGGAACGCATGGGAAGCGAGAGAATGACTAAGAGAGTGTACGAGAGTGAGGTGGAAGGACAGAGAGGGAGATGTAAACTGAGAGAGAGGTGGAAGGATGGAGTAAAGAAGTATATGAATGAAGGCGGTGCTGGTTGGGAGGAGGGACGTCGACTGACTGGGGACAGAGGTGCATGGGGGAGTTTTGTTCGATCCGGGCATATTTACCACACAAATACCTTGTAATACATCTTGTAGCTCCATACATTTAATATCTTGATCACATACCTTCATTCAGCTTGAGAATGGTGAAAACCCCATTGTTCTACGTTGGTTTACTCAGTGTTTATCACTGCCAAAGCCTCAAGCAACACATTCACCCCTTGAGCGTTCATATGAATACAGTATACGTGTATGTATATGAGGAGAAATCGAAAAATGCTTGTGTGTCTGTGTACATATGAGTGTGTGCGTGTAGGTGTGTCGATCACGTGGGTCAGACAAAGGCTACACACACTCCCTCACTCTGACTTACCCGTACTCATACACTGCCTCTCGAGCCGGGTGGCATGACACAATCACATGAGAGGTCCAGGGGTAAGGGGAGATGGTTGGGGGTGCTTGTGAAGGGGGAGGATGGTGGGGGAGAAGGGAGAGGCTTCAGGAAGTGCAGAAGCTGGGGATAGAGTTTAGTTTATGACAAGGGTGATAAGGCCGCGATTGCTCTATGAAAATTGTTATTGCTTTGCGTGAAGCATACAGATGCCATAATATAGCGTCATCCTGTGTTGTGCCAAATAACCATATTGATGCCATATGTCATCACCCGGGTTTTAACACCTTACGAGCGGCCTATGCGGTTTATTTATGTGTACCGCACAGCGGGGTGTTTTTAGCCAAAATAGGGCTGTTTACGTGATCATTTTCATGCCTAAATAAGACCCAGAACGTAAAACAAGTACCTATCCCTGAAAGGGCATAAACAGAGCTTTCGAATGACACCATAACGATCCTTGTATGATGGATAGTTTTTTCTTGCAAGTAAACCGTGCAACGCGAGTGCAAAAAGCAGGTAATTCGGTACTTTCAGTACATAATTGAGTATGTAGCGAGTGAGAGAGGGAGGAGGGAGCTGAGATTTGTGTCAGTAGGTTCGCCGCGGTGGTCTGGAGCAGTCATACGCTCGCTAGTCTCCTGCCACCACTTGTCTCTCTCTCTCAGCCACATTACGTGCTGAAATTGCCACTCGAGTTATGTCGAGCGCCGCCACATAGTCCAGCTTTATTTAACTCGACTTATGTTGCTCGCCGCTAAATAAGGGTTAAGGGGTAAGAGGCTGGCAACAATGAAATATTTAACTCAAAGAACAGGGGGGGGTGTATATCACAGTTGCGCCAGGCGGCTATATATACCGAAAATTACCTTCATTCCGTGCTCTTTTTCATGCATAAACAAGAGCCAGAGCATAATACAATTATATATCTGTGAAAGGGCGATAATAGAGATTTCCAGTGACACCTGAATAATCATTGCACGACATCGGGTTATCTTGCAACGATCATGCAACCGAAGGGGAAAATCAGCGAAAATAAGGGTACTTTGGCGGCTATTGACGTGTGAGAGAGATATGAGAAAGGTGTGTGGTTGATTCAGTATATGCCACGGGACTATGGCGAGCGGATCAAGCTTACTTATTGTTCCTGCAATGCCCGGAGTCTCTCTCATCGCTCATAATAGCCTCAAAATAGTGTCCGTCATATGACGGGCACCGTACAAATGACCAATTTTCTCTCTACCGTCATATGACGGTCACCGCGAATTGAGGGTTAATTAGTTGAATTATTTGATAATGTTAAACACAAAGAAAAACATAACATGTACATATATTCCGAAAATATGTATAACTTTCTTCAATCCTTTTGGTATACTTAACATTTATTTAATTTATTTAATTACATACACATGCTTAGATAACTTTAAAATATTTAGAGAACCATGATGTGTTCTAAAAAGCCTTTGACTATCTTGACTGTAGTTATACTAGGAAGAGGGTTATAAGTATGAGGAAAGAAATGCAGTTGAAGAAAATGGAAACATAGTCATTCACAAAAAATCTTCCTCTCAAGATTTTATGTATGAAGTAAACTGTGTGATATTGACTTTCAAATGTAGTTTATTGTATAGTAGTTAATTCGTCTGATAAGTAATCCATTTATAATGTACATTCAAATGGAAAATGAAGAATGATGCAAATCATGCCAGGCAAAAGCATAATAAATTAAAAATGGCTAACACTACAACATTAACCCCTTGGTGCGGAGAACCGCTAATTGAATAGTTTGGAGATATTTCCTAAAGTGTACAACCATGCTAATTGTGTTGCCAAGCCAGGGCAAGCCTTCAGAAATTTGGCAAAAACAAACAACTGGATCCGTGAGAATTTTTCGCTACAATTAGGATTTATGTGAAAATAATAGGGAAGGTATTGACAACGCTGTGTGACAATAAGTCCCAAAGCAAGAAAATTAATACTGGAGTGAGTGGCCAGTCTTTCTTCAGAGTCAGTTGGCGGAATATGTCTCCCATACCTTTTAAAGATGGACGATTTGTGCCTCCTTGGACCCTCCTGTGACTGGTATGTGCATACAAAATATATTATGAGAGTGTTTTCAAGTGATTAGTTTTTGTTAATATAGTCAGTATATTGTAATAATAGTGTATTGTGTTAAGAAACTGAATTTTGAACCTATTACGAGAGTATTATTTGAAGAATGCGTATATATAAATATTTGTAGAAATAACAATATTAGGCCTAGGAAGTTTGTTGTTTTAGTTATGTCTATGCCTACTTATAACTCTAGTACCGGTACATAGCTATAAACCTTATTACAAAACAATAACACGAATATAATATAAGTAGTTTTCCGCGCTGGTGTTTTTTTTATTATATTCATATAATATATAGTACCGGTATTGATAATAAACAAATTGTGTTGACACTCATGGAAAGGGCATGAACAATACTTCATACCGGCATGTTATACAGTAGATGAAAGCCTTGTGTCATCACTCACAATTATGAATATAAGCCATGGGATTTTGGATGTAGTTTGTTAGTTGAAATACATTTTATCTACGATTATTTAAGGTTTGGTGAGTTTTCTATGGTGATATTTTGGATTAGCCTTTCCTCTATATACTGCGATATAGTAGATAACGGTAGACTCAATTATTGTGGGTGAACATAATTAATGAATGAACATTTGGGGTTCGGCAGGCGTACTCAAAATGGCTAGAATAAGTATTTACGATTATATTCAGATTAATATAACTATTGATGAATATCGGTATGTTCGAAAGTCACTGAAAATGTCTTGTTATTCCATACGTTGTTTTGTACTGCTCAGCATATAACGCAATTGTGAAGAGTTGAACACCGAAGAACGAGGCATTTCTATATTATCCAACAAAATCAGTATAAAATATAAACTTTTTACCAAGATTAATCCATTCCTATTGAAATATTGTCTTTCCTCTTTATTGTCATGTATAACTCTTTACAGAAGATGCGATTATTTTGGGTCTGAAAAGAGTGATGATGAATTGTTTCTTTGCGCGCCATCCACTGGGAGCCTGATAAAACAAAGAGACCTGATATAATTTAAGTTATGCTAATTGTGCGTCTTAAAGGATTAGTAGGCAAGACGCCTTAATGCAATGAGGCACACCTATTTAAGTTGCCTTTTTTAATACCGGTATATGGTGGTGCTTCAAAACTTGAAAAAAAAACTTATCAAATGATGACTGGAATATAATGGAAAGGGAACCCTTTGTACTGAATCTATTACCGTACTTCAGCATGATATATTGCATGTGGCTATTACCCACTTTTCTTTTTATATTTCCACCATTTGAAATATAAATATTCACATAAATGCTCAATTAAACACACGTATGCGATTCTCTCGGGTAGGCTTAACAGAATACACAGGTTGCAATTTGTTTTCATCTCTAAAATCATCTGACTATGAGAGAGAGAGAGAGAGAGAGTACAAAGTACAAAGGAGCACAAAGGAAATCAAGTAACAACAGGTCTAGTGACCCTTCTAGGTTGCTTGTCCTCCAAAACACTGAGGATCAAGTGTTACTGCCCTGGAACTAATGTCCGTGGCAGGATTAGGGAGTTAGTAGAGGACAGATGGGTTAGTAACTGAGGGGGGGATAAAATAAAGTTATTCATTTACAAACGCAGTCAGTCGCGGGTTTAATGAGAGATATTTGTCTAGGCGGAGTTTAAATGAATCAACGGTGATGCAGTCTATAACGTTTCGGGGAAGCCCATTCCACAAGTTGACAACTCGATTGAAGAAGAAATTCTTAGATTCGTGCGAGTTAAAAGATTTACCAATAATTTTGCAACCGTTTCCCCGCGTGCAATTAGATTGGTCGATAGTGAAGTACTTACTACAGTTCATATTCTCGATGCCTTTGATGATTTTGAACACTTGAATTAAGTCACCTCTTAATCTGCGCTGGGTTAAAGGAAATAGATTTAATTCTCTAAGACGCTCTTCGTATGGTTTGTTCTTTAGGCTAGGTATCATTTTGGTAACTCTACGTTGAACTCGTTCTAGCTTGCTATCTTTTTGGTAATAAGGGCACCAGGATTGAACGCAGTATTCCAGAAGAGGGCGGACTAAGGAATTGTAAAGGGTTAGGATAACTTCTTTGGATTTATGCTCAAATGACCTGCCTATAAAGCCAATTATTTTGTTTGCCTTCTTAACAACTTCTGAACATTGTTGACTCGGTTTTAGGTTACTCGATATTGTTACTCCCAGATCGGTTTCTCTGTTTACATTCTTAAGCTGAGTGCCATTCATCGAATAGTTTGCTTTCTCATTTAGGTATCCGACATGTAGTACTTTACATTTATCCGCATTGAAACTCATTTGCCAAATTTGGGCCCAACATGACAATTTATCTAGATTGTGTTGCATATCGTCAAATTGTTCTTTTGAGAGTACGCTATTTGCAATTTTTGTATCGTCAGCAAATTTTGAGATTGTACAGGTGAGACCCTCATCTATGTCGTTGATGTAAATTAGAAAGATAATTGGTCCTAGTACCGATCCCTGGGGTACCTCGCTACTTACATTGGTCCATTTAGATGCCTTACCGTTTATGACTACCCTTTGCTTTCTGTTGCTGAGCCAATTTTCTATCCATTTCAACACACCGTCTTGTATTCCATGCGCTTTTAGTTTTAGCAGTAAACGTTTGTGGGAAACTTTGTCAAAGGCCTTTTGAAAATCAAGGTATATAATATCTACAGCTTTACTCTCATCGTAGAGGTTGAGGATATCGTGGAAGAAGTCTAAGAGGTTTGTTAAACAGGAACGTTTTTTACGAAAGCCGTGTTGAGTATCTTTAAGTATGTTATTTTCCTGTAAGTGATTTACGAGTCTGTCTCGCATGACCGTTTCTAGCATTTTACAAACAACTGAGGTTAAGCTAATTGGACGATAGGTACTGGGTAGGGATTTGCTGCCTTTTTTGAATATCGGTGTTACGTTGGCTAGCTTCCACTGATCAGGCATAGTTCCAGACTGCAAGGATTTATTGAATAGTAATGTCAGTGGTTTGGAGAGCTCATCCTTAGCTTCCTTTAGAACTCTAGGCGAGATTGTATCAGGTCCTGGCGTTTTATTTACCTTGAGTTTATCTAAACAATTCAATACTTCTCTCTCTGTAACGGTGATATTGCTTAGAACATCTGAATTATCAATCTGAATCGGCGATGGTGTAGGGATATCACTGAGGTCTTCTGTTGTAAAAACTGATGCAAAGAAGGTATTGAGGGCATTACTCATTTGTACTTCGTCTTTGGTGTATTCTCCATTTTCATCGACTAACGGTCCAACAGTTGAAGAAACTACTTTTTTCTTTCTGATATAACTATAGAATTCTTTCGGGTTTGTTTTACTTTGATTCGCAATATGTAACTCTAAGGTCTTTTTACTCTGCTTAATTAACTTTTTGGCTTTGCGTCGTAGCTCTACAAATTTCACCCGTTCTTCGTCATTTTGTGAGGATTTTAATCTATCATTAGCACATTTTTTAGCAAGCAGGCAGTTTGAAATATCTTTATTCCACCATTTGGGCTTATTATTATGGCCTGGACGCCGTATTTTCGATGGTATGCAGTCTTGCACTGCTTTTAGGTAAGTGGTTTCGAATAACTTCCAAGATGTATTTATATCGTTATTGTTAATTAAAAAGCTCCAGTCAGTTTCTTTAAACATAGCTCTAAGTTTATGGAAGTTTGCTTTCTTGAAATTAGGGACTTTTTCGATGCTACTATTTGGTTCGTTACTAGTAAACTTTAAAGTGAAAGTTATCGTACGATGGTCGCTGTTACTGAATTCATCACCAACATTCAAATTCTCTATCAATTCTTCTTTTGTTGCAAGTACAATTTCAAGAACGTTATTACCACGGGTCGTCGTTCGAACAAATTGATAAAGCGAACTCTCTTGCAAGATCGTATACAAGTCATGTCCGGAGTGTGAAGTAAGAGTATCGCCCCACTTGGTCACAGGTAAATTAAAGTCGCCAAAAAATACGGTATCTTGTGAGTTACTTACATCTGCAATTTGTTCGTAAATTTCTCGGTCAGTTTGCACTGATTGAGCTGGAGGTCTGTATATTAACGCAAGTATTATTTTTGTACCTTTATTATTCTTTATTAGCACAAAAGATGTGTCGACGTTCACAATTTGAGGTTTTGACACGAGGGTCGAGTTAAGACTTTCTTTGATATCAAATGAAACGCCACCTCCATTTTTATTTATTCGGCTGTTCTCAAACATTACGTAACCGGGAAGTGAATACTCTGCTAAAAAGTCTCTATCTTCTGTATTGAGCCAAGATTATGTTATGCCAATCACATCATAATTTTCTGTAAACACTAGTTCCTTTAAATCTGAAAATTTATTGCGTATGCTACGAGCGTTTGCATAGAAAACCTTTAAAGTTGCGGTTTTAGAACTCACAGAACGTTCTTTCATCGAATTTTTGGTTCTGATCGGATCTACATTTACATTCATGGCTGTCCTCGGTCCTCGGTCGTTATCCCTGGCGGTTTTGAATTTGGGTCGTGTTGGTGGAGCTTTATCCAAATTCGCGGTTCTTGACGGATTAGTATTTAATTCCTTTGTAGGTTGCCGAGAGAGATGTGGTCCAACTTACTACCGTACTAGCACTAACACAAACTCCATCACTCAGAACACACTTAGTGGTGGATGAATTGTTACACCGAAATAAATAGATATTCATTGAGATTTTCTATACGGTAATTATTGTCATACTGTCACTAGCAAAAATACATAAGGTACACAATTACTTCAATTGATACAAGGTTGCAGTCCATAACAAAAATAAAAAAATCTGTGCGTGAATTTAGTTTGAAAATATCAAGTTGAAAAATATGCATGTGTGAGCGTGTATGTCTGTGCATGTATATGTATGTTTCTCTATGTATGTGAGAATATGGAATACTACTTTGAATGTTCACACTAAAACACATGAAATTCCACTTCTCTATGTCGAATGTAGTTATTGCTGGTAAAAACGTGAACCAAATGTGTTATCCATACACCATGTTGTTAATATTTATATAGAATGGTCTTTACTGAATGTAATATACATAAAGCAGTTTACCCCTGTTTACACTGGATTATCTTCCATATTGATACTTTAATTTTTACTTTTAACTGTTCTAGTACATTGGCACAGTACCTTTCTTGATATAAGGCTAATATAAATTAAACTTATACATTAAATTTATAAAATACTAGCATGATTCCGACCGTATGGTTGCTAGATATCCCTTTCAGACTAGCATAGTCGTCTAATGATGTTTAGTAATACAACTAAATGTTCAATGTTTAGAGAGGCTTATGAAATATAACGCTTGTTTTGAAATATAATGCTTGTTTTGAAGGGTTCATTTAATATTTGCTTTTTTTAGGCTTGTTCCTAGAAATCAAATTCTAGTTGATATTGAAATTCAGGTTGATGTACCATTCCAAGTATGTGCTTATAACAAGATTTTCCATTATTCTGTATACTTACATAACAGTTGTAAAAATATCCTCCAGCACAATATATTGGAGCCCATAAAAATATCTATGATTAAGGAGCTCAGCCAGTAATTCTACCTTATATAGTTGTAACATTTTGTAATTGTATTTAGGCCTAGCTAAATAAAATTATTTGTTTTTTTATTTTACTTGATTTGATGTTACAGTTATTAATGTATTATCTACGGTATACCGTATCAAATTTAGCTAAAGCAAACATACATTCTTGTATGAATAATAAAATTCAAACTGGCCATTAAATTCCACACTTTATATATACCGTACCGGTACTGCCTTTGTATATGACCATTTTACCTTCAACACAGTGCTCATCTACCTATATTTTATTTCATGATATTTACATTTTAAGGCTACAGCACAATTATGCAATACGGTACGGTAGACACATTCAGAATACTCAGTATTCAAGCAGTATTTATGCAACACATTTGTTCCCAGTGGCTTTTAATCATTAGTCATTTCGGTCTGTTGCTGTGTGCTCTTTTTAACTGTGGTTATGTATATATTATGCATGAGTGTGTGTGGTTTGTTGAATCTGAGTTTGTGGGCAGTTTCAGAGAAAGGGAAGATGAGTTATGTAGTGTTGTTTCTTGCGGGGGTTGAGGGTGGAGGGGGGCAATCCTCGGACATTTTTAAAGCAGGAATTACACTCCTATTCATCGTTTATTTTTCTGGAAGATATTTCAAGTTTACGTTTAAATAAATCTATAATTATTTAATGATCGGTTATTCTAAGAGTTTTAGCAGATTTATCATATACCCGTCAGGAACTCCCAGCGGACTATCCCTTATTCTTCAACAATACAAAAATCAATCCTTCATCTTCTCTCAATATTTTTGGTGTCTCTTTTTCTTCTGCTCTCAGTTGGAAGAACCATATTACCAGTCTTGCTAAGGCAGCCTCCCAGAAGCTGGGTGTGCTCAACCGCCTTAGGGGGTTCTTTCCCCCTGCACAGCTTCTTGCTCTGTACAGGGGCATAGTGTGTCCTTGTATTGAGTGTTGTTCACATGTGTGGGGAGATTCCTCTCACACCGCTCTCCTAGACAAAGTTAAAAGGAAGGCCTTTCGTATCATTAACTCCCGTCCACTCACCAACTCTCTGCAATCTCTCTCTCTCCGCCGTAATGTTGCATCTCTCTCGCTGTTCTATCGCTACTATAATAATCAGTGTTCCTCAGAGCTTTCCCAGTTGTTACGACCGGCACTACGAAATAAACAAGGGCATTTAATAATGGACTAGATGATAGGCTATATCTGCAACAACGGCACGCTAATTCCAAAACCCTCGAACTATTACGCCGGTGAACAAAACACTTAAACCCTCCAGAGTTAATCTCCTGGATAACGGGGTATCAATTAACTGGGGTTTAGTGCACTTCTACAAAGGCTTTCCGGTGATGGCAAAGCCTACTCACAACAGGAGTACTTTACGTAAATAAAATGCTCTTAAGTAATAACAATGCTTGAATAAAATATAACAAGATTTAATAAAGAAATATATGCTTACGTTAACTTTAGTGTGAGTCTGTAATCAACACTAAACTCTTCAATGCTCTATGAAAACATTGAAAGTCTAGTCCTACAGCAATCAGATATGAAATCTTCTGGAAACGTCTGATGCTCTAAGATGCTCGTTAATATAGAACCAAAATAATGCAGGGGCAGGACACCAAAGCGTGTATCTTAAATACACCAATAAGTAGGATACATATATACAACAAGGGTGTGCAACAACTCTGTGACAGCACTAATAATAGCCACTCAAAACAGTACTTCCTTAGCCAAAGTAACAGCCATACTGGGTTGTGCGCCAAGCATCAACCTAGGCTAAAATAATACGTGAATTCCTAAAGCATACACAGATAAAGTTAATAAACACAATGCTGTCTTTATTACTAATAAAGTCTAGCAGCGGCATAAAAGGTACCAGGAGGCTAGGCAGAGCGCAAGCATGCTCGTAGCCTACTGTCTCCCCTTGAACAGATTTCCCTTATGTTACGTTAATTGACTAGGAGGCTCTCTTGGTAAGTCCAGATCTCAAGTATCTGATCTTGCCCTGGCGCTCCACAAAGGTCAACACAAAGAGGTAGCGAGCATACGAGCAAGAGTAGGCAAAAGCCCTTCGCTCGTATACTGCTACACTCGCAAAGGAAAAATATGCACAAAGGTTACAGGCACCTAGCTCAGTCGAAGTCGTATAGGCTTTGACTCGCCATATACGTAACTCAGACAACGACTAAAGATACCTTCCACTGTCTAGCATTAAATAGTAGCAAAGAACAACTCAATAATTAGAAGCACCCAATGATAATATGACTCATGTGACTATGACTAATAATCCCTAAAGCTAGTGCAAAACATATATGTGAGAACTGGTGCTGGTAATACGACTGGCCGACTATGGAAGTCGTATGCAGAACCAGAAGGGATAAGTAATTGAATAAAGATGAGAAGTAATGGAAAAGAAGAAGTTCAGAGAGAGAAACAGTATAGGGGGTTAGATTGGGGGACAGATTGCAAGGGACGTCTAGTACCAAGCACGCTATGCCAAGCTCTGCAGGAGAAGCACGGCGGGGCCCCCAGCACCAAGACTAGGACAGCGGCACCCAATCACAGACCACTACGTCATGAAATGCAGGCGTCCTTAGGACGCGCCAAGCGCACCAGCCAATCAAGGGCCTGGGAAAGCCCGCGCGAGCGAGGGAGGCAAACGTACATACACACGCACATATTACTACCTCTCTGCCTCCTTCGCTCTTTCTCTTTAACTTCACACTGCATATCTTATACTCTATGACTGATATAAAATACTTCCATGTGTCACAGACAAGAATAAAGACCAGCACTGATCTGGCTGTGACTACATGAATACTAGGAAAGAAAGAACATCGTTCTACGATTATTATAGCCCATTCCACTGCCCTGGCGAGCGCTAGCAAGTACGAGCACATTCTGGCAAGCTGGCCAGCGTAACACAGTGTATACCACCTCCTTTACGTAGGGCACGTGGTACCCGTCTTGCAACTCAATCCCACCCCTACTCTGTGCAACTCTCCAACCCAAGAGTGAAACGTTACTCTCAAACTTTCTTCTACTCAACAGCTGAGCTCTGGAACTCTCTCCCAGAATCAGTCTTTCCCTCTTCTTATGACTTAAATTGCTTCAAACTCTGTGTATCCAGGCATTTTGGCTCGAACGTCCCTTGATTTTGGCCCTGTCACTCTTTCAACTATGGGGAGGCACTCGTTATAGGCAGTTCTGCCTTTTGCCTCCCTCAATCACATAGAAAACAAATATATATTATTTGTTTAAGATTGTATAGCTTTCACATAAAAAGAAATACTAAGCCGTCATAATTGAGTGTAAGCTTCTCAGTTCATATGTGTTTTAAATAATAATTATACAATGGTTACATTTCAGCTTCACAGCCCAAATATGTTTTAGACATTAGTTACAATAGCATTTCTTGGACACAAGAATTATATGCACATGCAACGTTGTACTGTATATTCCATTGTCCAGGGTCCTTATGATTATGTCTTTAACCTTTAAAGCGCGAAGCTATTGTATTTGAAACGTCCCGCCAGACGAAGGTATTTTGGTTCATTCATGACAAAAATCGTCATATTTGCCATATACAGGGTATATCATAATTATTTATCCATATGCGCCTATTTTACTTTTAACCCATTGAGCACCAGCTGATATATAATAAATGTACAACGTGGGACCAGCAGGTTTTCATTTTTTTCTTTCTGATAACATATGGGATAGGTTTGTAATAAAGAAAAAAACACCAAAAACACTCATTTAGGGGTCCTGCGGGGCGGCGGAAAGTCGCAATTAGCATGGGGAAAGGGGTAGGCAAAATACTGGAAAGTTACTCCCGCACGCACCTACACATAGCCGGCTAGACTTGGAGGGTTCCCAACCATCGGTATTGTTGTGTGGGATACTAAGGCAGTTCCCATACAAATCTGAACCCTCTTGGTGCCATAGGACAAGAGTAATCAACGTGAACGCAACCATTGCGTCGCTGGGGTTTAGCATTACATACATAGGCGATGCATAACGTGCATCGTTGGTACTCAAGGGGTTAGTATGAACTTAAGAACATTGAAAAGTAATACAAATAAGTGGTAACAGCAATTGGCTAGTGAAAATCGTATATTTTTAGCCCCGCGGTCGTAATCTGACCCAGACCGGCGAGAGAGACACACCCTCCCCCTCTCATGTCTCACATGGTACTGAGAAACAAGTGGAGGTCTGACACTGGCTTAGAGGGTCGGAGAAACACTCCCCCATCCTACCCCTCTCTCCCAGCCGTCCTTGCACAAAAATACCGGATAATTGAGGCGGGGGGAAGGAGGGGAAGATGGGAGGGGGGGGGGGAACATGTGGAGGAGTGATAGGAGGTATGGAGGGGAATTATCTCACTTAATCACATATTGCTTTGTTTTCAGTGTCAGTGGGGTGTTTTAAAGGGCATTTTGTATGCCTAAACTCTTATGAGTCCCGGCGTCTTCGCCCAGTAAAACCTCTTAACCCATTGAGACCCAGCGTCGCACGTAATGCGTCGGCAGTTTGTTATCACCAACTCCCAGCGATGCATCACGTGCGTCCGGCATATTAAAATCATTTACGTGGCTCGTAAGGTAGGAAATGGCGTGAGAATAGGAGGGGGAGGTACCGTAGTGTGTGTGGGAGCTGGGCCGGTAAGTGTTAGCGGGCCAAGACAGCCGCGCGGCCGGTGGTGGTGGGCTTAGTGGGGATACTTTACACCCTTAGTTCACCGCCACTTTGAACCTTCATTACTCCGGTCGTATGGGAGGTAGAGGCTTGAGATTTATGTGAGACACTCCTTAGGATGTATGCCGTACAATGCCATACTCAGTTTTCACCCTAGTGCTCCCGGGCGGGTGGTCATGCGGGGGAGACGAACTTTCGACCCCCCCCCCCCCGCCCCCCAAATGACCGAGGTGATTTTTTTTTCTTCATTTCTCACCATTCTCTTCCATTTTGGCTCAACAAATTTTTTTGAGGCTCCCCCCACCCACCCCCCACCCCCCAAAAAAATATCCGAGGTGATTTTTTTATTTTTTTTTTCATTTCTCATCCTTTTCTTCCATTTTAGCAAACAAAAACAAAAGAAGTGAAAATGGCTTGGGACTGGGGTGAACAAAATATTATAACTAGCTGGGGCTCAACGGGTTAAGAGTCCTGGCGCCTTTCCCGTGTTAAGAAAATTTGAGGTGAACCCATGCATCTCAGGCTGTTATTTTTACATTGTGCATGTGTATCAAGGTGGCTCAGCTGATAGTAGTGCATTTACATTAACAATCTGTGTATTATGTTAAATAATGGTGCATACCAGTAATAATGTTATTAATGCTTGTATTTGCTAAGTTTAATAGTTTGAGCATATATTTTGAGATAAATACATTCTCATAAACATCCTTTTGATCTAAATGCTCACAGAGATCTATGTAAAGAGCACTATATCATTAAACCATAAGTTTTTTCGGAGGAATTACTTGGAGATTGTACAATAATTAGACCCATACTGTATATATGATATTATATACAATCATCTTGTGGTAGCCAAAATACAGGTAGTTGATTTGTCTTGAAGTAGGTACTCGAGAGCCTTAAACTAAGCAAAAAACATATTGTAAAATAATAGCAAAGCATAAATAAAAGCCATCACAACTTCACAAGGAAAGGGGACATTATTTCATAAACTGAAGTTTCGATTCCAACTAAATATTGTGTTTCAAGTACACCTCTTGACAATCTGTACACACGGAATACCATTTATCTTGTTAATGTATCCGGTAGAAGACATACATATACATACTGAAAGATAAACATGTATCAGAACTTACAGATACAAATAATACTTACATGAATGCAATTGGTAGCCAGGCTGAGAGGCAAACGTTCAGTCAGAAACAGACACTCACATTGACAAAAGCCCACATAAATAAACAAACTCAGACACGTGCAAGCTTCCATATACTTCCTTATACAAATATTTGAATCAAAATATAAGTTCTATATTCAAAGGGCTATAATTATGATTCCATGAAAGAAGCACTTGACACTTATCCTAAAATATGTGTAGGCGCAAACACAACACAAGAACGATAGAGAGAGAGAGAGAGAGAGAGAGAGAGAGAGAGAGAGAGAGAGAGAGAGAGAGAGAGAGAGAGAGAGAGAGAGGGGGGGGGGGCACTGTCCTTTTAAGCGAGAGGTGGGATAATGAAAGACTTGGGAGCCTTGAAATATTTAGAAGGTCTCGTTTTATGTAGAGGCAGAGTATATTTAGAAAGTCAATTTAGAAACACCTGCAATATTCAGAAAACCTTGAAATACTTGGAAGCTTGATATATAAATATTTTGAACCATAATTTCTTATTTATAAAGCCTTGACATATTTGAAGAGTTTGAGTAGCCTACATATTCGAAAGTCTTGTGATGCTTTGAGAGTTTTGAAATATTTGTAAAGGTATGAACTATTTAGAGGCTTAAAATATTTAGAAAGTATGAACATCTTTAGTGAGCGTACCATTATTTTGAAATATATATTTGTTTTTAATTTTAAAGGCTTGTAATTATTTAACATCATTGACCTATATTGAAAGTTTTCAAATATTTACAACCAAAACAATACTAAACAGCTATGTTATTTTGTAAAGATTATTGAATAGTGTATTACATGGTGGGCTTGCTTTAACTTTACGCTTCTTCAGGAAAAAACATTGTTACTTGAAAACAAAGCTACCGGTAACTATATTTCTGGGTAACCTACAATTATTTGGACTAGAATGCACTATATAACAGTGGTTTCTCAAGATAGCCACTGATTTAATAATTTTGAAAGCATAATTAGTAATAATTTGAAGATTATATATTGGATTTTTTTTTTACCATCAAATCAAATCTAGTTGATAATATACTGGTACTTCGTCAGTGTGTAGACATTTCAAGAGAAAGAGAGTGTTCAAATTACTATATAGTTAAAATTACGTGGTGATTACACAGTATATGCCAGTTTTATAAATCGCATGCATTTATATTGCACACATAATTTGCATAGCGTAGTATCGGTACTTAACCTGTAACCCTTAGTAACGCGGACAAGTAGTAAGGGGGGTTTCTGTAGAGTCATGTTTGCAATATAGAAAACATAAATAAAATACAAAAAATAAAACAAATTTCATGCTGGTACATATACCAGTAACAAGTTTTAAATGATTGACATAATATAGGTAGTCAGTAGCCAATCCCGCACTCCCTTAACCCATAAATGACAACCCTCCTCAATAGAGGTTTTTCTTGTGCACTGGGACCGTCTTCAATAGATCCAGAGCATAAACAAACCTTAGAAAACACTCAAAACAAAGCAATTTGTGATTAGGTGAGATAATTCCCCTCCATTACTTTTCTACCACTCCTACATATGTGTCCCCCCCCCATCCCCTCCTTGTCCCCCCTCCTCAATTATCAGCTATTTTTCCTCATATTCCTCCTTTTATCGGGTAATTTTTGGCGCAAATTTCCCTCTCCCGGTCTCTTTAATACGGGTGAGGCAGCTAGAGATCCTTGCAACACAGAGAGTTCTACTCTCACCAATCAGCAAGCAGTATTCTCCCAAGAAAACCACGGGAAAGATAAGCCATTATGTCGCACTAACACCCATCCGGGTGGATGGGACTTCCGGGTGGATGGGACTCGTTAGCCTTGGTCGGCAACTCATCTAGGGGAGACAACCTTATACAAATCCGGGTGGATGGGACTCGTCAGCCTTGGTTGGCGCTGTCTAACACTGTCTAGGGGAGTAAACCAGATAAAAATCCGTACTGCTTACCTAAGGGTAAGGCAGGTTAGTGAATGGATTAGCCGAACACCACTGTAGAAAAATAGTGCTAACAAGATACACAGAGGGCCTCTCAGTCAGACGGATCCTAAATTGAGTGGTCAATCCTGTAAGTCCTTCACTAAACTGGCTCGGGTTGTCCCTCTCACAGGGAATAGGTCCGCTTGGGGGCATTCTGTGTATGGCCACCCTCGTAAGGGGAGTAAGGCGTCCGGCAATAGATAGATAGACCTTTAATATGTCCACCAATCAGCGTAGACGTCTGGAGTCTGCCGACATTCTAACTCAGCCGCATAAAAAGCTACTAAGTTATAACTCGCCCTCATTCACTCTCCGTATTATATATCCCGGTAAAAAGCACTCTAATACCACTGTCCTAGCCTTATACTACTGTCAGCCACCTAAAAAAGCCACTTCAAAGCTGCCGCGCACACACTGGTAACTCCGCCCGGTCTTCTCCACCCATCAGCATGCCACCTGCCGTGAGGCGCGGGTATTCAAAGAGTGGGGCGGGGCCGGAGGAGCCAGACCGTAACACGGAGAAGTCAAGAAAATATCTCTCTAAAGGCACTACCCACAAGCCTACCATCCTTCCCAGCCACTATGGGGGATAATGGAAAAGATACTACCTTGCCAGTTTAATGGGATAGAAGCAGCATATAATATAGTTAAGGAGAATATCAAATGACCAGCCTCTGCGCAAGTACACCTGAGGTATCCAGTAGCGTGTACCCATATAGCACGTTCACACACCACATCCCAAGCCATTAAGAACTGGAACCAGGTGATGAATGGAACAGAAGAGTTTGGCAGAGTGTATTGGCCGGTGCTGAGATGGTAGAAGCCGGGGGAAGAAGAAAGAAGAAACTGATCAATCAAATATACTTTTATTACCTGAGTAGAGAGAGAGAGAGAATATTCTTGACTGGCCAACCTTACTCACTATATAATTAATGTGCCTTATTGGGCAGACATTTTCCAAAAAAGAGATAGACAATTGATGCAATAAATATTGCATCAAATATTTAACGTAGAAATACCTGCAATCTATGCGGGCTTGATAAATAAGGTTGTGTTAGTGAAACTTAGCTGGAGTAACAGTTAGGAAAGGGAGTCAAGCCTCCCCATTTGGAAACTTTCTGTAAAAAGGAAACTATTAATAATTTATAGATATAAGCTCGTAGAAGCATGTTATCGATTGTGCGTAATGTCTATCCATAAGAAGACCGAAGTCAAAGTAAGTCAAACTCTGAATATCGACCGTACAGATAGGTTGTAATGGGAATTTATACTACTGAAGGACAAGTTATACTGTATTGTCGTAAGTATTCAAACCCTTCTGGTTTGAACGTATTTCAGCCAGGATCGAGAAACATTAACTACAAGGAAAATTAATTGCCTTTGAGTTTATTTAATAAAGTACATACCCGGTACTTCCGAACAACTGTCAAATAATTTATGAATTATATACTACACATATAATAAGCGCCAGCCAATAGCATGCATTCTAGCATTTGGAACACCTTTCATTCACCAGCCCATCAAATCATTGGGTTCACCTCGGATGCTACACATATGCCATGATGACTTCACATCAACATCTGTGATGAAGACCTTCATGTTTGTCATTTAAAAAGGTACAAAGACCTTTGTCTTGTCTCCCGAACAACTTCCTCTCATTTGCTATTTCTTTTGCTTCATTCTTTTACTTTTCACACTTTGACACACATTAAGACACCATAGCATGTTATCTTCTATCTTCCACTATTCTGACTTTCATTCTTTTTACAACGATACTCTTTCCTCAGTCATTTTAGTCCTAGGGCCATAACATCTTAGAACACTTTCTTCTACCTTTTGATCAACATAATTCCTAATGCCACATGCCTCCCTTATGTTCACACTACTTACTCTGTCTGTTCTTCGTGCTACAATGGCATTTCTTAGTAAGATAATATTAATTGTTCTTACAAGTGGCTTTTCAGTATTTTGCCATACCATAGATTCGCACCTATGCATCAGTGTTGGCACTAACACACCTCATGTAATCCTCTTACTGCTTCCATACTTAAGCTCATTCTTTTGATTAGGACTTTCATCGTTCCAGCTACCTTTCATCCATGTGTTACTCTGTTTTCTCTGAGAAAAAAGGAAAATGTGCAAGAGAAGGCTCCTGCACATTTTCCTCTTTTCTCAGTCATGGTTCCAAGATAAATACACTATTTTAGTTATTCTCCACTAACCATAACATTACAATCATGTTCTCCTTCCCTTTTTACTACCATCACTTTAGTTATAGTCACATTTACATTCAGACCTCGTCTTTCACATACTTCCACAAATATCGCCACCAACTGGCGTAAGTCATACTTGCACTCATTCTGTTACTCCCTCTCCTCCTGTTCTGTCCTTTACTTCCCTCATTACCCCATCCATGTATATATTTAACAACCAGGGTGACATCACACATCCCTGTCTCACTCCATTGACTTAGCGTGCCATTATTCTTAGATATGGTTCACTACCATTACAAAAACTTCAAGAAAATTATCTTTTAAATCATACAGCTCCAAACGTTTCCACATTCTCTCTCTATTTTCTTTGTCATATGCTTTTTCAAGATCCATATATCCCATGTATACTCTATGACTTTCTCGCATGACCTCTCTTACACTTGTCTCACTGTAAAAATCTGATACACGCATCCTCTACCACTTGGAAAACCACCCTGTTCATCACCCACTTTTCCTCCGGTAATCTCTCTCGCACTGTCAATTGCTATTCTAGCATATACCTTGCTAACCATGCTCTATGACACTTATATTCGCTGCATTCACCTTAACCTCTATACAATGGAAATATTATTCCTCTCTGCCAGTCCACTGGCACCACTCCATTTATCCAGGCTTCTGTGCATAATTTCCACAGCCATTTCATTATTGTCTCACCTCCATTTTTCTACTTACACTCTCAATATATTCCCTCTTGTTACATGTTTCTCACGTGGCATATCTAACAGACTTCTTTCTATGACAATTGCCATGTTTCCATTTCCATTAATTATTCTTTCAAAATATTCTTTCCATCTCTTCCTTATTAGCTCTTCATCTGTAATCACATTCCCTCTTTCATCTTCACATTCATACATTTCAAACCACATTTATGACCTTACTTCCAAAATATGTTATTGTTCTATGTAAAATTGTCCTTCATTCTCTTTCCCAAATCTCCATTCACTTTATATTTCTTTTCCTTACCCAGTTTCTTTACCATGCTGTTTCCCTCGTTGTACTCCCTTTTGCTTTCTTCATAATTCTTATTCTGCATCAAAACTTGCCATGTTCTTGTTTGATCTTCCACGGCGTTTTTCAGTTCTTCATCCCAACATATGCGATATTACACACATCACATACATCCTTCGTTATCTTCACCAGGCTGTCTTTCTAATTATCTCCCACACACTTTCAAAACAACAATTAATCCATTTCATATGCACTTAATTATTCTTACACCATTTTCTTATATTCTTCGGCTACATGCTGATTTGTCATGCTTTCAATATTCATGCTTTCAGTATTACATTTTCTTCTCCTACATTTGTCCCATGCTTCTCTCAGTCTCACCTTGCATAACACAATAATATGATCAGGTAGTCTTCCACTCAAGCCTCTCATTGCCTTTGTATCACTAACATCACCAATCATTCGTCTTTCTACCAACACATTATCAATAAAACTTCTGACATCCTGTCTTTCAACACTTTGATACCTTGCATATTTATGCACATCTGTGTGCTTAGGAAAATATATATACCGGTACACAATGTTCCTTCATTGCACATAACCTTCAGTCTTTTAGCTTTGTCATTTTCACCTGTTACAGCATAACCAACCATGATATCATTATCAGGACCTGTGTCAACTCTTCCATTCAAGTCACCATTAACTAACACTCTATAATCTCACTAGCATTCCATCAATCACTTAATTCAGAGTGTTTCAGTATCAGTCTTTCTCATGCATGTCACATTCGTCACAAGCTACATATGATGTCACTACTTTAAAACTTCATCTTTTCAAACTTAAACTTTACAAACTTGCACCTTGAGTTTACACATTCATAACCATTCATTCCGCATTCATTAGCAGACCAGATTCCTCTTTACCCCTTGCATTTACATCCACTCTCGCCCTTACATACTTCACACCATTCCACACTTCTGCCTCAGTTCCTTTCATTTTTGTTTCACACTTGCCAAGAACATTCAATATTCCTTTTTCTAATACATTCACTATTTTCATAAAATGAAAACTTTCTAAAAAGTGTTCAATTAAATATTCTTAAAATCTGTATCAGTTTGTGTACAAGGTGGGGTAACCCCGTCTTATTATGCACACAATAATGTGATAGTCTAAGACTTGTAATATTCATCCAATAATATACTGATATGCCCTTAGTACGTTAATGGCCTACGATTATTCAATGTACAATGTTCGTACTATCAACAAATAACATGAATAAGTAACATCTGCAAAATATTACTTAATAATTAGCCTTATATATATATATATATATATATATATATATATATATAACTATCTTTCAAAATTACTAACCACCAAAACTGAAGCGAAACAGCCTGCTAGATCAGGTGCCAATATCATTGGCCACACCCATGGGTTGACCAAACTCATAGTCCTTAATAGTCTATCTATCTATATATTGCCAGACACCATGATTCCCGAAAGCGTGACCATGAATGAAGCAACCCCAAGCACCTCTGTCTCCTGCCAGCCGACGACCCTCCTCCCAACAAACACCGTTTTCTCTCATAGGCTACCTCTCAACTCCATCCTTTCACCTCACTCTCGGGCTGCCTCTCCCTCTCTATCCCTCAACCTCACTCTCATATGCTCTCCTAAGAACACTCTCAAAAGAACAAATTTACAATATGCAACACAATCTATATAATTTGTCATGTTAGGCCCAAATTTGGCAAATGAGTTTCAATGCGGATCAATGTAAAGTACTACATATCGGATACCGGTACCGAAATGTGAAAGCAAACTATTCGATGAATGGCACTCAGCTTAAGAATGTAGACAGAGAAACCGACCTGAGAGTAACAATATCGAGTAACCTAAAACCGAGTCAACAATGTTCATAAGTTGTTAAGAAGGCAAACACAATGATTGGCTTTATGGCAGGTCATTTGAGCATAAATCCAAAGAAGTTATCCTAACTCTTTACAATTCCTTAGTCCGTCTTCTTCTGGAATACTGCGTTCAATCCTGGTACCCTTATTACCAAAAAGATATAGACAAGCTAGAACGAGTTCAACGTAGAGTTACAAAAATGATACCTAGCCTAAAGAACAAACCATATGAGGAGCGTCTTAAAGAATTAAATCCTTTAACCTAGCGCAGATTAAGAGGCGACTTAATTCAAGTGTTCAAAATCATCAAAGGCATCAACAATATGAACTGTAGTAAGTACTTCACTATCGATCAATCTAATTACACGCGGGGAAACGTTTGCAAAATTCTTGGTAAATCTTATAACTCGCACGAATCTAAGAATTTCTTCTTCAATCGAGTTGTCAACTTGTGGAATGGGCTTCCCCGAGACGTTATAGACTGCAGCACCGTTGGTTCTTTTAAACTTCGCCTAGACAAATATCTTGCATCAAACCCGCGACTGACTGCGTTTGTAAATGAATAAGTTTATTTTATTCCCCCCTCAAATTCATCAAGAATTATTGCCTATAAATATTACTAAGACGTTACTCTCTTTTTCCCAGATATACGAAAGATAACATATAACTGTGTTATGTTACTAACCCATCTGTTCCCTACTAACTTCCTAATCCTGCCACGGACATTAGTTCCCGGGCAGTAGTTCCCTTTCCAATGTTCCCTTACCCACTCTAAACCACTGTTTGGACACTTGATCCTCAGTGTTTTGGAGGACAAGCAGCCTAGAGGGGTCACTAGAGCTGTTGTTGCTTGATTTCCTTTGTACTCCTAGTCGTTATCTCGCTTCCCATACATTCCACATGGCCAAACCATCTCAAGGTGTACCTTTTCACAAATTCCAGCACATCCACACACCGCTCTCTTACTTCCTCATTCATGTGTCTATTCTTCCATGTAACTCTACATGCATTTCTCAAGTAACTCATTTCCACCCCTCTCACTTTTGATTTGTGCCTCTCCAACAACGTCCATGCTTCACTTCCGTACAGCTATGTCGGGATTACCACACTACAGTATCATGCAATGACTTTTTTACTTCCACGCTGACCACCCCATACCTTGTCACAGCTTTCCACATTCCTACACCCCTCTTCCCCTGTTGCACCCTCCCCCACACGTTATCTTCCGTTCTCCCATCTTTACTCATCACACTGCCAAAATACATAAATAAGCTGGCATTCTCTATAATCTGACCATTCAACCTCACCTCACACTCTTCTGTGACTGCATAGTTTTCAAAGACCATGACCTTGCTCTTCCCTGCATTTACCTTCAGGTTAATTTTCTCACACATTTCCAAAAATATTTACCAAAGCCTGTAACTCCCACTCATTGTCTCTCACCAAACTGTATCGTCAATAAACAGCAGTACAGGCACCTTCCTTAACCCGTACAGCCCCAGCGACGCGCCTGACGCGTCGGCGATGTATGTAACGCACAGCCCCAGAGACGCGCCTGGCGCGTTACCCTAATTGCGCCGACCGTAACCTCAGGTGTAGCCACTCAAGAGGGCTCAGATTTGTATGGGAACTGTGTACGTATCCCACGCACCCGTGCCGATGGTTGAAAACTCTCAAAGTCCACGTGCGTGCTCGTGAGCGCGCAATAACCTGGTTTTTTGGGGTAATTGCCTTCAATTTTTTACTCTTGTATAATATGTTTTCAGGGGCTCTGTAGGACCATTTTTTAAGCTTTTTGAGCGGTTTTTCGTGGTTTTTCTTCATTCCTAACCCATTCGCTATTGTTTCTGGAATAAAACCATTTTTTGAAAACCGGCCGGGTTCTGGTGAACAAACATTACAAAACTAGCCGGGGCTGGACGGGTTAATAGAAGACACCAGAGTGACAAATATATGAGTTTTTACACGAAGAGTATTATCTGTCTACTTCTATCCTGCTGTTCTTAACATTCAGCCATATTAGTGATTATTTTGCCATCAATTAATTTACTAATGTAAGATCACGATCAACTGTTCCTCGTAGATTAAGACTAGAGTGAATAAATATACCTGTGTAACTCACTCCATTGTTTTCATCCAAAAATAACAAACGAAAATTGGATATTGGCTTAAAGAATATCTAAGCAATAGTCCCGCCCACCATGCTACCCTAAAGCAACTGATACGTGTCCACACTTTACAGCACAATCTCCCTCTACATATTCTGCTAAATACCTTCCCTGGCTAAACACTCTAAATATTTGAAGGCTCACACGTTTCCCATTTTCCCACCTCTCGCTTTCAAAAGACAGTGGCTAGTTTTCGTATATCTCTCTCACTCTCTCTCTCTCTCTCTCTCTCTCTCTCTCCCATATCATAAAATCATTAGATTCGATATTAATTGCAGCTATACTATTGAGAACAAATAATGATTGGTGCCAGATTTTAAAAATGCTGATTTTGACGAACTTAGACAAGCACTGCATAACACACACTCATTGTTAGATATATTTAACGAAATATATGAGCTGTGGGAACAGTTTAAGAACATGTTTATGATGGCACAGAAAAAGTATGTACCGAAGAAAGTTAAACGAACGAATTACATTAATAACCCACCATGGTTCAACAGTGAAATCCGTAATGCAATACAAAATTGAAAATAAAAGATGCTCCAGCTTAAAAAAAAAGACTGTACTAACGACCAAAAAATGTTAAGAAACTTATTAGATCTGCTAAACGTTATTATGAAGTGGCTATAGCCAACAAAAGTACTGATAACCCAAAGCATTTATATAGCTACGTAAATAATAACAGAGAAATAAATAGCGGACTAGAGATGATCAAATATTGACAACAGACATAGATATTGCAAATACACTTAGCGAACATTTGTGTTCTGTTTTTACAAACGAAGTAAATAATAATACAAACACATAGGGCAGTAACAGCACAAGAAATAGTAGGACATTTTACTATCAGTGTAAGTGAAGTATAATGTAAATTAAATAAATTAAATGCCATCAAGACTCCGGGACCTGAAAATGTCCATAAATGGATAGTAAAACAAGTAAAAGAAGAAATATGCGAATCTCTTACCATTATCTTTAACTCATCACTATAGCAGGGTTGCGTTCCTTATGATTGAAAAACAGACAACATTACACCCGTTTACATAAAGGGTGATCAAGCCAAAGCTAGTTATTACAGACCTATAAGTTTAACTTCGGTAATAGGACAAATTCTTGAAACCATTATAGGAGATAAAATAGTTGAATATATTGAATCTAATGAATTAATAATGGACATCCAGCATGGGTTTAGGACCAGAAAGTCGTGCCTAGCAAACCTCCTCGAGTTTTATAATACATTATTTACTATTAATGACTCAACTAAGGCGCTGGACACAGTCTACCTAGATTTTCATAAGGCGTTTGACAAGGTACCTCACAACAAATTATTAGACAAGTTAGAAATGATCGGAAGAGAGGGTAATATATAGCAATGGATTAAATGCAGGCTTTCAAACAGAAAACAAAGAGATGTTATTTATTGTATAGAATCAGATTGGGTGCCTGTTACCAGCAGTGTGCCTCAAGGATCGGTCCTTGGTCCGGTTTTATTCATCATAATTACAGTATATAAATTATATTGTTGTAGGTCTGAATAATTGTATCTCCAAATTTGCTGACGATACAAACATAGGGAAAATAGTCTTGAATGAGGAAGACAGAAATAGCCAACAGTCCGACTTAAGAAAAATGGTGGATTGGTCAGAAAAGTGGCAAATGCCCTTTAATGTTGACAAATGTCAAATTTTGCACATTGGTTCAAAAAACAAAAAAGTATGATTATCAAGTGAAAGGCCAACCAATAATAGAAGACTCTAAGGTTAAAGATATCGGGGTTATAATATCAGACAACCTACAATCCTCAGAGCAATGTGCGGCTGCGGCAAAGAAAGCTAACAAAGCCTTGGGATTTATGAAACGAGTTTTTACCTATAAAAACGGAAACAATATTTTGCCGTTATTAAAAAGCATTGTTAGACCCCATCTTGAATATGGTATTCAGTTCTGGTCCCCGTATCTCAAGAAACACATTACAAAACTTGAATCTGTGCAGCGTAGAGCAACTAAACTAATTTCCTCTCTGAAAACAAAACAAAAAACAATTCATATTATGAGAGATTAAAGAAACTCAATTTGCTCTCGCTAAAGAAGAGATGGTTGCGAGGCCAACTTATCGAGTGTTTTAAGATACTTAAAGGATTTGACAGAGTAGATATCAGTGCACTGTTCACGATTAATAACAATGCTACAACCCAAGGTAATGGAATTAAATTAGTTAGACAAAAGGCACGCCTAGATGTGACACAATTTTTTTCTCACATAGAGTGTGGTTGAAGAATGGAATAATTTACCAAGGGAGGTGGTCGACATTAATTCAATTGATACGTTTAAGAAAAGACTGGACGCTCACCTGATAAAGATTGGATTAATATGAATTAATCAGTAGGCATGTGTAATTTCCCTTTCAAACTAATTTCTTTCTATACGCTATAAAAACTTTCCTTGTGGGCATTTCCTGATCCATAAGGTTACTTCATCCTATTCTCCTGTACGGCTTTTTAGCTGGAGGGAACGGAGGGTGGGAAGAGAGCCTTCTACTTCACTGTCCAATCTTCCACTATAAACTGTTCCTGTCTAGTAGTATTAAGGCCGGACCACTTAGTTGAGACCGCAAGGTCTGTGTAGTCTGAGTATATGTGTAACTCAGCTGTGTAACTCTCTCTCTCTCTTTCAACACCTCGTCCTTATTTTTCGCTTTCAGTTGCTCTTACTAATTACCTCGGTTCAGGCTGCTGTGTGTTTGCATACTCTGGTCCTAATTGTAGGCCTTTGAAGATTTATTTTTTAAGTTGAATTATTACTGTACGGGTATGTAATGTGCATGAGAGTACGTTAGAAGGAATATTGTTCTGCTTGCTTCCGACCAAAGTTAAAGTCAAAGTATTTATTAGCCAAAATAAGGTTACAAATTAAAATTAAAATTCAATAATATAATTAGCCCGAAAGAACATATACTGCATATGTATATACAACATATTTTGAGATACATAGTTAACATCAAGTAGGGTTGAGCCTTTGTAATGAAAACCTTTTTTTAAGCTATTTTTGTTTGGTTTATACCATATCGCTAGTCAGAGCATATGAACATTATTTAAGAGTAAACAAACATGGACCTGAATATTCTTGTAAACATAGACATTTATACGCATACCGTATACACACTCCCAACATATAGATAATTCCTTCACAATGTTTAGATCCTTGTAATGATTCGAAGCAGAACAGCACACCACACAAGATACTTTGAGCACACACACACACACACACACAAACACACAAACCCTACTTATTGGCGCTCACATGCTCTCAACAACATCCTATCAAACATCGCAAACTCAGATTATTTTACATTAACAGCTATAGCTATTCTATTTTACATTAACAGCTATAGCTATTCTATTTTACATTAACAGCTATAGCTATTGTATTTTACATTAACAGCTATAGCTATTCTATTTTACATTAACAGCTATAGCTATTCTATTTTACATTAACAGCTATAGCTATTCTATTTTACATTAACAGCTATAGCTATTCTATTTTACATTAACAGCTATAGCTATTCTATTTTACATTAACAGCTATAGCTATTCTATTTTACATTAACAGCTATAGCTATTCTATTTTACATTAACAGCTATAGCTATTCTATTTTACATTAACAGCTATAGCTATTCTATTTTACATTAACAGCTATAGCTATTCTATTTTACATTAACAGCTATAACTATTCTATTTTACATTAACAGCTATAGCTATTCTATTTTCAATTAATATTTATTTTGTTTCTGATACTTTAAGTGACACTTTATTAGATATTGATCTTAAATTATGTGGAATCATTACATCTTATAATATCCCGTATATAATACAAATCGATTGCCTTGGTCTATTCGTGGTTTGGGGGGTGGAGACTGTGAGCAATATCTGGTATTTATGTTGTGAAAATCTGAAGCAAATCTGAAAGGAATAATTGATTGAGATGCGAGTTGATTATGGACACATTTTAACCCCTTGAGCCTCACCTAAGTTATTACTGTTTGACACCCAGAACCCAGGCGATTTTTGTGTTTTTATTTTTGTGTATTTCTTTGTTTTTGCTGAAAAGACATGGAATTGAATGGGTTAGTAATGAAAGATTACATTCATAAAACCTCTCACCAGGCTCATCTGGGGTTCCTGTGGGGGGAAGGGGGGGTGGGGATCACCATCACCACTGGGTGCCACGCACCTCTTAAAAACTCCCGGGCCTGCAGCTGACGGCTGGGTTGGTGAGTGTGGCTGATGTACGATGCCTCCAGTTTTCAAGTGAGACTCATTTACACCACCCGAGCATCATGTGTGCCTCCACAGTGTGTAAAATAACCATTAGTATCACTGAATGTCATTGAAAGTGTAGGTAGTGTTATAAGTGCGTAAAGTCCAGTGTTGTAAATGCTGGTGAGTGGCAAGCCTTGCGTGCGTTATGGTTTCCATGGTGACGGGCAGCCATCTTGTCTCCAAACCATAACAAAAAGCACGGACAAACACACGATCAGCTGACTGGCTGCCACACCTCCCACCCGCTTTCTGTAGTCATTCTCCGTCTCCTCCGATCACTCACCCCACTTATTGTTGTAGTTACTTATCGAATATTTTATAGTGCACTATCACTTTCACACAATGTGTTAGGCACTTTTGCCTTAGAATTATCTTTACACATTATATTTTTGTACTGTTCACTCGCTTTTTGCGTCATTTATCGCAGTCTTTACAAACATAGTTTTATAAGTATAGAAAATATTTACAGGTCCGTCACTGTTGCATGTATATTTTAGTGTTTCTATCACTTACACATTGTGTTCGGCACTTTGTACTTAGAATATAATTATTAACACTTTGTTTTTTTACACACAGTCTCCACTCGTGTTAGCATTTTTTATTGCAGTACTCACACACACTGTTTTAGAAGTAATCAAGGGTGTGATATTCCCTGAAGCATCTTGGTAAACAGAGCGCAACATCAATGTCTAGGCATAAGTACCTGGTTTCTGTTCTGCTTGCGGTCGTCTGTGTCATATTCCGGCACACATGCCATCGTCTGTAGGGTTTTTCCTTGTTAGCGGTGGGAGGCACGTAGTCCGGGAAGTGACGTTTAGTAAGTCTGGCAATCTCCTCTGCTGCTGGTTGTCGATGTGCGGGGACGTGGGCAAGTTATACTCTTGCCTAATGACTCCCTTGACAACTCGAAGCAGAAGTTCTCCATTGTTTCTTGGTGGCCGGTGATTGGAGGATGTGGCAGTTGTACAGGGTTTTATCGAGGAGTAGGAAGAATAACTTCTTATACCACCTCATCGTCTTCCTCGCACACTCGACTGACGAGATGACAGCGTCTGACTTTGTCCACCAGACGCATGTTGATGTTGTAATCGTAGATGGCCAAAGGTTTCTTGACTTGTTCACCTGTTCACCTGCTCGGGCATGACGGTGCCACACACTCCTGTATTGCGGCTATGCAGGTACTTGGCAAGGGAGGGGCTGGTGTACCGGTACCAGTTATCGAGGTACATTATGTGGCCCTTGTCGAATTAGTTCTCCAACATGGTGATGACGACGGCCCCAGAAATCCTATATGTCCTCGATTCAACCAGTTCCGTTTATTTGCCCATATACAGAATGATGTCCTGGATGTAGCCGGTGTGACAGTCACACATCACGAACAATTTCATGTCAGAGTCACTCACACCACGGTGTGAGGGGGCCGGCGAGAGCTTGGGCGGTCAGGCATGTTGTATTACTTGAGAGGCAAAATGTGTACTGGCGTGAGATGGCGTCCCTCACCCCCGAACCACCCCACACCCGCACGGTGGTACTTGGAGGGTTGCCAAGTATTGCTATTCTTGCGTGGTATCCTAAAATACTTTCCATACCAATATGAACCCTGTATGCCCCCTATAACAGGGATAAATAAGGGCGATGATAGCCGTCGAGACATGTTCGACGCTGGGGCTGAGCGCTACATACATAGCCATCGAGACATGTTCGACGCAGTGGCTGGAGGGTTTAATAGTTCAATTTTATAGACATCATTAAATTTAAGTAAAGGATCAGTATGATCATAGTAACAGGCACATGAGATTAGGCGTATAATCTTTTCTGTAAAATATCCAATGGATGTAGAACAGACTCTCTGCAATCTCTCTCTCTTCGCCGCAATGTTACATCTCTCGTTATGCTATCGCTACTACAATAATCAGTGTTCATCGGAGCTTTCCCAGTGTATACCACCTCCTCTACGTAGGGTACGTAGTACCCGCCTTGCAACATAACCCCCCCCCCTACTCTGTGCAACTCTCCAACCCAAGAGTGAAACGCTATTCTCAGACTTTCTTCTATTCAACTGCTGAGCTCTGGAACTCTCTCCCAGAATCAGTCTTTTCCTCTTCCTATGACTTAAATTGCTTCAAACTCCGTGTGTCCAGGCATTTTAGCTCGAACGTCCCTTGATTTTGGCCCTGTCACTCTTTCAAAACTGGGGGAGGCACTCGCTACAGTCAGTTATGCCTTCTGTCTCCCTCATTCACATCGAGAAAAAACACTTGTCGACAGTTGCACCCCAGACAATAGAACAGTATTGATAATACGGGTAGAGTTGACTATAATATAAGGTGATGAGCATATATGTTGGTATCATTTACGATATTTCATAGATCATTCCCTCTGATTTTGATTCCTTACCAAATATGTACCGTACTGAAAGTGCATTATCCAGTCTATTTCTTATCAATGATACATTCCAGATATTTAGTAGTGTAATCCCTTTCCATTGAGATACGCTTCTTCTTAATTACAGTATTTTCTGCAGTGATTTGGTTTCCTGAAAATATCATATATTGAGTCTTTGCGGTAATTAGTGATAATATATTTGCTGCTAACCGCCTGGTGATTTTCTTTGGTTCAATGTTAACATTATTCATTTATAGTATAAGGCTTTGACCTGATTGAAGGATACTTGTATCGTCTGCAAATCATTTTAATTCAAAGCGATTAGAAGATTGAATTAAATCATTAAAATAAATATGAAAAAAGGAAGGGCCCAAGTGTAGATCCTTGGGGCAGACCAGTTGGCACTATATCCTTGTCAGAGATATGACCATTGACTATTGTATATTGATAACTATTTGTAAGATAACTTTGGAACCAACCATGTGCTTTATTTTAAATTACATAATGTTTTAATTTCTTAAGAACAATTTTATGATTTATATTATGAAAGGCCTTATGTAGATCCAAAAATATACCAATAATTATGTGTCCCTTATCAAGTGTTTTGAGTATGTTAACCCTATCAGTGCGGGCATATTTCCGTTATATTAGGGTTCATTCAGGTACTCCTGATTGTATAAGCAAGTGCCTGAATGAAATGAAATGTTTGCAGCAAAAAAATAAAAGAAAATGGCTTCAAAATGAAACCAAAACGAGCTTTGTAGCACATTGGGTTCACCCGTAGCATTACTACAGACATTGGCAATATTTGCTAATAACTAGCAATGTCGCGCTGCATTTGTCTTTGGCAACACTAAATATATCTCGCGAGACATGGGGTGAGAGTCTCAGTGCTGCGGCAGACAAGCCGGAGAGCGGACGAGGGCCTGCCACACTCTGGTTCACTCGTACTCGTCTCCACAGGCTTTAATGGGCTTTAAATTGCAGGAAGTTGCCAGAATGCACCTGTACGGTTCCCGCAGTGAAAGGGTTGATAGGCATTTTTATTATAGCTTCTTGTGGTGAAGAATTTCTTTGGAATAAATAATTATCGATATTAAAACGTCTTGTTCTTCGAAAAACTTAGTGAGACGGTTGTAATCTAATCGTTAAAATTTTCTACTTATTGTGGTCAGAAGAAAAAGACCTGACACTGAATTCCACCTTGATATATAGACATAACCTTTGAAATCTTAAGTTCATCGGGGAACATCCCCTTTTAAAATGATAAAATTATAAGGTTTCATAATATAGGGGGTGGGGGGGGGGGGGGGGATGGCTTCTTTTGTAATCATTACATGTACGGTACATCGTCGTGACTACTACTTGATTTTTTTAGATGGTTAATGACATAATTTACCTTGTTGGATGATGTTGGTGTAAATTTAAAAGTAGGATTATTTCCAGATAAGTATTGATTGAGTGGTGTTTGACATTCTGGTAACGAGTCTGCTAATCGTTTATAGTCCATGAGCCAAGACCCGAATTTTGGGATATCGGTACCACCCGGGGTGACTAATTCTCTTAGGTGTTTTTAGCTTGCTACATGTCTCTAGTTTATGTTTTGATATGATAGCCCTTGCACATTGGTAGCTTAATGGTCGTTATCACTTCTTGAATAGACATACCCTACCGAAAATTCCGAAATTTTTTAAAATGTCAAATTTGGGGACAGGAATGCCTAAATGTCAACAAAATGCATATAGTAATTGTCACATTTAATACAAGTCCTGTAAATACACACTAAGCATGCCATGGGCTTGTACATACTATTATGGCAAATTACTACTCCTAAATATCATCTACGTCAGACTCGGAATCTGACTGTTGTGCCACCGGCTCTTCTTCAATAGCCTTGTTCTGACATGTCTGTAACCTGCACATGTCCGTGCATTTTAGACCATTGCTGAGGCAAGTACACTTAGGGAGTTCGCATGACCGCACACACTTGCAAGACAGTAGCTGCATAACAGCATCTGGTGCTGGTGAGCCTCGCATCCAGTTGACGGCAAGCTTACCGTCCTCATCTGTCATCCAACCGCAGTCTGTTGGGTTCGCATCAAATGGCTGGCACTGAAGACTTCTCCTCCAGATCGCAGCCTGGTAGTTTGCACGCAGTGCATGCATGAAGAGGCAGCCCTCACAAGGAGGGAGTTGACTTGACTCTACCTCTCCACGTCTTGCACAGAACAGCTCATACCGAAGCTTGTTTACCTTAGTTGTGTGGGTAGATGGTAGGTACATGTGGCAGGTGATTTCCTGTAGCTTCTCAAAGAGTTCAGGAGACACTTCCCATGAGCGTCCAAGTTCGTGAAAAGCATGCTGGTATGTCTTGTCCATCTTCACCTGCTTGAGTGTCGTCATCTTCCCTCGGCCAGCGAATGCACTGACGCACTTGAATGCACTTGAGCTTCTCCCTGTGCTGTGGTGCCTTCCATTCTTCTACCAAGAACTTGATAAGACTTGCCTTGTTGGAGGAACTACCGAGTAACTTTCTCCACTGCTGGATGTTGTGCCCAGGTTGAATGTTCTTGAAATGAATTCCTGTGCCTGCACTTCTTTTGGCTCGTTCTGCATCCTTGATGGATGTCTCCTTGTAGATATCAAACACAACATCAATGCGCCTGCTCTTAGCACCTTCATGAACAGCGTGACTCAGTGCTGTACCTGCAAGCTGTGAAAAAGTTTTGTCGTTTCCCTTCAGTTTGTGGACCAGGCTCATCCCATCAATTATGGTAGCAGAGGGCTCGGGTATCACTTCTGCAGGAGAAACATTCCTCTCTAACTCCTTTGCGAGGGCAGCCTTGTTGGTCTTGCGGAGAGACCCATCACCGCTGGCAAGTGCCCAAGGCAAAGGCCCCAGGGGATGAGCCAAGACATCACTCATTTTGAGCTTTCTGTTCTCGGCAACAAGGATCATCTGGCCAAATAGGTTCCTGTCAGCCTTTAAGATAACCTCCTTGGCATGGTCTTGTGAGCGTGGCTTCATTCTGATGTTAGTGAACGTTCTCAGTTTCGTCTTCGTCATCGTGTCATGAAACTGTATAGTTGGCGTATCGATCTCCAGGCACTCTTCCTTGAAGGCTTGATATGCATCCTCTCCTATTCTGTAGGCCCCTAGAAGGTCTTTGACAACTTCTGGTGGTGCCATAGTCGCAGTTGACAAACTGACAAGATCTTCTTGCTCTGCGTTGAAGGGGTTCAACCAGCTGGTCTCCATCAGTTGAACTAAAGATTGGACATCGGCCTCATCTCTTCTAATCCTGGGCATCTGTAGGTCTGGGTGGCTGAAGTCAGTATACTTTTGGCCTACTACCATAGTCCTGAGCTGCCTTAACACCTTACGAGCGGCCTATGCGGTTTATTTATGTGTACCGCACAGCGGGGTGTTTTTAGCCAAAATAGGGCTGTTTACGTGATCATTTTCATGCCTAAATAAGACCCAGAACGTAAAACAAGTACCTATCCCTGAAAGGGCATAAACAGAGCTTTCGAATGACACCATAACGATCCTTGTATGATGGATAGTTTTCTTGCAATAACCGTGCAACGCGAGTGCAAAAAGCAGGTAATTCGGTACTTTCAGTACATAATTGAGTATGTAGCGAGTGAGAGAGGGAGGAGGGAGCTGAGATTTGTGTCAGTAGGTTCGCCGCGGTGGTCTGGAGCAGTCATACGCTCGCTAGTCTCCTGCCACCACTTGTCTCTCTCTCTCAGCCACATTACGTGCTGAAATTGCCACTCGACCTATGTCGAGCGCCGCCACATAGTCCAGCTTTATTTAACTCGACTTATGTTGCTCGCCGCTAAATAAGGGTTAAGTACCTGCTGCGATACTCCGATGTCAGGTAGTACCTGGCGACAGCTCCGCCTTTCAGGCTGAAGCCTTTGTGCCCCCTGGTGTCTGGGTGTCTTTGTTGATCGTCTCTTCGATTGTCTGGTCCACAGGGATCCGTCCAAAGGGATTCTTGCTACCGATCTGGACCGAAAAGCCACCTTGCATGAAGTGTTCATGGACCTCTGGGTGTTCAATGGGCAGTCGAGACATCAAGGCATAGTAGTAGGTTAGGAACCGGGCATAGTTCACTTTGTCATAGGCAAAACACCACGGTATCATCTGTCGGATTGCTCCTAGGTGGAGCATCCAGTTGCCTTCTCTGGAGGCTCGAATTAAGTCCAGCATGATCTCAACCATGTCCAGGTATGACATCCAGAATGCTGAGAGGTTGTGTTCATCTCTGAGGGTCTCAAGATAAACTTGGAAAAGCTTCATGATATGTGTGCATGATTCACTCTCCATCAGCTCTTGAAAGAGTCCCTGAGACACATTGCTGTGAAAGCTGTTGATGTCCTTCAGTGTTTCATCTAGATGGTGTATGTCCCTTGAATGGTTTTCTTCTAGCCATGAAAGGAAGCCTTTCCATGCAAGCCTCATCAGTGCTTCATACACGAGCTTGTGTAGTCTCACTGCTCTGTTGTACCTCTTGCCGTTCATCACTCCTGACACTGATCCTTCTGCGATGATACCTGATTCCACACACAGATCTCTAAGACCTGCATCTTGAAACCTCTTTCCTATGGTGGAGATGAGATTACAGATTGTGTGGAAGACGCCCATCCTGATGATAATGTTCTTGAACTTCTCTTGTTTCCAGATAACTTCGGCAGCTTTGGCATAGAGTGCTTGATCAAACACGCACACAATCTTGTTAAGCTGTAAGGACTGCATGATAGCATGCGTTTGTTCCAAGATTTCATTAACGGTGGACATTTCTGTTGCGGGAGCATTGATAGTGGGCAGGTAGCTTACAGTGTCCTGAACCACTGCAATGTCTCTGCGCATTTTGATGTTGAACCCAGTCCAACTGCTGATGGACTGGTCCTCATGGTCTGACATTCGAGTAAGAAGCCAGATATGGTTCTTTGTCTTTGAATCCTGGACTTCCTTGGTAGTGTCGACATACGCAGTCTCAATCCTAGGTGGCCCTGCCCGCCGCCCAACATTGTATATTGGCAGCATTGATGATGTCTGAGTGATGCTTCTTATCTTGGACTTGGTAATCTCTGGCAGGACTTTCTCTGGCACAGAGCCTGCAACCTTGGACTGGACAGCAATGCCATTGACTCTATGAGAAGTACCTGCTCCACTTAGGGTCTCTTCAAGTCGGTCAATGTTATCCCAGGCCAGGGTTGTGAACACACCAGGGTAGATGTTTGCTGGCAGTGGAATGTCATCCTTTGAGCATTCCAGCTTCTGGATACAAAGGGCTGTATCGATCTCCTCAAACATTGAGTAAGACACACAGTGACCAAGACGATTCAGAGTTCGGATCAGTTCTGTGTTTCCTGTCAAAGACTTTACAGCATTGGTCAGCAGTACGTGCTTGGGTGGTTTTGTCTTGCCACTGGTAACAGCAAAGACCAAGTCACTGCCAAAGGAAGTGGCAAGACGTTGAGCTCTTTCAGAGGGAGTTTCACACTCACACTCTCCTGTCAGCAGGGTGTGCAGGAATTGAGTGACTGCTGCAGGAATGACATTCTGATCTGTATCGGGAGGCCATGGCTGACTCACATCTTGTTTATTGATCTCATTCCTCAGCTGCATTCCTGCTTTGGTTAAGACATCTTCAGAGTTAGCTGCTCTTGCTTCTTGCAGGTCTTTTGCCATTTGTGTGCTTGCCGGGCAAGGTCGTCCATTGAGAGGCTGCGTGGATAGATTAGAAGCTTTCCTTTCTCATCTGGGACAAAGCGTAGTGATTCTCCAAACTCGGTTTCAATCTTTCGGCGAACATGTTTCTTTGTCGCTGGTTTCAGTTGGATAATACCACGGGACATCATGGATCTCTCAAGCCTAGATGTGAGGTTTGTCATAGGCAGTACCTCTGGGTTGGGGAATAATTTGGTCCTTATATACAAGCAGAGTTCCTCGAGGGCTTCTGTCTCAACCTCTTCGTAGTGTGCTTCCTCGCTTTCTTCCTGATTTTCACCTGCACCCGACCTGGCGGCCGCTGGGAAATCATCTTTTGTGAAGAGTTTGTAGCACGACTTGTGGTAGTGACCCTCTGCAGCAACAAGGTCTCTGCTAACTAAACCAAGGATTCTCTGGTTGAGTTTCCTTATTGCTGCTCTGCGAATCTTCTCATCTGCTCGTAGCTCAACACACTGTATGAGTGGCTCCCTTGTCTTTGTTGTTTTTATGTACTTGCTTGACTTCTCGCAGAAGATACATACTTTGGCATACACCCTGCTAGTACTAGGGGCATCCCTTGATGCCCTCCTCCTGGGGTCGACGCTTGCTGATTCTATCTTGACACCCTTGGCAAGGATAGAATCCAGTGACTTCTTCATTGTAAAGAGACTACGACATTTACGGTGATAATGTATGTGTGGTATTCCTCCTTCTTCAAGGCCCTTGGCTGCTTCCAGGACTGGATCATGCTGCCTGATTTCTGCAGCCCTGAGCAATGTGTTCCAGGAGTCCAAATCCTGTGGTGACACCAGAGCATCGCTGTCATCATCAGAGCAGTGGATGATACAGTCGATCCGTGCTCTCTTCCTCGCAGATGGTTCCATCCTGCCGTCAAACAGTCGACACACACCTGCAAAAAATATCACCATTAAACCATGAACAAACAAACACATTACATGGAAACCACTCTACATATGTTTGCTCCTTCCAATAATAAATTATCCCCAAAATATAACAAAAAATCCCCAAATATGAAATAAACCCCTAAATATGGAGAAACTTGAAATACACATCGGAATATTTCTTGTAGAGAATCAAATAAGCTACAAGAGCTGTTGGAATATATTTTTCAATGTTCCCCATATTTAAGGATTTATTCTAGATTTAGAGGAAAATACCCAAAATATAGAGTATATTCCGAAATATGAGGAAATTTGAAAAATACCTAGGAACAACTCTGGTAGAGAATATAATTCTACATAGGTGTTCAAAGTTTCGCGATGATTGTGTGATGGATTTTAAAGAAAATGAGGAAAACGCCGAGCGTCACGCTAAAAATCTTTATTTTTGGGTAGCGCCCCTATTGCATCAAAAAAATTAGACTAAGCTACCAGTGCGAGAAGGCTATCATATCTTAATGTACTTACAGTCACTCTATAAACATTTTAGTACCATTCGTGTTTAGTCACCCCAGGTGGTACCGATATCTGGCCTGGCTCATGGACTATTACCGATTGTAGCATACCATGAGTTCATAATTTATGACTACTAATGCTCTGAGGATTTGATGCTTGTATTGCTATTAAGTATATACTCAATTGCCGTTTGTTTTTAATGTTTTATTTGTAGTAAGTGATTAATTTTCTGCCAGGTTTGTTTATTGTTACCAGCTGCCAAATCAAATATACTGGGATATTGAGAAGCGGAATATGTGCGGCAAACTGTAAAAGATCATTAATGTATGGAAGGAACAGCAGGGGTCTCAGGGTAGATCCTTGGGATACACCTGTTTTGATTTGCTCAAAGGTAGAATACCGATATATGCCATTGACTTCAGTAAACTGTTGCATATTTCTTAACCCTCTCAGTATCCGGGCATTACTTACGTAAGTTATGATCATGATATTTTTCTTTCACATTAATAAAATCGTCTATCACAGCCGATTCCCAAATCGTGCGACCCAAAATGTATATAATCGGTCGTTATTCACCCACAATTATCACCTTAGTCATACTTTACTATGCACTGGAAGATAGAGGGAAGGCAATTGGGTCCGGACGGTGTTCCTCCTGTTGTACTCAAAAACTGTGCTTCCGTGTTGACTCCCTGCCTAGGCAAACTCTTTCGTCTCTGTCTATCCTCTAACGTCTTCCCTTCATGCTGGAAGTTTGCTCTCATTCAACCTGTCCCAAAGAAGGGTGACCGCTCTCAACCCTCCAACTATCGTCCAATTGATCTCATCTCTTGTATTTTTAAAGTTTTTGAAACTACTCTTGCTTCCAAATTTCTTAAGCATTTCTCTTCTCATAATCTGCTCTCAGATCAGATCGCCAGTATGGCTTCCTTAACACCTAACGAGCGGCCTAGGCGGTAATTTATATGTACCGCCCAGCGGGGTGTTTTTACCCTAAATAGGGTTGTTTACGTGATCATTTTCATACCTAAATAAGACCCAGATCGTAAAACAAGTATCTATCCCTGAAAGGGCATAAACAGAGCTTTCCAATGACACCCCAACCATCCTTGTACGACCGCTAGTTTTCTTGTAATGATCGTGCAACACGAGTGCAAAAACCATGTAATTAGGTAGTTTCCCTACATAATTCCCTGTGTAGCGAGTGCGTGAGGGTGGGGGAGGGTGGGATTCATGTCATTAGGTCCGCCGCGGTGGTCTGGAGCAGTCATACGCTTGCTACTCTCCTGCCACCACTTATCTCTCTCTCTCTCAGCAACATTACGTGCTGAAAATGGCACGCGACATAAGTTGTGAACCGCCACTTAGTCCAAATTTCTTTCACACGACATAAGTTGCACGCCGCTAATAAAGGGTTAAGGGTCGCCCCACTGGTGATCTTTCATATCTTACTAACTCTTGGTCATCCTCCTTTCGGGACTTTGGTGAGACTTTTTCTATTGCACTAGACATATCGAAAGCCTTCGATAGAGTCTGGCACAAATCTTTAATTTCTAAACGACCCTCCTTCGGTTTCTATCCCTCCATCTGTGCATTTGTCTATAATTTCCTTTCCGGCCATTCCATAGCTGTGGTTGTGGACGGCCATCGCTCACTTCCTCACCCTATAAACTCCAGTGTTCCTCAGGGCTCTGTCCTATCTCCTATTCTCTTTCTAATTTTTATAAATGACCTTCTCAACTGTACCTCAATTCCCATCCCTTCAAATGCAGACGACTCAACATTACACTACTCCATTAGTTTTTCAGAACGCCCAAGCTAGCAATTCCTCAATGACAAACAGAATGAAGCCATAGAATACTTAAATTCTGATCTAACTACTATCTCCAATTGGGGCAGAGAAAACCTTGTTACCTTTAATGCTTCCAAAACCCAATTTCTCCATCTATCTACCCGTCAGGAACTCCCTGCGGACTATCCCTTATTCTTCAACAATACAAAAATCAATCCTTCATCTTCTCTCAATATTCTTGGTGTCTCTTTCTCTTCTGCTCTCAGTTGGAAGGTCCTTCCAATATATTACCAGTCTTGCTAAGGCAGCCTCCCAGAAGCTGGGTGTGCTCAACCGCCTTCGGGGGTTCTTTACCCCTGCACAGCTTTTTGCTCTGTACAGGGGCATAGTGCGTCCTTGTATTGAGTATTGTTCACATGTGTGGGGAGGTTCCTCTCCCACCGCTCTCCTAGACAAAGTTGAAAGGAAGGCCTTTCGTATCATTAACTCCCATCCACTCACCAATTCTCTGCAATCTCTCTCTCCGCCGCAATGTTGCATCTCTCTCGCTATTCTATCGCTACTATAATAATTAGTGTTCCTCAGAGCTTTCCCAGTGTATACCACCTCCTTTACGTAGGGCACGTGGTACCCGTCTTGCAACACTATCCCACCCCTACTCTGTGCAACTCTCCAACCCAAGAGTGAAACGTTACTCTCAAACTTTCTTCTATTCAACAGCTGAGCTCTGGAACTCTCTCCCAGAATCAGTCTTTCCCTCTTCCTATGACTTAAATTGCTTCAAACTCTGTGTGGCCCTGTCACTCTTTCAACTATGGGGGAGGCACTCGCTATAGGCAATTCTGCCTTTTGCCTCCCTCACTCACATAGAAAAATAAAAACAAAACTATTATATTACTTAAAGAAAAACCATGAAACCTCTAATATATATCGTGAAACATTAAGAGTAGCATCGTTTCCCAAATTAAATTTAGATTTTCTGCATTTAAACTAAAATATATTTCGGAAACTCAAGATATAACTATATGTGTTTCTTATATGAAATCACATGTATATTATCCGCTCTTTTCGATGGTTCATTATAAAATGTTATAACATCAATATTCGATTATATATATATATATATATATACCAGATCGCCAAGGCCCTGAACAACCTCCTCACCCCCTACGTGCCCAGCCAATTCAACCTTAACTCAGCCCACGATTTCTTGGAAATTTTACGAGACGCCCCCCGTAACAACAACCACACAATCGCCTCTCTCGACGTAGAAAGCCTGTTCACCTACGTGCCAGTGGATAGGACCATTGACATGATTCTACGTCGAATTTATCATTGCCCTGATACTCCTACACTGGACATCCCGGAGAAGGCCCTGAAAACACTACTGGAGCTATGTACCAAGGAGGCCCCCTTCCTTTGCCCCCGGGGCAACATGTACAAGCAGATAGACGGTGTGGCGATGGGCAGCCCCCTAGGAGTTCTTTTTGCGAACTTTTTCATGGGTACCATCGAGGAAGAGCTCCTGGCTGCCCAACGACCCGCCGTCTACTGTAGATACGTGGATGACATCTTCGTGCAAATCAAGGACCTCCACGAACTACAGGAACTCCAGCGTCGCTTCATGACCTCCTCCGGACTTAACTTCACCTTTGAAAAATCTAACAATGGACAACTCCCCTTCCTCGACATCCTCGTAGCTCTGAACGACCATGGGTTCAAAACCACCGTCTACATTAAACCAACTAACACAGGACAATGCCTCAACGGTGATAGTGAATGCCCCCGCCGTTATCTTCTATCCTCCATCTCCGCCTATGTTAGGAGAGCCCTCACGCACTGCTCTACCTGGGCCGACACCCACCAGGAACTAGAAAGACTATCCCAAGTTTTAGTAAATAACGGATACTCCAACTCCGACATCTCCAGCACCATCAACCACCATCTTGAAAAATGGTACACCCAAAGCCCTCCCAACATTGACCCCCCCCAATGAAATTAAGATCTTCTACCGCAATTACATGTCCTCTGAACACAAAAATGACGAGGCCGTCTTAAAAGAAATAATCTCCAAGCATGTCCACCCAACCAACCCGGAAAACAAAATCAAATTAATAATTTATTACAAATCCCCCAAGACCTCCAACCTCGTTCTCCGCAACAAACCAGCCTCCACCAAGATAAAGAGCCCGATGACCGACGATCACGTCATTTACCAACATACCTGTAATTATGAGGACTGTGGACCTCATTCCTATATTGGTATGACGCAGACTCGTCTTTCACGTCGGTTAACTCTTCACCTTCAGGCTGGAGCCATCAAAGACCACTATCTCACCCCTAACCACCCTCACCTCACACGCAACGAGTTAGAGAAACACACCACCATACTCGATAAAGAAAGTGACCCAAGGATATTACCTATACTCGAAGCTTTATATATCCAAGCCTTACATCCCAACATCAACAACCAAACTCTGGACCTTCAGATCCTTCCTTCTGCCAAAAGGCACTACCCTACAGGACCTAACACCCCTCCTCGCCCCCCGGTGCCCTTGACGCAGCCCCCCGCGCTACCTCCTTCAGCTTCGTCTTCTGCAGGCGCCACACAACTTAGGCCACGCCCCTCGACACGCAGCCAATCAGCTTCGACCCCACCTATCGACCACCATCCCGCATCCAGTGCGCATGCGTGAAGCGGTTACCCCCTTTTTCTCTCCTAGTTTTCCCTTCCACCAATAGCAGACTTTTGCCCCCTGTTTTCCGCCTCCTCTGATCCTCCACCCTCTATATATACCCTTCCTGTTTACCTTTCATATCATTCCTTCCTTACTTGATAATGCTGGTTGTCCAGTGAAACGCGTCGTATATCCTGTATCATCATGTACTTTAATGTAACCCTGTACCACCATGAATTTTGCTCATCTCCTTCATCTACTTCCTGCCACCCAGCGAAAACTCATCAGAGACCTGGAAACTTTGAAAAATAAAATTTCCAACGCAGAAATTGCCATTTCTTTCAACCTCGTATGTATTAAAGAAAATTTATTACCTGGCTTTACCAACATATATATATATATATATATATATATATATAGTATATATAGTAAGATATAGTATATATCTTAGAATACTTTTTAAACATTTTGTATAAATAGTATAAGATAATATCAGTCTATATGAGAAATCGTTTGGATATATATAGCGCTATGAGTGATAAAATTTTCGTCCGACGATTACCCATCTATATATTAATAAATATAATGAAATATTAGGAGTAGGGACTTCGGGTTTGTTGCATTCTCTTTCTTATACCATGGGCTATATGTTTTTTTTTTTTTTTTTTTTTTTTTTTTTTTTTCTATGTGATTGAGGGAGGCAAAAGGCATAACTGCCTATAGCGAGTGCCTCCCCCATAGTTGAAAGAGTGACAGGGCCAAAATCAAGGGACGTTCGAGCCAAAATGCCTGGACACACGGAGTTTGAAGCAATTTAAGTCATAGGAAGAGGGAAAGACTGATTCTGGGAGAGAGTTCCAGAGCTCAGCTGTTGAGTAGAAGAAAGTTTGAGAGTAACGTTTCACTCTTGGGTTGGAGAGTTGCACAGAGTAGGGGTGGGATTGAGTTGCAAGACGGGTACCACGTGCCCTACGTAAAGGAGGTGGTATGCACTGGGATAGCTCTGAGGAACACTGATTATTATAGTAGCGATAGAATAGCGAGAGAGATGCAACATTGCGGCGGAGAGAGAGAGATTACAGAGAGTTGGTGAGTGGACGGGAGTTAATGATACGAAAGGCCTTCCTTTCAACTTTGTCTAGGAGAGCAGTGTGAGAGGAACCTCCCCACACATGTGAAAAAATACTCAATACAAGGGCGCACTATGCCCCTGTACAGAGCAAGAAGCTGTGCAGGGGAAAAGAACCCCCTAAGGCGGTTGAGCACACCCAGCTTCTGGGATGCTGCCTTAGCAAGACTGGTAATATGGTCCTTCCAAATGAGAGCAGAAGAAAAAGAGACACCAAGAATATTGAGAGAAGATGAAGGGTTGATTTTTGTATTGTTGAAGAATAAGGGATAGTCCGCTGGGAGATCCTGACGGGTAGATAGATGGAGAAATTGGGTTTTGGAAGCATTAAAGTTAACAAGGTTTTCTCTGCCCCAATTGGAAATAGTATTTAGATCAGAATTTAAGAGTTCTATGGCTTCATTACGTTTGTCGTTGAGGGATTGCTGGCTGGGGCGTTCTGAAAAACTAATGGAGTAGTGCAAGGTTGAGTCGTCTGCGTATGAATGGATGGGAATTAAGGTACAGTTAAGGAGATCATTTATAAAAATTAGAAAGAGAATAGGAGATAGGACAGAGCCCTGAGGAACACCGGAGTTTATAGAGTGAGGAAGTGAACAATGGCCGTCCACAACCGCGGCTATGGAACGGCCGGAAAGGAAATTAGAGACAAAGGCACAGATGGAGGGATAGAAACCGAAGGAGGGTAGTTTAGAAATTAAAGATTTATGCCAGACTCTATCGAAGGCATTCGATATGTCTAGTGCAATAGAAAAAAAAAAAGTCTCGATATAATTTATAGTCGATATAATCGATATAATTTATAGCTCTAAAGCATCATTCAAGAAAAGAAAATAAGACTGTGTACCTGAGCGAGTACAAGAACCACGATCGTACATGCATGTGTTATTATATTCATATATTAAAAACTATTGATGATAGATTCAATTTTTGGAAAGTGCATACAAAATAGTTGTAATTTCATATATAAAAAACCTATTGTCGCCGCTGAAAATTGTTGTTTATGATGGTGCAAAGTGAAACGATATTAGAAAACATAGGTCACTATACACTGAGAGGTATACACTGAGGAAGCCACAACATTGCGGCATGTGGAGAGAGAGATTGTACAGAATTAGTAAGAGGAGATTAGCTGATAAGACGATTAGCTTTTGACTCTGTTTATCGGTATCAAGATAACCAGAAATCATGATAGAAACTAATGCTTTATACGCGCACATTTTTTACAACTGTACCGGTACTGTAAATAAATGAGTGTTTGTTTGATGTTAATTTAATCTGCAACTCATTTCTGATGTGATGGACTTAAATACATAATTATTCCACCAGCGCATTATTTGCAAAGAAGTTACATAAACATTTATTAAAACATGTTAAAAAATAACCCTATGTCTGTACCCCAACAGGTGGACAGTGATTGATGACAGCGGGTTGGAATGTTCTCCCTGGCCCTCTCCTCTAAAAAAAAAAAAAAAAAAGAGAGAGAAAAAAAGAATAGAAAACCTGCATACAGTGGAAGTTGAATATACTATATAGGAATATTTTGCATTGACTTTTTTTTTTAATAATACTTTTGTATGTAATGGTATGACAATATTGTTTTATTGTTTTCAATTCAAGTTCATTAGAAATTAAGAATTGATTAAAGTGATATTTTTGGTTCAATAATATAGGAATTAGATATAAAGATATATACATAGAAACCACGGGGGAAACGTCGGTTGATGAACATTATATAATAAACAGTGAAGGGAAAGATCCAAAAACGATCAATATATGTTTTCCTTGAGTGAATGAAGGAGACACAAGGGAAAGCTGCCTGTGATAAATGTTTCCCCCAAAGTTGAAAGAGTACCAGAGAGTCAAATTCAAGGTACGTTGTTTTGACACATGGATAATTGAAGCAGTTTAAGTCATGGGATGATGGAAGACAGATTGAGGGAGATAGAGTTCCTAAACTTAGTTGTTGAGTAGAAGAAAGACCGTGAAAATCGGGTAATTCTTTTCACTCTTGGGTTAGAGATTTGGACAAAATAGGGTTGGGAGTATGTTGAAAGCCAGGTCCCCCCCCCCATTCCCCCCCCCCCCCTCCGAAAGGGAGGAGGTATGCACTGAAAAAGTTCAGAATATCACTGATTATTGTAATAACAGTAGAAGCGTGAGAGAGATGCAGCATCGCGACCTGTACAGAAAGAATGTAGGGAATTAGTAAGAGGGAGAAAGTTAATGAGACAAAATGCTTTTGACGGTACCCTTTCGAGAAGTGCAGTAGGGGTGGACCCTCCCCACACATATGAACAATACACGATACATGGGCGCACGGTGACCCTATACAGAGCAAGAGGCTGTGCGGGGGTGAAAAACCTAAGGAGACGGTTGAGCGAACCTAACTTATGGGAACTTGTTTTTAGCAAGAGTGGTAATATAATCTTTCCAAGAAAGGTCAGAAGGTAAAGAAACACCAAGGATACTGAGAGAAGATGAAAGGTTGATTTGTGTATTGTTGAAGTATACGGGATATAGGGGTGGACTATCATAATGTCTAGGTAAATGGAAACATTGGATTTTGGAAGCATTAAATGTAACAAATGTTTCTGCCCCAATTAAAAATAGTTGACAGATCAGAAGATAGGTATACTATGGCCTCACGTGAGTTTAGGAGTGATTGTATGCTGCGTTATTATGGATAACTAGTTCAATAGGGTAAGGTAGAGTCATCAGCATATTGATAGGACTGGAGGTACACTTGAGATCATTTATGAATAACAGAAAGAGACCTGGAGACAGGACAGAAACCCAAGGAACACCGTATTTGATAGTTTGAGGAAGTGAGCGATGGCCCTCCATAACTGCAGTTATGGAATGGCCAAAAAGGAAATTAAAGACAAAGACATAGATGGAGGGATACAAACTGAAGGAGGATAGTTTAGAAATGTGATATGTGTGCCAGACTCTATTGAAGGCTTTAGTTATGACTAGCTAATAGAAAGGTCTCAACAAAGTCCCGAAAGGAGGATGACCAAAAATTCGTAAGAGAAAGAAGATCACCAGTAGAGCAGCCCTTAAAGAAGCCATATTGGCGATCTGAAAGTATATTATGGGAAGATAAATACTTAAGCAATTTTGAATTCAGAATAGTTTAAACAAATGTAGAGATGCAATAGATGAGAGCAACTGGACGATAGTTGGATTGTTGAGGGAGGGTTCTTTAGAACAGGTTGAATAAGATCCAATTAAATATTTGTCATTCAGAGAGGTTCCATAATAGCTATTGTACCAGGACGATTAAAATTGTATCACTTACCCGAGTTGGCGGGCGGGGGGGAATGTGTAAAATTGTCATGGTTGAAATCTAAAAAACTCACCACCTGTTCGAAGGTATAGTCCTCCACGAGACTATAATCTGGTGCTACATACAGGTAGTCCCACGAGTTTTGTCAAATACTTCCAGAGATCAAAGATTAAGTAATTCTAAGTAAAAACTGTTATATACACATAGGCCATTTGGGGCATTGTTTTGTAGTCATGGACCCTTAAAGTCGGCATTTTGGTGTTTTTTGTCATTTCTAACCCTATTTTTCTTCAATAAGATGAGGATAGGAAAACAAACTATATAGTGTATTATGAAGCATGATATCAATACTTCAATGGCAACATTTTCAAAGCTCAAATCTATATTAATTTTTTATGATTGGAAATAGGGCCAAAATTTTATCATTGATATTTACCTGCAGTTTTCAACATGATCATGTATCAAATTAGGGTAAATAAGAGCGTAGATTTATAGCCATTAATTATATCTACAGTAAGTTACCTCATACAAAAAATAAATGAAATCTACCGAGAAAAAATGGTCTGATATGTTTTTGAGATGACGGGGTTGGGAAACCAGGGCAAGGCCATGACGGTAGACACCCTGATCATACCGGGAAAGGAGCAGCCTAACAACACCAGAATAGCTGTAATCAAGGAAACAAAGAGGAACAGGAGAAGACAACACCAAGCCAAGGAGAGAGACAATAGGACCCGACCAGTTTCCCAGGCTTTAATACCTGCCGGAATAGGTCAGTCTACCCCTTTTCCCAGATCTATCCATGCTCTAATCTCCGGGAGTCTAGGTCAGTCTGCCCGAGAAAGGAGTTAGAGCCCAGGGCAATCACAGGGACCCCTGCTCCTCCAATGACAAGGACAGAGATAAACGCCCAAGGCATATACCCAGCTCCAGCATGATTTGCAATATAGTGAGGAACTATTTATGCAAGTTCCCCACCAAGAACCATTGCAATATCGAAATCGATGTGAATCCCAGCACCCCCTCTACAGCACCTCCAGGGAAGACTGGGAATAGTGCAACCAAAGTGATAAATAAAGAACCTATGGCCTGCAGACTAAGAAAAGACAGATATCACGATGAACAGAAAATAATTAATTACGCAACCATGCCACCCTTTAAAAATAGGAGGGCCATATCGAGAGATCGAGAATCTCCGTTGGTTTAGATAAATAGCTTCAGTGTATTTTTTGATTAAGAATTGCCTTCACCATAGCCAAAACAATGATATCCACATGTCCCTATGTTATTGAGATAGATCAACCTGAGTTCTAAAAATAAACCGACTATAGTCTGCCTAAAACTGAAGGAAGTTAGCAAATACTATTGCTTCCTTCCACTGGTAAGCCGGCTGTGGGAAAGGATTGGTATTGAGTCTCAACCTGAACGAGAGTGTGTAGAGGAGCCCAGAACCAACTTCCCCTGTACCTGAGAGAGAGGCAGCTCCCCCTGACGTCCAGCCCAGCAGAACCACGAGTCCTACATCATCCAGATTCTCGTTCATGGCTACCTCTACCCTTTACCCTAAGTGTCTCTGAGTGTTCTAAGTTGTGGCTATTATTGTGAAGGTAAGATAAAATATGCGAGTATTCTATTACATTAAATTATAGATCTGTGCCTAAGATCTATCCTGAACCTTTGATACCCGTGTAAGATTCTTATAACTTTGATCCTTACAGTGATTCATTAAGTACGAGATATTGCTAAGAGAAACTTGTGTTAATCATTCATACCCTTAGGGAGGCTGAACCCTGTTCTGAGCCCAGACATCAAAATTTCTAATTATTGTGTTCTTGTTCTATAATGCTTCTTTCAACATAGGAGAATAGCATAGGAAGGAACAAAAACATATATCGCATCCATAACCCCCCGGGCCGGGGGTTTAACCTCGACCCCCGAAAAACCTTTTTTTTTTCTTTCAGCCACACAAATTTTTGTTTTGTGTCTGTAGTCTAAAGGGCTGCTGTAAGCAATAGAAATGATCATATGAGGGCATAAACACCCATATGATATCCCTAGGGCCTTCGTGGTGTAATGCATAAGGTGTTGATATTCGGTATGAGCGTCCTGGGTTCGAATCCACGGACTGCCACATGTGTTTGTAATATTTCATTAATCGATTTTAGGAGTAGAGTTGGTTGTTGGATAGAACATAATAATTATATAGGGGTAAATTTAAACGCTACATTGTATGGGATGCTTGTACGCTATGCCATGCAAAAATTGCGGGAAATTTGAACAATTTTGAGTGACTAGATGATTTTACGAAAGTGCAATGAAATTTTATGAAATTTTGCGCTCGCGCGCGCGCACATAGAGATCTGATTTTTTCAGTGAGTCTTAATATTACTATATGTAATAAGATGGTATAATGCCAGAAACGCTATCTCTTACACAAGCTGACTTGGGGGTCAAGACTGCAGCCTCCCCTCTTAAATTAATTGTATGTACGTTACATAGTCAATTTTACATGTGTTACTTAGCCAGAATACTCTCAGATTTTATTTGTATGTGTTTATTATTCTTTGTGTATCCAAGTTGAAGTGAAAGTGTATAACGGGAACTGATTCCCTTCTTAACCCTTAATTAGCGGCTCACCACATAAGTCGAGTTAAATAAAGCTGGACTATGTGGCGGCGCTCGACATAGGTCGAGTGGCAATTTCAGCACGTAATGTGGCTGAGAGAGAGAGACAAGTGGTGGCAGGAGACTAGCGAGCGTATGACTGCTCCAGACCACCGCGGCGAACCTACTGACACGAATCTCAGCTCCCTCCTCCCTCTCTCACTCGCTACATACTGAATTATATGGGGAAAGTACCGAATTACATGCTTTTTGCACTCGCGTTGCACGGTTATTGCAAGAAAACTAGCCATCATAAAAGGATCGTTATGGTGTCATTCGAAAGCTCTGTTTATGCCCTTTCAGGGATAGGTACTTGTTTTACGTTCTGGGTCATATTTAGGCATGAAAATGATAACGTAAACAGCCCTATTTTGGCTAAAAACACCCCGCTGGGCGGTACATATAAATAAACCGCATAGGCCGCTCGTAAGGTGTTAAATCCAATATATACCTAGAACCTACGCCCAATTCAGGATCCTTATATCGGCGAAATTATCGCCAGAGAATACTTACAATACTATTTCCCTTATTTGAAAGTCAAGAACAATTTCCGTTGAGTTAGAATTAAATCTTTATCAAGATATCTGATCTCTATTAGTTCTTGTGAATAATCTGATAATATACGTTACTCGGGTCATGTAATTCTTACCACACCAATCTAAGAATTCAGATTGAACATTCCTTGATCGATTCCGCCTACTATATGGCTATTGATTCTATTTATTAGTTCATCTAGTAATCCATTGATTATAATTGTATTTACGTTATATTACAACGCTACAGTAGTTCTGAGTTCTTCTAGCAATTTGTTAATTTATTCAGAACTCCTTTAATGCCATATAGGGTATTTCCTAAGTGCAACTTCGTCGTGTACGCACATTCAAGATAGCTCTTTGTTAAGCTATATTATCACGCTCTTTCATTTCTATCTATCTATCTATTGTCTGACGCCGTGATCCCCGAAGGGGTGGCCACGAACGAACCGCCCCATGCACCTCTGTCCCCAGTCAGTCGACGCCCCTCCCCCCAACCAGCACCGCCTTCGTTAATGTAGTTCCTCACTCCATCCTTCCACCTCATATTCGGTCTACCTCTCCCCCTCTGTCCCTCCACCTCGCTCTCGTACACCCTCTTAGTCATTCTCTCGCTTTCCATACGTTCCATATGGCCGAACCATCTCAAGTTGTTCCTTTTCACACTTTCCAGCACATCTACCTCCACACCACACCTCCTTCTTACTTCCTCATTAGTCTGTCTATCCCTCCATGTAACTCCGCACGCACTCCTTAAGTAACTCATTTCCACTGCTCTCACTCTTGGTCTGAGTCTCTCAACCAACGTCCATGCTTCGCTTCCGTAAGTCAGTGTCGGGATTACCACACTGTCATGCAAGGACTTCTTCACTTCCATACTGACCACCCTATTTCTTGTTACTGCTTTTAGCGTTCCTACAACCCTCTTCCCCTGTTGTACCCTCTCCCGCACCTCTTCATCCATAGTCCCATCTTTACTCAACACGCTGCCCAGATACTTAAAAGAGTTGACGATCTCCATAGCCTGACCGTTCATCTTCACCTCACACTCTGTGACTTCACCCCTTTCGAAGACCATAACCTTGCTCTTCCCCGTATTTACCTTCAAATCCGTTTTTCGCACACTGTTCCAAACTCATTTACCAGACCCTGCAACTCCCATTCATTATCACTCATCAGAACTGTATCATCCGCAAACAGCAGTATAGGTAGCTTCCACTCAATTCCCTCCCTTTTCAGCGATACACCAACATCCACTGCTCTTGATAGTATTTCTTTCATAACTCCATCCATATATACAGTAAACAACCACGTTTCTTAATTAGTTGGTTAATTTATCCCAATCTATATTAAATTATATTTTATCTATTCCGATTCAGTCACTATATTTACTGTGATTCGGAGTTCCTCAACCCGTGTGATTTGACCTCATCTATGATCGAATATTATTTTTCATGTCTCGTGTCAGAGATTATTCGCAATAACTCCCAGATAGTTGAATTCAGATTTAAACTATCTTTCCCCCTAGACTCAAACAAAATTCATATCTCTAGTCCCTGATTTTATATCGCACTAAAGGAAATTGTTATTTACAAAGTCCCCAGTCCATCTGACCTAGAGTCATCAGGGCGGCACCTTTGATGGTCTCACCTGAGCGGGCCAAATTCCCTTCACCCACCACGCAGACTAACGCGCAGCTGAACGATAAGTTCCATATTGTACTTTGTCTTTGTCAGAATACTTCGCGTTAGACTCTTTACTCGCATATATATTATTGTCAATGATTCTTGTTTATGTATATATGTATCTGTCTATCATTGCGTATTTTCATTCTTCAATTACTTTGTAAGTGACAAACTGACCCTTCATTAGAGAGTAAAACTAGTTAACTGTCTCAGTCACTTATTCACTTACTTACTATTTGATATAATAGTGGAGTATAGTACCACATAACCTGTATTCTATGCCATTGAATAAAAAAAGGTGTAATCTAACCTGTGTGTTTATTGTGTTATCGTTGCCTGATTGAGTAAATACGTATCATATTCACTAAGCACGATGTGTTCCTGTTGAGCATATTCCAAGTCTAAATATCCGAAACTCGGATTGATAAATAGATAATATTGAAGCGAGTTGGATTACAACCCGGCATAACAGATTTGTCTATAGTAAACTGAAAAATGCGCGCACGCGCGCACGCACATAGAACGATGATATTTCCAGCGAGTCTTACTATTACCATGTGAACATACGTAGCAAAAGGCCAGAAATTAATCTTTTATAAAGGGTGGAATAAGGTTCTGAGGTCTAGTCTCCCCTTAAAATTAAAGTAATAAATACTAGGTCCCGAGATTATCTTAACATTCAATGAAAAAAAACGGATCCTTCAATATCACCCATACCAGGAATTACCACAGCTAGATGATTTTTGTCTAACATGAGTAGGTCTGGATCGCTACCATTACTGTCTTAGACAATAACGGTAGCGATTTATATAGTCAAAGAATTTAGGACAATCAGCATAGTTTAGAGGATAAATACACAGCACAGAAATATTTAGTTTGGGAGCGACAGGAAAGTTTGAGCCAGAGTGTCGAAGTTGGGAACATGAGAGCAAGTGAGTTTGTTGTGCACATATACACAACATCCACCTTGGGTTGGAAACTAGGATAGAGATGGCAAGATGATACAGAAAAGGGGATACTGGCTGTTGCTTCAGACACTGAGTCTCTGTGAGGAAAAGAAGATCAGGTTTGTTGAAGGAGAGGTGGTAATATACAGAGGGAAAATTAGAAGAAATATCGCAAAATTGCAAAAGTGAATAGTAATAATGACAGGCCGGACACCAATTTAAACATGTTTTTTCTCTTTAACATTTTAGTATATGTCTGGGTGTTGGTAGGTATATTTTATAATACAGAAATCTGGTAGCCATTTCATAGCATGGACATTTTGGTTAATATTGATATTTTTGTAAGAAATATTTGATTATTTGACCTCAACTTTGACTAAATATTGTTATCACATATTGTATGATTCATCAGTAACCATTACATAATTTTACCAAGTATTATTCATAATGTGTTGGATATGCGGAGAGATTATTTAAATTTGAATTGTCTTACTTTATCCTGTATCATGTTCATTACCGTGTTTGTACAGGAGTCTTAATTGCTTCATTTAAAAAAAAATCAAAACTGTTGAATGTGTGCACAAAGGAGTAGTACAAAGGAGTACAAAGGAAATCAAGCAACAGCAGGTTTAGTGACCCTTTTAGGCTGCTTGTCCTCCAAAACATTGAGGATCAAGTGTCCAAACATTGGTTTAGAGTGGGTAAGGAATAATTGGAAAGGGAACTACTGCCCTGGAACTAATTTCCGTGGCAGGATGTGAGATGGAAGGTGTGACGGAACATTTTACGTGTACGTCTCTTTGTCTGACTATAATAGCGTATCAATGTATCTCAACAGATTCAGCAAGAGCATTAGGCCTACCTCAATCACATTGTGTTATTTAAAAAAAAATCGATGTGGGAAAATATGTACAATGCATAATATGAATGCACCATATTATATTTGCAGTTGAAATACAAATTTAAGCACCATAATTATTTATTGATTTCAGGAAAAAATAAATATTTAGCGCAACCGCTAACATATTTTTTTCGAACAACCTTTGTTATTGTTTACTGTGGTATTGCTGTTTAGTTAAATGTCTTCATATATATGTTCAAGAAGATATATATATCATAAAAATATGTGCATACATATACATATAGGCAATTATAATGTGTTCATATAATGTAAATAATTATGCGTCCAATGGGAACCTGTCTTTTACCATATTGAACAAAATATGGAAAATTTCTGACATATCCAAGTTCACATTAGCATCAACCCAATAACTTCACAAATAACTAGAGATATTGTGTTTTTACTATCTTTATGAAGGAGACAAAAGGCAGACGAAGAAGGAGTTAAGAGAAAGAGCCTATGGACATAGAGCTGGAGTAAAGAACGGCATTGACTCCAAGATTATTTTATACAAGCATTTCAACACTGATTGTACCAAATTAGACTATAAATACAAAATTATTGAAATTGTTAAAGAAGAAAAAGATCTTTTAGATAGAGAAAATTATTGGATTGGAAAATTAATGACTATATCCATTTGGACTTAATAATCAAATTAAAGGTGTAGCCAACATATTGTATAATTACTTTTTAAAATATGATTTTAATAACCCTTACTTTAATTTCCCTGTTAGAAACAGAAGACCATGTAGACATGGTAATAGAAGACTAAATTCATTAAATATAAAGAAAAACAGGTCAGATATTAACCTGATTGTCAATAATTTGTATGCATTATATAATATATAATGCATACAAATTATTGACTTTTGACTTTTCTTGTGTAGGCCTTTCAATGAATCTTTTAATGTTTTAATTCGAAATGTATATTATACATTTCGAATTAAAAAAATAAAAGATTCATTGAAAGGCCTACAAAAGAAAAGTTGTGCTCCTTTGATAGAAAATATTCTATATAATAAAAATAATTTCACCAATAAATAAAAAAATACTTTCTTTGCTTTTATGGGATGTATTAGAGCCAATTCTAAGAAATTCATAGATAACCCTATTAAGGATAAATGTATATCCACTTTGAATTACTCCTATAAAATTTTAGACAAAATTAATGTTAACAGTCTAATAAATTCAAAGAAAGTTAAGTCTAAGTTGATGGATGGATATAAAGATGTCAAACCAATAATAGTTTATTCATATGCATTATTCATATCCTATACCTATATATACTGTATATATATATATATATATATATATATATATATATATATATATATATATATCCTATATATGGGTCTATTATTTGTAATTATAATAAAGTTTTAGATAATCTTTCAGAAAATGATATTTTCAATAATAATAAATGCGTATGTAAAAGAGTTGTGGATATGCCAGCTAACAGACGTAATGCATTAATAAAGTTAATTTATAGTCCGATAGGTCATATATTAACAGGTGATGTAGAAATAGTTAAACAATTTGCAAACAACAAATTAGCGGAGCTATGTCAAAAAGGTTTTAAATATAGAATAGAAACATTTGACAAAATGTTAAAAGATATTGTTTTTTCAGTTAATAGATTAAAAGATAAATTGTTAAAAACTAAGAGATGCGATGCGAGGGAGCTAGAAGCATGGTCAAAATTATTGATAAAATTAATAAGAAATAAAGTGTTCCCCTTAAAAAAATAATCCAATCTTTCTGATTTTGTAAACTATAATTATAATAAGGTTAACATTTATTTAACACATTTGCATAAACATTTTGTAATCACTACATTAGATAAAGCCAGTAATAATTATAGCTTCATATGTAAGAAATTTTATCTAGAAAACATGAAAAAAGAACTAGGCATTAAAGGCAATACATTTCATAACAATATTTGCGGTAATTATGTTTATGAAATGCAGGAAAATTTTATTGTTGATAACTTAATTAATGAACATACAAATACAAATATAACCTTTGATATTAAACTTTCTGATAAGAATGAATGCACTGCTAAATTATTAATGCTACCACTAAAACTTTGTCAAAACAAGTCGTACATTGCTTAAAATACATTAAAAGTACTCATAAACGATATTGTGATACCATCAAGAATAGAATTGGCATTAACTATTATTGGAGTGTTGACAATTCAGTAGAAGTTATTGATAAACTCAATACCATGCGGAAAGTTACCTCAGTACATAGCTTCGACTTTTCAACTTTGTATACCAATTTGTCTTTTGATTTAGTATTTTCAGAACTTTGCTTTATTATAGATTTGCATTTTGACAGATTTGAAAGTAGTCATAATCGTTACATAAATGTTAATTCATATTTTAATAATGCGTTACTTAGCTTTGATCCCACTAGTTCAGTATATTTTGATAGAACTAAACTTAAAGATGCCCTTAAATTCCTCCTTTTTAATACTTATGTTAGATTCGGGCCCTACATTTTCAAACAAATATTAGGAATTCCTATGGGTGGAAATGCTAGCCCTCTAATTGCAGACTTATTCTTGCTTGCTTTAGAATTTAAATTTATGAAAAAACTTAGTTGACAGTAGCAAGAAAAATAACATCCCAGAAAAATTAGCACTTGCTAAATTGTTAAGTAATAATAGTAGATATATTGATGATATTCTTGTTTGTAATATGTTAAATTTTAATCAAGTCGCTAAACAAATTTATCCAAATTCCATCCCCCTCACACAAGGTAAAGTAAATGATGAAGTTGAAAATGTTCTTGATATAAATATAGAGATTGTTAATGAACTGTGCACACTTAAAATATACCACAAAGTTGACGATTTTAATTTTAACGTAATAAACTTTCCTTTCCCTAACAGTAATATCGATAGTAAAATAACTTGTAATTGTTTTTATTCCTAGCTAGGCTAATAAGATTTTGTAAAATTTGTACCAGAGTAGAAGACTTTTGGGATAGAGCTAGGTTACTATACAGACTCTTAGTAGACAGAAGTTTTGTTGCAAGTAAATTGTTACATAAATTTAATCTTTTTAAGGTCAATTATTGTGACTGTATTTTAAAATTTTATATCAATAATTTTAATCAAGCATTATTAACTTGAAGTTTCTATTATAATCTCTGCTTACTTGTTGTCTGTATGTATTCATATTTTTTTTTCTATTGTTATTATTATTATTCTTTATAATTAATTGTTCTTGTTAAAAGAGTACTCTTTCATTTAAATCTATTGTGCCTTCTTCATATTTTCAAATATTGTTATTTATTATACTGTATCTATTCATTGTCGATAGGATCAATTGCTTGCTTTTACGATGTCCTTAGTTTATCTGAACAATAAATGTAGGTTATTAGTAGGGTACCGGTAGTAATTGTTAGGGATCACTTGAAGCATGCTATGCTTACAGGTATCTACCCGATAGCACTATCGTTAGTGAGTGATTATGTTTTGTGTACGTTTGTTGATATCTTGTCAATTTGCAAATTTAGCTTAATTTAAAATTTGATAAAAATTGTAGTTTCTTTATTCATACAGAATTTGGTAAAATTTACCAGAACGTCCCGGACTTTCCAAATTGACTAATTCCTTGAACATGACGAGGTCCATTGTTATATGTGCGATCAGTGTACTTGGGAAACAAATTGACTTGCTCATGTAGTTGTGTACACCCTATGTGGTGGATTGTGTTCTTTTATTTCAAAATTTTATTTTAGTAAGCGTTGTTTCCACATAGCGATTTTGATCAGTTCTTTTGCATTTATCTTGTGTCATCCCAGTTTTAGTTTGTTTATTTTGCCAGTTTTACATTATAATACTTCTTCAGTTTAGTACAGTTTTGCTATAATCAAGTTAAAGAGCGTCATTGTTCTGACAGGGTTAAATAGCTTAAGGCAAGTGTATAATGGCCAATTTTTAATTGAGGTATTTTCAGTGTCGACTCCTAGTAAAGAAATTATTTATGCATACATTTCATGAATGCAATATATATATTCAATTAAGTTACGAATAGTTTGATTTCATCTCTGGTAAAACAAAAAATAAATAAATAAAACTATCTATAAGTTTTACAACGCTAGATATACTGTATTTTAATTGCATTTTTGCAATTGCTAAAACAACAGAATTTTGGAAAAATGGCTGTGCCTCTGAACATTTTACCTACAACATTGCAATTCAGGCAATCTGCAGATTTTATATAGTATGATATATTTTATAGGGTATAAAGGATTGTCGTATATGTATGCATTATATAATATATATATATATATATATATATATATATATATATATATATATATATATATATATATGTATATATATATATATGGAGAATATATCACAAATACACGTGAGCCACTAAATGTTTCTAGTCTCTCAGTGGGGATCGAACCATCGACCATCAGAACGATAGCCGACGCTGTGGTGTAATTGATTAAGCGTCGGCTATCGTTCTGATGGTCGATGGTTCGATCCCCACTGAGAGACTAGAAACATATATATATATATATACAGGGTGTTCAGAAAACATGTGTACAAAATTAAATGGGTGTTAGGGAACACAGAATTAAACATTTTGTACTCCATGGAGGTATGTCCATAAATGCTTCCTTGCGGTGCTACAGGGTAGACAGTTTCAACGTAATTTCCCTAAATTTGTACCCTAACTTCTCTGTGAGTAATCCGTTTACATACAAACATGGAAATTTAATGTACACAACAGTATGACATAAGACATCTTTGTTCAGTAAACAGTTCTGACTGATGATTAATGATTGTTAATCTTCTCTTCAATTTAATGTTCTTTTGTTTTTGCAGTGTACTGACATTAATAAAGTAATGTTCATACTGTTGTGTACATTAAATTACCATGTTTGTATGTAAACGGATTACTCACAGAGAAGTTAGGGTACAAATTTAGGGAAATTACGTTGAAACTGTCTACCCTGTAGCACCACAAGGAAGCATTTAAGGACATACCTCCATGGAGTACAAACTGTTTAATTCTGTGTTCCCTATCACCCATTTAATTTTGTACACATGTTTTCTGAACACCCTGTATATATATATATATATATATATATATATATTGTTACGTATCTTGATCCCCAAGTGGTTAACTTGATGAATCTAGATGTCACAGAGATATATATTAAGGTATCAGTCAGCTGAAAGCAAAACAAAAGTAAAATCTAATAACATTATTTCCTGTTGTTGCTTCCTTTCCTTTTGGATCTTAGGACTTGGAATCCTTTATTGACTGATACTCTTTAATTATGGAAAAATACTGAAACTAATTAAAGTCATGTACAGTATTTATAAAGAATTATTATTTAACCGAAGCTTAGTAGGCTATGGTTATGCACCGAATAAGTTATATCTAAAGAAGGACTATTAATTCTATAAAAGTCTTGAAAGATAAATATTAAAGTAAGAATATTTCTGTCTCTTACCCTTTTTGAAATGAACATAGATTTCTTATATCATGTCCTTTTATTTATATTTAATGTAGTTATTATTCTTGGTTCTTGTCTTACGTTAATAGTATTATATTATTATTACCATCAGGATTAATATCAAAGTCACATAAAAAGTTAGATATATATTTAATAATTAGTTAAATGTATTTCTTAACCACTTAACATTGAGGTTTGATTATGAGTAAATTAAGTTACAGGATCGCTTCATAGATTCGATTCTGGTCTCACTCAAATAATATGAAAAGCAAAAACAATATTTTGAAGCTAAAAAAAAATTCTTCAGCTTAGATAATCACTAGAAGTAACATTAAAGCAGCCATGTTAGTCTAAGGCGATATTACTAATATGAAACAATAGTATCACCGTTCTTGTTCTTACCAGCAATGTAAGCAAATGAAAGAAAATTAAAGAACTCGTAAGTATTAATATAAAACAATAGTATTACTTTTATCATAACCCAATTACTTAAAGAGTTGCTTTAATCCACAAGTCAGTCAACTAAAATAGTTAAGTACATAATAGTAGCGTTAACGTTAATTCCCAATCACATATTTCACTAACCAACATAACGTAAGTGTTTACACCGAACACACTTAACACACACTTATATAATCTGACTGACAGTCACAATCCCATTATAATACTTCACCCCATCTTCCTCCAGCTGCAAGTTCACCTTCCCAACTCCAAATGAGACTGATTTGAATGCCCACTACTCGGGTCTTATATACTAAACAATGATGGTGTAGGAACGAATCAGGAGGCGGGGGATAGTGTCCGCCCCAATCACAGCTCCTCGAGTTGCGTAGCAGGTGCGTGGTCCAATGGAGTCTCCTGGCGTCGATCATCGTCATAGCGTCGGGTCATCGAAGTAGTTTGCAGGGTCCCCTATGACGCACGCAGGTGTGAAGGCTTGTTTGCTGGTATGCAGACGAGCTGGTTTCCTACTCGCTGGTTCGCTCGCTGGTCTGCTTTGCCGCCTGGGTAATTTGGCACTCCTTCAACTCTGAATTCTAACTCTTAAATAAACATACAGGGCTCCGTATGTCAGACCTCCCCCCTAGAAAAGAGTTTAAGGAGTATAGTACATAATATGAAACATAATACATAAATAGATTCACCACCAGATTGGCAACAGCAAGATTATAATGAGGATATAATAAGCATATCACCCAACGTAGGCAACGTCTCCAGGTACCACATCAGAACATAGCCGGAACGTAGCTGGAGCGTTATTCGAACTGCAAGGCATCTCACAGCTGAAGGCTTGAAAGCGTACTACTAAAGCATGATATTTACCTCGCTACAAGGGAGAGCTAATTGCCCAAATCCTCTCATTAAGGTAATCTTACTGCTGTATGAGGCCAACCCGGTAAATGTAATCTTTGATCCGTGGCAGAGGGTAGGTATCGTTCTTTGTGACATCATTAACTTGCCTATAGTCCATACATAACCTATGGCTCCTGTCTGGCTTTGGCACAAGTATGACCGGACTACTCCACTGGCTTAAGGCCCTTGTGATCAGCTCGTTTGATAACATAAAGTCAAGCTCGACCTGCAGTATACTCCTGCGTTGTGGTGAGACACGGTAGGGGGATAGTTTAATGGGAGTTGCATCCCCTACGTCGATGTCGTGCACGGCCAAAGAAGTGAGCCCTGGAGTATCACGGAACACACTGGGAGACTGAGATAAAACAGAGATTAGTTGGTTCGCTTGATCAGAGGGAAGATGACATATTTTTTTTGTTTTTTTTTGTTTTTTCTATATTCCAACTTACTTCCTCTCGGGCATAGGCTGAGAGCCTTAACATTCACCGCTTTACAATGAACAGTGAAGCCTGTGAGGTCTTGTTCCAGTCTAGGGAGTGAGACATGTGAAGCACGTAGAGTACAACGAGCACCTGCCATCTTGCCTTCACATGAGGCACGGTGCTCACTCATGGCCCGAAATGACCCAATCTCTGAAGCCACCTCGTTCCCGTGCTTCACTGTCTCATCCCATACACTCGGACTCTCACACTTACACACACACAACACCACCTGTTGAGCAGATAACTCACCAGGCATTGCACCCCTGTAGCAGTTTAGATGGTAATTCCCCCCAAGCTACTGAGTTATACTGAAAGTTGGATAGGCTACATGACAAGTCAAAGTCTGCATGGATACCTTCAGGCTCTGGAACAGTCTGTTGCGGGTCAGTAAGAGAACTGAAGACTTTGTCCGCACCAGGCTGTCCACAGGTCCTGACATTCACTGCCACAGTGGGAGAATCTGGAGGAGAGGAATCAGGGGACCTATGGTAGGGTTTCAACATATTTATATGGAATACTTGCGTGGGCTTTCTCCTGTCTGGGGTAGTTACTAGATAATCGGTAATGCTCACCCTCTGAATGATCTTATATGGGCCCCTGAACTTGGCAGATAAAGGTTGGCCGAAAAGGGGGAGGAAGACCAAAACCTCATCACCGTGCTGAAACTCCCTCTCACGGGCTTTTCTGTCATACCAGTTCTTCATGGAGCTTTTAGCCACTGTCAAGTTTTGAGCGGAAAACTCACATGAGGATCTCAGCCGGGTTTTGAAATCTGAAACATACTTGAGGAGGTTTTGGTTCCCCTCCTGGCCAACTAGGCTATCCTGCAATAGTTGCAAAGGACCTTACCTGGTGACCGAAAACTAGCTCATTAGGGGAAAAACAAAGGGATTCAGTTGGAACCTCACCAGTAGCAAATAAAAGAAAAGGTACCCCCTTATCCCACTCAACTCTGGTGTCTGTGCAATATTTACGCAACATTCCTTTTAATGTCTGATGATATCGTTTGAGAACCCCTTGACTCTCTGGGTGGTAGGTGCTAGACTTAACATGGTCGATACCCAACTCCTTCAGGGACTGCTGGAAAATGTTAGAGGTAAAATTAGTACCTTGATCACTTTGCACCTCATGGGGGAAACCCATTCTGGTGAAGAATTTGAGCAGTTCCTTGATGACAGTTGGAGCAGAGGTAGTCCTTAAGGGTAGAGCCTCTGGGTAGCGAGTTGCCATGTCCATAATAGTTAATAAATAATTGTTACCTTGGGAAGTCTTAGGCAATGGGCCTACAATGTCCACTACCACCCGAGTAAAAGGATTCTCGAAGACGGGCAAGGGCACCAGAGGATGTACAGGCACCTTCTGATTGGGTTTTCCTGTCATCTGGCAAGTGTGACACACTCTACAAAACTCCACTACATCTGCACGCATTCCTGGCCAGTGAAAGTGGGCTCTGATTCTGTCTAGAGTTTTTCTCACACCTAGGTGTCCTGCCAATGGTATACAATGTGCCATTTCCAAGATATCTTTACGACAAAGTTTGGGGACTACTACTTGATGGATGTCCCAGGCCCCGTCATCGATTGGTCTGTGTGGCTGTCTCCATCTACGCCACAATACTCCTCCTTTGAGGTAGAAACATTCACCACCCTCCTTCTCACATTCCTCTTCACTCACGGCCCTGGCAGCTAACTCCTTGCATTCTCTATCATCTCTCTGTAGCTCTACCAGGCCACTAGGACAATTTGGAGGAGTTTCATGGTCATCGTTAGGGTCAAGATGAGCCATAAAGGTGTCAGATAAATCCACCTCAGTCACATCATCAGGCACAGTTGGAGCGTCATTCACACTCTCATCATCCCTTTCATCAACTCTTACATTCGGTACATTTCTGTCTGAGGGAACTGCTACTTGAGACATTGAACGTGTGACAGCACACACAGGGAAAACTGTTGGCATCTCCTTTTCGAGCTCACCGGTTAGTGGCTCGTTAACAGGCTAAAGTGACAAAATGGGGTCTGGTCGGACCTTCTCGCCTGCTACATCATTCCCCAAAAGGAGTGTTACCCCAGGCACAGGGATATCTTGGGACCTACACAAAGCTATGGTGGCCTCACCCTGTAGTAACTCGCATTCAATTTCGCCTTTTACCAAGTATGCATAAAATTGGCCTCCAGCACCTCTCATTATAACTGGTTCGCCAGGTGGGCACTCAGTGTAAGGATTCACCATGAGGGTGCTAGTAGAACCTGTGTCTCTCTGAATTTTTACCTCATGCATGCAACCATTTAAACTCACGTTGCCAGATGAAATAAAGGGACGGTAACTGTCCTGCACTGATGGTGAAATTATTATTGGCTTATCCCTAGTGGGTTGCACCACGCATGCTACTACAACCCTGTCTAGATGGTTTACGTTAGCTGCTAGGTACTACTTCTGTCGGGAGTCCTGTATTAAAGGAACTTTTGGTGCTAGGTACTCCTTCTGTCGGGAGTCCTGCATTAAAGGAACATAATTATGGAGTTTCAGATACGGCGGCAACTGTCTGCCCCGATCTCTCGGTTCTCTCCTTGGCCCAGCACTGAAAAGCTAGGTGGCCTCTCTTGCCACAAAAAGTACATACTTTAGGGGATACTGGAATGTTCCCTCTTTGAGCATTACTATTACTTTGGGCCCCACCTCTGTTACCATTGCCCTGAGTCGCATTTTTAGTTGGGGGAACAATTCTATTTTGGCTAGCTGGGGAAGACGTTACAGGCTTGTGACTGGGTCTGTCAGATTTGTGATTGGGATACTTAAAATTAGAACTAGAATTATCGTAGGGCTTCTTTCCACGAAATTTGTTGTTGAGCACGTATGTGTCAGCCATGTCAGCGGCGTCGGCAAGACAATCTACCTTTTTCCCCCTTAAATGATAGGCTACAGAAGAATCAATTTTCCATAGGAAATTTTCTAACAGGACCAACTCCTTCAGATCGTTGTAGCTTGTGACTTTCTTACTCTTGACCCAATGATTGAAAGTTTTAGTCATGGTCCTGGCAAATACCTTATGGGTTTCTTCTACTTTCTTCTGGTTTTTACGGAAAGATTGCCTGTAAGCCTCTGGCTGCAATTGATAGGTTTTTAGGATAGCTTCTTTGAGATTGTCATAATCCTGCCTAAGTTATGCTACTTCTGAAAAATATGTGGCTCGAGCCTGCCCTGTCAAAACGGTTTGTAACATAAAAGGCCATTGATCTCTTGTCCACCTCATACCTCCAGCAACTTCCTCAAACAAAACAAAGAAATCCTGCACATTATCCTCAGTGAAAGGTGAAATGACACATGTCATAGTCAATCCCAGAGGGGGAGCAATTAAGGGAGCATTTGTATTGACATTTAGTTGAGCCGTACGATATTGATATTCACATTGTTCGGTCGTTGCTCTGGCTTTTATTCTGGCTAGTTCTATATTTAGTCTGGCTTGTTCGGTCTTTGCTCTGGTTTGTTCTAGTTCGAATAATTGATCAACGGTAAAACCAGGTGGCAATTGTTCATCAAGTTGGCTAGGTTTACTCGAGATCCCACCAACTGCTCCGTCACCCTCCTCGCCTTCTACAGGGAACAGGTGGGTTTTTATGGTCTGAGCCACCTCTACTTTGGACATGTTTGAGACAGTTAACTGGAAATGTGAGGCAAGCACTTTCAGTTCGGATTTTGACAGACGGTCAATATCAGGGGCTGTGGGTTCTGATTCTATGAAAACTTGAGCATCTTCGTCACTAATTAGATCCGGCATGATTAATATTTGATTTTTAAGTAGTGAAACGGTAATGAAACTGAGTGAAACTGTATGAAACGAATCCTGGCGAGGTCGCCACTCTTCTGTTACACATCTTGATCCTCAAGTGGTTAACTTGATGAATCTAGATAGCACAGAGATATATATTAAGGTATCAGTCAGCTGAAGGCAAAACAAAAGTAAAATATAATACAATTATTTCCTGTTGTTGCTTCCTTTCCTTTTGGATCTTAGGACTTGGTATCCTTTATTGACTGATACTCTTTAATTATGGAAAAATACTGAAACTAATTAAAGTCATGTAGTATTTATAAAGAACTATTATTTAACCCGGGAACTGCAGGAAGACTCTTAAGAGTTCCCCCGGCGGACTGCGGAAAGACTCTTAAGAGTCATTTTATTATTATTTTTTTTTGCCCCTGGGCCACGCAAAATATCACTCCTGTACCTCCCCTCCTTCCCCACTTTCCTCCCCTCCTTGAGTTATCACCTATTTTCCCTGTTATTCCCTTATTCTGTGGTATATTTTCGTGCTAACATTAGCGAGTTGCAAGCAGGGCATTGTCATCACCGTTAGCAAGCAAGTGCAAGAGAGAGAGAGAGAGTATCGATCGACAGTGTCTCTCCAGACTTGGGGAAAAGTGGCGGGAAAGGAGGTTGCCTCAGCCATACATTATGTAACTCCCGGCCTTTATCGCCGATTTTGACCATCCAAACGCTGTTTCCACTTGCTTTATTGTTGTAACAGGTTAGTACCTTTTTAATCAACCTATAATAAGCGCATATGGAGAAGTATTAATGCTATTTATGGTAAAATAAATATTTTAGTGATGGAAACAGCTCAAATACGTGCACACAGGCAGAGGTGTCTCATACCCCCCATGTGCACTTCAGAGGTTAACCGAAGCTTAGTAGGCTATGGTTATTAACCGAATAAGTTATATCTAAAGAAGGACTATTAATTCTATAAAAGTCTTGAAAGATAAATATTAAAGTAAGAATATTTCTGTCTCTTACCCTTTTTGAAATGAATATAGTTTTCTTATATCATGTCCTTTTATTTATATTTAATGTAGTTATTATTCTTGGTTCTTGTCTTACGTTAATAGTATTATATTATAATTATCATCAGGATTAATATGAAAGTCACATACAAATTTAGATATATATTTAATAATTAGTTAAATGTATTTCTTAACCACGTAACATTGAGGTTTGATTATGAGTAAATTAAGTTACAGGATCGCTTCATAGATTCGATTCAGGTCTCACTCAAATAATATGAAAAGCAAAAATAATATTTTGAAGCTAAAAGAATTTTCTTCAGCTTAGGAAATCACTAGAAGTAACATTAAAACAGCCATGTTAGTCTAAGGCGATATTACTAATATGAAACAATAGTATCACCGTTCTTGTTCTTACCAGCAATGTAAGGAAATGAAAGAAAATTAAAGAACTCGTAAGTATTAATATAAAACAATAGTATTACTTTTATCAAAACCCAATTACTTAAAGAGTTGCTTTAGTCCACAAGTCAGTCAACTAAAATAGTTAAGTACATAATAGTAGCGTTAACGTTAATTCCCAATCACATATCTCACTAACCAACATAACGTAAGTGTTTACACCGAACACACTTAACACACACTTATATAATCTGACTGACAGTCACAATCCCATTATAATACTTCACCCCGTCTTCCTCCAGCTGCAAGTTCACCTTTCCAACTCCAAATGAGACTGATTTGAATGCCCACTACTCGGGTCTTATATACTAAACCATGATGGTGTAGGAACGAATCAGGAGGCGGGGGATAGTGCGCGCCCCAATCACAGCTCCTCGAGTTGCGTAGCAGGTGCGTGGTCCAATGGAGTCTCCTGGCGTCGATCATCGTCATTGCGTCGGGTCATCGAAGTAGTTTGCAGGGTCCCCTATGACGCACGCAGGTGTGAAGGCTTGTTTGCTGGTATGCGGACGAGCTGGTTTCCCACTCGCTGGTTCGCTCGCTGGTCTGCTTCGCCGCCTGGGTAATTTGGCACTCCTTCAACTCTGAATTCTAACTCTTAAATAACATACAGGGCTCCGTATGTCAGAATATATATATATATATATATATATATATATATATATATATATATATATATATATATATTGAGAATATATCACAAATACACGTGAGCCACTAAATGTTTCTAGTCTCTCAGTGGGGATCGAACCATCGACCATCAGAACGATAGCCGACGCTTAATCAATTACACCACGGCAGTCTAAAAGACACTCAGCCTTCTATCGTATTTATGTTAGGGAGAAGGGAAACCCACTAGGTGAATATATTTCAATTCAAACCTAGTTGTAGGATCCATATTTCCAGAATACCATACACGGATTTTTGAGTGTCCCGACGCAACTCGGGTTGAAATTGATTTAATTTAATTCTAACCCACAAAGCATGAGAGTTACAAATATTGAGAATATATCACAAATACACGTGAGCCACTAAATGTTTCTAGTCTCTCAGTGGGGATCGAACCATCGACCATCAGAACGATAGCCGACGCTTAATCAATTACACCACGGCAGTCTAAAAGACACTCAGCCTTCTATCCTATTTATGTTAGGGAGAAGGGAAACCCACTAGGCGAATATATTTCAATTCAAACCTAGTTGTAGGATCCATATTTCCAGAATACCATACACGGATTTTTGAGTGAAATATATTCGCCTAGTGGGTTTCCCTTCTCCCTAACATAAATAGGATAGAAAGCTGAGTGTCTTTTAGACTGCCGTGGTGTAATTGATTAAGCGTCGGCTATCGTTCTGATGGTCGATGGTTCGATCCCCACTGAGAGACTAGAAACATTTAGTGGCTCACGTGTATTTGTGATATATTCTCAATATTTGTAACTCTCATGCTTTGTGGGTTAGAATTAAATTAAATCAATTTCAACCCGAGTTGCGTCGGGACACTCAAAAATCCGTGTATGGTATTCTGGAAATATGGATCCTACAACTAGGTTTAAATTGAAATATATTCGCCTAGTGGGTTTCCCTTCTCCCTAACATAAATACGATAGAAGGCTGAGTGTCTTTTAGACTGCCGTGGTGTAATTGATTAAGCGTCGGCTATCGTTCTGATGGTCGATGGTTCAATCCCCACTGAGAGACTAGAAACATTTAGTGGCTCACGTGTATTTGTGATATATTCTCAATATTTGTAACTCTCATGCTTTGTGGGTTAGAATTAAATTAAATCAATTTCAACCCGAGTTGCGTCGGGACACTCAAAAATCCGTGTATGGTATTCTGGAAATATGGATCCTACAACTAGGTTTGAATTGAAATATATTCACCTAGTGGGTTTCCCTTCTCCCTAACATAAATAGGATAGAAGTCTGAGTGTCTTTTAGACTGCCGTGGTGTAATTGATTAAGCGTCGGCTATCGTTCTGATGGTCGATGGTTCGATCCCCACTGAGAGACTAGAAACATTTAGTGGCTCACGTGTATTTGTGATATATTCTCAATATTTGTAACTCTCATGCTTTGTGGGTTAGAATTAAATTAAATCAATTTCAACCCGAGTTGCGTCGGGACACTCAAAAATCTGTGTATGGTATTCTGGAAATATGGATCCTACAACTAGGTTTGAATTGTAATATATTCGCCTAGTGGGTTTCCCTTCTCCGTAACATAAATAGGATAGAAGGCTGAGTGTCTTTTAGACTGCCGTGGTGTAATTGATTAAGCGTCGGCTATCGTTCTGATGGTCGATGGTTCGATCCCCACTGAGAGACTAGAAACATATATATATATATATATATATATATATATATATATATATAGTTTATACTGTAGTGTATTCAGTATTTAAGCTGTATTAATTATTATGTTCCTTCCAACAACCAACTATACTCCTAAAATCGATTAATGAAATTTACAAACACATGTGGCAGTCCGTGGATTCGAATCCAGGATGCTCACACCACACAGGATACATTTAGTTCCAGTAGCCTTTACAAATATATATTGATGGTTTGTATAAGTGTGGATGTTTCTGTGTGATTGTGTGTGCACGTGACTATGTGTATCTGTGTGTGTGTGTTTTTACGGAAAATTGATGGCAAGGGAACGGTGTATTTACGTATGCTATTTAATTTTGCATATCTCAGACATTCTTTGAGCAGGGAAGCTGAAACATAAATTGGGTACCGGTATCGGCATTACGCTCCTCTTCATGTTATGTGTTTTTTGTATTTATTGTTTTATTTTTTTGCTCGGAGAGATGAGCTCATTTTGCGTTTCCGGTTCCATATACAGTATATGGAACCGGAAACGCAAAATGAGCTCATCTCTCCGAGCAAAAAAATAAAAATAAATAAAACAATAAATAAAAAAAAACATAACATTATGATTATTCAGGTTTAACAGATTTAAGGCATATTATGGTAGGGTGCTGAACTACACATTCTAAGACATTTAGGATAGCAAAGATGTAGGCTTGTTCACCAGGTTGGTCAGTGAAATGAGAGGAGAGCCATTGGCGATGGTGAACATTGAAATCTTCTAAGATGGAGATTTTCGAGAAGGGAGATATGAATAGAATGGGTTCCACTTTAGAATTAAGATAGTCAAAGAATTTAGGATAGTCGGTAGAATTAGGGGAGAGATAAACAGCACAGATATATTTAGTAAGAGAGTGACAAGATAGCTTAAGCCGGAGAGTTGAGTATTCAGAAGAGTCAAACTTGGGAACAAGAGAGCAAGTAAGATTTTTGCGTACGCACACACAACATCCATATTTGGCAATGAATTGAGGATAGATATAGTAGGAGAATACAGAGAAGGATTTGTTGTCTGTTTCCTAGATAACTGGGTTTCGGTGAGGAAAACTAAGTCAGGTTTGGTAGAAGAGAGATGGTGTTCCACTGACAGGATGTTAGAGGAAAGGCTGTGAATGTTACAGACATTGATGGATAAAGCAGGAAGTAGAGTTCCAGGGCACTTAGAGGAGTCTGCATCATGAACGACTGTGGAAGACTTTTGGAACATACAAGCAGCATCAAACACTAGATGCGAACTATCATGTCAAATAATTACCATATTACTTGTATTTAGGGAGGTTATTCTTCAATTCGAATACAATTGTCCATGTGACATCACTTTATTGATAATAATCGCATAAATATAATGTTGAACAATCTAATGACTCATATACACTCAAATTTGTCTGTACATAATACACCGGAAAGAAGTCAAGAAAGTTAGGGAAGGTAGCAAGGGAAACAGTAAGGGTGTGAAAGATAAGAATGGGAGGGAGAAAAAGAGAAATGGTGAGATAGTGATCGAACGGGTATGGAAAATGTGCAAACTAGCATGGGAGAAGGGGAGTGCACCTGATAACTGGAAGACAGACATAACTGTCCCCCTATATAAGGGTAAAGGGGATAGAGGATTATGAGGTAACCACCGAGGAATATGTCTTCTAAGCGTAGTAGGAAAGGTGTACAGTAGGGTAGTGATTGAGAGAGTGACCGTGAGAACGGAAAAATGGATAGGTGACGAGCAGGGCGGTTTTAGGAAGGGAAGAGGATGTGTAGATCAGATTTTTACCTTGAATTGTGTTGTGGAGAAATATCTGGAGAATCCACAAAAGCTGTATGTTGCCTTTCTGGACATGGAGAAGGACTATGACAGAGTAGATAGAGAAGGTATGTGGAAAATAATTAGAATATACAGAGTATATGGCAAGTTGCTGAAAGCAGTGAAGAGAATGTATGAGGGTGCAAACGCGGCAGTACGTGTGGAGAATGAGCAGAGCGAGTTCTTTGATCTGAATGTTGGATTGAAACAGGGGCGTGTGATGTCCCTGTGGTTGTTTACTGTATATATGGATGAAGTCATGAAAGAAATACAAGGAAGAGCAGTGGATGTTGGTTTATCGCTGATTAGGGAGGGAAATGAGTGGAAGCTACCTGTACTTCTGTTTGCTGATGATACAGTTCTGATGAGCGATAATTAATGGGAGTTGCAGGGTCTGGTAAATATGTTAGGAACAGTGTGCGAAAAACGGAATATGAAGGTAAATGCGGGGAAAGGCAAGGTTATGGTCTTCAAAAGGGGTGAAGCCACAGAGTCTGAGGTGAAGTTGAACGGTCAGGCTATGGAGATTGTCAGCTCATTTAAGTATCTGGGCAGTCTGTTGAGTAAAGATGGGACTAAGGATGAAGAAGTGCGGGAGAGGGTGCAACAGGGGAAGAGGGTTGTAGGAACGCTAAAAGCAGTAACAAGAAATAGGGTGGTCAGTATGGAAGTGAAGAAGTCCTTGCATGACAGTGTGGTAATCACGACACTGACTTACGGAAGCGAACCATGGACGTCGGTGGAGAGACTAAGAGTGAGAGGGGTGGAAATTAGTTACTTAAGAAGTGTGTGTGGAGTTACATGGAGGGATAGACAGAAGAATAAGGAAGTAAGAAGGAGGTGTGGTGTGGAGGTAGGGAGCGTCTGTACTCAGCCGGATACCTTACCCTCTACGCATGCGCGAAAATGTAAGCCTCCCTTGGCCCCGCCCCCCGTTCACCGCGTTTAAATAAACCGTTCAAACCGTTCCTGCCAGCTCGCTCTGTAGTACAGTCTCTAGAGTTCCCGCCAGGCATTCAGATATCCAGTGTTCGATTCCACTCGAAGTTTAGTATATTTTTATATTTTCATATTTTTATTTGTGTTATGTTAAATTATATTATATTATATTAGGGTTAGGTTAGGGTAGGTTAGGTTAAGTTAGGTTAATCTAATCTAATATAATATAATATTTGTACATTTTCGGCAGTGGGAGGGGCCTGGGGTAAGGTATCCGGCTGAGTACAGACCCTCCCGTGGAGGTAGATGTCCTGGAAAGTGTGAAAAGGAAAACCTTGAGATGGTTCGGCCATATGGAACGTATGGGAAGCGAGAGAATACAAAGGAGGAATACAAAGGAGAACAATCTGCAACAGACCTATCAGTCCTTACGGGGCAATTTGGATATCTAAAACTATTAATCTATTGACTATGAGGTAGAGAAAAGGATAGCAAAGAAGAAGGTTCCTCCCCACCCACCACTCCCTCCAGCTAATACTGGCATGGAAACAGGTTGGAAAAAATACCATGTAGTGTTTTTTTTTGTTTTCTTTATTCCAACTACTCCCTATGGAAAAACTGACACGGAATTTCGGATAGGACAGGGAGAAAATTAAGTTGATTTGTAATCTAAGTTAACTCTATTACTACAATTCTGAAAGGGAACAGGTGTATGAATATACATTGCAATATGCGTTGTCACTTTGTTGCGCGTTTTTCTGAAAGAAACTGTGTTAATTGGGGGTTATTTGCCAAGTGTTTATCCAGATGGTTCTAGAAAGTGTCGACAGTATTACAGTTTACAATGCTCGAGGGTAGTTTGTTCCAAATATTCACAACACGATTTAAGAAGAAATGCTTCGCCTCATCAGAATTAAAATACTTTCCTAAAAAAAAAAAAAAAAAAAAATGCTTCGCTTAATGAGAATGAAAACGCTTTCCTATAATCTTATAACAATTGTTTCTCGTGTTTGCTTGATTGTGTTACGACTGGGGTTTAAATATATCAGGGCTCTTATTCATTGGACTAGAAATGGCATAAATGCTACAACGGAAAGCGCTAGATCCAACCTCTGATGTATATTCCCAGTGAACAAAGAACACAAATACTCTACAGAGTTCTATATGCAATAACAGGCTATCAAACTCTCAATAAATGTGCGTCTACTCTAGGCTTAATGTTATGTGAAAACAGCCTATTACTACCTATAACCGAAGGTGCTTGGTTATGGTATGCAAAGTAAGGTGGTAAGAGAAGTTACAGCTTACGTTACTTTAATCAATAAATGTCAGGCACTCCTGCATGAAAGAAAGTGCACTAAAGTAATTCAACACTAACAAGAAATCTTCTTTAAATGTTAGATGCTATAAAGATGCTCGTATCGGAAATGGAACCCAAAAAGGCAGGCAGCGGAACAATGCTCGTGCAGGCTATGCACACAAAAAGGCAGAATATATAATGCCGTCGGAGCCAAGAATATCCTAAACACTACAACAATAATAATCGCCACGACAATGCAGTATTCCTATCAACAAAAAGAGCCTAAGTCGTTTGTGTCTCCATACATCAAACTAGGCTGCGAAATGCTTGTGTAATCATAAATGGGTATGCATAAAAAAGAGTACCTGATTTAATATACTTAATGTCTACTATGATTGATAAAGTCTAGCTAGAGTCAATGATACGAGATACTGGTCCGCATGGCATGCTGCATAGCCTAGTGCAAATCTCAAGTCTGTGCGTCAAATATTACGTTATAGGGAAGGGTAGCTCTCTTGAGAAACCTTAATACCAAAGTATTAAGCGTTCTCCTGGCGTACCTCAAAGACAAACAACGAGCTTAGAACAGTGCAGAATGGTATAGGCAAAAAGCCCTCATTCATGCATGCTCTACTCTCAATGGCACACAGACTAGAATTTACTCAATCAACTCCAGTTCTCAGGTATGTCGTGCAGCTTTTAACTAAAGCCAGCACTCATAGGAAACAATACCTTATAATATCAGACTCCTAGTCTAGCATTATCTAATCCAGCAGAACACTAATAATTAAAGGAAGCAGTACTAAACAATATGAATGCCAACCAATGCTTCGTGATCAACTTATCTTAACAACTAACATACATGGGTTATATCAGACCTTAACGCACAATACAACTGGCCAGCATGAAGCTGATTTTGCAGAGTTAACCAGAGGGGATATAATGTTAATAAAAGGTGGTGAAAGATATGGAAAATGAGAGAGATAGGCAGAGGAAAAGATTCTCAGGTGCGAGCGGGAGACAGGTAGCAAGGGATGAGATAGATGCGTTCTAGAAACCAGATCTGAGGGAGAGAGTGGCGTGGAACTGTATATACACTCGCACTAGCTCGAGCCGCGTGGGAAAAAAGCGGTTACAAGTCCTCCAGCCACTAGCAAGGGAGCTAACAGCATGGGAAGGACCTCTCTCAACCAACCCCCACGAGGCAGCCAGCCGTGACATCATCGAGCGGGACAAAAACACTGCGCGCTCCCTCTCACTCTGTTCTACTCTCTCTCTCTCTCCCAGATCCCATCATTACTAGTTAATGACAAAACACACACCTTACAATTAGATATATAAAGCCTTGACATGGGCGAAAACAAAGAGCCTCTCTGGACTGCCCATGACACGAGCTTTCATATGAAATAAAGCACACTCTAATACATAAACTGTAGCCCCATCCACTGCCCTGGCGATCCTAGCGAGTCACTGTAGGACAAGCCATGCGGTTCTAACGGAGTGGTTAACGTCACCCCCCCCCCCCCCAAGATTTTTTTCAGAGGCCCCAAGGCTCACAAAAATCTGGTGGTTAGAACCCATGCTATATCTCTACTTCCCAGCGGCAGTAAAATATCTGGCACAGTTCCTCAACAAAACATTTTTCAAAATTATAACCCTCCCCAACACCATAGGTTAAACTATATGTAGTTATGCTCCTCAAGAGCGAGCTTCTCTAGCCCAGCATTCTGAGAGGAGTGCAACTCAGAATTACTGCTATAACATAATGAACAAATTCAATTTATCAAAGAAAGAGTTTTTATTTGATTTTTATGTGTTTTTAATTTGTTTATTTCGGCTGCACTATAGGGGCAAGCCTATTTTTTTCTTCTATACCAAACGCTCAACTCCTGCTTTACGACCCAATACGCTGGGCTACAACCGCGAGCCAACAAGCACCAAGCGCAAAATACTATTCAAACTAAAGCAGGAGGCTACCCGTGTGTCAATCTACCCAGGATCATCTACCCTCGAAAGACAATCTGCAATCACGTTGTCACAACCGGCAATATGGCGTATGTCCAGGTTATATTCCTGTAACATTAGCGACCACCTGGTCAGCCTCATATTCCGATTGTGAAACTGGTTCAAAAACTTGAGAGGGTGATGATCTGGGTAAACTACAATGACCGGACCATAGGCTGGAACACAGACCTCGAAATGCCTCAGAGCAAGTACAACCGCCAGCAGCTCCTCCTCGACAACAGAGCAGCCCCCCTGGGCCGAATTGTACTTCTCCGAGCAGAAACTAACAGGATGCTCCAGCCCATCATCGTCCTTTTCCACAAGGACGGCACCAGCCCCCACACCACTAGCCTCCGTTGCTAGTTGGAAAGGTAGGCTAAAGTCAGGGGCCCTGAGGATCGGGTGAGTGCACAACAGGTGTTTTACTTCTCTAAACACCTTCTCACACTCAGGCGCCCATTTGAACTTCTTATCCTTCCAGTTATCCTCCACCTGAGCTTGACTGTCCCGTTCTCCTTCTCCACCTTGACTGCTAAACGTCATCACAGGCACAGTGAGAGGCTCAGGGGGGTGCCTCCCATACTCCTTCATGGGATTAACATGACATAACTGATTGCGCTTCCGTCTGTCTGGAGTGGCTACCAAGTAAACCAGGTCCGATAGCTCCTCCACCACCCTATAAGGACCAGTGTACTTCGCGGATAAGGGGTGACCTACAAGGGGCAGTAGAATCAACACCTCCTGACCCACGTGAAACTCCCTGAGTTCAACCTTGAGGTCGTACCTGTCCTTCCTGAGGGCCTGAGAGCTAGTCAAATTACGGCCAGCCAACTCCAGACTGCGCAACATCCGTTCTCGACTGTTGAGGACACACTTGAGCATAGAACAAGGTTTTTCTGCGCCCTCCCATACTTCTTCAACCATATGGAGAGGCCCTCTGACACGGTGTCCAAAGACGAGCTCATTAGGGCTGAATCCCAAACTCTCCCCAGGTACCTCCTGCACAGCAAACAAAACACATGGCAGGCCAAGATCCCAATCCTTCCCACTCTCAAAGCAACAACAACAAAGCACAGATTTCAAGGCTGAGTGCCATCGCTCTAACACACCCTGGCTCTCCGGATGATACGCAGATGACACAACCCCAACAATCCCATGCTGCGGCATTGCTCGAACAAAGAGGCTAGAAGCGAAGTTGGGTCCCTGGACTGACTGAATCCCCTGCGGGCAACCATACCGGGAAAAATACACTAGCAAGCTTCGGACCACCGTCTTCGCCGACCCATTTCTCATAGGGTACGCGTCAGGGTACCTTGTTGCCACATCTCCCGACTGTGCATCACTGTCCTCCTTCAACTCTTTCGTCTTTTTAAGCCCATCCTCTGCCTTTTCCACAACAGTTACTGGGTCTTCTTCAGACTCGATATTTGGTCCTAATAATGAGTCTCCGAGAAGGTCCGTTGATACTAAACTCTCAACCGCATCAACTTCCAACCCCTTCTCGGTACCCTTCCTCCGCTGATCTAAAGATTGTTGACCAGAATGTGACTCCCTGGATGCAGGATCTCCGGTGACAACACACGCCATAGGCTGCACCGGACACTTCTCAACCCACTCCTGCTCCTCCCTACTCACGTCGGCCGGCTTCTCGGCAACGACCAAGGGTGGAGCCTCAGAAGTAGGTCCCGCAAAGTCGTTGCCGAGAAGGAGGTCGACGCCCCCAACAGGTAACTTCTCCACAATTCCTACATCCAGGTCCCGAGTCACACCATCAACTTCCACCTTCATTCTTACAAGCGGGTATGACCTTGTCGCATTAACTCCCTGAACCACAACTACCCGCGCCGTATTGACAGGTTTACCAGTGAAATTTCTCAACAGTGTTTGCGATGCCCCAGTGTCACGCAAAATTCTCACCTCATGTCTTCTACCCCCCCACTCCACACAACCGAGTCCCCTGTGGTCACTAAAGGCATCACGGACAGGGAATAAGCCTTCCGGATCCTTCTGCACTGGCAGTGTATTTACCTCGGAAGAATTGCCTCTAACAAACTCCGATGTCCTCTTCAACACTCCAATGCCGTGAGCAAAAGACACGGCTGCCGGAGGAGGTCGACTAGGGCACTCATTTGCCTTATGACCCTCCTGGTGGCAACTAAAACACATAAATTTCGGTTTCGGCTTATACTGTGATGTAAAAGGCCCCTGACTTTTCACATACGGTGTGGTGTAAGGTTTGGATTCAGTTTTAGTTTCATGGCTCTTCTGTTTAAATGTGTCATTGTTACGGGGAGGGGGAGGATAACGGTCCTTAGCACTTACATCGTACTTCTGTGAGGACCCGCAACCGCGAATCAACGACAGCCGTCGATCAGCCATTTCTGCTGCTTCGACTAGAGTTCTTGGGTTTTTCTCCTTCAAGTTCAAAGTTAGGTCACCACCCGTGCTCTTAACACCTTACGAGCGGCCTATGCGGTTTATTTATATGTACCGCCCAGCGGGGTGTTTTTAGCCAAAATAGGGCTGTTTACGTGATCATTTTCATGCCTAAATAAGACCCAGAACGTAAAACAAGTACCTATCCCTGAAAGGGCATAAACAGAGCTTTCGAATGACACCATAACGATCCTTTTATGATGGCTAGTTTTCTTGCAATAACCGTCAACGCGAGTGCAAAAAGCATGTAATTCGGTACTTTCCCCATATAATTCAGTATGTAGCGAGTGAGAGAGGGAGGAGGGAGCTGAGATTCGTGTCAGTAGGTTCGCCGCGGTGGTCTGGAGCAGTCATACGCTCGCTAGTCTCCTGCCACCACTTGTCTCTCTCTCTCAGCAACATTACGTGCTGAAATTGCCACTCGACCTATGTCGAGCGCCGCCACATAGTCCAGCTTTATTTAACTCGACTTATGTGGTGAGCCGCTAATTAAGGGTTAAAGAACTGCTCCAACATCATTAACTGCTTAATTTCATCAAATGTTGTGACCTTCTCAGATCGGAGCCAGTTCCCCATAGCATCAGACAAGTCCCGGGCGTGTTCCAAAAAGGTGCTATCTCTTCCCTTAGTTACACCCCGGAACTTCAAACGGTAAGTTTCTGGTTGCAGTTCGTAAGCCCTCAGGACAGCCTCCTTGAGATCCTCATACACAATACATGACTCCAAAGGTAACGCATCGTAGGCTTTAAGACCCTTGCCTATTAATCTAGAGGATACAAGTGCTGCCCATTTATTCTCTGGCCACTGGTGTTCCCGGCACTTCTTCTCAAAGCGTGCGAAAAATTCTGTAACACCACTCTCATCAAACACCGGAACCAGTTTCAATAAGTGCGAGAGAGATTGATCATGAGCACGGTTACCAGCCCCAAGTTGCTGTCCCGTTGTCTCTACTCGCGACTTCTCTACGTCCCTGTCGGCACAGTACCTAGTCGACTCAGCTTGGATTTTTGCTAGCTCTATTTGCTGCTCACCTGCCCTGATAGCCTTTCTCTCTTCGATCTTAGCTAATTCGAGCTGAAGCAATAATTCTGGAGATAACCTTGAGGAGGTGAAGGTGCTACAATGTTTGAAATTACCGGTGGTCCCCCCAGGGGCAACCCCCCCTGCCAGTCACCACCCAACTGTGGACGCGTACTCGGGGTCGGCAAACTACTGGGATGGCTGGGAGTCGAGTGTAGGGGAAGCATGGCCGAAGGGCTCTGAGCACTCAACCCATCTCGCTCACCAGTCACCCTGCCCAGTACACATGTTATCAAGTTATCCCTGGTCATGCTGCTAGTACCCGCATGACCGATAGCTGTGGCCAGGCATTGAAGACCGTACCGACCCATACCCTCCAACCGCTCGGCATTAACAGGCCATTGCAAAAATATCCTAGCATCCTCCACACAGTTCACCTGATTAACCCTTCCATCATGCTGCTGTTCCTCAGTTTCGACATTACGTACTGTGTCTCCATTCTTCTCTGATCCGGTATAAGACATGATGCTCACAAAAATTTCCCACCTCAATATTCAGAAAAGAAGCACCCTAAACTCTTATACCTCGATATACACACAAACATTCTCGGAAATACTCAAGGGCTATACTATGTTGCAAAAAAAAAATATTCTTGCTGATCCCCGCAAAATATTCCCCAAAACAACAAATGTTCCCTGCTAATAAATGTAGGTTCACCAAATCCTAGGTAAGGTCGCCATTTGTTACGACTGGGGTTTAAATATATCAGGGCTCTTATTCATTGGACTAGTAATGGCATAAATGCTACAACGGAAAGCGCTAGATCCAACCTCTGATGTATATTCCCAGTGAACAAAGAACACAAATACTCTACAGAGTTCTATATGCAATAATAGGCTATCAAACTCTCAATAAATGTGCGTCTACTCTAGGCTTAATGTTATGTGAAAACAGCCTATTACTACCTATAACCTGGTATGCAAAGTAAGGTGGTAAGAGAAGTTACAGCTTACGTTACTTTAATCAATAAATGTCAGTCACTCCTGCATGAAAGAAAGTGCACTAAAGTCCTTCAACACTAACAAGGAATCTTCTTTAAATGTTAGATGCTATAAAGATGCTCGTATCGGAAATGGAACCCAAAAAGGCAGGCAGCGGAACAATGCTCGTGCAGGCTATGCACACAAAAAGGCAGAATATATAATGCCGTCGGAGCCAAGAATATCCTAAACACTACAACAATAATAATCGCCACGACAATGCAGTATTCCTATCAACAAAAAGAGCCTAAGTCGTTTGTGTCTCCATACATCAAACTAGGCTGCGAAATGCTTGTGTAATCATAAATGGGTATGCATTAAAAAGAGTACCTGGTTTAATATACTTAATGTCTACTATGATTGATAAAGTCTAGCTAGAGTCAATGATACGAGATACTGGTGCGCATGGCATGCTGCATAGCCTAGTGCAAATCTCAAGTCTGTGCGTCAAATATTACGTTATAGGGAAGGGTAGCTCTCTTGAGAAACCTTAATACCGAAGTATTAAGCGTTCTCCTGGCGTACCTCAAAGACAAACAACGAGCTTAGAACAGTGCAGAATGGTATAGGCAAAAAGCCCTCATTCGTGCATGCTCTACTCTCAATGGCACACAGACTAGAATTTACTCAATCAACTCCAGTTCTCAGGTATGTCGTGCAGCTTTTAACTAAAGCCAGCACTCATAGGAAACAATACCTTATAATATCAGACTCCTAGTCTAGCATTATCTAATCCAGCAGAACACTAATAATTATAGGAAGCAGTACTAAACAATATGAATGCCAACCAATGCTTCGTGATCAACTTATCTTAACAACTAACATACATGGGTTATATCAGACCTTAACGCACAATACAACTGGCCAGCATTAAGCTGATTTTGCAGAGTTTACCAGAGGGGATATAATGTTAATAAAAGGTGGTGAAAGATATGGAAAATGAGAGAGATAGGCAGAGGAAAAGATTCTCAGGTGCGAGCGGAGGACAGGTAGCAAGGGATGAGATAGATGCGTTCTAGAAACCAGATCTGAGGGAGAGAGTGGCGAGGAACTGTATATACACTCGCACTAGCTCGAGCCGCGTGGGAAAAAAGCGGTTACAAGTCCTCCAGCCACTAGCAAGGGAGCTAACAGCATGGGAAGGACCTCTCTCAACCAACCCCCACGAGGCAGCCAGCCGTGACATCATCGAGCGGGACAAAAACACTGCGCGCTCCCTCTCACTCTGTTCTACTCTCTCTCTCTCTCCCAGATCCCATCATTACTAGTTAATGACAAAACACACACCTTACAATTAAATATATAAAGCCTTGACATGGGCGAAAACAAAGAGCCTCTCTGGACTGCCCATGGCACGAGCTTTCATATGAAATAAAGCACACTCTAATACATAAACTGTAGCCCCATCCACTGCCCTGGCGATCCTAGCGAGTCACTGTAGGACAAGCCATGCGGTTCTAACGGAGTGGTTAACGTCACAATTGATCGTGAATAATTCGCTTACATTTAGGTTGCTGAATCCCTTGAAGATTTTGAACACCTCTATTAGGTCACCTCTCATGCTGTGCTTTGTTAAGGGAGCCCACCTCGCTTTTTTTCTCTTTCTCTCCCCCTCTCTTTGGCTTTCATCCATTCGGTCCCATTCAGCCTACTGTTTTAAGACGTTTACCCCCATCCAGGTGTCAAAATTTTCCTGGCGAGCGGTAGCAAGCCAGCATACATATATTTTTGTTTTGACAGCAAGCTAAATTTGTAAATTTTTCGATAGAAAACATTCTCCGGCGACGCCGGATTTCTCCATACAATGCTGGCTCGTTATCGCTCGCCAGGAAGAAATCGACACCTGGATGGGGATAAACGTCTTAAAACAGATGGCTGAATGGGGCCGAATGGATACAAGCCAGGGAAAGAGAGAAAACGAGAGAAAGATAACAAAAGACGGTGACCTCACTTAAGCTAAACAAATTTAGTTCTTTTATACGCTCTTCGTACGGTTTATTACTCAATCTAGGTATGATTTTAGTGACTGCGTTGCACCTTTTCAATTTTATTAATATCCTTCCTGTAGTACGGTGACCAGAATTGCACGCAGTATTCGAGATGGGGACGCACCAATGAGTTGAATAGAGTAAGTATGATTTTTTTTCTGATTTGAACTTAAATGTTCTGCCAATGAAACCCACCAATTTATCAGCAGTTTGTATTACCTCTGGACACTGTTTACACAGTTTCAGGTCACTTGATATTATAACTCCCAGATCCTTTTCTTTATATGTATTTGATAGTTTAATGTTGTTCATTGAGTAATCTTTTTAGCGTTGTTACTACCGATGACATGACATGATGGCTAAAGAAAAGCTAGAATTATAACTATAATTGATGGATTGGTGGATTAGGGAGTGGGAATGGAAGAGTTAGGGGTGGTATACATGGGAGGGATTTGGGGTTTGGTCATTAGTAGAAGGTAAAGACTGAAATCGAAATACAGTAGAAGAATAAAATAAAACTACCGATGTGTATTACTTTGCATTTGTCTATGTTGAATTTCATTTGTCATTTTTCTGCCCAGTTAACTAAAGTGTCTAGGTCACCTTGCAGTTTTTGCCAATGTATGGTTGAGGTTACTTTATTAGTAGTTTTTTGTATCGTCAGCAAATTTCGAAATTTGCATTCTATTCCTTCGTCTAAGACTCTAAGTCGTTTATGTAAATTATAAAAATTACTAAGAGGGTGTACGAGAGCGAGGTGGAAGGACAGAGAGGGAGAGTTTAAACCGAAAGAGAGGTGGAAGGATGGAGTGAGGAAGTATATGGATGAAGGCGGTGCTGGGTGGGAGGAGGGGCGTCGAGGGACAGAGGTGCATGGGGGTGGTTCGTTCGTGGCTACCCCTTCGGGAATCGCGGCGTCAGGCAATAGATAGATAGATAGACCTCCATCAAACTAAAAATGTTACCACCTAAACCCCCTTCGAGATAAATGTGTACCTATACATTTTTTGGTAGAAAATTGTCCCGGTCAAAGGCCAGTTCCTCCTAGATTACAGGCTCGCTATCGCTTGCTAGAAAACAAATCAAAACCCCTATATATCACGAAAGGTCTTCAAATTGATAGAGATGGGGCGAAATGTCCAAAAATAGCCATACTAATTGGGCAAACGTCTTAAAATATCAAAACTAATGGGGCTAAACAAGAGGAAGAAGAGGGTCCAGAAAATAAACACTTACAGTAAGTTAAAATCTTCCCTCACCAAATCCCACTCTCATGACATTCAGTATTCATATTACGCATAACAAATGTGTTAACAATAAACAATATTAATAATAATAATAAAAATACAAATAATAACAAACACAAGGGAAAAGGTTGGAATATTAAGATATGCAACAACAATATTATGTATTTTACTAGCTACTGTACAGTATATTGCACACAATCTAGAATGAAATAGGAAAGTATACCTGACAATATACTTGTGGATATGTATGAAAGTCTTATTAGGAATACCCAGTTTAGATTACATTGACGTAGTGAAACTGATGCCCATAGAGATAATAATAGTTTGAACACATTTTACCATAATATAATATTAATCACTCAAAACCTGTTGTTAAAATGCATCGTTAATTTATGCAAAAGGTGTTCGAATTGCTCTACCAAGCAATAATTGTTTACTGATTATGATGTAGCAATTTCGTTAGTCATGTTTGTTGTAAAAGAAACCTGGTTTATACTGTGTAATCAATGCTTGAAAATCCTATTTGGTAGAAGTTAGAATGTCTTGTCCACATATTTCTGATGAATATTATAAAGATGTTTATTATTGAAACTATTATGTACACACACAATTTATATTGTAGGTCCATAAATCCCTCCCCGAGATTTTTCAACATTGGTACAATAACGGGAATTCCAGCAGATATACAGTAGATGTGAAAACGAACAAGTCAGTGAACAGCTTCATGACGGCTCTGGATATACTTCCCATATGAATACCATAGAGTACAGAAGGATAGACTGAAAGCGTGACGTCACACGGTTATTTTGCCGCGCGTCCTAGGGATTTGGTGGCAGCACTGTTGTAGGGCATACAACCAAAACACCTCAGTAGTTTTTCCTTATTAGATACTCCTTGTTATGTGTGAGCCTGGCTCGTCTGCAGTGTTACCAAAGTTAAGGGAAATTCCGCAAAATGAGGGGCCAATAGATTAAAGAGGGAACGTCTTTAAGAGTGTTTTAATGTTGGTAAAAACACTTGTAAATAAAACAAAATAAATTAGATATATAAAAACAAGAGGAAAATATTAGGAATACATATACTATATAAATATTACTTATCTATGGTGTAAGCTGTATGATTCCAAGCAACACAACAAGAATTACAATGTAATTTTGAATATATATTATTAGTTACATGTTATGTAGATGTTAATTTATAAAGTTGCAATAAAACAAGACATTTCACGAAATACGTTCATAGGTTATACTTATGACACCTAGGGATATTTTGGCCCAGCATGTTTGACGTTGGCAACTCCACACTCTCACAACAACAATGGTGGAGGTATAAGAGACGAGGCTGTGAACCTCCTCATAATGACGACAGTTTCACGATGACCTGGCCTTTACAGTAGCCTCTACTTATGTCTATTTAACTCTGTCATGTCTATAGAGTCTCTACATAGCGTAGAATTGATTATTAATAGCGTTATTAGTACAAGGTAGGGATTATTAAGAATTAATGGGGACCCTCCCATTTTCCTTTGCGACCGCGCCGCCATCTCTCAAACGCACAGCTCGCTATTTTCAGATTTGTAGCGTCCTTCTTTCCTCCCTATCCTTCTGTACTCTATGATGAATACTTAGCAAACATATCTACGCGGTAGCGAGAGCTGCAACATCAAACAAGCCTGCTGGACCAAATACAGATATTACTCACCTCAATTCACCGGAAGAATGAGCTGCTTATAGACTAAAAGTAAAGGCTATTACTTTTCACCATGCGTCCATTTTATGCAACCAATTCCCTGATTTATGTAATATTAATACATTAGGGAAATGTATTAAATATTGCGTGAACTAATCGACTTGCATAAGGTATTTCGATGTTTTCATTAAAAAACCACGAACATAAATTGGTTATTGGTGTGTAAACACTCTTAACAATCTGTCAGTGTGATCCCATCTGTATCTCATCGCGACTCCCGCCAACCAAGCTACCCTAGAGCATCTAGCTATGTGTCCAACTCACTATAATCATTACCCTGAACTCATTCTCCTAAATACCTTGCCTGCCTAAACTCTCTTGACTATTTCCAGGCTCACACGTTTCCCATGTTCCCACCTCTCGCTTTCAATAGATAGCGTCTCTCTCTCTCTCTCTCTCGAGTTTCTTTTGCTCCGGTAGCGCTTATTAAGTACTTCGGTTTACGTTGGAGTATGTTGGTATATCCTAGTAACAAGTGTAGATCTTTAAAGATATATTATTTAAGTTGAATAATGTACTGTATGTGTATACTGTATGTCTAGCCAGATTTTCTCGTGTCATCACGAGAAGATCTGGCTAGACAAGTGTCCTTCTGATTTCAAACCCCTGTACTACAGACGTTATATCGAAGATTGTTTTTTTTTAATTTATCATTCCCCCACTCATATTCAGCCAGTTCTCAAATATCTTAACTCACAGCATAAGAACAGCACTGTCACCTCGGAACTCGAGCAAAATGGAAAGCTTCCCTTTTTAGACATCGAAGTTCAACGTCAGAACTATACATTTGGCACTGCTAATTTTCATAAGAAAACATTCACAGGTCTCTTAACCAAATTTTCATCTGCTATACCCCTCTTATACAAAAGACATTTGATCAGCACTTTAGTCACACGTGCCTATAAAATCTCATCGAGCTTTGAAAAGCTTCATAAAGAGTTCACTTTTCTCTCTAACATTGTATTTGCTAATGGCTTCCCTCGAAAATTCACAGACACGTATATTGGTAAACAACTTAGTAAGTTGCATAATGTTTCAATAACCGATACAATCTCCACTGTCAATAGAGGCATTGTGTACATCCCCATCACTTACACAAGTAAACATAGTAATGTTATTAGGCAACAACTAGGTAAACTTTTAAGACAATTCTACCCACAGTTCAGCTTCAGATTTATTTTCAAACCACAACAAACAATTAGTCAACACTTTAGGTTCAAAGATCGAATTATAAACCTCAACTTATAAGAAGGATCAATTTGGCTTTAGTTTATTACTTTAATATTAGAATTATTCTTGTACATAATTCAATGTTTCTACTATGTGTTGTATCTTGTTCTTTTTTAGGCGTGATCATGGCAGTAGCAGTTGCCGAAAGCTTACCCTCATAGAAAACAATAAAGATGTTGTTTACGCTGTCTCTGATCTTCACCTTCATTATATATATATATCTTCCCTTCTTGCTGGAAGTTTGCTCTCCTTCAACTTGTCCCAAAGAAGGGTGACCGCTCTCAACCCTCCAACTATCATCCAATTGCTCTCATAGCTTGTATTTCTAAAGTTGTTTAACCCTTTCACGCTTATGACGCAATTTTGAGCCTATTAGGGATACTTTAAAGCCTTTGTTACCATCAGGGGTATTTAGAGACCTTTAGTTTAGTTACTTCAACCTCTGCAGTTGTCTTTGAGTTAGCTGTGGGCAGAATACTAATTTTGGAGAGGTAATTATAAGAGTGAGAGAACTCTATTTCTTACTGTTAATCTGGCAACCTCTGCGTCATAAAAGCGTGAAAGAGTTAAACTATTCTTGCTTCCAAATGTCTTAAGCATTTCTCTTCTCATAAATCTGCTCTCAGATAGCCAGTATGGCTTCCTTAAGGATCGCTCTACTGGTGATCTTCTTTCATATCTTACTAACTCTTGGTCATCCTCGTTTCGGGACTTCGGTGAGACCTTTTCTGTTGCACTAGACATATAGAAGGCCTTCGCTAGAGTCTGGCACAAATCTTTAATTTCTAAACTACCCTCCTTCGGTTTCTATCCCTCCATCTGTGCCTTTGTCTCTAATTTTCTTTCCGGCCGTTCCATAGCTGCGGTGTGGACGTCCATCTCTCATCTCCTCATCCTATCAACTCCGGTGTACCTCAGGGTTCTGTCCTATCTCCTATTCTCTTTCTAATTTTCATAAATGATCTTCTCAACTATACATCCAGTCCCATCAATTCATATGTAGACGACTCTACCTTACACTACTCAATTACCTTTCCAGAACGCACCAGCCAGCAGTCCCTCAAAAACAAACGTAATGCAGCCATAAAACACTTATCTTCTAATCTAGCTACTATTTCCAACTAGAGAAAACCTTGTTGCATTTAATGCTTCCAAGATCCAATTTCTCCATCTAACTACCCGTCAGGAACCTCCAGAGGACTATCCCTTATTCTTCAACAATACAAAAATCAATCCTTCATCTTCTCTCAATATTCTCGGTGTCTCTTTTTCTTCTGCTCTCACTTGGAAGGACCATATTACCAGTCTTGCTTAGGCAGCCTCCCAGAAGCTGGGTGTGCTCAACCGCCTCATGGGGTTTATTACCCCTGTGCAGCTTCTTGCTCTGTACAGGGGCACAGTGCGTCCTTGTATTGAGTATTGTTCACATATGCGGGGAGGATCGTCTCACATCGCACTCCTAGACAAAGTAGAAAAGAAAGCCTTTCGTATCATTAACTCCCGTCCACTCACCAACTCTCTGCAATCTCTCTCTCTTCACTGCAATGTTGCATCTCTCTCGCTATTCTATCGCTACTACAATAATCAGTGTTCCTCGGAGCTTTCCCAGTGCATACCACCTCCTATACATAGGATACATAGTACCCGCCTTGCAACGCAGTCCCACCCCTACTCTGTGCAACTCTCCAACCCAAGAGTGAAATGCTATTCTCAGACTTTCTTCTATTCTAGTGCCGAGCTCTGAAACTCTCTCCCAGAATCAGTCTTTCGCTCTTCCTATGACTTCAAATGCTTCAAACTCTGTGTGCCCAGACATTTTGGCTCAAACATCCCTTGATTTTGGCCCTGTCACTCTTTCAACTCTGGGGAGGCACTCGTTGCAGGCAGTTATGCCTTTTGTCTCCCTCATTCAAATAGAAAAAAAAAAAATATATATATATACTGTTGCATAGATAAAATAGGTAGAACGTTTATTGCAAATCTGCCTGTTTAGGATCATTAATTATTTTCAGCTCCTCGGTGGTCTAGTGGTTAAGGTGTTGGAGTGCTGTACTATTTGCCTGGGTTCGAGCCCTGACCTGGCTGGGTCATGTCACACAAATTTTAAATATTGGCTTCTTCCCTATCTTTTGCATTATACAGTGTATCTTAAACTTGGTAGGAATGTTATCCATGTATAATGCTGTTAGCAAAGAACATTTAGTAAATGTTAAAAATTTTGTAAGAACTATTATATTATTCGACCTATGATATGGATTAAATATATAATTTAATATATGTTTGAACCTTTAATATATATTGCTAAATATCACAAAATATTAGTCCTAAGCTGTTGGATAACCATTTATTAGGTTGGTTGAATTTCTAAAAAAATTAACAAGCTTGTCCTCTACCACGTCCATTTTCGTGTTAGAGATCTTCGCTACATTATTTATGTGTGTGAGGGAAGGTGAAAAGGTTTATTCACGCGTCTGTCTCTCTGTGTCTAGCTATATGTGTGTGTTTGTATTTGTTTGTGTGTGGCAATGCTCTGTTGTCTGTATGTGTTGTACATGTGTCTTAATATCTGCTTTTATGTTGTCAAAGGAATATATATATATATATATATATATATATGTATTATAACAATGATTATATTATGAAGGGAAAACATATTACAAACACATAATATATAACTAAAAGTACAATCAATTATGAGTTCAACAATAATAAATATAGTATAACTATTCTATCCAATACTTCCAAGTGTGCCAAAATATCAGTCTACAAATTTGGCAAACAACTAATGTCTAATGAGCAACAATAAAAATAACCTTAAAACAAAGGCTCTTCAAATAATAATATTATAATGCCACAACCTCAATTATTTACCATAATTATTTAAACAAATAACCAGTAGGAATATCTATAGTTGGATCATACGTAGTAACACTGATCCGGATACTCAAATTATTAACAGAGTTACATTTCATGATTATCGTAATCTTGTAACGCCAATATTCAAAACTAGTTATCATTACAATATAGTTTGTACCGTAACCATATCTGCGTGCGTGTGTGTAAAATTAATAACTATAATAAACTACGTACCGGTATTTAGAATTACAGCCAATGCCCAACAAATATGCATAGGACAAATTCCAAGCTTATTAACAGCCCATGTTAATGTACATAGGTTAATGATTTACTTATACATTGTTAGTAACATATTTTGATTATATATATGGATATGTGTATCCTGTACATTGTACATTTTCGGTTGCAGTATTGAACAAAGACTATTACAAAAGGGTATGCATAGTACGTAAGCAATATTCGTTTTGGGTAATATTTGAAACACTGTTTCAGGGTTTTCTTAAATACATTTACGATTCTCGGTATGTGTATCTATCTATCTAAATGAATGCCAAAATAATTATGCTTTGTAAACTATGTTCAGGTTTACACTATTAAAATGTGTACCTATTTGTCTATGTGTTCTTTTATACAAACACTAATTTTACAAACAAATTGTGACTCGCTACAATGTCTAGCTCACCACTGACCTTGAACAATGGAATTCTACCTGAGTTATGTACCGGTATACTTTTATGATAGTAATGTTATGTTCATGGACAACTGTGATGTGACTGAGACTTAATTATGCAATATTCATCATTACAACATATATGTAATATTTATGCATACTGTATATATATAAACAAATATATGGTTGATTGTGTGTGTGTTTTAGTGTGAACTTTAAGTGTTTCTAGATACTATTTATATTAAAATAGTAATTACTTACTTATAAATGTTTAGATAGCTTTGAAATACTCATACATTTCTGAAATGTTGTGAAATACTCTAAACACTTTTACATATTTGAAAGGTGCGCAAGTATGGACACATACAATCTCTTATAAAAGTTATAGGCAATAGGGTGCTCTGATCAATTTTCTTTTTGAAGCATACCGTACTGATCTTTCTAGAACTGAGTAAAATCTTCATATAATCGGGGTAATTACTGTAAAATGAAGTCGTCATACAGAAGCAAACTATAAAGCTGCAGTATGATACTCTGTGACAAAAGGCCCTTTCACCCTGGGAGCAATAGCGTCCTCCTCTCGCGTTTGACAATCTAATCTGACTGCTTCCGTGCTCAAAACTCTCCGTCTTTGCCTGACGCAGACGAAGTCCAACAGGATGGAATTTCTGAGGGAAGTTGATATGAGGTGCAGGAGATATCAAAGCATGTTCAGTTGCCCGTGGGCATTCGTGGAGGATTCATGTCTATCGATGCTCCAGGAAACTCTGAAAGGAGTAAAACAGACCCAAGACATTGTACATAACTTATTGAGTTTATGGGTTGTTGAAAATGCAGAATAGAAAGACAAAAAATTGAAGATGATTGCATTTAATGAAGTATTGAACATGATGTGAAGCAGGATAACAACCCTATGCACACTCGCTGCATTTATCTCAGCACAAATCCCGCCCACCATGCTAGCCACCCCAACGTCAACTGCCAACAATCCAACGCCTGCAGTAGCCACTTGAGCAGATGCTTCCGATGCACAAGAAACCAATAGGGACTCTGCTCCCCCTCAAAACAACTTCTGTTTCATGAGGAACAACATTCGCCCCAAGACCAGGAAAATCATACCAGTTACCAAGTGTCACAACCGTTTCCAGATACTCACAGACTTAGATGACGAAGAAGAAACACAAGAAGTTCCGCTCATGGGAGACTCGATGGTACATGGTCAGCTCACAGAGTTTTGTGCCAGGGCAACTAAGACCAGGAAGCATTATTGTATCCCTGGTGGTGGTGTGGACGTCGTAGCTGCTGCAGTTGACAAAGTATTGAAACTGGCCCCTGCTAATAAAATATAAGTCATCCACGTCGGATCCAATGATGTACAGCGAATCCTGTCGGAAGATTTGCTTCACAAGTACCAGCAGATGATCAAGTCGTTTAAGGAGAAGTTGTCAAGGATCATCGTCTCAGAAATCGTTCCCCGGTTCGGTGTAGAGAACCAATTTTACAACATAGCCACCAGCACAAATTGTCGTCTAGCTAACCTCTGCAGGAAGGAGAACGTGGGATTCGTCGACACCTGGGACACTTTCTACTACGTTGAATGCTTTCGGACGATGGAGGTCATCTGAACCAGGTGGGAGCAGCACGTTTTGGACGTCTTCTCAATGATGCGGTGAAGGACTTTTGGAGAAGATATCGACTCAACACAGGGAAACCAGGAAGAAGGACCGAAAACAGCGAGGAAGGCGACCTTAAATGCAAATCCGTCAATAACCACGAATTAGGATAAAGCTCCATCAACAAAACCCGAATCCAAAACCGCCAGGGAAGAAGACTGAGGACAGCTAGGACCAAGGACAGCCATGAACGTACAGTATATGTAGATCCAACCAGAACCAAAAATATGATTAAAGAGCGTTCCGTGAGTTCTAAAACCGCAACTTTAAAGGTTTTCTATACAAACGCTCGTAGCATACGCAATACATTTTCAGATTTAGAGGGACTAGTGTTAACAGAAAATTATGACGTAATTGTCATAACAGAATCTTAGCTCAATACAGAAGACCGAGACTTTTAACTTCCCGGTAATAGTAAAATGGGGCAAGAAAAGTTCGAAATGCTAAACTTTGGTCTCACTGTTTTTCTAACTTTTATAAACTGATTTTAAAGATGCCATTACAAGTGGTGTCTAAAGGTTCATAAACCCTACTGCAGATTTCCACGTTTCCACGTTTAGTTAAGTTTTTAGAGTCTATTTTATGAGATTTGATTTTACCCTAAAAAAGGGGAAAACAAATTCATGGTGGGGCAGAAAATAATCATGATTTTATTTTACCCTAAAAAAGGGCAACAAAAATTCATGGTGGGGCAGAAAATAATCATATATATTTTTGGTTGGGTTTGTGGCTTTACATGAGAGATATACTCAAACTAAATACATCATTTCAATCCATAATCATAATAATTTGTTAACAAAATAAATTGCATATATTTTTCCATTTTAATTCATAAGTATATAATGTTTGAGAAAACCCGAATTAATAGAAATGGAGGTGGTGTCATATTTTGTTATCAAAGAAAGCCTTAACCCGATCCTCTTGTCAAAACCCCAAATTGTGAACGTCGACACATCCTTTGTGCTAATAAATAATAATAAAGGTACAAAAATAATACTTGCATTAATATACAGATCTCCAGCTCAATCAGTGCAAACTGACTGAGAAATTTACGAATAAATTGCAGATGTAGGCCTAAGTAACCCACAAGATGCCGTAATTTTTGGCAACTTTAATTTACCTGTGACCAGGTGGGGTGATATTCTTACTTCACATTCTGGACAAGACTTGTTTGTAAACTTGCAAGAGAGTTCGCTTTATCAATTTGTTCAATCGCCGACGCATGGTAATAACGTTCTTGACCTTGTACTTGCAACAAAAGACGAATTAATAGAGAATTTCGATATTGGTGATGAATTCAGTAATAGTGACCATCGTACAATCACTTTCCATTTTAAATTCAATAGCATTGAACTCAATACCAGCAAAGAGAAGGTCCCAAATTTCAAGAGAGCAAACTTCCGTAAACTTAGACAATACTCACGGAAATCAACTGGAGTTCTATTATTAACAATAATGATCTAAACCAATCATGGAGATTTTTCACCTTCACTTATTCGAATGCAGTACATGAGTGTACACCATTAACACATGAAGATAAGTACATAATAATAGGCCTAAGTGGTAGACTAGAGACATTGCAGATTGTCTGCTTGCTAAAAAGAATGCTCATGATAAAATAAAAATCTCTGACACCCATGAAAATAAAGTTATATTTGTAAATCTACGTCGCAAAGCCAAAAAGTTAATCAAACAAAGTAAAAACACGCTAGAATTACATGTTGCAAATCAAAGTAAGATAAACTAGAAATAATGTTATAGTTACATCAGAAAAAATAAAGTAGTGACTTCAACGATCGATGAGAATGGAGATTACACTATACATGAAGCAAACATGAGTAACGCTCTCAACACCTTTGCATCAGTTTTTACAAAAGAAGACGTTAGTAATATCCCTACAGCATCGCCGATTCAGATAGACAATTCTGATGTTCTAAGCAGTATTAGCGTTACAGAGAGAGAAGTTTTGAAATGTTTAGATAAACTCAAGGTAAATAAATCGCCTGGATCTGATACTTTCTCGCATATAATTCTAAATGAAGCTAAGTATAAGCTCTCCAAACCACTGACATTGCTCTTCAATAAATCCTTACAGTCTGGGACTATGCCTGATCAGTGGAAGCTCGCCAACGTAACACCAATATTACAAAAAGGGAGCAAATCCTTACCTAATAACCATCGTCCAATTAGGCTAACCTCACTTGTATGCAAAATGCTAGAAACACTCATACGAGACAAACTCGTAAATAACTTACAGGAAAACAACATACTTAAAAGAAAATCAATTTTTTTTTGGAAATAACAGTACTGCTTAACAAACCTCTTAGACTTTGTCCACGATATCCTCAACCTATATGATGAGAGTAAAGCTGTAGATATTATATACCTTGATTTTAAAAACGCCTTTGACAAAGTTCCCCACAAGCGTTTATTGATAAAACTAAAAGCACATGGAATACAAGACGGTGTATTGAAATGGATAGAAAGTCGGCTCAGTGATACAAAACAAAGAGTAGTCATAAACGGTAAAGCATCCAAAGGGATCAATGTAAGTAGCGGAGTACCCCAGTGATCAGTACTGGGGCCAGTTCTCTTCCTAGTTTACATTAACGACATTGATGAGGGTCTCACCTGTACAATCTCAAAGTTTGCTGACAATACAAAAATTGCAAATAGCGTACCCTCAAATGAACGTGTTGAAGATATGCAACATAATCTAGATAAGTTGTAACATTGGGCTCAAATTTGGCAAATGTGTTTCAATGTGGTTAAATGTAAAGTACTCATACCGGAAACCGAAATTAAAAAGCAAACTATTTAAAAAATGGCACCCAGCTTAAGAATGTAGACAGAGAAACTGAGTATGCTCGGGGAATATATGTAAGGCAATAATATATATTAGGAGTAAAGAAACTGGATTATATGGTAGCTTATAGTATAGAGTAATACAACATTTTATATAAACTCCTACCTGGTTATAGATGGAGTTAGTAGGGTTATAAATTCAGTCTGGAGTTTTAGACTAGAAGGGGGTTATGTGGGTTTACCACCACTGAGTTTATAAGTGAGTCTTAAGAGTTAAGTGAGAGGGGTAAGACCAGGGAGCTTAACGGAATATGACTTCTCTTGGCTAGGTCTCTGGATGAAGTGACAGATCAACCTCCCTGCTTGTGAGAGAGAGGGGGTAGCAGTGTAGTCAGCCATTCTAGGCGGGTCATGAGGGGGTTTTGTAGGTGTTAACTTGACATTCTGTGATGTCTAGAGGGGAGAGATTGTTTACAGATAATGTTTACAAGATGTAAATATAAACAATCTAGATAAATATATCTCTGTGATCAGATTAACTTAGAGATTAAGAAGGTGTAATTAATTACATGATTACCTAAAGGGGTTAATGGATTATAACTGTGTTCTATTATTATGGGGTATATATATATATATATATATATATATATATATATATATATATATATATATATATATATATATATATATATATATATATATATATATATGTATATATACTGTATATATAAATTATATAACAATGGGTGGTCAAATATGACAGTTAAATTGATAGGGAGTAAATAATATGAGCGGGCATATAATATGAGAGTGAGTCTAATAAATAATAAGAGTGGGCATATAATATGAGAGTGAGTCTAGTAAATAATAAGAGCAGGCATATAATATGAGAGTGAGTCTAGTAAATAATAAGAGCAGGCATATAATATGAGAGTGAGTCTAGTAAATAATAAGAGCGGGCATATAATATGAGAGTGAGTCTAGTAAATAATAAGAGCGGGCATATAATATGAGAGTGAGTCTAGTAAATAATAAGAGCAGGCATATAATATGAGAGTGAGTCTAGTAAATAATAAGAGCAGGCATATAATATGAGAGTGAGTCTAGTAAATAATAAGAGCGGGCATATAATATGAGAGTGAGTCTAGTAAATAATAAGAGCGGGCATATAATATGAGAGTGAGTCTAGTAAATAATAAGAGCAGGCATATAATATGAGAGTGAGTCTAGTAAATAATAAGAGCGGGCATATAATATGAGAGTGAGTCTAGTAAATAATAAGAGCGGGCATATAATATGAGAGTGAGTCTAGTAAATAATAAGAGCGGGCATATAATATGAGAGTGAGTCTAGTAAATAATAAGAGCGGGCATATAATATGAGAGTGAGTCTAGTAAATAATAAGAGCGGGCATATAATATGAGAGTGAGTCTAGTAAATAATAAGAGCAGGCATATAATATGAGAGTGAGTCTAGTAAATAATAAGAGCAGGCATATAATATGAGAGTGAGTCTAGTAAATAATAAGAGCGGGCATATAATATGAGAGTGAGTCTAGTTTACATGTATGTATATTTAAGTGTAGTACACATTTTACAGGGAGTAACAATATCGAGTACCCTAAAACCGAGACAACAATGTTCAGAAGTTGTTAAGAAGGCAAATAAAATAATTGCTTTATAGACAGGGCATTTGAGCATAAATTCAAAGATGTAATCCTAACTCTTTACAATTCCTTAGTCCGCCCTCTCCTGAAATATTGCGTTCAATCCTGGTGCCCTTCCTACCAAAAAGATATAGACACACTAGAATGAGTTCAACGTAGAGATACCAAAATGATACCTTGCCTAAAGAACAAACCATACAAGGAGCATCTTAGAGAATTAAATGCATTTCCTTTAACCCAGCGCAGATTAAGAGGCGACTTAATTCAAGTGTTCAAAATCAAGATGCACTGTAATAGATATTTCACTATCGACCAATCAAATTACACTTGGGCGAACGGCTGCAAAATTGTTGGTAAATCTTTTAACTAACACGAGTCTAAGAATTTCTTCTTCAATCGAGTTGTCAACTTGAAGAATGAGCTTCCCTAAGATGTCATAGACTTCAGCACCGTTGATTCTTTTAAACTTCGCCTAGAGCCCTAGACAAACACCTTGACTTAAAACCACGACCGACTGCATTTCTAAATGAATAAACAAAAACAAAAAATGTCCCTCTATTATATTACTAACAACTGTCCCTGACTAATCTAATCTTGCTACTGACATTTGTCCCAGGGCATTCTTCCCTTTCCATTTTCCCCTTACCCACTCTAAACTACTGTTTGGACCATCAGTGTTTTGGAGGGCAAGCAGCCTTGAGTGGTCGCTGGACCTGTTGTTCCTTGACTTCCTTTGTACCCCTTTGTACACTATACAGGTATGTGTGTGCATACACACTCTACACGACCATTTTTCCCAACTCATTCCGGTAAATAGCTTCCCTGCCTAAACACACTTTAAATATTTTAAGGCTCACGCGCTTCCTATGTTCCACCTCTCACTTTTTAAAAGACAGAGACTCTCTCTCTCTCTCTCTCTCTCTCTCTCTCTCTCTCTCTCTCTCTCTCCCAACACATCGTTCTTATTATTCCCTTGCACAAGCGCTTACTAATTATGTCGGTTTAGCTTGTAGCGTGCTTGCATACACTGGTATAATTGTAGGTCTGCAACAATATGTATTTAACTTTCATTTTTGAGTGTATAATAACACATTTGAAGACATAAGTTTCATTGTGTGTATTATTTGTATTTAATATATGTCTCTGTGTCCAAGTGAATGTGTCTGTATGTACTGTAGAGAGATATATATATATATATATCGATCTGGCTTTTGCTGAGAGGAACAACTAGCAATAGCATGCACTTAAGTACCAATATATGTATCCTGGAAAGAAAACTTCATTCACAACCCTACGAAATTGACTTTTGAACTATACCTTTACATTATTAAAAGTTATCTGATATAACTTTCAGTATTATTTCTAGGTATGGAACTATCGAATTTGATGAAACATGATTTAACAGTAGGATAATATTTAGTTCATAACTTATCTTTGAAAACAAAAATATGATAGCTTTCACCTGGTAGGTTGCATTAGTATCAGTTAGTCAGGTTAGTAAAATTATTAACACGTTCTTTGAAATATAAATCTGAAAGTTGGTCAGTATACTATTAAGGTAAAGTCCTAGTATCAAAGAGAGTTGTTAAAATTAGAGCACTTGTAGGACAAATATTTACAATTGACCTCTGCCATCAATTTTTGGACTAAATATTTAAAATTAGATTGTATCTGTCATGACTTTCATTAGTATAATCTTACTAAATAATACAAATATGTTTCATATGTTATTTATAAAAATTGTGTAACTAATACAAACCCTTCTATATCTTAGCATGCACTTTGTTTCTATTTTTGTTTGTTTGTGTTTTTGTATTCGCTCTTAACCCTCTGACGCACAAGGAAACTTATATTAGGTTATGTACCAGTCACCTTGTCCAAGCGCACACCCAAAGGCTAGTGTGCAAAGAAAATATATAATTTTGCTGTTTATGACCACAATAAGCAATGTATTATGCATCCAAAGAAAGAGCAAAACCCATACCATAAAACAAAATATATATCCGAAAAGATGAAATTATCACAGATAAAATTGATAGATAATACCATATTTATTTGTTCTTCCGGGTTTACCTCGTCATAATTATATTATATGTTCAGCACTAAAATATTGTGTATAGGAAATAAGAAGCATTATTCACGCTCTTTCCTAATATGAGATCAACATTTGTTGATCATCCAATGTTTATATTTATATGAATAGAATACAGAGTATCACATACCAGTACCGGTAAATTATTAACATGGCTCTGTAATTGAAAATATTCAGTCTATGTTGACTATCACCCACAAGAATTATGGCTACTTCAATATTTTATATCCCAAATGAAAGAGGAAAGGCTAGGGGGAGATCGTTGGACCCAATCAAACGACGCAATTCCTAGGAGAGGCCTCATATGCATGTGATAAGGAGTTGCTGGAACTCATGTTTCATTTGATTTGCTTGGCTTGCTTGGCTTCCCTTACTGATTTTTCTTGTGCCTCAACTATACAGAGAGTAATTCAGCTAGCTATTACGAATACCTTCTCTTATTAGAATACACTAAACATGCGCACCAACTCTTTTCCAATACACCAATCATTGATAACCCAGTCTCGGTGTCCCTGGGGGGGGGGGGGGGAATAAATCTCTTCTTATTTATCTTTCCTTCCCCAATCGACTCCTCTAAATGCACTGGACCATGGCCTGTTACTCTTACTATACATTTGTATAATAATTGTGGCCTTTCCTCTAATATTCCGTATGTCGAACCAAGGTGTGAAACCAGAGCAATTTTGTGTTGACGACTTGAATTAATACAAGAAGGAATACAAGGAAATTAACACTTATCATTTCCAAGTGATAAGTTTGCTCTTATTCAACCTGTCCCAAAGAAGGGTGTCCGCTCTCAACCCACAAACTATCGTTCAATTGCTCTCATTTCTTGCATCTCTTAAAGTTATTGAAACTATTCCTAACTCAAAATGTCTTAAGCATCTATCTTCCTATAATCTACTTTCATATCACTAGTATGGTTCCCACAAAACCTTTTCTACTGCTGATCTTCTTATCTTACTAACTCTTAGTCAACCTACTTTCGAAATTTTGGTGAAACCTCTTCTACTGGGACTCACAGACAGTCACGATTTAATGGGCTGGCACAGCACAGCTCTCTGAATGACTGCCTAAGCAACAATGAGGACTGAGGCAGTTCCTTGCTTGTGTGTGAGGCAGACAGACAATGCAATGTTATCAATGATTTCACTCATTTTACCACTATCAACACTTTTTGTAGCACACTATGCATGCGGATCGCATTATAATTTTGTTTTGCCAAATTTCTGAACGCTTAGGAATGTGATTTGTGGGATTGTTTATTTTGAACATAACTTCCCAAACACGCGATTCGAGGTCCTGAGCGTCGGGGAGACTAAGTTACATCATTTAAAAAAATTTCATCTATAAGTTTGGTTTAACTAATACAAATCTTAAGTATCCTGACCTGTGCTTTGTTTTTGCTGCGCTTTGTTTTTGCTTTTGTTTATTTGTGGTTTGGTACTCGGTCTTAATTGTGTCCTTTTGTAAAATGTATAATCTGTAATATGCATGAAAATATGAAGGACTTTATTACGTGCCTGTCTCTTTGTCTCTGACTGTCTGTGTCTCTGTCTGTTTATTTGTGTCAATACCTAGGTGTTTGTACATATAGCATAGAGTAGCCAATTCGTATTCAGTGTTCCAATTAGTATATAAGATCTCTTAAAACTACCTACAATATTGGTCGAGTTAAGGGGAGATGGGTCGTTTTTCTAGACCCCTTTCTCCCTCGTGTATAACCCAATTAGTTTTGATATTTTAAGACGTTCAGCCCATTAGTTTGGCGATATTAATACCTTTTGCCCCATTTTGTTTTCAATTTTAAGACCTTTCGTGCCATTAAGGTGTCGAGTTTTTCTTGGCGAGCGATAGCGAGTCTCTAATTTTAAGATGAATCGGTCTTCGGCCGGGATATTTTTCTACCAAAAAATGTACAAATTTATTTTTAAGGGGGTTCTAGGGGGTGTTTTCTAAACTTAATATAGGTATAGCGAGGAAACTAAAATATAAATGAATACATGAAATAAAAGACCAAAAAAACGGCCACTATACCCTTAGAATACCATAGGTCATGACAAAATGTACCTTAATTATAGTGCTATTTGGTAGTGTACTGAATATTTTAGTCTACAACTACTTTTGGTGGACAGTATTTCTATGGATATGGCATAGTAATTTCATCACTGCTTAGAAATTGGCTTTACAAATGACCTTATGTGTATGAATGTCTGCTGTTCTGTCTGTTAAGGGGGGATGGTTCACTGTTTGGTCGATTTTGTAATTTATTAATTATGTTTCTAGTTTCCTCCCTAGACCTCCATCAAACTTAAAAAAACATCCATTATATCCCCTCCTAGATTAATTTGTAGGCTACAGTTTTCGGTAGAAAAATGTCTCGGACGAAGGTCGGTTCTTCCAAAATTAGCCTACAGGCTCACTATCGTCCACCAGGAATTATACAGACACCTAAATAGCACCAAAGGTCTTAATATTCAAAAGGAAATGGAGCGGAAGGTCTTAAAATCGATAAACTAATGGGGCAAACATCTTAAAATATGAAAACTAATGGGGCTAAACATGAGGGAAAAGGGGGCCAGAAAAAACAGCCCATCCCCCCTTAATGGATGCAAAATTACCTTTATTTTTATTTATTTTTTTATTTTTTTTTGATGAGGGAGACAAAAGGCAAAACTGTCTGTGACGAGTGCCTCCCCCAGAGTTGTAAAAGTGACAGGGCCAAAATAAATTGAACAGTCGAGCCAAAATGCTTGGACACACGGAATTTGAAGCAATTTAAATCATAGGATGAGGGAAAGATGGATTCAGGGAGGAAGATCCAGAGATAACCTGTTAATAGAAGAAAGATTGGGAGTATCGTATCGCTCTTGAGTTAGAGATTTGCACATAGTAGGGGTGGGATTGTGTTGCGAGACGGGTACCCTACGTAGAGGAGGTGTATACACTGAGAGAGCTCTGAGGAACACTGATTATTGTAGTAGCGATAGAATATCGAGAGAGATGCAACATTGCGGCGAAGAGAGAGAGAGAGAGATTGCAGAGAGTCGGTGAGTGGACGGGAGTTAATGATATGAAAGGCTTTCCTCTCTACTTTGTCTAGAGGTGCTGTGTGAGAGAATCCTCCCCACACAGGTGAACAATACTCAATACAAGGACGCATAGTGCCCCTGTACAGATGCAATTATGTAAATGATAGAGTGTGTGTGTGAAGAATGTCTAGAGGTTTATCCAGAAGGCAACATATTATATTTTCAGTTGAATGCAAAATATAAACACCTTGGTTTTCAACAGTTTCATGAACTATTTATTTTCAACTCAACTGCCATTTCTTTCATTTCATTCGGAAACCCGTAATTGATATGTACAAATGTCTTGGTATGTATCTTATTACCTGCGCTTTTGTACTCAATTGATTGTTATATAATAGAAACATAAACATATTGTAAATATTAATAAAGTAGACGTGACGTTTTGCCCAAAATCAAAACGGCATACCCAACTCTGCGAAGGGTTACCATCATTACTAATATTACCACCATCATCACTACTACTATCATTATCACTACAATTATCACCATCATCACTACTATTATCATCATCACTAATATTACCACCATCATCATCACTACTATCATCACTACTACTACTCTCACCTACACCATCATCCCCACTGTTACTACCATCACTTTTAATGTCAGCTAAACTAACTTACACTAACTTAACTTAGCAAATGCGGGGCGACTTGTTTTCAGGTTGTCATCTCCAGTAACCATCACCAACATCACCAATACTTTCAACATCATCACTACTACTATCCTCATCATCTAATACCATCATCACTGCTACTATCACCACCAACTATCACAACTAGTTTCACAATCACGACTGTTGGCTTGGGGGGGGGGGGGGGAACCATGGTGGTTTTGGGAGGGGGGGGGGGGGGGGCCGGGGGGAACCATATTTTGGACCTAAAATTATAACTTGCACATTCAAAAAAAATTAAAAAATTACCGTCGCATTCACTCACCGAAGGTTCGTTGGAAGTTTGTGTGAAAATCCGTCGAACCGTCTAGGATGAGTTTTCGGAAAGACAGACATATGTCTCACTATTATCATCACATCTGAGACATGTATATGATGTGTGTATATGTGTGCCCCTATGGGGCACACACATAGACAGGGAATAGGAGATTGCATTTTGGGAGGATATAATGTTGGGGATATATTTTTTTCGCGGATTTAATTTTTGGAGATAGTATTAGTGAGGATATTATTTTTGGGGTTATTATTTGAGGGGATATTATTTGGGGGGATTATATTGTGGGAGATATTACTTTGGGGGATAATATTTTAGGGGATATTATTTTGGGGGATATTACTTTGTGAGATATTTTTGGTGGGAATAGTATTTAGGGGATATTATAGTAGGGGATATTATATTGGGGGATATTATATTGGGGGATATTATAGTAGGGGATATTATTGGGGGATATTATTGAACGGGATATTATAGTAGGGGATATTATATTGGGGGATTATATTGGGGGATATTAGTAGGGATATTATTGGGGTATATTATAGTAGGGGATATTATATGGGGATGGGGGATATTATAGTAGGGGATATTATATTGGGGATATTATTGGGGGATATTTTAGTAGGGGATATTATATTGGGGGATATTATATGGGGGATATTATAGTAGGGGATATTATATTGGGGGATATTATATTGGGGGATATTATAGTAGGGGATATTATATTGGGGGATATTATATTGGGGGATATTATAGTAGGGGATATTATATTGGGGGATATTATAGTAGGGGATATTATATTGGGGGATATTATATTGGGGGATATTATAGTAGGGGATATTATATTGGGGTATATTATATGGGGGGATATTATAGTAGGGGATATTATATTGGGGGATATTATATTGGGGGATATTATAGTAGGGGATATTATATTGGGGGATATTATATTGGGGGATATTATAGTAGGGGATATTATATTGGGGGATATTATATTGGGGGATATTATAGTAGGGGATATTATATTGGGGGATATTATATTGGGGGATATTATAGTAGGGGATATTATATTGGGGGATATTATATTGGGGGATATTATAGTAGGGGATATTATATTGGGGGATATTATAGTAGGGGATATTATATTGGGGGATATTATATTGGGGGATATTATAGTAGGGGATATTATATTGGGGGATATTATTGGGGGATATTATAGTAGGGGATATTATATTGGGGGATATTATATTGGGGGATATTATAGTAGGGGATATTATATTGGGGGATATTATATTGGGGGATATTATAGTAGGGGATATTATATTGGGGGATATTATAGTAGGGGATATTATATTGGGGGATATTATATTGGGGGATATTATAGTAGGGGATATTATATTGGGGATAATTATAGTAGGGGATATTATAGTAGGGGATATTATATGGGGGATATTATAGTAGGGGATATTATATTGGGGATATTATATTGGGGGATATTATAGTAGGGGATATTATATTGGGGGATATTATATTTATGGGATATTATAGTAGGGGATATTATATTGGGGGATATTATATTGGGGGATATTATATTGGGGGATATTATAGTAGGGGATATTATATTGGGGGATATTATATTGGGGGATATTATATTGGGGGATATTATAGTAGGGGATATTATAGTAGGGGATATTATATTGGGGGATATTATATTGGGGGATATTATAGTAGGGGATATTATAGGGGGGATATATTGGGGGATATTATATTGGGGGATATTATAGTAGGGGATATTATCTTGGGGGATATTATATTGGGGATATTATAGTAAGGGATATTATATTGGGGGATATTATAGTAGGGGATATTATAGTAGGGGTTATTATATTGGGGATATTATAGTAGGGGATATTATATTGGGGTAATTATAGTAGGGGGTATTATATTGGGGGATATTATATTGGGGAATATTAGAGTAGGGGATATTATATTGGGGGATATTATAGTGGGGGATATTATATTGGGGGATATTATAGTAGGGGATATTATATTGGGGGATATTATAGTAGGGGATATTATATTGGGGGATATTATAGTAGGGGATATTATATTGGGGGATATTATATTGGGGGATATTATAGTAGGGGATATTATATTGGGGGATATTATAGTAGGGGATATTATAGTAGGGGGATATATTGGGGGATATTATAGTAGGGGATATTATATTGGGGGATATTATATTGGGGGATATTATAGTAGGGGATATTATATTGGGGGATATTATAGTAGGGGATATTATATTGGGGGATATTATAATGGGGGATATTATAGTAGGGGATATTATATTGGGGGATATTATATTGGGGGATATTATAGTAGGGGATATTATAGTAGGGGATATTATATTGGGGGATATTATATTGGGGGATATTATAGTAGGGGATATTATATTGGGGGATATTATTGGGGGATATTATAGTAGGGAATATTATAGTAGGGGATATTATATTGGGGGATATTATAGTAGGGGATATTATATTGGGGGATATTATAGTAGGGGATATTATAGTAGGGGATATTATATTGGGGGATATTATATTGGGGGATATTATAGTAGGGGGATATTATATTGGGGGATATTTTATTGGGGGATATTAGTAGGGGATTTTATATTGGGGGATATTATAGTAGGGGATATTATAGTAGGGGATATTATATTGGGGGATATTATAGTAGGGGATATTATATTGGGGGATATTATATTGGGGGATATTATAGTAGGGGATATTATAGTAGGGGATATTATAGTAGGGGATATTATAGTAGGGGATATTATATTGGGGGATATTATAGTAGGGGATATTATATTGGGGGATATTATAGTAGGGGATATTATAGTAGGGGATATTATATTGGGGGATATTATAGTAGGGGATATTATAGTAGGGGATATTATATTGGGGGATATTATAGTAGGGGATATTATAGTAGGGGATATTATAGTAGGGGATATTATAGTAGGGGATATTATATTGGGGGATATTATAGTAGGGGATATTATATTGTGGTATATTATATGGGGGAATATTATAGTAGGGGATATTATAGTAGGGGATATTATAGTAGGGGATATTATAGTAGGGGATATTATATTGGGGGATATTATAGTAGGGGATATTATATTGGGGGATATTATATTGGGGGATATTATAGTAGGGGATATTATATTGGGGGATATTATAGTAGGGGATATAATAGAGGGGGATATTATATTGGGGCATATTATAGTAGGGGATATTATATTGGGGGATATTATATTGGGGGATATTATAGTAGGGGATATTATATTGGGGGATATTATATTGGGGGATATTATATTGGGGGATATTATATTGGGGGATATTATAGTAGGGGATATTATATTGGGGGATATTATAGTAGGGGATATTATATTGGGATATTGGGGGATATTATATTGGGGGATAGTAGGTGATATTATATTGGGGGATATTATATTGGGGGATATTATAGTAGGGGATATTATATTGGGGGATATTATAGTAGGGGATATTATAGTAGGGGATATTATAGTAGGGGATTTTATAGTGGGGGATATTATATGGGGGATATTATAGTAGGGGATATTATATTGGGGGATATTATAGGGGGATATTATAGTAGGGGAATTTATATTGGGGGATATTATAGTAGGGGATATTATATGGGGGGATAGTATATTGGGGGATATTATAGTAGGGGATATTATATTGGGGGATATTATATTGGGGGATATTATAGTAGGGGATATTATATTGGGGGATATTATATTGGGGGATATTATAGTAGGGGATATTATATTGGGGGATATTATAGTAGGGGGATATTATATTGGGGATATTATATTGGGGGATATTATAGTAGGGGATATTATATTGGGGGATATTATAGTAGGGGATATTATATTGGGGGATATTATATTGGGGGATATTATAGTAGGGGATATTATATTGGGGGATATTATATTGGGGGATATTATAGTAGGGGATATTATATTGGGGGATATTATAGTAGGGGATATTATAGTAGGGGATATTATATTGGGGGATATTATATTGGGGGATATTATAGTAGGGGATATTATATTGGGGATATTATATTGGGGGATATTATATTGGGGGATATTATAGTAGGGATATTATAGTAGGGGATATTATATTGGGGGATATTATATGGGGGGTTATTATAGTAGGGGATATTATATTGGGGGATATATATTGGGGGATATTATATTGGGGGATATTATAGTAGTGTTTATTATATGGGGGGATATTATATTGGGGGATATTATAGTAGGGAATATTATATGGGGGAATATTATAGTAGGGGATATTATAAGGGGATATTATAGTGGGGGATATTATAGTAGGGGATATTATATTGGGGGATATTATAGTAGGGGATATTATATTGGGGATATTATATTGGGGGATATTATAGTAGGGGATATTATAGTAGGGGGATATATATTGGGGGATATTATATTGGGGGATATTATAGTAGGGGATATTATATTGGGGGATATTATTAGGGGATATTATAGTGGGGGATATTATAGTAGGGGATATTATATTGGGGGATATTATATTGGGGGATATTATAGTAGGGGATATTATATTGGGGGATATTGTAGTAGGGATATTATAGTAGGGGATATTATATTGGGGGATATTATAGTAGGGGATATTATATTGGGGGATATTATATGGGGGATATTATAGTAGGGGATATTATATTGGGGATATTATAGTAGGGGATATTATATTGGGGGATATTATATTGGGGGATATTATAGTAGGGGATATTATATTGGGGGATATTATATTGGGGGATATTATAGTAGGGGATATTATAGTAGGGGATATTATATTGGGGGATATTATATTGGGGGATATTATAGTAGGGGATATTATATTGGGGGATATTATATTGGGGGATATTATAGTAGGGGATATTATAGTAGGGGATATTATATTGGGGGATATTATAGTAGGGGGTTATTATAGTGGGGGATATTATAGTAGGGGATATTATATTGCGGCATTTTTATAGTAGGGGATATTATATTGGGGGATATTATAGTAGGGGATATTATTGGGGGATATTATATTGGGGGATATTATAGTAGGGGATATTATATTGGGGGATATTATAGTAGGGGATATTATAGTAGGGGATATTATATTGGGGGATATATAGTAGGGGATATTATATTGGGGGATATTATTGGGGGATATTATAGTAGGGGATATTATATTGGGGGATATTATAGTAGCGGATATTAAATTGGGGGATATTATAGTAGGGGATATTAGTAGGGGATATTATATTGGGGGATATTATAGTAGGGGATATTATATTGGGGATATTATAGTAGGGGGATATTATAGTAGGGGATATTATATTGGGGGATATTATATTGGGGGATATTATAGTAGGGGATATTATAGTAGGGGATATTATAGTAGGGGATATTATATTGGGGGATATTATAGTAGGGGATATTATAGTAGGGGATATTATATTGGGGGATATTATAGTAGGGGATATTATATTGGGGGATATTATAGTAGGGGATATTATAGTAGGGGATATTATATTGGGGGATATTATAGTAGGGGATATTATATTGGGGGATATTATATTGGGGGATATTATAGTAGGGGATATTATATTGGGGGATATTGTAGTAGGGGATATTATATTAGGGGATATTATATTGGGGGATATTATAGTAGGGGATATTATATTGGGGGATATTATAGTAGGGGATATTATAGTAGGGGATATTATAGTAGGGGATATTATATTGGGGGATATTATATTGGGGGATATTATAGTAGGGGATATTATATTGGGGGATATTATATTGGGGGATATTATAGTAGGGATATTATAGTAGGGGATATTATATTGGGGGATATTATAGTAGGGATATTATATTGGGGGATATATAGTAGGGGATATATTGGGGGATATTATAGTAGGGGATATTATATTGGGGGATATTATAGTAGGGGATATTATATTGGGGGATATTATATTGGGGGATATTATAGTAGGGGATATTATATTGGGGGATATTATAGTAGGGGATATTATAGTAGGGGATATTTTATTGGGGGATATTATAGTAGGGATATATTGGGGGATATTTATTGGGGATATTATAGTAGGGGATATTATTGGGGGATATTATAGTGGGGGATATTATATTGGGATATTATAGAGGGGATATTATAGTAGGGGATATTATTGGGGGATATTATAGTAGGGGATATTATATTGGGGATATTAGTAGGGGATTATAGTAGGGGATATTATTTGGGGGATTATATTGGGGATATTATAGTAGGGGATATTATAGTAGGGGATATTATAGTAGGGGATATTATATTGGGGGGATATTATATTGGGGGATATTATAGTAGGGGATATTATTGGGGATCTATATTGGGGGATATTATAGTAGGGGATATTATATTGGGGGCTATTATAGTAGGGGATATATAGGGGATATATTGGGGGATATATAGTAGGGGATATTATATTGGGATATTATAGTAGGGATATTATAGTAGGGGATATTATATTGGGGGATATATTGGGGGATATTATAGTAGGGGGATATTATAGTAGGGATATTATATTGGGGGATATTATATTGGGGGATTTTAGTAGGGGATATTATATTGGGGGAATATATATTGGGGGATATTATAGTAGGGGATATTATATTGGGGATATTTAGTAGGGGATATTATAGTAGGGGATATTATATTGGGGATATTATAGTAGGGGATTCTATGGGGATATTATATTGGGGGATATATAGTAGGGGATATTATATTGGGGGATATTATAGTAGGGGATATTATATTGGGGGATATTATTATGGGGGATATTATAGTAGGGGATATTATATTGGGGGATATTATATTGGGGGATATTATAGTAGGGGATATAGTAGGGGATATTATATTGGGGGATATTATATAGGGGGATATTATAGTAGGGGATATTATATTGGGGGATATTATATTGGGGGATATTATAGTAGGGGATATTATTGGGGATATTATATTGGGGGATATTATAGTAGGGGATATTATATTGGGGGATATTATAGTAGGGGATATTATAGTAGGGGATATTATAGTAGGGGATATTATATTGGGGGATATTATAGTAGGGGATATTATATTGGGGAGATATATTGGGGGATATTATAGTAGGGATATATTGGGGATATTATAGTAGGGGATATTATAGTAGGGGATATTATAGTGGGGATATTATAGTAGGGGATATAATTGGGGGTTATTAGTTGGGGGATATTATAGTAGGGTATATTATATTGGGGGATATTATATTGGGGGATATTATATTGGGGGATATTATAGTGGATATTATAGTAGGGGATATTATATTGGGGATATTATAGTAGGGGGATATTATAGGGGGATATTATAGTAGGGGATATTATAGTAGGGGATATTATATTGGGGATATATTGGGGGATATTATAGTAGTAGGGGATATTATATTGGGATTATATTGGGGGAATTATAGTAGGGGATATTATAGTGGGATATTATTGGGGGATATTATAGTAGGGGATATTATATTGGGGATATTATAGTAGGGGATATATTTGGGGATATTATAGTAGGGGATATTATTTGGGGGATATTAGGGGGATATTATAGTAGGGGATATTATATTGGGGATATTATAGTAGGGGATATTATATTGGGGGATATTATAGTAGCGGATATTTTATACGGGGGTATTATATTGGGGGATATTAGAGTAGGGGATGTTATATTGCGGGATATTATATTGGGGATATAGTAGGGGATATTATATTGGGGGGATATATATTGGGGATTATGTAGGGATATTATATTGGGGGAATTATATTGGGGGATATTATAGTAGGGGATATTATATTGGGGGATATTATAGTAGGGGATATTATATTGGGGGATATTATAGGGGGATTTATTGGGGGATATTATATTGGGGATATTATAGTAGGGGATATTATATTGGGGGATTATATGGGGGATATTATAGTAGGGGATTATTTGGGGATATTATATGGGGGATATTATAGTAGGGGATATTATATTGGGGGATATTATATTGGGGGATATTATAGTAGGGGATATTATATTGGGGAATTATATTGGATATTATAGTAGGGGATATTATATGGGTAGGGGATATTATATTGGGGGATATTATAGTAGGGGATATTATAGTAGGGGATATTATGTAGGGGATATATTGGGGGATATTATATTGGGGGTATTTATAGTAGTAATTTATTGGGGGATTATATGGGGGATATTATAGTAGGGGATATTATAGTAGGGGATATTATAGTTGGGGATTATAGTAGGGGATATTATAGTAGGGATATTATATTGGGGATATTATATTGGGGGATATTATAGTAGGGGATATAGTAGGGGATATTATAATTGGGGGATATTATGTAGGGGATTAATTTAGGGATATTATATTGGGGGATATATATAGTATGAGATCTCGTATTTGGATTATATTGGGGGATATTATATGATATTATAGTAGGGGATATTATATTATATTATAGGGGAATTATATTGGGGGATATATTAATGGGGGATATTTTTTGGGGGATATCTATTATGGGGATATTATATTGGTATTATAGTAGGGGATTTATATTGGGGGAATTATATGGGGGATATTATATGATATTATAGTAGGGGATATATTATATTGGGGGATATTATAGTAGGGATATATTTGAGTGGGGATATTATATTGGGGGCCTGTGGGGAATCTTTATATAGGGGATATTGGGGGATATTATAGTTATATTATATTCTAGTAGGGGATATTTGCGGGGATATTATATTGGGGGATATTATAGTGGGGATATTAGGGGATTATAGTATGGGGATATTATATAAGAGGGATATTATAGTAGGATATTGGGGGATATTAGGGGATATTAGTATTAGTAGGGGATATATTTAGTATATTGGGGTATATTAATTATTAGGGGATATTATAGTATAATTATATTATATTGGGGGATATTATAGTAGGGGATATTTATATTGGGGGATCTTATATTGGGGGGGGTATTATAGTAGGGGATATTTATTGGGGATATTATATTGGGGGATATTATAGATATTAATATGGGGTGGGATATATAGTAGGGGATATTATAGTAGGGGATTCTAGTAGGGGATATTAACTGTTGGGGTATTATAGTAGGGGATTTATATTGGGGATAGTATTGGGGGATTTATAGTAGGGGATATTATATTGGGGGATATTATAGTAGGGGGAATATATATTGGGGGATATTATAGTAGGGGATATGTATAGTAGGGTATTATATTGGGGGATATTAACTAGTAGGGGATATATGTAATTAATTTATATTATCGTATTATAGGGGGATATTATGTAGGGGATTATATTGGGGGATATTATAGTAGGGGATATTATATTGGGGGAATATTATAGTAGGGGATATTATATTGGGGATATTATAGTGTAGGGGATATTATAGTAGGGGATGATTTATATTTGTTATAGTAGATATAGTATAGTAGGGGATATTATATTGGGGGATATTGTAGTAGGGATATTATATTGGGGATATTATATTGGGGGATATTATAGTAGGGGATATTATAGTAGGGGATATTATATTGGGGGATATTATATTGGGGGATATTATAGTAGGGGATATTATATTGGGGGATATTATATTGGGGGATATTATAGTAGGGGATATTAGTAGGGGATATTATATTGGGGGATATTATATTGGGATATTATAGTAGGGGATTTATATTGGGGGCATATATTATTGTTATAGTGGGCTTAATTGGGTGAATTAATTGGGGGATATTATAGTAGGGATATATTATATTGGGGATTTATGTAGGGGATATTTATATTTTTTGGGAGATATAAATTTGGGGGCGATACTATTTTTGGAATACTGTATTTAGGGGGGGGGGAGTATATAATTGGAGGCAATATATATTCATTCTAGATAAATTTTATATATTATTTATATATTGATATAATATTATATATATATATAATATATATATATATATCTTATATATATATATATATATGTATATAATCTTAGCTATCTATCATCTACAAAAATATCTTATCTATCTCTCTCTCTCTCGATATATATATATATATTATATATATAATATATATATATACTAATACTGTTATATTATATATATATATTATATATATGTATATACTGTATATATATATGTGTATATATATATATATATAAACAGTATGTATAAACAGTATATATATATATATAAATTTTTTATATATATATATATTATATATATATATATATACTGTATATATATATATATATATATATGACATACGGAGCCCTGTATGTTAATTTAAGAGTTAGAATTAGAGTTGAAGGAGCCCACTACCCAAAACGGTGAAGCAGACTAGCGAACGAGCGAGTGGGCAAACCATCTCCCCCCATACCAGCATGCTAGCCTTCACACCTCGATGACCGATGCTATGACGTATGATCGACGCCAGGAGCTGTGAATGGACCTCGCACCTGTTATGTGATTCGAGGAGCTATGATTGGCGCCGGCACCACCCGCAGCCTCCTGATTCGTTCCTACACCATCATTGTTTGGTATATAAGACCCGAGTTGTGGGCATTCAAATCAGTCTCATTTGGAGTTGGGGAAGGTGAACTTGCAGCTGGAGGAAGACGGGGTGAAGTATTATAATGGGATTGTGACTGTCAGTCAGATTATATAAATGTGTGTTAAGTGTGTTCGGTGTAAACACTTACGTTATGTTGGTTAGTGAGATATGTGATTGGGAATTAACGTGATGTGTTTAACTAGTGGGAATTAACGTGATGTGTTTAATGTGTGTAATGTGTTTAACTATTTGATTGGGAATTAACGTGAACGCTACTATTACGTGTTTAACGATTTAATTGCGAATTAACGTGAACACTACTATTATGTGTTTAACTATTTAATTGGGAATTAACGTGAACGCTACTATTATGTGTTATAACTATTTAATTGGGAATTAACGTTAACGCTATTATTATGTACTTAACTATTTTAGTTGACTAACTTGTGGACTAAAGCAACTCTTTAAGTAATTGGGTTATGATGAAAGTGATACTATTGTTTATATTAATACTTACGAGTTCTTTCATTTTCTTTGAATTAAGCTTACAGTGCTTAATGGTGCTTAGTACGGTGATGCTATTGTCTCGTATTAGTAATATCGCCTTAGACTAACATGGCTGTGTTAATATTACTTATAGTGATTTTCTAAGATGAAGAAAATTCTTTTGCTTCAAAATATTATATTTTGCTTTTCATATTATTTGAGTGAGACCTGAATCGAATCTATGAAACGATCCTGTAACTTTATTTACTCATAATCAAACTTCAATGTTACGTGGTTAAGAAATAAATTTAACTAATTATTAAATATATATCTAACTTTTTATGTGACTTTGATATTACTCCTGATGATAATATAATATAATACTATTAACGTAAGACAAGAACCAAGAATTACATTAAATATAAATAAAAGGACATAGAAGAAAACTATCTATTCATTTCAAAAAGGGTAAGAGACAGAAATATTCTTACTTTAATATTTATCTTTCAAGACTTTTTATAAAATTAATAGTCCTTCTTTAGCTATAACTTATTCGGTTCATAACCATAGCCTACTAAGCTTCGGTTAAATAATAATTCTTTATAAATACTACATGACTTTAATTAGTTTCAGTATTTTTCATAATTAAAGAGTATCAGTCAATAAAGGATACTAAGTCCTAAGATCCAAAAGGAAAGGAAGCAACAACAGGAAATTATTTTATTAGATTTTACTTTTGTTTTGCCTTCAGCTGACTGATACCTTAATATATATCTCTGTGCTATCTAGATTCATCAAGTTAACCACTTGAGGATCAAGATACGTAACAGAAGAGTGGCGACCTTGCCAGGATTCGTTTCATACAGTTTCACTCAGTTTCATTAACGTTTCACTACTTAAAAATCAAATATTAATCATGCCTCAACTAATTAATAACGAAGATGCTCGAGTTTTCATAGAATCAGAACCCACATCCCCTGATATTGACTGTCTGTCAAAATCCGAACTGAAAGTGCTTGACTCACATCTCCAATTAACTGTCTCAAACATGTCCAAAGTAGAGGTGGCTCAGACCATAAAAACCCACCTGTTCCCTGTAGAAGGCGGGGAGGGTGACGGAGCAGTTGGTGGGATCCCTAGTAAACCTAGCCAACTTGATATACAATTGCCACCTGGTTTGACCGGTGATCAAATATTCGAACTAGAACAAGCCAAACTAAAAATAGAACTAGCCAGAATAAATGCCGAACAAGCCAGAGCAACTACCGAACAAGCCGGACTAAGTATAGAACTAGCCAGAATAAATGCCAGTGCAACGACCGAACAATGTGAATATCAATATCGTACGGCTCAACTAAATGTCAATACAAATGCTCCCTTAATTGCTCCCCCTCTGGGATTGACTATGACTAGTGTCATTCCACCTTTCACTGAGGATAATGTGCAGGATTTCTTTGTTTTGTTTGAGGAAGTTGCTGGAGGTATGAAGTGGACAAGAGATCAATGGCCTTTTATGTTACAAACTGTTTTGACAGGGCAGGCTCGAGCCACGTATTTGTCAGAAGTAGCCGAAGTTAGGCAGGATTATGACAATCTCAAAGAAGCTATCCTAAAAAACCTATCAATTGCAGCCTGAGGCTTACAGGCAATCTTTCCGTAAAAACCAGAAGAAAGTAGAAGAAACCCATAAGGTATTTGCCAGGACCATGACTAAAACTTTCAATCATTGGGTCAAGAGTAAGAAAGTCACAAGCTACAACGATCTGAAGGAGTTGGTCCTGTTAGAAAATTTCCTATGGAAATTGATTCTTCTGTATCCTATCATTTAAAGGGGAAAAAGGTAGATTGTCTTGCTGACGCCGCTGACATGGCTGACACATACGTGCTCAACAACAAATTTCGTGGAAAGAAGCCCTACGATAATTCTAGTTCTAATTTTAAGTATCCCAATCACAAATCTGACCGACCCAGTCACAAGCCTATAACGTCTTCCCCAGTTAGCCAAAATAGAAATGTTTCCCCAACTAAAAATGCGACTCAGGGCAATGGTAACAGAGGTGGGCCCCAAACTAATAGTAATGCTCAAAGAGGGAACGTTCCCGTATCCCCTAAAGTATGTACTTTTTGTGGCATGAGAGGCCACCTAGCTTATCAGTGCTGGGCCAAGGAAAAAACGGAGAGATCGGGGCAGACAGTTGCCGCCGTATCTCAAATTCCATGTGTGCCTTTAATGCAGGGCTCCCGACAGAAGGAGTACCTAGCACCAAATGTTCCTTTAATGCAGGGCTCCCGACAGAAGGAGTACCTAGCACCAAAAGTTCCTTTAATGCAGGACTCTCGACAGAAGGAGTACCTAGCAGCTAACGTAAATCATCTAGACAGGGGTGTAGTAGCATGTGTGGTGCAACCCACAAGGGTTAAACCAATAATAATTTCACCATCAGTGCAGGACAGTTACCGTCCCTTTATTTCATCTGGCAACGTGAGATTAAATGGTTGCATGCATGAGGTAAAAATTCTGAGAGACACAGGTTCTACTAGCACCCTCATGGTGAATCCTTACACTGAGTGCCCACCTGGCGAACCAGTTGTAATGAGAGGTGCTGGAGGCCAGTTTTATGCATACTTGGTAAAAGGCGAAATTGAATGCGAGTTACTACAGGGTGAGGCCACCATAGCTTTGTGTAGGTCCCAAGATATCCCTGTGCCTGGGGTAACTCTCCTTTTGGGGAATGATGTAGCAGGTGAGAAAGTCCGACCAGACCCCATTTTGTCACTTTCCCCTGTTAACGAGCCACTAACCGGTGAGCTCGAAAAGGAGATGCCAACTGTTTTCCCTGTGTGTGCTGTCACACGTTCAATGTCTCAAGTAGCAGTTCCCTCAGACAGAAATGTACCGAATGTAAGAGTTGATGAAAGGGATGATGAGAGTGTGAATGATGCTCCAACTGTGCCTGATGATGTGACTGAGGTGGATTTATCTGACACCTTTATGGCTCATCTTGACCCTAACGATGACCATGAAACCCCTCCAAATTGTCCTAGTGGCCTGGTAGAGCTACAGAGAGATGATAGTGAATGCAAGGAGTTAGCTGCCAGGTCCGTGAGTGAAGAGGAATGTGAGAAGGAGGGTGGTGAATGTTTCTACCTCAAAGGAGGAGTATTGTGGCGAAGATGGAGACCGCCACACAGACCAATCGATGACTGGGCTTGGGACGTCCATCAAGTAGTAGTCCCCAAACCTTGTCTTAAAGATATCATGGAAATGGCACATTGTATACCATTGGCAGGACACCTAGGTGTGAGAAAAACTCTAGACAGAATCAGATCCCACTTTTACTGGCCAGGAATGCGTGCAGATGTAGTGGAGTGTTGTAGAGTGTATCACACTTGCCAGATGACAGGAAAACCCAATCAGAAGGTGCCTGTACATCCTCTGGTGCCCTTGCCCGTTTTCGAGAATCCTTTTACTCGGGTGGTAGTGGACATTGTAGGCCCATTGCCTAAGACTTCCCAAGGTAACATTTATTTATTAACTATCATGGACATGGCAACTCGCTACCCAGAGGCTATACCCTTAAGGACTACCTCTGCTCCAACTGTAATCAAGGAACTGCTCAAATTTTTCACCAGAATGGGTTTCCCCCATGAGGTGCAAAGTGATCAAGGAACTAATTTTACCTCTAAAATTTTCCAGCAGTCCCTGAAGGAGTTGGGTATCGAGCATGTAAAGTCTAGCACCTACCACCCAGAGAGTCAAGGGGTTCTCGAACGATATCATCAGACATTAAAGGGAATGTTACGTAAGTATTGTACAGAGACCGGAGTTGAGTGGGATAAGGGGGTACCTTTTCTTTTATTTGCTACTCGTGAGGTTCCAACTGAATCCCTGGGTTTTTCCCCTAATGAGCTAGTTTTTGGCCAACCTTTAACTGCCAAGTTCAGGGGCCCATATAAGATAATTCGGAGGGTGAGCATTACCGATTATCTAGTAACTACCCCAGACAGGAGAAAGCCCACGCAAGTATTCCGTATAAATATGTTGAAGCCCTACCATAGGTCCCCTGATTCCTCTCCTCCAGATTCTCCCACTGTGGCAGTGAATGTCAGGACCTGTGAGCAGCCTGGTGCGGACAAAGTCTTCAGTTCTCTTACTGATCCGCAACAGACTGTTCCAGAGCCTGAAGGTATCCATGCAGACTTTGACTTGTCATGTAGCCTATCCAACTTTCAGTATAATTCAGTGGCTTTGAGGGAACTACCATTTAAACTATGTCATCTTCCCTCTGATCAAGCGAACCAACTAATCTCTGTTTTATCTCCGTCTCCCAATGTGTTCCGTGATACTCCAGGGCTCACTTCTTTGGCCGTGCACGACATCGACGTAGGGGATGCAACTCCCATTAAACTATTCCCCTACCGTGTCTCACCACAACGCAGGAGTATACTGCAGGTCGAGCTTGACTTAATTTTTTCAAACCAGCTGATCACAAGGGCCTTAAGCCAGTGGAGTAGTCCGGTCATACTTGTGCCGAAGCCAGACAGGAGCCATTGGTTTTGTAGGGGCTATAGGCAAGTCAATGCTGTCACAAAGAACGATACCTACCCACTGCCACGGATCAAAGATTGCATTTCCCAGGTTGGCCTCATGCAGCAGTAAGTATAATTTAATGAGAGGATTTTGGCAATTAGCTCTCCCTTGTAGCGAGGTAAATATCATGCTTTTGTAGTGCGCTTTTAAGCCTTCAGCTGTGAGATGCCTTGCAGTTCGAATAACGCTCCAGCTACGTTCCGGCTATGTTCTGATGTGGTACCTGGAGACGTTGCCTACTTTGGGTGATATCCTTATTATATCCTCATTATAATCTTGCTGTTGCCAATCTGGTGGTGAATCTATTTATGTATTATGTTTAATATTATGTACTATACTCCTTAAACTCTTTTCTAGGGGGGAGGTGTGACATACGGAGCCCTGTATGTTAATTTAAGAGTTAGAATTAGAGTTGAAGGAGCCCACTACCCAAAACGGTGAAGCAGACTAGCGAACGAGCGAGTGGGCAAACCATCTCCCCCCATACCAGCATGCTAGCCTTCACACCTCGATGACCGATGCTATGACGTATGATCGACGCCAGGAGCTGTGAATGGACCTCGCACCTGTTATGTGATTCGAGGAGCTATGATTGGCGCCGGCACCACCCGCAGCCTCCTGATTCGTTCCTACACCATCATTGTTTGGTATATAAGACCCGAGTTGTGGGCATTCAAATCAGTCTCATTTGGAGTTGGGGAAGGTGAACTTGCAGCTGGAGGAAGACGGGGTGAAGTATTATAATGGGATTGTGACTGTCAGTCAGATTATATAAATGTGTGTTAAGTGTGTTCGGTGTAAACACTTACGTTATGTTGGTTAGTGAGATATGTGATTGGGAATTAACGTGATGTGTTTAATGTGTGTAATGTGTTTAACTATGTGATTGGGAATTAACGTGATGTGTTTAATGTGTGTAATGTGTTTAACTATTTGATTGGGAATTAACGTGAACGCTACTATTACGTGTTTAACGATTTAATTGCGAATTAACGTGAACACTACTATTATGTGTTTAACTATTTAATTGGGAATTAACGTGAACGCTACTATTATGTGTTTAACTATTTAATTGGGAATTAACGTTAACGCTATTATTATGTACTTAACTATTTTAGTTGACTAACTTGTGGACTAAAGCAACTCTTTAAGTAATTGGGTTATGATGAAAGTGATACTATTGTTTTATATTAATACTTACGAGTTCTTTCATTTTCTTTGAATTAAGCTTACAGTGCTTAATGGTGCTTAGTACGGTGATGCTATTGTCTCGTATTAGTAATATCGCCTTAGACTAACATGGCTGTGTTAATATTACTTATAGTGATTTTCTAAGCTGAAGAAAATTCTTTTGCTTCAAAATATTATATTTTGCTTTTCATATTATTTGAGTGAGACCTGAATCGAATCTATGAAACGATCCTGTAACTTTATTTACTCATAATCAAACTTCAATGTTACGTGGTTAAGAAATAAATTTAACTAATATATATCTAACTTTTTATGTGACTTTGATATTACTCCTGATGATAATAATAATATAATACTATTAACGTAAGACAAGAACCAAGAATAATTACATTAAATATAAATAAAAGGACATAGAAGAAAACTATCTATTCATTTCAAAAAGGGTAAGAGACAGAAATATTCTTACTTTAATATTTATCTTTCAAGACTTTTTATAAAATTAATAGTCCTTCTTTAGCTATAACTTATTCGGTTCATAACCATAGCCTACTAAGCTTCGGTTAAATAATAATTCTTTATAAATACTACATGACTTTAATTAGTTTCAGTATTTTTCATAATTAAAGAGTATCAGTCAATAAAGGATACTAAGTCCTAAGATCCAAAAGGAAAGGAAGCAACAACAGGAAATTATTTTATTAGATTTTACTTTTGTTTTGCCTTCAGCTGACTGATACCTTAATATATATCTCTGTGCTATCTAGATTCATCAAGTTAACCACTTGAGGATCAAGATACGTAACAATATATATATATATATACAGTATATATATATACAGTATATATATATATATATATATATATTTTTCTTTGTTTTTTTGTATTAATTTTTTGAGCACAATAGTTTGGACCGGTATTTTGTTTAGTGTTGTTAAATGGCCCTTGCCCTCACGTTAATCATCCCTGACCACCATGCTGCCCTAAAGCCACTAGTGCATCTAGAGTTCTTTCAGTATCCACCATCTCAACATCTTAATTATTTAGTTGACAACGTATATATATATATATATATATATGTATATATATATATATATATATATGTTTTTTTCTTTGTATCACTAACCGATATGTTACCATATTTGTGATTTAGCATTGGCCAGATATCTAGGAATTATATGGTTAAATACTATCGGTATCTCAATGATCCCTTTTAACTCTAAACATCCTTCCCATGTTCAGTAAGATTGTCTGGTGGTACTTGAAAGGCAATTAAGAAAGGGCGTTATCATATTGAAAGGGTCATGTATGAAAGAAGAATGAGCATGATTACATTACAAGTACATTTTATTTTGGTACAGTGTATTGACTAGTTGCTGCATAGTTAACGGTTCTAAGAACAATATATCCCCGCTCATCGGCAATATACAGTGAAATACGATACAAATGGCAAGAACTTAGTAGGTGATACCGTATTATAAATGATCGCATTACACTCGTATAGTAAAATGCGATAAACAATGGCAAAATATAATTACGACATATATAAACAAATACGTTTTTAAAAGTATTCATACGAATGGCATAACAACAAGACATTGTAAAATCAAAGGGTTCGAAGGTTTCACATAAATAATTTCACCAAATAATGAACCTGCCGGTTCACGAAATATTATTCAATTAAATATGTGAGCTTCATATATATACACAATTAAATATGTGAGCTTCATATATATATACACAATTAAATATGTGAGCTTCATATACAGTATATACACAATTAAATATGTGAGCTTCATATATATACACAATTTCGCTATATAATGAACCACTTATTTTCAGAGTTGCCTGTGATTGGTCGGACCTCACCAAATAAAAATTATATAATTATTAACCAAACTGGCTTTACTTTACGACCTGTCTAATGACTATTGTCTATAATGATCCTGATTGATAAATGCATGGTAATAAAAACACTTATTTATGATGGCTAAATCTATGTGGAGCAAATAGAACTCGTAAATAATGTGATTTCATATGAATGCTAACAACGTAGGACTACTAACTGTAAAATAAAGATTAAAGTTTGTGAAAGCGAAGTAGTAGGGCGTGTATATGATAATACTCATACTGTTGACATACGACGCCCAAAAGTACTGCATATGAAATATACTTTTATAAGTAAATACACATCTTAATTCAGAATCGAATAAAATATACAGCATAAATAATCCAACTCATTATAATATTATTACACAATGGTTTACATGTGTTTTATTCATATTAAATTGTTAAAATACAGTATATTACTTTTCATTAACTTTTCAAGAAGAATTTTACAACAAAATAATGGCTATTACTGTTTACCCTTTTTTATAGTAGGGCTGTGGGCAATTGTCTGGGGGTCAGTTGTTGGGATACCATAACTACACTCACAATACAGTCTTATATATTTAGCCTTTACATATAGAATTACGGAAGCAGGATATTTGTACCAGGATTTCAATCCAAGAAGTTTAATTGAAAGTCTAGACTAACTATGGACATAAAAACATGTACTTTATATGAAATGAAGTTGTTTGGGATATCTTCTATCTTCCAATGACAAAATTACTTTGTACAATCATTTAGTAATAAGCATCTATCTATCTGTCTATTGTCAGACGCCATGATCCCCGAAGGGTGACCACGAATGAACCACCCCCAAGCACCCCATCTCCGGTCAGCCGACGGCCCTGCTCCCAACCAACACTGATTTATATCCTATACCTTTCAACTCCATGTTTCCACCTCACTCTCGTACACTCTCTTGGGCTTTCTCTCGCTTCCCATACGTTCAACACGGCCAAATAATCTCAAGGTGTTCCTTTTCGCACTTTCAAACATATCCACATCCACACCACATCGATCTCTTAATTCCTGTTCCACAGTTTATCCCCCCATGTAACTCCACATGCACTTAAGTGACTCATTTCCACCTCTCTCACTCTTGATTTGTGCCTCTCCAGTAACGTCCATGTTTCACTCCCATACGTCAATGTTGGGATTTCCACACTATCATGCAATGACTTCTTTACTTCCGTGCTGACCACCCTATTCCTTGTCACTGCTTTCAGCGTTCATACAACCCTTTTCCCCTGTTGCACCCTCTCCCACACTTCATCCTCCATATTCCATCTTTACTCATCATACTGCCCAAATAATTAATTGAGCTGACATTCTCCATAATCTGACCATTCTAAGTCACCTCACACTCTGCGACTGCACTCCTTTCAAAGACCATACATTTACTCTTCCCTTCATTTACCTTCAGGCTCCTTTTCTCACATATGGTTCCAAATATATTTATCAGACTCTGTAACTCCCATTCATTATCACTTATCAGAAATATATCGTCAGCAAACAGCAGTACACGCAACATCCACCCATTTTCTTCGTTTATCAGGGGTACACCAACATCCACTGCTCTTCCTTGAATTTATTTCATGACTCCATTTATAAATATATTGAACAACCATGGGGACATTACAAACCCTTGCTTTAACCCAACATTCAGATCAAAGAACTCGCTCTGTTCATTATAATATGCAGTTCCACCTTTGTACCCTTATACATGTTCTTCACCTCTTTCAGTAACTTCCCAGCTACTTCATATATTCTCAATATGTTCCACAGACCTTCTCTATCAACTCTGTAATAAACATACTACTACTACTACTATTTTTTTTTTTTTTTTTTTTTTAATATTGTTCATACATTTTATTTTACAAGCATCAGCTATTACTATTCTACACCATGCAACTTCAATCCAGTCTCCTTCCTATGTGACCCTCTGCCACTGCTGCCTCGTAGTCCACTTCTGCCACCGTCACTGGTTGTGGTGCAGACGGTCTTGTTCCCCGCAGGCATAGTAGTGCTGATCTGAGCAATGAGAAAGATAGACGGCACCTCATCCAGGCTACGACGTGGCTCCTAGGCTGTTGCTTCTTCTCTGCGATGATCTCTGCAAGCCTTGAATAGAAGCACTGGGCCCTGGGTCCCATCCCTCCAGATGTGGTGAATACTAGTGGGGTAAAGCTGCCATGTTCGACATTTAAGATCCTTTCCTCATATGCCCTGACCTTCTCTTGTTCGTTCCTCTTGTGTACAGCATCCAGAGACAGCTCGCTGTAGCTATGGGCCATTGGGTCAAATACTCTTATGTCAAAGAACGCTCACTGTGCATTTGTCCAAAAGCCTCTTGCACTAACGTCCAATCTTGCTTCATTGGATGTGTTGGCCGTCCTGTGCTGCATGATCTCTCCACCCAAGGGAATGAGTGATGGTTTGCGCACCACATCTCTACACACCTCCCTGAGCATGTTCGCCGTTACATCTCTTACTTCATCGTGCATGATGCTGATGAATCCTCCTTTCTTACATATCATGGAGTGGTCTGCATCGTTTTTGGTTCCACAAACGCATCGATCGGGCAGTCCTTCAATCGGCCAATCATACCTCAGTGCAATAGCATCATTAAATTCTTGTTTGTTGAGATTGAAGCCTTTTGCCTTGATTGGTAGTGTTGTCAGCCAATTTGAAGCGCCCATTTCTTGTGCTATTTGTTGTTTTCTTGTTTGTCTCGGGGAAAGTTGTCCAATCAAGTGTGCCAGGTCATTTTTCTGTGAGTTTTGCCTCTCTGACGTGATGGTCTTTCTGATGTTGTAGATGTCCGCCTGGCCCACTTCACTGTCAGAATCTTGTGCTACGATACGGTCAGTGAGAGATCCTGTTATCTTTACCGAGTTCAGGTATTCCGTTGTAGCCCTCCTCACTGGATTGATGATTCCCAGCCCTCCCAACCTAGAAGGCAGTGCGAGCAGCTCCCTCTCTGTATCATTCGGGGTGTGCGACTTTACCCACGCTGGGATGAGTTTGTCTCTGATGGCATCTTCCAGCGGTTGAAGTAATGCGCTCACATTGCCTCTCTGTATCATTCGGGGTGCGCGACTTTACCCACGCTGGGATGAGTTTGTCTCTGATGGCATCTTCCAGCGGTTGAAGTAATGCGCTCACATTTGGAACGGTTCGCATCAAGTATGTCCAGCGATGTTTGACCCCATAAGTGAATGCCGAATACGCAGCCTGTGGTTCCGTCTTTGCAACATTGGCCACTTTTTCAATTTCTTTTACCCATTCTCTGACCTTCTCCTCTATGTATTTGTTCTTGAACTCTTTCGTGCCTATCAATACCCCAAGGTGACGCTGTCCGTCCTCTGTTACTACCACTTCACTACCTCTGAAAGCTTCTAACGCATTTTCATAATGTTCTGGTTTTACTATTAGTATTGACTTTCTGTCTTTTTTTTTTTTTTTTTTTTTGTCTATGTGATTGAGGGAGGCAAAAGGTATAACTGCCTATAGCGAGTGCCTCTCCCATAGTTGAAAGAGTGACAGGGCCAAAATCAAGGGACGTTCAAGCCAAAATGCCTGGACACACAGAGTTTGAAGCAATTTAAGTCAAAGGAAGCAGGAAAAACTGATTCTGGGAGAGAGTTCCAGAGCTCAGCTGTTGAGTAGAAGAAAGTTTGAGAGTAACGTTTCACTCTTGGGTTGGAGAGTTGCACAGAGTAGGGGTTGGATTGAGTTGCAAGACGGGTACCACATGCCCTACGTAAAGGAGGTGGTATGCACTGGGATAGCTCTGAGGAACACTGATTATTATAGTAGCGATAGAATAGCGAGAGAGATGCAACATTGCGGCGGAGAGAGAGAGATTGCAGAGAGTTGGTAAGTGGACGGGAGTTAATGATACGAAAGGCCTTCCTTTCAACCTTGTCTAGGAGAGCGGTGTGAGAGGAACCTCCCTACACATGTGAACAATACAAGGGCGCACTATGCCCCTGTACAGAGCAAGAAGCTGTGCAGGGGAAAAAAAAACCTAAGGCGGTTGAGCACACCCAGCTTCTGGGAGGCTGCCTTAGCAAGACTGGTAATATGGTCCTTCCAAATAAGAGCAGAAGAAAAAGAGACACCAAGAATATGGAGAGAAGATGAAGGGTTGATTTTTGTATTGTTGAAGAATAAGGGATAGTCCGCTGGGAGATCCTGACGGGTAGATAGATGGAGAAATTGGGTTTTGGAAGCATTAAAGTTAACAAGGTTTTCTCTGCCCCAATTGGAAATAGTATTTAGATCAGAATTTAAGAGTTGTATGGCTTCATTACGTTTGTCGTTGAGGGATTGCTGGCTGGGGCGTTCTGAAAAAGTAATGGAGTAGTGTAAGGTTGAGTCGTCTGCGTATGAATGGATGGGAATTAAGGTACAGTTAAGGAGATCATTTATAAAAATTAGAAAGAGAATAGGAGATAGGACAGAGCCCTGAGGAACACCGGAGTTTATAGGGTGAGGAAGTGAACAATGGCCGTCCACAACCGCGGCTATGGAACGGCCGGAAAGGAAATTAGAGACAAAGGCAAAAATGGAGGGATAAAATCCGAAGGAGGGTAGTTTAGAAATTAAAGATTTATGCCAGACTCTCGAAGGCTTTCAATATGGCTAGTACAATAGAAAAAGTCTCACCGAAGTCCCGAAAGGAGGATGACCAAGAGTTAGTAAGATATGAAAGAAGATCACCAGTAGAGCGACCCTTAAGGAAGCCATACTGGCGATCTGAGAGCAGATTATGAGAAGAGAAATGCTTAAGAAATTTGGAAGCAAGAATAGTTTCAAAAACTTTAGAGAGACAAGAAATGAGAGCAATTGGACGATAGTTGGAGGGTTGAGAGCGGTCACCCTTCTTTGGGACAGGTTGAATGTGAGCAAACTTCCAGCATGAAGGGAAGACGTTAGAGGATAGACAGAGACGAAAGAGTTTGCCTAGGCAGGGAGTCAGCACGGAAGCACAGTTTTTGAGAACAACAGGAGGAACACCGTCCGGACCATACGCCTTATTAGTGTTAAGCCCAGAGAGGGTAGAAAGTACATCTTTTGAAGAGATTAGGATATTAGGCATAAGTAAGAGAGAGGAGGGCGGAGAGGGAGGAATAGCACCGGAATCATCCAAGGTGGAGTTTCTAGCAAAAGTTTGAGCGAAAAGTTTAGCTTTGTCAGAGGAGGAAGTGATGGTTGTGCCATCAGAGTGGGAAAGGGGAGGGAAAGACGAGGAAGAGAAATTGTTGGAGAGGTTTTTGGCTAGATGCCAGAAATGGTATTATTGGTACTATTGGTACCAAATGGTACTATTTGGATGGTACCCTATTTCTGGGCCTACATTTGATATTTGCTCCCACCAGTGCTTGAGATCGTTGACTTTTCCCGCTCCAGTGAGATCGTCTGCATAGGCCACCTGCTTGACTTGCGTCACCTCATGGCTTGTTAGGGTTAGAAACACTGAGAGACCTAAAGCATACATTGCCATTGCTACTGGTTCACCTTGTGTGGTTCCTTCCATTGATTTCAGAGCTGAACCACGTCGTGTGTTCTGGTTGTTTACTATGAAGAGGTCCGCAGGCCGTTTATAGGTGTTCTCTACATAGGTGGCAAAGCTGGGGCATTTTACTTTGATGTTATGTATTGCCGTCTTTCTGTTGATGGTGTTAAAGGCTTTTGGTGCATCCACTAGCAGCGCAGCTTCACAGTCCACTTGCTCATATATTTTTCTTTTGGCATGAATTGCTGCCTCTCCCTCTGCTTGGTGGCTGGCACACACTTGGAGATTACCGGCCGCTGACCGCACATCGTCTTTCACCACTTCCATTATGCATTTTCCGATGATTCTTCTCAGCACTTCACCCACTCCTACTGGTCTGCACCCTGGATTCTTGTCTAATGGTATTAGGCGACAAGCTGTATAAACCTCCAAATGTTGAAATTTTTTGGTGGCCATCTTTCTTACAAGAGCTGCCAGAGCCCTGCATAAGTCTGTTGCTGCTAGTCCGAAGATTGCTCTACTCAGGATTGTCCTCCAGCCGTTTGCATCCAGCCCTGATGGGCCTGCACTGCCTTGTGTCCCTAGAGCCTTTTTCCAAATCATTTCGCCTGTGATTTGTTCGTATATGACGGTGTTCGGTGGTATATAATCCCCCTCTAGCCTCTGACTCTCGTGGATACTACTACTACTACTACTACTAGTAGTAGTAGTAGTACTGTTTTTTTTATTTTTTTTATTTAATATTTTGCATACATTTCATGTTACTACTACTACCATCACCACCTCCACCATCACCACCACCACTACCTTATATTTAATATTGTACACATACTAAATTTCAAAAGCATCAGATACTACTATTCTACACCATGCAACTTCAATCCAGTCTCCTTCCAATGCGACCCTCTGCCACTGCTGCCTCGTAGTCTACTTCTGCCACCGTCACTGGTTGTGGTGCAGACCTTCTTGTTCCCCGCAGGCATAGTAGTGCTGATCTGAGCATGTTCTATGTTGTACTGCTGCTGCTACTTCCACTAAATGATGACAATTATAATAATGATGACAAATAAGGTTTCATGTATTACAGTTGGTGTTCAATAGGTTCTCGTTTGCCATACTGAATAGAACTAGTGTTTGCTGCTGTATGTGTACACACTCTTGAACAGCTTTTTTCTTGATTAATTTTTCGAAGCTCTCTCTCTTGGCGTAAGCAAACATACTTTCTATATCGCAAGGCCTTTAACATATGTCTTGGGACTCAGTATTTTAAGACTATACTTAAAATCTAGAACCTGCACGATTCGAGATATTTAAGTCATTATTGTATCATCATTATTGCTATGATATACCATGGTTTTATATACTAAGCACTTCTTAAACATTTACCAGCAATTTTGAAACAAACCTCCCACTAGTATTGAGTGCTTTAATTATGGTTGCCATGGGATACAGAATGGCCCCCTCCTTCCTCCCGTGACTTATTGAAATCAGCTTAAATTTTGTCAGTAGGAGGCCTAATTAGTTTTACCCTACAATTTTGGTACCGCTGCCGTCGATAGGGAGTTATTATAGGGATAATTTTTTGTTTCCTACAGTGCTTTATATAGTGTCCTTAATATGCATTTCCGACAGTAATTACATAATATATAGCAATGAATTATGGGATATGCCAAACCTATAACCCACATAAAAATCGATGGTCTCGTATCGGATCGGTCCTTGATTAAAAGCAAGGCTTACCAAATATTTACAAACATTTCAAATTGTAATAACGGGGTCAAAAAGAGACACAACAAAACCCCCAACATATCCGCCAACATACCAGGAGGACATACAAACAACACCAGCCAAAATAGCCAGAGTCCGAGTGAAGAAAAGATCGAAGAAGAATAGGACACAAGCACAAGAAACAACACCGTCTACCATATTAAAACAACTGATACTCACAGGAACTACAAGGCCACTCATCAAGCATGACCTGATTCCGGTCCAATCACCTGGGCCTCTTCCGGGCCAATCACAAGGTCAGAGAGACAGAGTAAAAGTGTGTCCAAACAACTACAATGAAGAAGAGTTTATGCAAGTTTCTCATCAACATCTGATGTTTTACTATGACAGATGTAATCAGAATAACCCTTTCTACAGTGTGTTAGTCCAAGAATATCAACAATAACAAGATCAACAGAGAGTAAAGAAAGTTTTGCATACACCAGTGATAATAGAGAAAAGTCCGAATTAGTGCAAAACAATTATCATCCAACCATGCAAGCTTTCTAAAATATGAGTTTGATTTTAAGAACTAAAGAATAACATTCCCCATGTATCGTTATATGTATTGTATTTTTAAGGCCATTATTAACTTCACCATAATTCGAAAACCAGAATCCAAATGCCCCTAATATTCCGAAACCCCTTAACCCTGATCCAATTTAAAAACAGAATATCCTCTCACTGAAATTTAGGAATGTTAGGCAAACATTGTCGAACCCGTCTACTAGCCAACGGCGAACTAGAATGAGGATCCAATGTCAGAGTCGCTACTGTTAGGGTTAAGCCAATCGTCCCTCTATCCAGCCACCTCGTAAAAATAGAAGTGCCCGTTCTATTAAGTGTAGACTACCTAGACATGTATATTCTAGTAAGGTGTAGGTGAGCTAGAAGTGAAAATTCTAGTTGTGTAGGAGAGGCTCTAGAAGTGAAAAGTTCTAGATTAGTAGCTAAGCACTAGAAGTGAAAGTTCTAGATGCATCTAAAATACTAGAAGTGATTATTCTAGTTTTGTGTGAAAACGCTGTCTCTCTCTAATAAATAAGAGAGGCTTAAAAACGTACGGGCTAGCCGCAGATCAGATCTCTCTAAAAAAAATCTTCTTCCCCCAGTCTAAGTGTTTCTATGTATTTTTGAGTTTTGGAATTGTTGTGAAGGTTATAATAGATATGTTCGTGTTCAAGTCAACGTAAATTATCGAGACCCACCTTGGACTCTCATTTCATTAACTTATACCTCGTATTTGTGAAAACCTTATATACGTCTTTATAGTTAATAATATATCTAATATTCTGGATATAACTCCTTTATATTCCATATAAATATTATATATATATGCTCGACCTAAGATATATATAAAACGCCACCCGTAAACCTTTTGTGAACACTGCCAGATCTTATTCATGTGTGTATTATCAGTTGTGTATAAAAGTACATAGTGAAGTGTTCAAAGAGAGCGTAATAATCATATCTGCCACATCATTAATATAACTCTAATTCACGGACACCTCTAGGTCCATTTAAAATATTATTCCAAGTATATAGTAATTCGTTCCCCCTTATTTAATTATTAAATCAGTACGTTCGAGTGCATTATTCGTGTATTCTGAATCATATAATTTCCCCATAATCTTGTGAATAACTCGGTCCACCACGTTACACGAGGAATAATATCAGTTCGGGAATCTCTATTTACCTTACTGTGTTCTAGCCTATATTTCTGGCTATTTCGATTCACTACTATAGTTCTGTGAATTCATTTTATTTTTATAATTCAAGCCTATACATTCTGGCTATTTCTGATTCGCTACTTTAGTTTTGTGAAATCATTTTATTTTATAATTCCAGCCTACCATTTCCTGGCAACAATTTTGATTCACTACTTGTTTTGTGATATCAGTTTATATTATATAAATTCGTTCAGCCACTTTGTGGTGTTTCATAATTCATTTCCAGCGCATTGAGTATTCATTTATATCCGCTGCATTCATAACCCCATTCGGTTATATTGTATTTTATTTCATTACACGTTTTGTGAAATCGAAATTCCATATCACTGTTCATATAGTCCATTTGTGACTATAATTATTTTTTGTAGACCCGGTGTCTAATTATTCACCATATTCTTAATATTAATAAAGTAGATGTGCAGTTTTCGCATTACCAATACAAAAAGACAAAAATGCATACGCAACTCTGCGACCTAGAATTCTGCAAATAGTATTGAATCTCTTAGGTAAAATTGGTTTATATACAGTATATATATACAGTATATGTATAGCATGGACACTCGTCCTGACTGTTGGTGGTTCATGTCCGCCTGGGAGTATACTGTGTATATATAATTACATTTATGATCACATTGAATCTTAACCATTGGAATATTTATCTATAATAAGGTCAGCGTAACGCTATTTTGTAGCATTTTGAATATGGTGTAATTAAAATTTAAAATATATATAAGAAAGAAATAGTAACCATAATCTGTGACCTTCACCATTCGCCTTGACCTATGAATAACAAAAACAAAATATGGACAATCGTTGCATTGATCAACCAAATTTGCCAGCAAAATTTGGTGACGATACGTAACCCGTTCAGTACAATTCTGTCGGTTTCATATCATACTGGATATTAAGACAATCTTATTTAGTTTATGAAGGGCCTCCATAAAATTAGCAGGCTTTCAACTATTTTAATTAACCCTTTTTACTACCACAGATCCTTCATAAGCTCCACAAAATCGTCTAATTATAGCTAGAATATAATAAAAAAAGACATCACCAGTACACAAAGGGTTAAACAGTCTAGGAAGAGTTTAAAGAAAATGAATAACATTTTTCTTTTGTTCGTTGACATTGACTTTTAACCTTAACCCGTCCAGCACCAGCGACGCGTCTGGCGCGTCGGCAATGTATGTAACGCACAGCCCCAGCGACGCGTCTGACGAGTCACCCTAATTGCTCCGACCGTAACCTCAGGTGTAGCCACTCGAGAGCGCTCAGATTTGTATGCGAACTGTGTGCGTATCCCACGCAACCGTGCCGATGGTTGAAAACTCTCAAAGTCCACATGAGTGTGCGTGAACACGCAATAACCTGTTTTTTGGGGGAAATTGCCTTCAATTTTTTACTCTTGTAAAATCCGTTTTCGGGGGCTCTGTAGGACCATTTGTTGAGCTTTTTGATCGGTTTTTCGTGTTTTTTCCTTCATTCCTAACCCATTCGCTATTGTTTCTGGAATAAAAACCATTTCTCAAAACCGGCCGGGTTCTGGGTGTACATTACATGGGCTGATTATTATCAGCCGGGGCTCGACGGGTTAAGTATTATAATATATTATATATGATTGAAATATATGGTATTTAAGTAAAATGCAACTAACAGTCGTCAGCTTATCGAAAATTGAATATTTTTTATGATTAAGGTTAACTTATGACTTTGGCCTGTGACCTTGACCTTTTTGTAGGATTATATTTTTGTTTGCTTTGATGTAACCCTAGAAAATCAAATAAGTGTATCAAATTTCATTAATGATCATCAGTTATTTTCAGAGGTATTAAAGGAATAGTTGACTTTGACCTTTGACCTTCATCTTGACCTCCATGATGTCTGAAATTTTAACATTTTAATTTTCCCTTAAAGCACAACTGGCTCAACGAATATTGTGAAGTTTACATGAATAGTAAAGAAATTAGCATATTGACTTTATATTTGATGTTGACCTGTGACCTAATAAATGGAATTATGTTTATTCTTGTATGACCTTGGTCTAGGCATTCCGAATATGCATGATATGCCTAATGAGAATCTTACATTAAATAGGAAATACTAGTAAAAATAATGTTATAACCTTTAACCTTGACCTTTGACATTGACCTTAGACTTTAGAATTTCTTATCAAGGATCTAGTTAGCTTAACAGCAATATTCGTATTAACTAGTATTAACTAGTATTATGTATATGGTGTAATTCGTATAAAAACTTATTGATTACAAATAGTGATCATATACTGTGACCTTGACTTTGACCTTTGACTAAAAATAAAATACATACATTTGGATGGCCGTCGCATTGACCAACTGAATTTGCCTGTATAATTTGATGACAATACATTAAACATTCAAGGAGTTTAGGGAAAATTACAAATACTCTTGTTTTGACCTTGATCTCTGACCTTAAATATTACAATATTTATGTGGAGTTTGATATATTTAAATAATAAGCCATAACACTTGCAGTTCTCTAAAATATTAGTAATCTTGTTTAATAAATAATAAAACTTGACCTTTGACCTTGACCTGTGACCTTGTAAGAGTAATTTTGTTTGCATTGACATTGCTCATGAACATCAAACAAGCATGCCTAATTTCATTAAAACCCATCAGTTAGTTTCATATATATTGATAGAATAGTTAACCTTGACCTTTGACCTTTATCATGACCTTTATATGTCTCAACATTTATTATTTTCCTTTTCACTTAAAGTGCAACTATTTCACCAAACTTTGTGAAGTTTGCATGAAAAGTAAAGAAAATAGCATATTGACCATTTACTTGTCCTTGACCTGTGACCTTGGCCTTTCATATGGAATTGAATAATTTATTGTATGAAATTGGCCTAGGTATTCCGAATATACATGGTAAGCATAGTGAGAATCTAACAGTTAGTATAAGAAATACTAGTAAGAAAACTATTTTGACCTTTGACCTTGAACTTTGACCTTACCCTTTAGAATATTTATCTAAAATTGGTGCAATACAATATCAAGGTTACCAGTAACTTGTAGAGTGAAAATGAAGACATTTGAATAAAAACTAAAAATAAATAGTATAAATTGACCTTTCACCTTGACCTCTGACCTTGACCTTTATGTAAGAGTCAATTTTGTTTTCATTGACATTGCCCAGGAAAATCAAATAAGCATGACTAATTCCATTAAAACCCATCAGTTAGTTTCATATATATTTATAAAATAGTTGACCTTGACCTTTACCTTGACCTTCATGATATGTGTGTCAAAATGAATTATTTTCATTTTCATTTAAAGAGCAACTATATCACCAAATATCGTGAAGTTTGCATGAAAAGTAAAGATATTAGCATATTGAACTTTTATTTGACCTTGACCTGTGAACTTGACCTTTCATATGGAATTGTATAGTTATGTGTATGACCTTGGCCTAAGTATTCAGAATATACATGGTAAGTCTAGTGAGAATCTAACAGTTAATATAAGAAATGCTAGTAAACAAATTATTTTGACCTTTGACCTTGAACTTTGACCTTACCCTTCAGAAAATTTATTTAAAATTTGGTTAATAAGATATCGAAGTTACCAGTAACTTGTATAGTGAAAATGAAGAAAGTTTAGTGAAATATAAGACATGAAATATTGACCTTATTTTTAACCTTGACCTTTGACCTTAACCTTTAACCCTTGTCTATCGGGGCTAGGCGGTATATTTGACTTTGCCAAACAGCGTTTTTTTTTTAACCATAAATGGGGTTGTTTCCGTGCTCTTTTTCATGCATAAACAAGACCCAGAGCGTAATACAAGCATGTATCCCTGAAAGGGCGTAAATTGAGCTTTCCAATGACACCCGAACCATTCTTCTACGATCGCTGGTTGTCTTGCAACGATAGTGCAACCGAAGGGCAAAATCGCAAAAATACGTTAATTTCTTTATATAATTACGTATGTAGCGAGGGAGTGAGGGTGGATGTAAGTGGAGTAAATCTCAGTAGGTCCACGGCGGCCGTGGCGAGCGGTCATGAGGTTACCCATGCTCCTCCAGTCACTCGTCTCTCTCTCAGAGAACGGGTTAATACCTTTATAATCAACCTATAATAGGCACATATGGATAAGTATTAATGCTATTTATGGTAAAATAACGATGTTAGTGATGGGAACAGCTCAAATACGTCAGCACAGGAGTGTGGTGTCTCATACCCCCCATGCAGACTTCTTAGGTTAAATACCATAAAATGTCTAAATATACCAAGATATACTAAATATTGCATCTTCTACTGTGTAGATACTATGTATATACTGTGCCTCAAGACTCTCTAAATATTTATTTTTTCCATTATGTCAATCCTTTCTAAGTTTTTCGAGACATCTAATATATGGAGGGAGGAGGTTGTAGGTACCAGCCATTCAGAAAAGTACTCCTGGGGAAAACATTAGGTGGAGTAAAAGGACTGCTGGTAATCCTCGTTCACCACCTTGCCTCCTTTGTTGTTTTTGTACCTCAGTTACACAAAGAGAATTTCTAGTTTGATCTTAAAAGTGTTACGACCGGGGCTACGAATAAAACAACGGCACTTAATGATTGGACAAGTAATAGGGCACTATGCAACAACGGTACGCTAGATCCAAACCCTCGAACTTATATGCCGGCGAACAAAAACACCTATACCCTCCAGAGTTAATCTGCAATAACGGGGTATCCTTAACACCTTACGAGCGGCCTATGCGGTTTATTTATATGTACCGCACAGCGGGGTGTTTTTAGCCAAAATAGGGCTGTTTACGTGATCATTTTCATGCCTAAATAAGACCCAGAACGTAAAACAAGTACCTATCCCTGAAAGGGCATAAACAGAGCTTTCGAATGACACCATAACGATCCTTGTATGATGGATAGTTTTCTTGCAATAACCGTGCAACGCGAGTGCAAAAAGCAGGTAATTCGGTACTTTCGCTACATAATTGAGTATGTAGCGAGTGAGAGAGGGAGGAGGGAGCTGAGATTTGTGTCAGTAGGTTCGCCGCGGTGGTCTGGAGCAGTCATACGCTCGCTAGTCTCCTGCCACCACTTGTCTCTCTCTCTCAGCCACATTACGTGCTGAAATTGCCACTCGACCTATGTCGAGCACCGCCACATAGTCCAGCTTTATTTAACTCGACTTATGTTGCTCGCCGCTAATTAAGGGTTAACTGGGCATAAATGTACTCTACTTCAGGCTAACCCACACTGGTATAGCCTGATAACAAAGAAGATGCAAGTTACGTTAAAATGCATAAAATGGAAGCTATGGAAAGATCAATTTAATCACTGCAAGATTTAATACAATAAAAAGATGCTTCAATACAGTTACTCTAAACAACAATAAACTCTTCACTCCTATCTGAAAGAAAGTGAAGTATAGTCCTACAGCATAGACCTGGAAACTTCTGAAGAAAGTCTGATGCTCATAAGATGCTCGTATCTTAAATTATATAAAGGCAGGAGGCAGGACACCATACGTGTAGACTGAATACACTAAAAGATAGGACATATAATGTTAACTGACACGAGAATACTATAAATGCGCAACGGTAGTAATGCTCGACACTAAAAGAAGTACTTCCTCATCAACGAAACAGTCTGCTATGGTTGTGTGGCTCAGCAACAACCTAGACTAATAAATGCTGTGAATAATAATGCGGACATATCAAAGAGCTTATATTAAATACTAACAAGTGTCTACTCAATTAATAATGTCTAGCTGGGATACTCTAGGTAAGGAACTGGGGTTGAGCAAGACAGGCTCGTAGCCTAGCGCGATGTCCTTAAGACTGCATCCTTTGAGTTACGTTAATTGACTGGGGTGCTCTCTTGATAGATCCAGATCACAAGTATCTGGTTCTATCCTGGCGACCCTCAAAAGACAAGCAAATAGGCAGCAGAGTGTGGAACTGGAACAGGCCAAAGCCCTCAGTCAACACAAAGCTGCACTCGCAAAAGACGCAGCCGAAAAGACAACCTAGGCTACCACAGGACCGGTGGAAGTCGTATAGGTATAAACAAACCATACACACATCGGAGACAACGACTACAGAAACCTTATCCCAGTCTAGCATTAAATAAAAGAGCAGAACACTAAATCAATAATGGAGACACACACAGAGTTCTTAACCTCTACTTACTAAGAACCCTCAAACCTATTCTAAGTACATGTAAATATCTCAGAGGACGGCGCATGCAATACAATGGGCCGGCTATCGAAACCGTATGCAGAACCCAAGGGGATAAGTAATTGAATAAAGGTGAGGAGCAATGGAAAAGAAGAAGGTCAGAGAGAGAGACAGTGGTAAAGGGGGTGATCGGGAGAGAGTATGCAAAGGGATGTTAGAAGCATGCACACCAAGCCTGTCCTGAGGAGGGCAGCTCCTCAGGACCCTCATGCAGGAGGTTAGTTTCACAGGAGCCCGCAAGGGCGCGATGGTTGGCCAATCACGGGCCGAGACGTCACAAGGCAGCAGGCCCCTAAGACGCGCCAGGATCCACCAGCCAATCAAAGGCGAGGGAAAACCCGCGCGCGCGGGAAAACTCCTCCGAGCGAGGCAGCACATACATACACATGCACATATTACCACCACGCTCCCTATATCTCTCTTTCTCCTTAACTCTACACAATGCATCTTATATTCTACTAATGATATAAAATACTTCCCGTTGTCACAGACGAAAATAAAGACCACCACTGGACTGTCTGTGACAATGCGGGTACTAGGAAAGAAAGAACAACATTTTCTGATAACTGTAGCCCATTTCGATGTCCCTGGCGAACGCTAGTGGCTAACGTGAGGCGATTCTGCCAATGCTGGTAGACGTCACACTCCGCCCAAGATATGGGACGCTCAACATTAGGCAAGCACCATATCTGACAAGGCAGAATGCCGACAAGACCCGCCACACCTAGCCACTCCAACAGAAATGAAATGCAAAGCTCAATCTTAAATAAAACAATATATTAGCATAAAGAAAATCTTATAACCCCTCCCAAACATAATAGTATAATTTTTAGCCTGCTATGCTCCCTGAGCGAGCTTCACAGAGCCCAGCCTACTAAGTGAAAGACAGGTTCAACTTAGGACTTTAGCTATAACATTGGCAACTTACAATTGACTATAAAAAAGAAAGAGTTTTTATGTGATTTTTTGTATTTAATTTTAATGTTGTTTTTGACGGCTGCTCTACAGTGGCAAGCCTGATTTTTCTCCACTCAAACCCACACACCTGTGGTGATCTACGCCGGATCCTCCACCCTCGACAAACAGTCTGCAATCACATTCTCACAACCGGCAATATGGCGAATGTCTAAATTGTATTCTTGCAACATGAGTGACCAACGTGTCAGCCTCATATTCCGGTTATGGAATTGGTTCAGAAATTTAAGAGGGTGGTGGTCGGTGTAAATCACCACGACTGGACCGTAGGCAGGAACATATACTTCAAAGTGCCTGAGTGCCAACACTATTGCCAGCAGTTCTTTCTCTACCACAGAGTAGTTTTTCTATGCGGAATTAAACTTCTTGGAAAAGAAACTGACTGGATGCTCCAAACCTTCCTCGTCTGTTTGCATTAAGACGGAACCAGCCCCTACACTGCTGGCATCTGTTGCCAGGTGGAATGGTCTTTCAAAGTCAGGTGCCCTTAGGATTGGGTGAGTGCATAGTAGGTGCATGACCAGCGAAAAAGCCCTTTCACACTCAGGTGCCCACTTGAACTTTTTCTCTTTTGCTAGTAAATCTGTCAGAGGAGCTAACACAGTAGAATAACCCCGAATGAAGCGGCGATAGTAACCGATCATGCCCAAAAATCTCATGATCTGCTGCTTAGTGGACGGCCTGGGGAACTGGTTAATAGCCTGTATCTTGGTTTGGGGGGGGGCACACCTGGCCTAACCCGACCACAAACCCAAGATATTGCACAGTTGCCCGGACAAAGTCGCACTTGCCCAGATTAACCACCAAGCTGGCCTCACTATGCTTCCGAAACAAGGCTTCTATGTGCACACAGTGACTCTCAAAGTTGTCATCGTATATTATGACGTCATCTAAGTAGAGAGTACAGTTAGGGATGTCAGCTACTAACTCATTCATAAGACTCTGGAAGGTTGCTGGGGCATTTTTAAGGCCATACGGCATCACATTGCAACGGTAGTTGTTCCCATCAACCACGAACCCGCATACCCCCTTCGCCCGCTCAGACATGGGCACCTGCCAGTAGCCTTTCACTAGGTCTACCTTAGTTAGAAACTGTGCCTTACCAATCTGGTCTACACTATCGTCAACACGGGGAAGGGGATAAGCATTGGTGGGAGTCAACTTGTTCAATCTCCGAAAGTCAATATAGAAGCGAACCTTCCCGTCAGGCTTGGGCTGCAGAGTGACAGGAGATGTCCACCTAACTGCGCCCTTCTCAATCAACCCCCGTTCTAACATTATACTCTAACTCCGCTCTGAGGGCTGGGAGTTTAATGGGTGGAATTCTGTAGGGTACTGATTTAAAGGGGGGGTGATCTCCCACATCCACGTCATGCACCACTCGAGTTGTGAGGCATGGGTGCTCTGCGAACACAGTGGGGTATGAAGCAAACAGGCGCTGCACGGCTACACGCTGTTGCTCAGGCAGGTGCACTAGAGCATCGTCAGCCACCTGTCTGGAGTTCCCCGCCCACTGGTCAGCAGAGACATGACACTCCCAGTTATCTTCCACCTGAGCTTCACTGTCCCTCACTCCTTCTCCTCCATGACGGCTGCAGGTCAACACAGGGACAGCGAGAGGCTCAGGGGGGCGCCTCACAAACTCTTTCACCAGGTTCACATGGCACAGCTGGCTCTTTTTACGCCTATCTGGAGTAGCCACAAGATAGTCTAGGTCAGAGATCTTTTTCACCACCTTATAAGGACCAGCGTACTTGGGAGACAAAGGATGACCTAGCAGAGGTAACAGAATCAACACCTCTTGCCCCACCTTAAACTCCCGGAGTTTCGTCTTCTCATCGTACCTGTCCTTCATAAGTGCTTGCGACCCTACCAAATTCCTACCTGCCAACTCTAGGCTTCTCAGCATTCTCTCTCTGCTCTCGAGGACATACTTTAACATGGAACATGGTTTTGCTGTGCCCTCCCAGATTTCTCTAACCATGTTGAGGGGGCCTCTGACCTGATGTCCAAAAACTAACTCATTGGGACTGAACCCTAGGCTTTCACCAGGTACCTCCCGAGCAGCGAATAATACATAGGGCAACCCAAGATCCCAATCTTTGCCATTTTCAACACAGTAACAACGCAACATGCTCTTCAGAGTCGAGTGCCACCTCTCCAACACCCCTTGGCTCTCTGGGTGATAGGCTGAAGAGACAACTGTACTGATACCGTGCTGCTGCATGGTCTGTTTGAAAAGGTTAGAAGTAAAGTTGGACCCTTGGTCTGACTGCAATTCCTGCAGGTACCTGTACCTAGAACAGTACAATAACAAGTTACGAACACCAGTCTTAGCAGTACCATTTCGCATGGGGTATGCATCCGGACAACGAGTGGCAACATCCATAATGGTGAGGAGGTACTTGTTGCCTGCACTAGTAGGGGTTAGAGGGCCAACCATGTCGATTATAACCTTACTGAATGGTGGCCCGATAACAGGAATAGGGTGTAACGGAGCCTTGGGAATATACTGATTTGGTTTACCTACTGTCTGGCAGGTACTGCACATTGCCACCCATGACACAACATGTGCCTTCATCCCTGGCCACCAAAACAGCTTCGCCAATGCTGCTACCGTCTTACGTACACCCAAATGCCCTGCCAATGGTACATCATGCGCCAACCTCAGTAGGCTATCACGGCACACACTAGGCACTACCAACTGGTCAACCACTCTCGACCCACCCTCCCAACTCCGTCTGGGATCTAGAAAACGCCTGTACAAAATACCCCCCCACACGAAAGAAGTCCCCCGGCTATGCATCCCCGTCCTCCTCAAGTTCGAGTGCACCGTTACTACACTTCTGAAGCTCAGGATCACCCAACTGCAGCCGACAGATATCCGAAGGAGCCAATTTATCGAGATGCTTCCGGAGCAACTTATGGCCTCCCCCGATATTGGGCTGTTCAATCCTATCTTGCTTTTGTGAGTAACGGTGCTGTCTCGGAGTTTTCACACGCCCTTCCTCCTCAACAAGTGTGACAGGTTCTGGGGCCACTCCGGACCTTAACATAGGTGCTAATACTGAGTCGCCAAGAAGATCCGCTGGATCAAAACTCTCAAAACTTTTCCCAAGTTTAGCCTTCTCCTTTCGACCGTTCCTCCGCTGGTCTAGAGACTGAGGAATAGGCTGTGACACTTTAGATGCACGAGAATGGGTGACAACACACGCCATCTGCTGTAATTGACACCTCTCGATCAACTCCTGCCCCTCCCTACTCACGTCGGCCGCCCTCTCGGCAACGACTAAGGGTGGAACCTCAGAAGTAGGCACCACAAAGTCGTTGCCGAGAAGAAGGTCGACGCCCTCTACAGGCAGTTTCTCCACGATTCTGACATCCAACTCTCGTGTCACACCTTCAACCTCCAGCTCTACTCGAACCAACAGGTATGACCGTGTAGCAATAATACCCTGCACCACAACTACCCGTGCCGCGTTTATAGGTTTGCCTGTAAAGTTTTTCATCAGAGTCTGGGATGCACCTGTATCACGCAACAACTCCAACCCATGATTGCAACCAGCCCAACTCACGCAGTCACGCCCTCTATGGTCGCAAAAAGGATTGCGGACAGGTTTCGAGCCTTCCGGACACACCTTCGCTGGCTGTGCCCCCGCATCTGACATATCACCCCGGGTAAATGCAGAACACCTCAGAGACACCCCAACGTTGCTAGCCAAAGACACGACTGCTGTAGATTGGTTACTAGGGCAGGAACGTGCGAAATGCCCCTTTTTATTACACTTAAAACACTCTACTTCACCCTTGGACTTCCCCTGAGGTGGGGAAGGTCCCTGACCTTTCTTAAACGGGACGGTTTTAGGTTTGTGATCAAAATTAGTATCATTGCTCTTGCTTTTGTTATTAAATGTGGTATCACTGATTCGGGGGGGATGGAGTGTTGCGCCCCTTGTTAACTGCATCGGTCTGTTGTGCAGACCCGCACCCACGGATCAGTGATAATCTCAGGTCAGCCATCTCAGCTGCCTCTTGTAGAGTTTTAGGACGTTTCTCTTTGAGGTTCAAAGTCAGGTCGCCGCCTGTGCATTTGAAAAATTGCTCTAGAAGGACTAACTGCTCAAGCTCTCCGAACGTCGTCACCTTCTCTGGCCTCAGCCAATTTCTCAAAGCATCAGACAGTTCCCGGGCATGTTCTAGAAAAGTGCACTCATGACCCTTCGTAACACCCCGGAACTTCAACCTATATGTCTCTGGTTGTAACTCGTACGCCTGCAGAACAGCTTCCTTCAGTACCTCATAATCGATGCAAGACTCCAAGGGCAACGCATCATATGCCTTGAGTCCTTTGCCAACCAACCTAGTGGAAACAAGGGCTGCCCACTTAACCTCGGGCCATTGGTGCTCCCGGGACTTCTTCTCAAAACGCAGGAAAATCTCAGTGACACCCGACTCGCCAAATGCAGGGACTAACTTAAGAAGGTGCGATAAAGACTGATCAAGACCTCGATTCCCAGAACCGAGACGCTGCCCTGTCGACTCCACCCGAGACTTCTCAAGATCTCTGTCTGCACAGTACATGGCCTTTCTCTCCTCAGCCTGAATCCTGGCCATCTCAATCTCAGATTCATGCTTTCGTTGCTCAAGCTCAGCCTCATGCCTTCGTTGCTCAGCCTGCATTTTAGCCATCTCAAGTTGGAAGATCATATCTGGTGTAAAACCTTGAGGAGGAGGAGATGCAACAATTGGAGACCCACCCAGTGATCCACCCAGGTGCAAACCACGCTGCCAGTGACTATCGGCTAGCGGGACCGTACCCGGCTCCGGAGCCCGAGGGAGCGCCATGGTAGGAGTCGAGTGGAATGGGGGCTGGGCCGAAGGTGCCCCAGCTCCCGCTCCACCCGAAGCCCCACGCACCCCACCGAGCACACAGGCCACCAGATCACTTCTCGTCATGCTGCTAGTGCCAACATGCCCCATGACCGTGGCCAAACACTGGAGACCATACCGATCAATCCCCGACACCCGGTCATCTGTAATAGGTATCTCCAGAAACTCCCTTGCATCCTCCTCACTAGTTATTACTCTAATGCCTTCTAACAAACCCCGCTGCTGCACCTCAGAGTCTGCTTCCCGTACTGTGTCCTCACTGTGCATTGATCCGTCGTTCGACATAATGTCCACCGAAAATTCTCAACGTTTAAAAAAAAAAAAGGAGTACCTAAACTCTCATGTAGCACTATTCACTCAAAAAAAATGCTCGAAGACAACTCAAGTGCTATACTACGTTGCCAAAACAAAATTCAACGTGTCCAAAATATTCCTCAAAAAACAAATGTCCAAAAATCCTGCAAATTATTTCTTAGTTCATTTGGTATGACGACTAAGATAAGATACTAGGCAAGGTCGCCATTTGTTACGACCGGGGCTGCGAATAAAACAAGGGCACTTAATGATTGGACTAGTAATAGGGCACTATGCAACAACGGTACGCTAGATCCAAACCCTCGAACTTATATGCCGGCGAACAAAAACACCTATACCCTCCAGAGTTAATCTGCGATAACGGGGTATCCTTAACTGGGCATAAATGTACTCTACTTCAGGCTAACCCACACTGGTATAGCCTGATAACAAACAAGATGCAAGTTACGTTAAAATGCATAAAAAGGAAGCTATGGAAAGAGCAATTAAATCACTGCAAGATTTAATACAATAAAAAGATGCTTCAATACAGTTACTCTAAACAACAATAAACTCTTCACTCCTATCTGAAAGAAAGTGAAGTATACTCCTACAGCATAGACCTGGAAACTTCTGAAGAAAGTCTGATGCTCATAAGATGCTCGTATCTTAAATTATATAAAGGCAGGAGGCAGGACACCACACGTGTAGACTGAATACACTAAAAGATAGGACATATAATGTTAACTGACACAAGAATACTATAAATGCGCAACGGTAGTAATGCTCGACACTAAAAGAAGTACTTCCTCATCAACGAAACAGTCTGCTATGGTTGTGCGGCTCAGCAACAACCTAGACTAATAAATGCTGTGAATAATAATGCGGACATATCAAAGAGCTTATATTAAATACTAACAAGTGTCTACTCAATTATTAATGTCTAGCTGGGATACTCTAGGTAAGGAATTGGGGTTGAGCAAGACAGGCTCGTAGCCTAGCGATGTCCTTAAAACTGCATCCTTTGAGTTACGTTAATTGACTGGGGTGCTCTCTTGATTGATCCAGATCACAAGTATCTGGTTCTATCCTGGCGACCCTCAAAAGACAAGCAAAGAGGCAGCAAAGTGTGGAACTTGAACAGGCCAAAGCCCTCAGTCAACACAATGCTGCACTCGCAAAAGACGCAGCCGAAAAAACAACCTAGGCTACCACAGGACCGGTCGAAGTCGTGTAGGTATAAACAAACCATACACACATCGGAGACAACGACTACAGAAACCTTATCCCAGTCTAGCATTAAATAAAAGAGCAGAACACTAAATCAATAATGGAGACACACACAGAGTTCTTAACCTCTACTAACTAAGAACCCTCAAACCTATTCAAAGTACATGTAAATATCTCAGAGGACGGCGCATGCAATACAATGGGCCGGCTATGGAAACCGTATGCAGAACCCAAGGGGATAAGTAATTGAATAAAGGTGAGGAGCAATGGAAAAGAAGAAGGTCAGAGAGAGAGACAGTGGTAAAGGGGGTGATCGGGAGAGAGTATGCAAAGGGATGTTAGAAGCATGCACGCCAAGCCTGTCCTGAGAAGGGCAGCTCCTCGGGACCCTCATGCAGGAGGTTAAATACACAGGAGCCCGCAAGGGCGCGATGGCCGGCCAATCACGGGCCGAGACGTCACAAGGCAGCAGGCCCCTAGGACGCGCCAGGATCCACCAGCCAATCAAAGGCGAGGGAAAGCCCGCGAGCGCGGGAAAACTCCTCCGAGCGAGGCAGCACATACATACACACACACATATTACCACCACGCTCCCTATATCTCTCTTTCTCCTTAACTCTACACAATGCATCTTATATTCTACTAATGATATAAAATACTTCCCGTTGTCACAGACGAAAATAAAGACCACCACTGGACTGTCTGTGACAATGCGAGTACTAGGAAAGAAAGAACAACATTCTCTGATAACTGTAGCCCATTTCGATGTCCCTGGCGAACGCTAGTGGCTAACGAGAGGCGATTCTGTCAACGCTGGTAGACGTCACAAAAGACACACACTCTTACTCCCATACATAAAACCACGAGCACTACACATCCTTACACTAACTCAACTTTTGTTTTTAATTTCCCAGGCAATGACCCTACCGATCACCACTTTGGTGGTGCAATCAGCGTCTGAAACAGTGGCCCATTGTTTCCTTCAGAACTTTCCTGTGCTGGGTATGCTTCCGGCCAGTGCCCCTACAGGGCTACAGAAACTAGCAAAACAGTGCTGGAGCTGCCATTCTGGTGAGTAACTGTTCTGGATCTGCTCCTTCAGTGCTTACAGTCTCAATCCTTTTAATGAAAATGGCACTGTGAAGTGAGGCAGTGAGGACATATCTTGGAGCCTGGAGGCAGTTTTTGCCATGGCCATCCACTCTGGGGTGCTTCCTCTAGAAGTGGGATATCAGATTGATGATGATGATAATGTTTAATACATTTCAAGCCTCTAACTATTTTAAAGCAGACCTAATACATCAAGTCTTCTGTAATATATATACAGTATATTTATTTTATTCCCAGCCTAAACATAACGCTAAGCTTTATAAATATTTCAAGGTACCAAATTTCCCATTTTACCCCCTCAACCCATCCTGTGTTGCACGGCATCCCTATTTTTATCCCTTACCGTTATCGGGGGCCGTGTCATAAGATCGCTGAATAATGGGGAATAAAGTCAAATCCGAGGGTTGTTGCCACCGGTATATAAATCCACTGTAAATTAATGCAAACTAGGTAACAATGTTACTGCTAAAATCACTGTTGGTCCAGTCCTTAATAATCACCATGAGTTCGATATATCTGACAATAAGAAACTTGCAACAATTTTTAGAATGTAGCAGGACTCTATTGAGGCACGATGTTTAAATACGTACAACAACCGCGGACAAGGTGGGATATGTATGAACATTGAGTGACAACAAAGTCAAAGTGGCAACTCTCAATACCAAACTTCACAACACTCACACCTCACACCATTACTCCTCCCTCCTGCCCCCTCATCATCTTGGAAGCATTGGCAGAACTCAGAGGCCTCAAATATACTCTATGTATTTTTACGAGAGAGGAGGAGGGGGACGCAAAACCGTCACAAAGCAATCTGCAAGCAGAAAAGGAGGAGGGGATAAGGCATGCATGCTTAGCTCCCTCTTGCCTTGCGCTCTTAGTCCGAACTTTGTTTATTTGAGCATATTATATATATATAAATGTTCTCTACACCAAATTCCTGGGTCTTATTCTTCACAGGTGACTTGTGCTTCAAATCTATAGAAGGACATATAACGTAATTATATGTTTAATATGGGAAATATTACGAAAATCCTCCACCTGTCTCCACTCTATGACTCGTTTGCCTGGTGGTGGATGAAGGTATGTATTTCCTATACAATGATGTACTATTCGTCCCATTTTGCGAGTCATATTATTGGTGGGATTGCCACACCAAGGATAGATCCATTTGAGCCCCTTCACGCACTTGACAATTTATGAGATATTATACAAAGCAATATATATAATGGTTGTAAAAAAAAAATTGTTAAAACAAAATATCCATAGGAAGATTCATGTAACTTACTGTTTGGCTACACAAATGTATTAAAAAGCAGGTGGGTAACCAAATTATGTGCCAACCTGTATATATGGGTGAGACAGGTCACGTTAATTAGGGTGGAGAGACTCATGGTGATTGTACTTATATGTTAAGGATTTTTTTTTTTTTTTTTTAGATAGGGGTAATTTCAGGGGCCTGAAAATGCTTGAACAAGTCATGAAAATATTTGAGAGAGCTTTGAAGAAGATTAACAATATGCAGTTCAGTTTCATGCCAGGACATGGCACAATCTTCAAAACCACTCGGTTGCAAGAATGTTATTTACATTAATATCTCGTTGATGAGGTGAAAAAGACCTTAGATAGGATGCCCACGGACATCGTGAAGTGGGCTGTGAGAAAACTTGGTGTAGAAGAATAGCTAGTTCTTGTGATTAAGAAGATGTAAGAGTATTTACGAATGACTGTTAGAGTGCAAGGTGCACTAAGCCATCACGGCTTAATTGTGTCATGCCTACTTCTCTCTATAATAGTGCTGGAGGCACTGTCTAGGGAAATTAATACTGGGCTCCCTTGAGAACGCCTATATGCAGATGCCGAAGTCGTTATTGCAGATAAAGTAAACAAAACTGAAGCCAAATTCAATAACTAATGGGAAGAAACGGTAAATATAAGTTTAATGGAAATTGTATATAAAGCCAAGGTCATGCCTGGTCCATATTAAGTATTCCATCGCATGATTTACCGACTTCCTTCAGCTACACACATCCTGATTAATATCAGGTTTACTAGTATGAGCTAAGTGACCGTACACAAAATGGAAATAGCACCTGGAAACAAAACAGTAGATAAATATATATAATAAAGTAATTTTGCAGTTTTTGCATTGACAAGAAGACAAAATATGAATTCACAATTCTGCGACCTAGAATTATGAAATTGGTGTAGCTATATTTAGACGGTGGTGTGCAGCTTTGGACGGATCTGTGGTAGCTATAAGGATTTAATAAGATAATTAATAGCCTTTAATCGTTAGATATCCTCCCTAATCTGAATATTATCGTGTAATGGTAACTACAATATATTAAAAAGGACGTAACTCGCGCTAAAAAGGTTAAACCCAACTATAATAGGCATTATGCAAGGGACGTGGGTATTAAACGTAGCACTTGTCTTCATCTTGATGCCTATTCCGTTATGTGCCTGAACGTAACATGGTCGATATATAGCTAAAACCGTATCTGCAATGTATAACATTGAATATATAACTCGGCATACCTACGATATACATTTATATAACGTCAACTTTACACTCACTCCGGGACGTAATACCCTAAAGATGTTTAGCATATACCGGTACACATTCTCCCCTTAAGCTAACTTCTGAAACATCTGGAATATAATAAAGCATTGTATTGTCTCGTTTTCGTTCGATGCTGATTCCTGTGCGTGCGTCGTCCTTTAGGTTCACGTCTGTAACTGTCCATGCTCTTCAAAATATCTCCTTTCAACTTATTTCCTTAAGTTAAATACCCTTCTAGCCTAAGCACACAACCAATACATTCAAAGTATTTTGAAATATTACAAGGCTTTCTAAATTTGTCAAGGCTCTAAATATTTAGAATTATTTAAAAGCATTCTGAATAATTCAAGTTTTGTTTTAACCCTACAATCTGTTCAAAAATATGTGGCTTGGGATTCTAAATATATCAAGGCTTCATAATAGTTCAATACTGTCTCAGTATTTCATGGTTTCAAGTATTGCGTTCTGAGTAATAGATAGCTACATCAATGTTTCAAGACTATAAATATGTCAAGACATTCTATGCCAAAGCTTTCTAAATATTTCAAAGTATTCTAAATATTTCAAAGCTTACAAAACGTTTCATATCCCTATAAATATTCCATGCCTCTACATACTGTCAAGCTCTTTAAATATTTCAAAGCTCCCACGTTCCCCATTTTCCCAGCTCTTCGCATTCAGAACACACACTCATATTCTCTCCTACTCTCTCACTCCACGCCTTTCTATTTTATTGATTTTTGTTTTTGCGCATACTAAGTATATTGGATTAGTGTGTACTGCTCATATACTGTAGTCCTAATTAAGGTTCTGGACAGATAATTATAATCTGGATTTTAGCCTTGAACTAAAAATAAAAGTGTATGATGGAATATATGGGTTTCTCATTTCGTCAGTATGTTTGTGCTCCTCAATGACTGCATACGTACCGGTATTGCAATGGGTATACAGTAATGCCTGTTTGAGATTTCAATAAAGTTTGCCTTTCTACCTGATATATAGCCTATATATATATATATATATATATATATATATACTGTATATACAGTATATACCACAGAAAGATTGCCTACATAAAGTTTGATAAAGTTTTATGTATACATAATATTCAATTGGAGTCAAGGCTTAAGCATCTTGCTTGAACAGTGTTTTGTTAACTGGTAATCCCTTTCATATGATGACTTTAAAATCATATGTCTGGTTATTATCAATACAGATATCTAAAGGCGTCTTTGTGAAGTCGAATTATCAAGATATGTCCATGTGTTCTTAGCAGACGCTCATCATCAAGATTCAATTTACTGTCTGATATATATGAATAAAATACACGTTAAACACATTAGTACGCTAACACTGATTCAGATTAGCTATAGCATAATGTGGCACATTTGGTAGAGTGTTCATCATGCACCCCTGAAGACCAGGTTCAACTCCCAGGTAAAACTGAACTGATTAGTGTATGCTTTTATTCACCCAGCAGGAAATATGAACCCGGACTTGGAGAACATTTGTGACGCTCCATCAGAGGTAATCATTGTGGCAATGTGTTCGAAGCACTAGTAAATCCTTATTGAGAAACTGGCATGTCGTGAGAACAGATATTATTATTATTATTATTATGATTATTATTATTAATAAAGAACCTACAGGAGTCAAAGGGTTACGCCTAAATATCTACAAGACGCTAAACACATATACAAATACAAAAACATGTAACTTCCTATTGTTTCTAGCCTGTATGTAAATATGAACCAGAAGAATAATCGTACAGACTAGGGCACTAGAGTATATTGTAGAAATCCAGGTCTGGATTCATCTGAATGTCTACCTACAGTACTGTACATACCTTGTACAGTACACTACTGCTCCGAGTATCTATACATGTATTGATCTTCTACATTTACATAGTTTGGTATAAATTGCCCATGTTAAATTACTCTACGTTGGACGTATTTATTCATATTTGCATTAATTTGTTCAGTTTCCTCCCTAGCCCTCCATCAACCTAAAAAGGAAAACCACCCTAAGAACCCCCTTCAAGATAAATTTGTACATTTTTCGATAAAAAAATGTCCCGGCCAGAAGCCGGCTATACCTATATTTCAGACTCACTGACGTCCGCCAGTAAAAACATTGACACCTAAATTGTACGAAAGATGTTAATATTGACAAAGAAATGGGGTGAAAGGTATTAAAATTGCCAAAGTAATAGGCCGAACGTCTTAAAATTTGGAAACTAATGGGGCTAAACATGAGGTAGAAGGGGGACCAGAAAAAAACGACCATCCCCCTGGATGAATGAAATAGCGCACTGTAAAACCTGTGCGTCCAATATTGAACCTACAAACCTGTAACGAAGGTGATACATACAGTCACTGTAACGAAGGTGATACATACAGTCACTGTAACGAAGGTGATACATACAGTCACTGTAACGAAGGTGATACATACAGTCACTGTAACGAAGGTGATACATACAGTCACTGTAACGAAGGTGATACATACAGTCACTGTGTAATATTAAACTGTAACGAAGGTGATACATACAGTCACTGTGTAATATTAAACTGTAACGAAGGTGATACATACAGTCACTGTGTAATATTTGATTTGTACCAATTTGAACACTTTGTTTAATTTTTTAAAGCACATTATAATGCCAATTAAAAGTGTTTCCTATAATGAATGCAGAATTAGAGGAGCTTAGAGGCTCTAAACGTGTATCCGTTCAGCTTAGTTTTATTTGTATTTATTTTAGTCATATGCAATTTATATAGGGACAAGGCGTTGGCAGACATACCTAACATTACAAAATAAAGGATCCCTAGGAATCAAAGTGACAGGAACATTTTACAATATCTTTTCTGAATGAATACAACTGTCTAACTCTAGCCATAATAATACGAATAAATGAGTCATTGCACTGAAATATAAAATTAATTATGAACTAGAATACTGCATGTACGAATTACACTGATTTGAATTACCCCTTTTGTACCGGCGACCTCTCTTTATTCTGGCTACTATTATACGATTATATACATTTTACAAAGGGTCTCCAACAATTAACAGAACTATCTCACATAACCCTCTATAATACCACAGATCCTTCTAAGGCTGCTCAAAATCGTCTAAATACAGCTATAATATAATATACCGTCACCGGTACAGCTTGGGTTAACTATCCAGCGGTAACAGGCGAATATTGTTGGATGTAAGCAACGTGAATATGAATGTAACATTATTCCGGTATTATCCCAAACTAACATGAACACCATAATAATGTCCGAGAGGAGTGCCATTACAGTGAAAACAGTGTAATGTTGTAGACTGTCTCTCTCTCACACACACACACATACACTCCACGCAACTAGATATTTACTAAACAAATTAACATACATAAACATTTTTTTTTATGAACTGGAACCCTGCATACATTGAGAAAATACTGTATACATTATTCAGAAGCAGCAGTGTAATATATTAAACATTGAAAACTGCTGGGTCAAAAGATCTCTTTTGCTAAGACCAAAGTCCAATCATGTGGCCAATTGTTCGATGATGCCGTTCAATTTGTTCATGCATGTGGTGAGGACTTGGAGATCTTGGATAAGTTTACTTATCTTGGCAGCGTGATCCACAACAGTGGTGAGTCGGGCTACGATGTAAATCGTCGCCTCGGCTTAGCATGGGGTGTTATGGATTCATTCAACAAAAATATATGGCATTGTCGATACCTACGCAGAAGGACGAAATTGCGGATCTTCAAGACACTGGTGCTCCCTGTCTTACTGTATGGCTGTGAGACATGGACACTAAACAGTGTATTGAAGAAACGTATCAACTCCTTTGGTACTAAATAATTATCTCCGCAGGAGATGGGTTATCATGGATTATCGCTGTTTCGATCGCGTATAAAACCAGCGACTACTCTGTTAAACTGACTCGAGACATATTAGTTGCATAATTCGTGAATGCCAACTTCTGCTATATGGGCATGTGGTTCGCCTCCCTGAGGCTGATCTCGCTCACCAGAAGACAACCCTGAGTGGAGGAAGCCCAGGGGAAGAATACGGAACTCATGGCTGAAGAAAGTCGGTAAATCATGCGATGGAATACTTAATATGGACCAGGAAGATGCCAGGAGGCTTTTCCGGTAGGATCCCCTTGGGTGGCGACAGCGGGTGAGTGCGGCCACACGCTGTCATGGCGTATGTCTCCATTGATTGATTGATATCCAATAACAGTCGATTTCTGACGCTTAATTACTGAATAGGAAATTAACTACAACGCTGTATTCTTGTTATACTGTTTTGCTCACATTCAACACATTATTCCTATACGGTACTGAAAGAATCTCACAGTTCAGCAATGAAGACAGACGGCAAGACAATTTCTCGCTCAGTTAAGATGAATACATTACAAGTAGAAGTGGACAGGGTATGTATCTGGTCAATGCGGACAAGTTGATTCTGTTGGCGTAGTATCTATGGGAAAGGTATGCCGTAAATGGTACAGGGACAGTCAATGATGGTAAATAAAATTACAATAAGTTTTAAAGTTTGCTTGTAAATTAAGTACCAAATGAAATATACTAACATTAGTAGATCAAATTCTGTTACAGTACAGTTTATGTTGTCTTCAATTATGTTAGATTTGGTTAGGTTAGGCTAAACTTAGTGTAATACAATTAGAGGTTGGTTAAACATCTCAGTCCTCTTATAGAGATGAGAGACATGGAAGAGTCACCCATCAATCCTCTGCCATTGCGCGCTTCCTGGCGACAAGAGCATTTGAGAAGCCCACTCTTTGTGTGCGGAGATGTCCTTCTTGCCCTCATTGTGCCGAGCCAAGACTCTATCAGCACTATCAAGACTACTTACAAGAAATCCCAAGAAAAACATGATAATTATAACTTTACTAGAAGCTTACGAAACTACCCTGAAGAACACCCAGGGTAACTAGATTCCAGAACACTGTGTCACCTACCAACCAAGCTGTGGCATCCACCAAGGTTTCCATGAGCCAGTTGGGCAAGTCGTAATAGATGCAACAGTCTGTGAAGCACTAATGCGGAGTCACCAAACAGTATTGCTGTTACCTGCTAATACTCCTATTTTATCAGCCAGACCAGTTGCTAAATGCACAACATACTGTGAGCCAATAACGGTGTCACTACTCAGCAAGCCTGCAGACTATAGTGACGATGCCCTCCTGATTGACTACAACACCAACAAACTACTGGTTACATTATCAAGCTCTACACCATAAATGTCATCAATGCAGCGCAGCCCTGTGAGGTTCTATCCATCGTAATTAACACTGCAGAAATTATTGCCCTTTGCTTCTCCATCTCCCACACCTGGACGAATGCAGAGCTTCTTGGGAGTCATCATCCAGGATCTGTGGTGGACTACCTGTATAGCACCTGAATTAGGGCTACCATAGAACATCTGCAGCATAAGCCCTAAATAAACAACGAGCCTGAACCAGGGTAATTTTATTCGAACGTTATGCACGTACCTGTTTTCAATTATAAATTGATTTGGTTAAACTAGATTAGGTTATGTAGGCTATGTTAAGAGTCGGTGAATTATGATTGGTTAGGTTAAGTTCAGTTAAGTACTAAGGCTTATTTTTTCGTAGGCAAAATATTTGTCTTTAGTTTTTTTCCTTGTAGCCTCTCTTCTACTATGGAATCACCGTAAATACACCACTCTCAGGTTTCACCTTAACCATCTTTACAGGGGTACTTTTTTCCCATATTTCTCAGAAGACTTGGGAGAGGATGGAGTCGCTTACTGATAGAGGATAATGATGTACCTTGTTAGTGGGACTTTCTCAGGACCAGACTTGAAAGGGAGGAGAGAGGGCATAGTGACCTGGGCTCTATGTGACCAGGTGTTTTATAGTATTTAGTAACTTATTAAATGATACTATACTCTGTTTTACTTTATACTTTTTTAGGGCTAGGCTATAAATGTAGCAGTAGAAACATTGACTAAGCAGTATGTATTTTATCACGATTAAGTATCACAGTTGTATGATATCATAGAATTGATAGAATATATTGGTTTAACCCCTGCAATGCAATAGCATTAATTTACAAGAGCATACATTTAAATTGAGTGTGGTTCGCATTACGACAGACCTTTGTTTAGCACAAAATTACGACAATCCATTTACTCCTGTAAGTCTTCATAACCTGTACACAATCAGTTAATGATGAAGGCTGAATTGAAAACAAAATGTCACCTTTCTGAAATGGTGAAAAAAGCAATAAAAGAACATGTAAACATATAGTGTTCGTTGTAAACATATAGTGTTCGTTGTAAACATATAGTGTTCGTTGTAAACATATAGTGTTCGTTGTAAACATATAGTGTTCGTTGGAAACATATAGTGTTCGTTGTAAACATATAATGTTCGTTGTAAACATATAATGTTCGTTGTAAACATATAGTGTTCGTTATAAACATATAGTGTTCGTTGTAAACATATAGTGTTCGTTGTAAACATATAGTGTTCGTTGTAAACATATAGTGTTCGTTGTAAACATATAGTGTTCGTTGTAAACATATAGTGTTCGTTGTAAACATATAATGTTCGTTGTAAACATATAGTGTTCGTTATAAACATATAGTGTTCGTTGTAAACATATAGTGTTCGTTGTAAACATATAGTGTTCGTTGTAAACATATAGTGTTCGTTGTAAACATATAGTGTTCGTTGTAAACATATAATGTTCGTTGTAAACATATAGTGTTCGTTATAAACATATAGTGTTCGTTGTAAACATATAGTGTTCGTTGTAAGTTTAAATACCTCCTTTAAATTACCATCACAGATAAAGAAGCTTATCATATTGGTTAAGAAGGCAGACAGCGCGCGAGAGAGAGAGAGAGAGAGAGAGAGAGAGAGAGAGAGAGAGAGAGAGAGAGAGAGGACATAGTGGATAGTGTTGATTGCCTTATATGTTGAGATACAGAAATATAAGTGCCAACAGCTCTTTTGGTTCTCACAAGATAGACATGGATAAGCGAAATATTAAACTGAGGAAGTTTTGAAGGATTGAATTGAAAAACAATAAATAACGTAATTTGTCAGTTATATTTAGAAGTCTTCAACTTAATACAAAACAAAGCAAAACGAAACAGTGTTATCTCATTGTAATGTAAAGTTGAAATCTTAAATGTAAATTCTTGATATTGAAATTCAAATATCTACAACTGTATATCGGTATGGACAAAATTGAGATTTGGAATACTAAATGTTGACGGTAGGCCAAAATGTTTAGTACTATCGTATAATATACACCACAGGGGACATAGGAAGGCAAAAGGCACATATACAGTAGATACACATCTACGCATACGTCAAAACAATGATGTTACTGTTTTTTGTTTTTTTTTGTTTTTTACTATCAAGTACGGTGTTGTTTGTAACTCATTATTGAGCAACAGTTAATTTATACTATTTTTTTTTTCTCGGCCTATATTAGCGGTTTTTCACTATGTCAATCCACGGTCATATTGCATTGAAAGTACCGGTATGCATAATATTGATTAAGTTACAATTAGTTGGTATAAAACTACACTACTTGCAGTCTTCATTGTAATACATGAAAATGTGCTTAACCTGTTAATAGACTCTGGAATTGTATGTATAAAATACCATAAACATTTCGTTCTATAATTATGCAATGTAACTTCACATTATACCATGAAATGTATTATTTAACAGTTTGATAACAATAAAAGGATAACTAGAACATAAACGCTAATGTAGAGACATGAGTACATGTCAAGTTAAATTACCTCGTTTCTTTGCTCATACAAGAGAAAGACTCATACATAAAACATAGCAAGAATATACACACTCTGAGTTGGTAATATACACACTCTGAGTTGGTATTAAAGCGTCTATAAAACATAGCAAGAATATACACACTCTGAGTTGGTAATATACACACTCTGAGTTGGTATTAAAGCGTCTATAAAACATAGCAAGAATATACACACTCTGAGTTGGTAATATACACACTCTGAGTTGGTATTAAAGCGTCTATAAAACATAGCAAGAATATACACACTCTGAGTTGGTAATATACACACTCTGAGTTGGTATTAAAGCGTCTATAAAACATAGCAAGAATATACACACTCTGAGTTGGTAATAAAGCGTCTATAAAACGAGTGTAGGTTTGTTAACCCCTTCTGTACCGGCGACATCCTTTCCAATGTATTCAGGCTACTGTTAGACGATCATATTCAGCTTAAAAAGGGCCTTCAGCAATTACCAGGTGTTTAACTATATCACTTAACCCTTTTTACTACCACAGATCCTTTTTAAACTGCACAAAATCCTCTAAATATAGCTAGAATAAAATTAAAAAGAAGTCAACTGTACAGAAGGGGTTAATAATGGGGAGGTGCTCAAATAATGAAATCTTAGAACACAAACATGACTTAATGACGTTTGGCCTGTTAGTTTGGCGATTTTAACACCTTTCGCCCCATTTCGTTGTTAATTTTAGGAGCTTTCGTGCCATTTAGGTGCCAATTTTTTCCTGGCAACCCTATAATTTTAAGTGGAACCGGCCTTCGGCCGGGATACCTTTCTACCGAAAAATGTAAACATTTATCATGAAAGGGGGTCTAGGGAGTGCTTTATATTAAAGCTTGATGGAGGTCTAGGGAGGAAACTACAAAACAAATGAATAACTATAAGAGTGAGGGAAAGTTATCTTGTTCCTCACTCATCTATTATTATTTACCCAATGACACCTTATACAAATACTTTCCTTCCTTCCAATATATTAGCACTATCTATAGGAGTTATCCACACGACTAAACAATTACAGTGCGACTCAGATAAAAGGGAGGTGTGGCGGAGTGGTCTTGCCACTGGACTAGTAATCCAATGGACCCGGGTTCGAATCCCAATATGTCAATGGGAAGATATTATTGAGATGGAATTTGTTCTGTACCTAGTATCAATGCATTACCACAGCACACCGAAATGCCAAACAAATACCCTCGTTGTTCCCTGATTTAATAGCATTGTATGAATATTCCCATATTAAAAAATATACTACAGGGGGGCAATGCCTAGTGAGTTAATTGCTCAATAGGTGGCGTTCTGAGAGTAAGGGTCCGAGCCTGGGGGATGAGACAGTGAAGCACAGAGGCGGAGCAGCTTCAGAGATGGAGTTGCTTCGAGCCATGAAGCTTCGCATGTCTCACTCCCTAGACTGGAGCAAGACCTCACAGGCCTCGCCGTGTTCAGTAGAGTGTAAAAGGCTATCAGCCTATGCCCGAGAGGGAGTAGTTGGAATATAGACAAAACAAAACAAAAATCGTTTAGGCAGTTAGGCAAGTGTTAAAGGGTGCAGCGTCTAACTTCACTTATTGGTCTGCATAATGTCTCTAGACCAAGGATGAATCATATAATATATATATATATCAAAATAAATTCCTAATCAATAGAATGAATAAAAACAAGTAAATCTATCTAGTACATCCTCAATTCCGAAAGGGACTGGTCTATGGATGCATTTCAATAGATTAAACAATATACCGGTACTTATTTGTTCTTTTGTAAGGACAGCTTTTAAGCCATATAATAGTACGATCACATTCACCCTACCTCACTTTGCTGCACTTGTCAATATGATGAAATACTTGTTATTAAAGTGAACATACCGACGACGATAAGTAGACGATGACGAGTTAGGAGAAAGCTGTTAACCTACGTTAATGTGTGTGTGTGCGTGTGTGTGTGTTCACCTATCACACATATTGGTGGTGACTATTATGCTGCCACATCATTGGGGGACCCTATGCCAACATGAAGGTATTGAATTTCATTGGGAGAAGATGAACATATTCATCCTCCAAACTCACTATTTAATTCACTGTGAGTTAGTATTACTAATGATACATGTATGTTAGCATATAGAGCCTTTCGTCTCATCACATCCACTCACCGATTCTCTGCAATCTCTCTCTTTTTTCCGCAATATTCCATCTCTCTCCCTATGCTATCGCTATTATAATAATCAGTGTTCATCAGAGCTCTCTCAGTGTATACCACCTCCTCAACGTAGAGCACGTAGCACCCGTCTTGCAAAATAATCCCACCCCTACTCTGTGCAGCTTTCCAACACGAGTGAAACGATATTCCCAATCTTTCTTCTATTCAACAGCTAAACTCTTGAACTCTATCCCTAAATCCATCTTTCCCTCATCCTATGACTTAAATTGCTTTAAACTTCGTGAGTCCGGGCATTTTGGCTCGGGCATTCCTTGATTTTGGCCCAGCCACTCTTTGAACTCTGAGGAAGGCACTCATTACAGGCAGTTTTGCCTTTTGTCTCCCTCATCCAAATAGAAAACGCAAAACAATTTACTTTCTCAGTGTAGAGGTCGGTTTGCGGTCATCAGCGGCTGACCAAAATCCTTATGTCAGGTATGTCAACACCCTAACACATAATTTTTAGGTCACAAGGCTCAAAGGGCACGTTGAAAGACAAGGATTCACATGGACATAAATTTAACATGAAAAACTCACACAAATGGGAGTGGTATTAACTGGTTACAGACACTCTAGAAGCCCCAAGTCACATCCAGAATCATACACAGAGACACTTGCTTACAAGCTTTTACACCATTGACAGGCAAGGCGGTCACAGCAAAATAGACAGCACACCTCCCATAGAGTTCTTTGTGCCTTAACACACTGAGAACATAGACTCTACACACCAATATATAACTGTGTGCCTGTACTTATCGTTCGTATATCAAAATATTGTTCCTCTACTTATTGTTCCTGAATCTCAAGATAAACTTGTTCCTGTACCTGAACTTATATAATAAAGCAAGTGGCTGGTTTCCTGAAGTTTATTATTTTTCATTACTGGTACCTATAAACTGTATAAGGTAGTGGGGTGGTGGCTGGGACAATTTTACAGACAGCTAATAATACAACCCAAGATAGTGACCGATAACATCGTATCCAAGATAGCTATCTAAGACTATTGGTGGGAGTTAGCATCTTTAATGAGCATTCTCTTGATCCATGACAGTTCAAATAAAGAAACTGATGGAAGTTCATCGGCATCAGCAAGTGTAGCCGTGGAAATGTCAACATCCTGAAGCCAGGATAGAAGCTTCCGTGTTGCCTAGATGTTAGTGTGTGTGTGTGTGTGTGTGTGTCAATGACGCTCGCTTGATCTGTATTGTATGTGAATTAGAGATGGAACGAATATCAATGTTCCATATTTGCGAATGTGAATGCGAATGCGAATATTTAGTTGTAAAATTCGTGAATGCGAATTGCGAATATTTCAATAAAATATTCAATATCTGGTACTAAATACGAAATCAGTGAGGAAATATGATGGCATATTCTTTATTGACATGCTATTATATTGCATAGCCTATGTCTGTGACGGTTCAATGTCCAAGTCCTGCACACGTTCGTTTACCGGGCAGTGATGCCATTTTAGCTATTTTTCCTCTAAATCTAGCATATCTAAACAGAAATCTAGCGGAAGATTTGTTAAATATTTTGTTTCTATTAGCCGAATTTCGTATCAACCACCAATCACATTTACATATATAAAATTTATTATATAACGTCAATAATAATTGTCCCTGTTGGGCTTTCAAATCCAAACTAATGGGATATATGGAATATATCCCAGTTTAAGGGTTTGGAGTATCAGAGAAATTAATTTAACCGGAGTGTAAATGACAACACTGTCGCTTAATCATCTAGAGATTTAATATAAGGTAATTTATGTATTCACTGTATTTGGTACGTTTTCGAATAATTTGGTACTTTTCACTGGTTCGATCTGGTACTATTATTAACCCCTTCTGTACCGGCGACGTATTTTTAATTGCATTTTAGCTATATTTAGACGATTTTGTGCAGTTTAAGAAGGAACTGTGGTAGTAAACTGAGTTAAGTGAGATAGCTAGAAGCCAGTTAATTGCTTGAGGCCATTTTTAAACTGAATTAAGTAGTATTATCGTATCCAGAATAAAGTTAATAAGACGTCGCCGGTACAAAGGGGCTTAAATAAAGTTAAGGGGCAACACTGCTCAGTCCTCTTTCATTCCACTCTAGCGCCCCAATGCACATCTACACTTTTATTTATTCGTTTGTGTTAACATTAAAATTAAATATTGTATATGTTTATATTTTTTCCACTGGTTTGGTGAAAATATTCGCATATTCGTAGATAGCTATGAATGGAAATGCGGATGCGAATCCGAATGCGAATATTGAAAACAAAGCTAATATTCGCACATGCGAATGCGAATGCGAATATTCGGTCCATCTCTAAATTATGAATGTGTTTTATTGTTTGCATGTATCTATGTAAGTTCGTATTATTATTGATTACATGAGTCTGTATGTGTATTCTTGTGAGCGTTGGTGAGTGCATGTAAGTGAGTATAAACACTGTGTGTGTGTGTGTGTGTTTGTGTGTGTGTGAGTGCTTTCTTGCTACAGTGTGGATACCTGTGTCATGGGTTTCTGTGTGTGAGTATATGTATCTCTTGTGCGTTCTGGCGAATGTGCCTACGGTGAGTATCCTGGAGGGAGTGTGTGCGGACATATTATGTGAGTATATGTACAGAATGTTTGCAAGAGTGCATGTGTGAGTATCCTTATCTATCTATCTATCTATTGCCTGACGCCGTAGTCCCCGTAGGGGTGGCCACGAACGAAACACCCCATGCACCTCTGCTCCAGTCATTCGACGCCCTTCCTCACAACCAGCACCGCCTTCATCCATATACTTCTTCACTCCATCCTACCACCTCTCTTTCGGTATACCACTCCCTCTGTCCTTCCACCTTGCTCTCGTATACTCTCTTAGTCATTCTCTCGCTTCCCATACGTTTCATGTGGCCAAACCATCTCAAGGTGTTTATTTTCACACTTTCCAGTACATCTACCTCAACACCACACCTCCTTCTTACTTCCTCATTCATCTGTCTATCCCTCCATGTAACTCCGCACGCCATTCTCAAGTAACTAATTTCCACCCCTCTCACTGTTGGTCTGAGTTTCTCCACCAACGTCCATGCTTCGCTTCCGTAAGTTCCGTAAGTCAGTGTCGGGATTACCACACTGTCATGCAAGGACTTCTTCACTTCCATACTGACCACCATATTTTCTTGTTATTGCTTTCAGCGTTCCTACAACCCTCTTCCACTGCTGCACCCTCTCCCGTACTATTTCAACCATACTCCCATCTTTACTCAGCACACTGCCCAGATACTTAAATGAGCTCACAATCTCCATAGCCTGACCGTTCAACTTCACCTCAAATTCTGTGGCTTCACCTCTCTGTGCGAGTATCTCTGTGTTCCGGATATTATAATCGGGTGCATGTGTGTGTGTGTGTGTTCATGCCAGAGCGTGCGCTCGTGAGTGTGTGTTTCTGTAATTGTGTGTATATAAGAGAGTGTATGTTTTTTGTATGGTGTGTGTTCGTGCTGGTGTAGGAGATGTATGTGTCCTGAGAATGTGTATGTGTTTATATGTAGTGGTCCAACGACGATCACATTCGCTTTTCCTCGTTGAATAGGCAAAAGAAAAAGGTATCCTACCTCACTTGTCATTATATAATCAATGTCAACATTAACTAATTATTTTGTTGCTTCCACCGCCCACTTATGTGGGAAAATATGGTGGTTTCTTTCCCGAAATACATTTATATGTTTTAATATTTTTAAGTACTCTTAGCTGTAGGGTAGGGAAGAAGGAAGGAAACAAGCAGGCATCGATAGGTCATTATATTTCTTGGCTAAGGTATGCTACATGAGAACAACACTACACCGTTGTCCCTGACTCAACCCCAACTTGAACTTACTTCAGGGATCAACAAACTGGACCACACTGGGTCAACCTAGGACTCGAACCCTGTCAACTTATGTAAAACAAATAATATAGTTATTCTAAACCATGGAAATAAACATATTGTGCTACTGATCAGTGAACAAATATAGTAGTACTCAATAGAGCATATCACAACATGCAAGACTAAACTGTTATTGAAATTTAACCAATGTGAAACAGTAGGCTACATACTTACAGTACATAAACAAACAGTAGGCTACATACTTACAGTACATAAACAAACAGTAGGCTACATACTTACAGTACATAAACAAACAGTAGGCTACATACTTACAGTACATAAACAAACAGTAGGCTACATACTTACAGTACATAAACAAACAGTAGGCTACATACTTACAGTACATAAACAAACAGTAGGCTACATACTTACAGTACATAAACAAACAGTAGGCTACATACTTACAGTACATAAACAAACAGTAGGCTACATACTTACAGTACATAAACAAACAGTAGGCTACATACTTACAGTACATAAACAAACAGTAGGCTACATACTTACAGTACATAAACAAACAGTAGGCTACATACTTACAGTACATAAACAAACAGTAGGCTACATACTTACAGTACATAAACAAACAGTAGGCTACATACTTACAGTACATAAACAGTAGGCTACATACTTACAGTACATAAACAAACAGTAGGCTACATACTTACAGTACATAAACAAACAGTAGGCTACATACTTACAGTACATAAACAAACAGTAGGCTACATACTTACAGTACATAAACAAACAGTAGGCTACATACTTACACTACATAAACAAACAGGTAGTTTTGAGATAGATTCTAAAAGAGGCTATACTAAACCTCCTTATATAAGGTATGCATATCATATTATCTATACAGTAAATAGAAAATCAAGTAACTCATACACAAAACTCACATCAACAGGTTTAGTCTCCACAAGTTGCAGGCTAAATTACTCCCAGCAACAGTTATATGCATGCATTTGGTGGTAAATCATTAGGCTAGGAAACTTCGTAACTCTTACCTATACTCAAATAAACATGCTCACCTCATGGATGGCGAAAATAATCACATAACCATTACAACTAGGAGGAGGGAAAGGATATTTAAGGGGAGCGTCGTCGTGTGCTCATTCCTTCAGCGCCGCTCGTCTGGACGTCTCGTTCAGCCAGGTAATTCCTCCGCCTTGGGCAGGAGTTGCTAGCCACGTCAGTAAGGGAAATATTTACTCATTAAACTTACTACTTTGAGTCAACTTTACTTGTATTCAAGTCTAATAAATATAATCATTGTCAAATACTAAAAAATAAAAGAAAATACCAAATTTAAATGCATTGCTCATTAGTGTAGGATCTAGTTTATATGGATGATTTGAAAAGTAACCCGTCAACCCAAGCTATCCCTAGTCACGTAGGCAAGAACTACTAGGACACATGTACAGTTGTATGCAAATGTTCATCACTCACAAAAATAGATGACAATTCGCGTTACAACATTGTTCAATATTTTATGCAATATTCAGTTGAATGGGGTAAAAATTGACAACTCAAGACAAAAGGAAATACATAAATGTATACTGCATTTTCTCATCATTACATATACATGTATGCAGATAACTCGGTGTTCAGGATAATATATGTGTATAGGTATGTGTTCGTGTGCGTATGTGCACTTGCCTTTGTTTTTGTGTGTGTGTGACTATGTATGTGCATGTGGGCCTGTGTGTATATGTGTGTGTCTAGTGCCTCAGCTTTAAACTGGCCGGCTAGAGAGGTGAGGCATGGTAAGGTGAGATGAGGTGCAGGTGAGGTGAGGGGCTGTGGGGTTAGTGGAAGACCGTAGTGGTGCGGACAGGTGAGGTATGGTGAAATGTGGTGTTGTTGAGGTTTGGGGCTGTAAGAAATATGAAGGACTGTAATTACGGTAAAGTGAGGTGCAGCTGAGAGGATGTAAGGTTAGTCAAGGTGTAGGAAGACAAAACACAGTAAGGTGAGGTGAGGTGAAGGGTAGGTGAGTGTCGTGAGGTGAGAGATGTAAATGAGGTGAGGTGTCTATAATTGTATTTCCATAAGTATTGGACAGTCTAAACTTAAGTAATAAGTAATAAGTTTGTAGGAATAAGAATCATAATAATATGATTTAGTATAAATGGGAAGAATATTGAATTATGTTCTGTATTAGATATTAAGTAGTAATATATCATTCCTATAAACTTGGGTAATAAATTCTGGGTAGGGAAAATTTCTCCTGAGTGTTTGCGCACGCGCGCGAAGAAGCAAGCGTCCCACAAATTTTGTCTGGGACCTCACTTGCTCTCCGACCACCACCGCCGACAGTACATTTTCTCTTGTTATCATTCCATTTCATTAACATGATAGAACTAACCTCAACGTAGATTCCCATCAATTCACCTATCATCTATTATCCTCCTAATTATAATTTAAGTAATGAGGCCCCCTTCTGTCATTCACTATCTACTAAACTTCTTTAATCATCCCTTGTTTTCAATCAACCTGTCAACCATACCGCCATTCTTGCTATCTAGTTCCACTCCACACTAACCCTACCCGTCGCCTACGATCCAGCATCCAGGTAATATACTATTGTGTGGTGTTCTTCATTTTACAGTTAATTTCCTCCAATAATATTCACATGAGGTGAGATTAGAGACGTAAAGGAGAGATGGAGGGTTAGTGAACAATACATGATGAGGTAAAAAGTAAAACAAAACAAAAATAGTAAACATTTATATTTCAGCCTTTTATCTATCCATCTATCTATTGCCGGACGCCGTGATAACCCAAAGGAGTGGCCACGAACGAAACGCCCCCATGCACCTCTGTCCCCAGTCAGTCGACGCCCCTCCTTCCATCCAGCAACGCTTTCATGCATATACTTCTTAACTCCATCCTTCCACCTCTTTCTCGGTCTGCTCTCACTCTCCGTCCCTCCACCTCACTCTCGTACACTCTCTTAGTAACTATCTTGCTTCCCATACGTTCCACATGGCCGAACCATCTCATGGTGTTCCTTTTCACACTTTCCAGCACATCTACATCCACACTACACCGCTCTTGTACTTCCTCATTCGTCTGTCTATCTCTCCATTTAACTCCGCAAGCACTTTTCAATTAACTCATTTCCACTACTCTCACTTTTGGTTTGTGTCTCTCCAACAACGTCCATGCTTCGCTCCCATAAGTCAATGTCGGGATTACCACACTTTCATTCAAGGACTTCTTTCAGCCTTACATATTATATAATATAACATTTAAAATATTAAGTTAGAAAAATAGGCTGGACCTTATGAGAAACCAACTCTCCTTAGCCCCTCCAATCCCAGCGCCGTATATACAGTATACGTCAGCAGATAAGTAACTCCCCAGTCCCAGCGACGTATATATCCGTCAGTAATGTACTTTCCTTGTAACTGCCTGTACAAGGCTGTCCCAGTCACCACAACCTTTTGAGCACTGCTCCCGTGTTGGCAACACTTCTCAGCTTATGTGAGACCCACTGAAGGGTGACAGAGCCAGTGTTGCCTCATCTATGGAGGTGGATAGGTGGTCTCTCCTGCCATTTTTGCCACATTGCTTCGGACTGCTGGGGACATTTATTACTGTATCCTACAGTACAGTACGGGTTAAGTCCCTCAGCATGTAGTTCGAATTAATTAAACAATCAGTTCATATTTTATTCAAGAATATCAAGTTACAAAAATTATAAATGTATAAATTAATACAACATACACACGTATACATACACATAGCATCCTAATTTATAAACAAATATCATATACTCATATACTTAACCCTCTGGATGTGGTCATATTTGCGCTATTTAGGGCACATTCAGGCACTCCTGAATGATTTATCAAGTATCTGCATGAAATGAACTGTATTCTGCCGAAAACTAGATGAAAATAGCTTCAAAATTACACTAGAACGAGCTTCCTAACTCGCGGGGTTCACCCGCAGCGCTGCCATAGACATTCGGAATAACTCTCTAATTATTAGCAATGTAGCGGCTTGGTAACACTGCTGAGACAGCGGTCCGAGACCACAGTTTCCTTCATTGCACGGCTGGCCGTGCTGACAGTCGGAGGTGGGCCCCTCGCTGTCCTGCCCACTGACACTCGATTTCTACGCCTTATACAGGCTTTTAAAGCCTGGAAATTGCTGCGTTCCAGAACGTCTCCAACAGGGAAAGGGTTAAGTAAGCGTATTAGTAAAATTGACTGATAGACATATTAAATCGCAAACATACTTGCAACATTTAAAGACAAACATATACATACGGAAACGAACACGGATAAATCAGTCTAATTTGCACAAAAAACTTAAGTATATATCCTAATAGTGCAAAACCAACCAATAACATGTACGCACAAAACAAAATAAAATAAAATAGTTTCTATACAAAGGAATTCACCATACTTTGCAAAACACATAAGCAAGTAAATACATCCAGACATCATGAAAGACAGGCAAAATAATATGAACTAAACAATTATAAAATACAGACCACCAACAAGAAAAATAAAAGAAAATACAGACTTACAATATACAAATTATAATATCAGACACAATCCCAAAGCTGTACATACAGTATTGTACACAGTAATGACATAAGAGACTTAATATTTGTTCAGTATATATGCCTTATGGTATATTTTGAAGCTCGAGAGTAAGAATTTAGTTTGTTGTGGTGAGGTATTACATTCCAAACTTTCAAACCATGATATGAAATTGAAGTTTGAGAATGGTTTGAAGTTATTTATGGGATATCCAAATACTTAAAATTTCTTAAATTAAACCGTCTATTAGAGCGGAAGTTAAATAATATTACATTATTGTAATTATTGATGGATTTGTCTGCGAAAATAGCGCTACAAAATATATTTATGTCTTCGAGTTATTTATGTCTTCGAGAATTAACCCACTGAGCCCCAGCGACACAGCGTTTGCGTCCGCAATGTATGTAATACTAAACCCCAGTGACTCAAACGTTGCGTCCATGATACTCCAGTCCCAATTACTCCGGTCCTATGGCACCTAGAGGGCTCAGATTTGTATGGGAACTGTGTAAGTATCCCACGCAACGATGCCGATGGTTGAAAACTCTCAAAGTCCAACCGCGTGCGCGTGAGCGCGCAAAAACCGGTATTTTGGGTGTATTTGCCTTCAATTTTTTACTCTTGTAAAATCGACTTTCGGGGGCTCCGTAGGACCAATTTTTGACTTTTTTGATAGTTTTTTTGTGGGTTTTCCTTCATTCCTAACCCATTCGCTATTGTTTCTGGGAGAAAAAAAAAATCAAATCCTGCTGGTCCCTGGTGGTACATTTATTATAAACTAGCTGGGGCTCAGTGGGTTAAAAGTCTCAAAGATGTGAATAACTCGTTGGTAGGTGAGGTACGGGTAGGTTAAGTAAGGTGCTGCTTGCATCGGTTATGTAGAGTTGTGGTAGTGTTAAGTATGCCTCTTAGGTCGATGAAAAACACAACGCAACAATAATAAGTTGAAGTAAGGTAAGATACAGCGATGTTAAATGAAGAGAGTTAAGATGAGATGATGAGTTGTAATGAGATAAAGGGAAGGTAAGGTTTAATGTGAGATGAGACAAAGTAAAGGCGAGATGGAATGATAGGAGGTGGAGAAGGGTGTACTGAGGCGGAGTAAGGGAAGTTATGACAAAAGCCAGGTAAGGTGAGGTAAGTTATGGCAGTGATGATGGGTGGTCACTTTAAAGGTTCATTAAGGGATTATCTCGCCTTACCACCTTTGGCAGGGGATCCACCTACCGTAAAGGATCACTGGCATCAAATTCCACAACACATTTTTTTTCAATTATTGATCTTCCATTTGGCAACGCGTAAATGGTAGAGTGACATAGATACAAACAATTAAATATATTTGTTTTGCTATGTGCGTGGAGGAGACAAAAGTCAAAGCTGCCTGTAACAAGTTAGCTGGATTATTCTCTGTGTAGGTGAGGCACGAACAGACACAGTGGGGAAAGCCTGGCAAATGAAGCAGAAGCTCCAGCAACTCATCATCATATTCTTATGTTGCCTCCCCTGGGTATTGCCTTGCTCGATTGGTGCCTACAATCTCCTCAATATATGGTCTTAAAGCATTATTTAATTACTTTGGTACCATGTAATACAACTGTGGAAGAAGAGAAGAAGCAGAGAGCTCTCTTACTTTATATTGAAACAGAAGAATAAGTTTGCAGTACCAAATAAACGGCCACACTCCAATGATAAGGTCAAGGGCCAGAATATATATATATATATATATATATATATATATATATATATATATATATATATAATGATCAACATAATAACTGTTGTGCAGGGTACTAATCGTTTAGTTCCCTTGATACAGTCCGTAAAACAATCCACTTCTGGGTTGATGGACTTAAATATACTTGACAGGGACATCCCGGAGTAGGTTCTATGTGCGTTAAAAATGGAATTCAAAGGTTCAATATAATACTCAATAACAACACAAGGAAGAACATATACGAAGGTTTTATTTAATAAGCATGAGATTTGGGTAAGAATAAGAATCATAAAGGAAAATCCCACAATAGTAGCAAAGATATAGATTGTCCTTACTTCAGAACAATGTTACTGATACCATAAGAACTCAATAGTGAGAGTCTAGTATTAAATCAGATCATGTGGAAAACATACATAGGGGCATAATGTACAAGAATCAATTTTAACCTTCAATGCAATAATAGATGAGAGTCCAATATCTTCCGCTTTCAAAGAGACTTCAATGCCCTAGATAATGATCCTAGGGTGACAATGAGGAGAGTTGAGGTTTATAAAGATACTGTCATGGAAGGCAAGGGGAGTCACACGTAGGGCTCAGCTGACCCTTTGAAACTGACCGCGTGAGCTTGCCCTCAGGTCAGGTCACTGGGAAGGTCACCAGGTGAACTGAGATGATAAATAATACTTTTTCTAGTTAATGCAACTATGAACTTAGCTGCAGTGCGATGTTACTTTACTTTGTACGAAAGGGCTGAGATTATTATTTATAATAAATGAGAAGTATCAAAATCGCTCTCAAGGAAGTTATATCTTATCACAGAATTATATTACTTGAACATATGCTACGATAATGAACCGAACTTAGGAATTCGTGTTTCTATAATTTTTCTTAGGTAAAGCAAAGTAATCACAGGAATTTAATAAGAGTGAAAAGGTAGTTTATTTGGTCTACTGGTTGGTATTAATTAGGTCAAGATGTAATCTTCAATATTCGTAATTAAGGCTACACGCGAAGATAAGCAAAATAACTAACAGAGTTCAAAAAGACTCAGACTTGAATGAACACTACAATTTAATCTCAAAACGCGAGAACTGAGTGATTAACAAATATCGATCGGTAGATCGTACTTAGTAATTAAATTGGCGCTAATGACGAAGTTTAGCTCATTGATATTTAACGTAATATCAGATTCGCTTCTGAATGAGTTAACAGGGCGAGGAAAATAAAATGTACAGGCACAATTTGTACATGGACGTAGGCGACGAAGTCCTACTCATTGATACTTAAAACAGGCAGTACCAGGCTCGGGCCTGAACGGGTAAACAGGGCGAGGTGAATAAAATACACAGATACAATTAGTGTATGGTGGATGAAAGTGACACGAAACACGGAGGAAAGAATTCCTAAACACGGTATTCGAAATATCACAACATCAAGATTTACAAGAACATAAAAGCACGTCTATAAGATATATTTCATATGCGATTACTGAATAGAGAAGTTAGGAATTACACTGAGCACTCGTTGGAAAATTGGGCGTAGGTTCTAGGTAAAACGCGATTATATAAATGGATTGATCACGGAATATATAGCGACTTCAACTCACAAGCAATAAATCAACATACACGTAGTCAGTAAATCTGCGAGCATGGGGGCCTGAATATATGTTAATGACACTGATATGTAACGTATGCATAAGTTATGAATAAAATAAAGTCTTTAACAAGGGTCAAGGAATTAAGGCAAAATTAACACAGAATAACACAGGTTCAGAGGATGAAACTTATTACGCAAGTACGGGATCTTGGGCACAGATCGGAAGTAAAACAGGACACAACACGGTTCACATATTTACATAATCAATACCTCACAACAATAACCAACAGAGAAAGACACAGAAACACTTAAGTATTTGGGAGGGCAGTGGGATGAGAGTGATGGTCTGGCCGGCGTAGAGGGTAGTAGCCAATCTTGCACAGCTGGTTACCTCCTCGAGCAGGGGTCCTCGATTCAGGCCTGGTTACGTAATTCGAACAGGAGTCCTAGGTCCAGGCCTGCTTACGTAATTCGAGCAGGGGTCCTAGGTCCAGGCCTACGTCCATAGCTCGAGCAGGGGTCCTCGGTTCAGGGCACCAGGCAACATACAGGTGGCCCTTCAGCACTCTCGAGGGCCAGGGGCGAAGGGGGGGGGGGGGGGGGGCACCGTAGCAACACTGTTCCAAAGAGCCTTATCCAGAAGGGGGTCAGACTAGTCAGTAGGTGAGGGTGGTGTGCTGGGGCAAACCGTAACTATCACTTTCCCAAAGAGCCATATCCTGAAGGGGGTCAGACTAGACAGTAGGTGATGGATTGCATACTTTCCTCAGGTTTTCCTGAGGTCCTATGCAAATATTTTCTCGCTTCAGGGGTCAATGAACTCGGGGGGTAAAGGGGTGTTGCGGAAAGAGGACAAATGGTTGTTGTAAGGTACATATACATCCTAGCCTTGAAACTCAGGTATTATCATATGGGCCTGGTTCCAAGGTAATATTATAATACTTAATGGGGCAGCTGGAAGGTTCAGGGCTGCTATGAAAAATAGGAAACACTTAAAGCTAAAAATGGAGCAACTGTCTTGCAGGTCTTCTAATTATCCTCAGACATACACATAGGGGATTGTAGTTGTATCCTCGGGGGCCTGGAGTAGTCAGGCATCATCAGGTCCATTTGTTCCTGAAATATCCTGGGCACTGGTGAGTAGATTGCATAACAATATTCTCTGAGTAATCTACATCGGGGTGGAGGTGATGGAGAAGTGTCCTTTTTTATAGTAAGGACCAGGGGGATGTCCTGAGGATCCAGGGGGAGGGTCCTGGAGGCTCAGAGAACTATCCTTTTTGATAGTAAGCACCAGGGGAAGGGCCCTGAAGGACTTAGTGAAAGGGTCCTTAATGACCAGGGGGTGGTCCTCCTTTTTCTTTGGAAGGAGGTGGGTGAAAGAAAGTCACATTTGAATAAAATATTGCGAAATAATGCGAAGGATGAACGAATCCTCGGCGTATGTTCTGCGACGTCTTCGGCGAATTAAGCGATGGTTTGGCGAATACCTCGGCGAGATTATCCGAAAACTTTTTGCATATATTTCATGGCACAAACATAAGAACATAAGAAAACGGGAGTCTGCAGAAAGCCGATCGGCCCACACAAGGCAGATCCCTGTCACACCCAACCCCAATTACAAGGCCTAATTATAGACCCAACTCACTAATGCCTTGAGGACAGACCTCACCAAAACGGTCAGAGGTCGACACAAGATTACGGGGTCTGCAGAGCGCCGATTGGCCCACACCAAGCAGATCCCCCCTCATACCCAACCCAACTCGTCGAAAATGTACAAATTTATCTTAGAATCGCCAAACTAATGGTCATAAAATATGAAAACTAATAGGGGTTAACCATGAGGAAGAAAGGGGACCAGAAAAACGACCCATCTCCCCTTAATTCGGAGATTGGCAATGTCCGGCTTCGCCGGAGAAATTTTTCTATCAAATAATGTACAAATTTAGCTTGCTCTCAAAACAAAAAATATATATGTTGGCTCGCTACCGCTCACCAGGAAAATATTGAAACCTGGATGGGGGTAAACGTCCTAAAATAGTAGGCTGAACGGGGCCGAACGGATACAAGGCAAGGAGAGAGGGAGAGAAATAGAAGAACAAAAAAGAGGAGAGAGGGAGAGAAAGAGAAAACAAAAAACAGCGAGGTGGGCTCAAGGGGAGGTGTGGCGGAGTGGTCTTGCCACTGGCCTGGTAATCCAAAGGTCCCGGGTTCAAATCCCGATGTATCAATGGGAAGATATTATTGGGATGGAATGTGTGCTGTATCAGTGCATTACCACAAAGCCCACCGAAACGCTAACAAAATACCCTCATTGTTCCCTGATTAAATAGCACTGTATGAGTATTTCCATATTCAAAATATGCTATAGATGTGCAATGCCTGGTGAGTTATCTGCTCCACAGGTGAGAGTCCGTGAGACAGTGAAGCACGGGAACGAGGTGTCTTCACTTCGGGCCATGAGTGAGCACCTTGCCTCATGTGAAGGCAAGATGGCAGGTGCTCGTTGTACTCTACGTGCTTCACATGTCTCACTCCCTAGACTGGAAGAAGACCTCACGGGCTTCACTGCTCATTGTACAGCTGTGAATGTCCAGGCTCTCAGCCTATGCCCGAGAGGGAGTAAGTTGGAATATAAAAAAAAAAAAAAAAAAAAATGCGTTACGGCTTAAAAATTGAGCCCACCTCGGCTTTTGTTTGTTTTCTCTTTCTCTCCCTCTCTTTTTGCCTTGTATCCGTTCGGCCCCGTTCAGCCCACTGTTTTAAGACGTTTACCCCCATCCAGGTTTCAATATTTTCCTGGTGAGCGGTAGCGAGCCAACATATATATATTATTATATTTTTGTTTTGAGAACAAGCTAAATCTGTACATTTTTTTATAGAAAAATTTCTCCGGCGAAGCCGGATTTCTCCATATAATGTTGGTTTGCTATCGCTTGCCAGGAAGATATCAATACTTGGATAGGGTTAAACTTCTTAAAACAGTTGGCTGAATGGGGCTCAATGGATACAAACCAGAGAAAGAGAGAAAAGGAGAGAAAGAGAAAACAAAAATGGGTGAACCCCCCACGAGAGGTGCATAGAAAAAAGGGTTGACAGGTTCACTATAAGCTTAATCATTTTTTTTTACCCACCTCGCCGAAGGTGCTCTTTGGCCTCGGCAGGTGTGTCTTGCGCATTCCGCGACGTCGCAAGGCCCTTCACATGCCTCATGCGGAGCATACCCCTGGCGGGTATTATCTCAGCGAGTACTCGTGCGCACGTCGACAACAAATCGACGAGGAAATCGCCGATGACTCTTGTGCATCGTCGATGTTCTCAGAACATCTGAGAGCATCGGCGAGCCGCCGTGAAGCGTTGCAAAGTTATTTTTTTGTGCGAAGTGTCTCGCCGATGTCGCCGATGATCTCCGAGGGCCTCGCAGATCCCTCTGCGATGTTCGACGATGCTTGCAAGGGCTATGAACCCTCGTGAGTCCTCGTCCAAAATGTTCAACAATCCGAAAATTTGCGAGGGCCGTTGCGAGGCCTTGCAAGTCAAACGATTATCATGCGAGGGTTTAAGATTTTGTTGCGACATGTCACGAATGTGCCAATTTATTGGTGTCGGCGATGAAAATCGTGAGAAGTCGCATCAGTGGGAAAGTGGCATAAGTATCTTTCTAGTGTAATGATTCCAAAGAAGCGAGTTATATTGAACATTTAAAATATACTTCAGTAAAAAAACATTATAATTTAATTCAGAAAAATGTAGACAGCTTACATCCCTGTGAAGCCTGAGTATTAATTATGCCGTTTGTATTCTGATAATACTATGCTTGCAAAATGTATTTTAATTATATCTGAATGTTTACCGTATGCTTGCAGAGCTTGATATGGAGTATTTCCTTGGAACATGCTAATTTTCAACTCTGGATTAAAGTGTTCCGTATAAAATAATACACATTATATTGGGGATACCATATGAGAGCCTGTATTGTCAGCTTCTGACTTTCAACTGTATTTTTGTTTTGGCAACGATTTGAGACTATGTTGAACTGGCATCAGCAACTAGTCAAAATTTATATTGTTATTGGTGACATAATTTTTAAGAAAGTGTATTCCAGTAGCTACCAGATCAAAATTGCAGATAACATTTGAGGTAAAACACTTTCATTAGGTACCTGCGTTATCCAGAACCCACCTTTGATACCCCTTCCCAACGAAAGCTTCAAGACGAATGCTAGCAATAAATCGATCACTAAATGCCTTACATCGTTCTGAATAGTCCAATTGAGCAGATGCATGAATATATATATATATATAGAGAGAGAGAGAGAGAGGGGGGCTGGGGGGGGGGGGGGTTGCAAGAAGAAATGTTGAACACGAGAATGGCCGACTCGACAAGAAATAGGCAGAAGGAGAAAGGGCGGGGGAAGAAGAGAAATGGCGAGTGAGAGAAATAATGACTAACTAAAAATAGCACAATCAGTGAGAGAGAGAGAGAGAGAGAGAGAGAGAGAGAGAGAGAGAGAGAGAGAGAGATAGAGAACGCAGACTCAAGAGGAGAAATGGTGAGCAAGAACAATTTTGACCTGCAAAGACAAGGGCAAACCGAGGAGAGAGACAAAAAAGGTTACGTAGATACAGAGAGTACAAAGGAGTACAAAGGAAATCAAGCAACAACAGATCTAGTGATCCTTCTAGGCTGCTTGTCCTCCAAAACACTGAGGATCAAGTGTCCAAACAGTGGTTTAGAGTGGGTAAGGGAACATTGGAAAGGGAACTACTGCCCTGGAACTAATGTCCGTGGCAGGACTAGGAAGTTAGTATGGGACATATGGGTTAGTAACTGAGGGGAGGATAAAATAAAGTTATTAATTATTTTACAAACGCAGTCAGTCGCGGGTTTGATGCGAGATATTTGTCTAGGCGGAGTTTAAATGAATCAACGGTGCTGCAGTCTATAACGTCTCAGGGAAGCCCATTCCACAAGTTGACAACTCGATTGAAGAAGAAATTCTTAGATTCGTGTGAGTTAAAAGATTTACCAATAATTTAGCAACCGTTTCCCCGCGTGTAATTAGATTGGTTGATAGTGAAGTACTTACTACAGTTCATATTGTCGATGCCTTTGATGATTTTGAACACTTGAATTAAGTCACCTCTTATTCTGCGCTGGGTTAAAGGAAATAGATTTAATTCTCTAAGACGCTCTTCGTATGGTTTGTTCTTTAGGCTAGGTATCATTTTGGTAACTCTACGTTGACCTCGTTTTAGCTTGTTTATGTCTTTTTGGTAATAAGGGCACCAGCATTGAACGCAGTATTCCAGAAGAGGGCGGACTAAGGAATTGTAAAGGATTAGGATAACGTCTTTGGATTTATGCTCAAATGACCTGCCTATAAAGCCAATTATTTTGTTTGCCTTCTTAACAACTTCTGAACATTGTTGACTCGGTTTTAGGTTACTCGATATTGTTACTCCCAGATCGGTTTCTCTGTTTACATTCTTAAGCTGAGTGCCATTCATCGAATAGTTTGCTTTCTCATTTAGGTATCCGATATGTAGTACTTTACATTTATCCGCATTGAAACTCATTTGCCAAATTTGGGCCCAATGTGACAATTTATCTAGATTGTGTTGCATATCGTCAACTTGTTCTTTTGAAAGTACGCTATTTGCAATTTTTGTATCGTCAGCAAATTTTGAGATTGTACAGGTGAGACCCTCATCTATGTCGTTGATGTAAATTAGAAAGAGAATTGGTCCTAGTACCGATCCCTGGGGTACCCCGCTACTTACATTGGTCCATTTAGATGCCTTACCGTTTATGACTACTCTTTGCTTTCTGTCGCTGAGCCAATTTTCTATCCATTTCAACACACCGTCTTGTATTCCATGCGCTTTTAGTTTTAGCAGTAAACGTTTGTGGGGAACTTTGTCAAAGGCCTTTTGAAAATCAAGGTATATAATATCTACAGCTTTACTCTCATCGTAGAGGTTGAGGATATCGTGGAAGAAGTCTAAGAGGTTTGTTAAACAGGAACGATTTTTACGAAAGCCGTCTTGAGTATCTTTATGTATGTTATTTTCCTCTAAGTGATTTACGAGTCTGTCTCTTATGACCGTTTCTAGCATTTTACATACAACTGAGGTTAAGCTAATTGGACGATAGTTACTGGGTAGGGATTTGCTGCCTTTTTTTAATATCGGTGTTACGTTGGCTATCTTCCACTGATCAGGCATAGTTCCAGACTGCAAGGATTTATTGAATAGTAAAGTCAGTGGTTTGGAGAGCTCATCCTTAGCTTCCTTTAGAACTCTAGGCGAGATTGTATCGGATCCAGAGTACACACATCCTGTGGTCCCTACTATACTCCATTCAGTTGGCTCGTGCATCTGGCTTCTAACTGGTGTTTCTATCGAGGCTCATGATTGGCTATCTTATCACGCTGGCCAAAATGAGTAGCAGAGCTGATATTTTAATATTATCTTTATTATTCTTTATATATTCATTAAATTAATTGTTTTAAAGTAATATTTATGATTACTTAATATATTACAGTCTTATCCGAATCTAAAGAGCTATTAAATATCACATGACACACAATAATAACGTATATATCATAAAGTAAACACAAGGGAAATAAAATGATAAACAAGGGAGGTAAGCGAGAGGTCGCGTTTTAGCCAATCACAGACCGGTATTTACTTACCGGTATCACACATTTAAAATAGGCACTGACGGCATTTCTTCTCTTGCTTGTGTTTACTGCATTATATCTACGATTGTATGTGTTCCATGTGGTATTTTATAGCTGGTATGTTTCGATTATCACTGTAGATTATCATATTATCATAATATGAATTAAGTCAACTTTTCTTTATTCATATAGCCTATATTAATTGAACTAGATAAGTTTTAGTAATTCTAATGAACGTGATAAGTGGTATCAGAATCTTAAGAGATATAAAATACCACATGGAACACATAAACTCGTAGATATAATGCAGTAAACACAAGCAAGAGAAGAAATGCTGTCAGTGCCTATTTTAAATGTGTGATACCGGTAAGTAAATACCGATCTATGATTGGCTAAAACGCGTGATCGAGCCCAGTTAGTCTTCACCTCTCGCTTACCTCCCTTGTTTATAATTTGATTTCCCTTGTGTTTACTTTATGATATATATGTTATAATTGTGTTTCATGTGATATTTATTAGCTCTTTAGATTCGGATAAGACTGTAATATATTAACCCCTCTTTGGCGGCACCCGACTTAAGGCGGTCAAGAGAACCAAGGACTAAAGAGCGGGGCCCGACTTAAGTCCAGTACGATGTTGAGCACATAATTGGTCTCTGAGAGAGAGTCCGAGCGGTGGGAGGAGCGTAGGTTGGCTCTGACCGTTCAGCACGGCTCCCGTACCGCGACTGGCCCCACCTCCACACACATCCTCATCCACATCCACTGCCTCCCTAGACAGGGAAATATGTAAGGAAATTACCGTATTTTAGGGATTTTTCCTTCGTGTCGCACGATCGTTGCAAGACAACCCGTGGTCGTAGAAGGATGGTTCAGGTGTCATTGGAAAGCTCAATTAACGCCCTTTCACGGATACATAATTGTATTACGCTCTGGCTCTTCTTTATGCATGAAAAAGAGCATGGAATGAAGCTCGTTTAGGGTAAATCTTCCCGCTTTGCAGGTAGTAGAAGTTACTAACCTAGCCGCTCGTTGAGTGTTAAGTAATAATTAATATTACTTAAACATATCTAATTTAATGAATACATAAAGAATACTAAATATAATAATAAAATATTATCAGCTCAGCTACTCACTTTGGCCAGTGTGATAAGATAGCCAATCATGAGCCTCGATAGAAACACCAGTTAGAAGCTAGATGCACGAGTCAACGGAATGGAGTATAGTTAGGTCGGACATAATAATTGCTACTAAGCGAAAGAAATAGGGCAGTTGAACAGAAGGCACTCTCTCCACCCACATCTTCCACCAACTTTGGGTCGGCATTCATTGTTGAAATTTAAGCGCAGTTGTAGTTTCTCCGACTTTTCTGTTTTGACACGTGTCGACAATGACGTCATTCTGACGTCTCTCTGCCACCCCTCTGAAACCACCCAAGGAGATACAAATTTAAGTGCGTGAGGAAGACTAAATACAATATTGCCCCATTTATTCTTAACTAGACTAGTTGGGCTACTTTCATTATAGATGGTAAATGATTCATGTTCATGTCACTGCTTGCAACATATTAAGGTAATTTGCACAAAATAAACACAGATTAAATATGGAAGAGTATTGTAGTTAAGTAAAAGATTGGTATCAATGAAGGAAGCTAAATTTAATTAGCAAGCATAATCATCAAAAGAGGCTATGTATATTAAGCAGAAATTTGTAGATGTAAGCATGAAAATTATTCAATATTTTATTGTAGTATATATTTAAAACAAATATATACTAATAGGGTAGAAATTATCCGATAGTTGATCAGAAACTTATCTATCTATTGCCTGACGCCGTGATCCCCGAAGGTGTGGCAACGAACGAACCGCACCCATGCACCTCTGTTCCCAGTCAGTCGACGCCCCTCCCCCCAACCAGCACCGCCTTCGTTCATGTACTTCCTCACTCCATCCTTCCACCTCTCATTCGGTCTACCTCTCCCTCTCTGAAACTTATACTTTATTTAATAAAATTAAAAGGCAATGAATATTCCGTATAGCTAATGGTTCTCGATCCATGTCGAAATAAGTTCAAACTAGAAGAGGCTGAATATCTACGATTACACAGTATAAACTTGTCCTTTGGAACTGTCAATTCCCATTGCAATCTATCTGTGTAGGCGTTATTCAAAGATTGACTGAACTTGACTTCGGTTTCAAGTCACAATAACTATGAACTAAAAGTGAAAACTTTGCATTGAATAATGTGTGTTATTATTCTTCCATTAATAGATAGCACGCGCAATCGATAACATGCTTCAACGAGGATACGTTTATAAATTATAATAATAAATGCAATGTCCTTTGTTACCAGAATAGTTTCCAAATGGGCAGGTGTTTATAACTTTCTCCTGACTATTGTTCAAGCTAAATTACACTAAACACAACCCTAATAACAAACCTGCATAGATTGCAGATATTTTTACTGTAATGACCTAATCCTTTGCTTGGAGTCAGATTTATCTGCTCTTTGATATACCTAGTCTAATCGGTAGTTGAGGGTTGAACCCTTCGCTCCCGATTATATAAGCTAAAACTCTCAAAAGGTCTAAGGGAATCGCCATGTAAAATAACTACTAATTATCTGACTAACAGATACTAACGCTAATACTATCTGATAGCTTTCGCTTTACTAACCAATTGAAAGCTATCATTCAACTCGGTATATATTTTATTACATCATTTCAGTTGTCCTCATCTATAGTAAGTCTTGTATTGTTTCTGCCCAAGAAGACACATCGATATTTTTGTTTTGGGGGGTGACCCAGTACTCTTATTTATTAAACATCTTGTCTTTCTCTTGTGTGCCCTGGAGGGTCCCTTATAACAATTATTTCTTCTTGTCTTATCTCTTTCTTCTTCTTCTCTGCCTTTCATCACCTCAATGCTGGCCAGTACACTCTGCTATACTCATCCTTGTCTTCCACCAACTGGTTTCGGCTGTGCATTGCGTGTGATGAGCTGTGAAGGAGAGCTATATGAGTGCAAGCTCTCGGATACTTGAGGTGGATGGGAGCGAAAGTACTATTCTCCTTCGATGCTGAATATGGCTCCACTACAGTCCTTGGATGGCCCGGCGATTTTCCCCATCACAATCCCTCAATGGTGGTTGGAGAGGATAGGAGGTTGGGTGGGAGCACCCCTGGGGAGATGTTCTCCTGACTGTACTGTGCCACGAAGTCAGATCAGATCAGATGGCTATAGAAAAGTAGGAGAGTAGAGAGTTTTGGATAGAGGAAGAATAAGTTGAAAAATAGGAAGTGCAGTAAAAGATAAAAGTACTTGGGCTCAGCCAAGTTGCTCCATTGTCTATTTGTTGACGCTCATCTGGTGTAGGCACTTCGTCAGCTTTCTCTGGACCACTGGTGAGGGACGTTTTCCTGTTGCCACAGTCTTCTTAATTTCTGCAGTCAACTCGCAGTAGGTCTCCTGCAGTTCGCTGGCAGTAGCTGTCAAGTCAATGTCCTCATCCCCATCTTCCTCAATCCCCTCCACATCGACTTCTTCTCCCATGGTGGATTCGGAGTATGCAGACAATGCAGAGGAGGCTACCACTGGATGGTCAAAAGTGGCTGGTGATGGTGACGAGGCTGCAGTTGGTCCTGCAGAGTTGACTGGTGACGGAGGTGGAGAATAAGAGACTAATGTACAAGGAGATGGTGGAGTGCTCGAGAGGCTTCCGGAGATCCAGACTCCTCCTCGGGTGACTTCTTGGCCTCATAGCCTGAGCAGGAATGAGGCTGGGTGGTGAAGATGGTCCTGGAAGAGGCGGGATGATGATGGGAGGGAGGTTGTTTGCCTTCAGGAGTGTAGGAAGATACTCCTGAAGCAGCTTGTGATCCCCTTTGCAAAGGATCACTGCAGTTGTGACAACAACCTTGACCAAATCCGGGTGTTTAACACAACTGACTGCTGCTGTGGCATGGTGGTAGTCCTCCCTCTTGCCTCTTCTACCATGTTTTGAACCCTTCAGGTTCTCTCCATCAGGGCCCATGACATTGATGGCCTCATCTCCTCTCCTTCTTCTCTTGATGGTGAAGGATACCCTGTCATTGGTGGCAAGGGAGAGCACAAGATGGAGAGGATTAGGCTTAGAGATGCCTGTGGAGTGAACAAACAATTGTCCCCTCCACTGTAGGTGATAAAGTCAAACTCCTTCTTGACATTGAATGATTTAACATGGCCAGTGGTGTTAGTAGTGGCACTGGGATTCTCAGCAGGCATGTTGATTGGCTGGCTGACCTCTGTTGGTGGTCCCTGGTCTCTGTTCGGTGGTGAATCCCGAAGTGAGCACCCAGGCCATGTTATGTACCTGAGCCTCACGCCAGGCAGCTCGCTGATTGGTTAAGTCAGCTGGGTGAGTGAAAAGGTAGCCGTGCAACAGCTTTGATTTTGTCGCTTCCCCTCTTCATGTTTCATTTCACTCAAATAGTACCCCGGCAATGCATTTCCCACAATTTTAAGTGGCTGAGGGAGTATGGGGCTGGCACAGTGTTATAAGGATGCTTTTTGCCGGGATGTATGGTGTGGGAGGTAAAGGGGAGCGAGTTTGTTTCTGTTTTTTTTTTTGCTTTTTTGTTCTATGTGAGTGAGGGAGATAACAGGCAGAGCTTCCTGTAGTGAGTGCCTCCTCCAGAGTTGAAAGAGTGACAGGGCTAAAATCAAGGGACGTTCGAGCCAAAATGCCTGGACACACGGAGATTGAAGCAATTTAAGTCATAGGAAGAAGGAAAGACTGACTCTGGGAGAGAGTTCCAGAGCTCAGCTGTTGAATAAAGGAAAGACTGAGAACAACGTTTCACTCTTGAGTTGGAGAGTTGCACAGAGTAGGGGTGGGATTGTGTTGCAAGACGGCTGCTATGTGCTCTACGAAGAGGGGCTGGTATACACTGAGAGAGCTCTGAGGAACACATATTATTGTAATTGCAGTGGAATAGTGAGAGAGATGCAACATTGCGGCGAAAAGACAGAGACTGCAGAGAATTGGTGAGTGGACGTGAGTTAATGAGACAGAAGGCTTCTTTTCTACTTTATCTAGAAGTGCTGTGTAAGAAGATCTTCCCCACACGTGTGAATAATACTCAATACATGGACGCACTGTGCCCCTGTACAGAGCAAGAAGCTGTGCAGGGGTTAAGAACCCCTCGAGGCGGTTGAGCACACCCTGCTTCTGGGAGGCTGACTTAGCAAGACTGGTAATATAGTCTTTCCGAGAGATAGCAGAAAAAAAAGAGACACTGAGAATACTGAGAGAGGATGAAAGGTTGATTCTTGTATTGTTGAAGTATAAGAGATAGTCTTCTGGGAGTTCACGATGGGTAGATAGATGGAGAAATTGGTTTTTGGAAGCATTAAAGGCAACAAGTTTTTCTCTGCCCCAATTGGAGATATTAGTTAAATCAGAAGATAAGTGTTGTATAGCTTCATTACATGAGTTTTGGAGTTCCTGCTGTACATGTTGTTCTTCCTAGGAAGTCTAGTTAAATAGTGTAATGTACAGTAGTGTCGTCAGCATACAAGTGAATGGTGCAGTTGAGATGGTCGTTAATGAGTAAAAGGAAGATAATTGGAGATAGGGCAGAACCCTGAGGAACACCGGAGTTGATAGGTTTATTAAGTGAACAGAGGCTGTCCACAACCGTTCTGCAGCTATGGAGATAGAAGTTAGCTGATCTCGTACTGTTTAATTTGAATGTCGGCAGGCTGCTGATTGGCTGCTGCTCCGGGAGGTATTGGTGATATTCTTGACACCTTTTTCTAGCATTGTCCTGGGCAAATGCTGATCGGTGATTGGTCCTCACCATTTTGACTTCACTTATAATCAATAATTCAGACAAAATGCACATCTATCAAATTTAATGGTACACACAACTCTAATTTAAAAACTGGATAGCATCACACTATTTACAAAATTGTGAACAAATGCTTCGCCGTCATCTGGGCTTTAAACGCCTTGGCTGGGCTATTAAACCTTGGCAATACTGTATACTCGCCCTACAGCGTGGCCTCGGCGGAGAGGGCTGGAAAGCGAATGTTGTTCTTTTGTGAACAGTATACTGTATATAATTATGCTTTATATGTACTGTATATCCTGTAACTGTGAGTATCTACATAAGTAATAAGGTGTGTTCTATTGATTTGTGACAACAAAATTTAATGCTATATATCATCGGCACCATAAAAACAGTGTTCCGGCAAAAGATAAATCCAATTTATTTTTTGTGCAAGGAGGCGAGTCTGAGGCCGGAAGGAAGCCTGCCAGTACCCCAAGAATCCTCACTTCACAGCTAGCGGATCCTAGGTTGGGAAAGGAGTGACGTTCTCAATTGCGTGACCTTGGTTTGAATTGAGGTACAGACGGACAAATAGGTATCGCTCTCTAGACCCCCCCAGATCATTAGCAAATATTTACTGGAAAATTCACAGCAGAGAAAGTCATCGAACAAAATGTATAACATTACTTAAAGTTATTTTGTTCTTATACTACTCAAGCCTTCAAGCAGTCTCGCAAGGGTCAGTAGTTATGCTGTTGCATACTTTCCTTTCTATCCCCTTGTACTCCACAAGATGACAATCTAGCTTCCTTTTCAACACATCACTTGCATTACTCTCTCCCAACTTCTCTGGCAATATGATGCTCTCGTTCAATACTGTAAGAAATGTTTATAACATCCAAATTTGACTTCTTGGCGAATTATGTAAGCATAATAATATATTTCAATGACATTTGTATATGTTCAGATATTAGAACCCCCATGTTTTTAACTAATGCAATAGTCTGCATTTGTGTGACATCGTTTCATATACATATTATCAACTCTGCGTAAGCAGAGTGGTATCGCCCCCCGTGTAGGGGTACATGCTAATCGAAATGTCTGTCTGTCTGTCTGTCCGTCCGAGAACTCCTCCTAGACCGTTTGACGGATTTTTACCAAACTTCACACGAACCTTCGGTGCGTGAATTCGACGGTAATTAAAACAATATTTTTTTGAATTTGTGCAATAGTTATGATCTTAGGTCCTAAAAATGGTTCCCCCCCCCCCCCCCCTTTCAGGACCCCCACCTCCCACCCTGTACCTATTCCCTGTGTGTGTGTGTGTGCCCCGTAGGGACACACACATCACAGAAAGCCACACATCATACACATGTCTCAGATGTAATGATAATAGTGAGACGTATGTCTATCTTTCCGAAATCTCCTAGACCCTTCGACAGATTTGCACACAAACTTCTAATGAACATTCGGTGCGTGAATGCGACGGTCATTCAAAAAAGATTTTTTGAATTTGTGCAATAGTTATGAATTTATGTTTTAAACAATATTTTGCCCCCCCCCCCCCCTCCCCACAATGCCCCGCCCGTACTCACTCCCCACTCTCTAGCAATGATGACGGCATTTTTACATTAGAAGTGATGGTAGTAATAGTGGGGATGATGGTATTTGTAATGATAATGGTGATAATAGTAGTGATTAGAGGTGGACCGGATATTGATTTTTTGATATTTGCGGATATTTATTTTCCGTATTTGCAGATGCGGCTGCAGATACGGATGCGGATGCGGATAGTTTTAGCCCTCAAGAGTTTTAGCCACAGATAATGGAAATTTTAAGATACTAAAACATTTGAGACAAAAATATATTATAAGTAGAGGAAGCATGAGTATATGAACTATATTATTCTACAATTTCAATTATCTGTGTTACCAGGGTGCGGGACGGGGACCCAACTCTTATGCACCTCACCAACCTCTTACCCCAACCACCACCCATTAGAAAGAGGCTATAAAATAAACTTAAAACTGCAATTATGCACATGAACTTCCATCACCCATAGTATTTAACTATTTATACTATTTATGAAGACATGAAATGAAAGACCGATTTTTAATATTCAAACTGAACAATTGGTAAGTTGTACTTCAGAAAGAGAAGCTTCTGGGCTCTTTCTGGAGAAAGTCTACTTCGTTTTTCGTCATAGATAAGGCCTGCTCCACTGAACAGACGCTCACTTGCTACGCTTGTTGAAGGGGATGATAAATAGGTTCTAGCGAGCTGAGCAAGGCATGGAAAGGCTTCACGATGTTCTCTCCACCAAGCCAGAGGGTCTTCATGTGCCTCCAAACGTTTTCTCTTTTGGTAGTCCTCCATCATGAATGAAGCTTCCTTTGACAATTCTTCTGTGACCTCCTCATCACTGCTAGAAGAAGCTAAAAGGATATTCATTGAGTCAGTAATGCTTCTTGCACAAGGTGTAAGGCTTGTGCTTGGATCTTCTTTTGATGAAATCTTCTGCTTCTTGGAAAGTGTTTCTCTTGTGCCCTGCAGCAGTTCATCACACTTGTGCCCCAAATTGATTTTTACTCTTTGTGAAGCATAAGGTTCAAGAAACTTATTTTTGTACCTCGGATCAAGAAAGGTTGCTGTAACGTAAGCATCGTTGTTTTGAAGGGTGTCAAATCTTCTGTTGATCTCAAGCTTTAGTTTTTCTGTCATTGTTGTCACTCCTTCATTGTCACTAGTGCCATCATTAAGCACAACTTTTAAGGTTGCAAACAAAGGTATCACATCTGACAAACAAGAATTTGCAGAGCTAACAGTCTTGGTTATTTCATCGAAAGGTTTAAGGCGAGCAATACAGTTCTTCATAATTGCATTATCACCTGCTGTCAGGGGTTTCACCTTTGTGTTGCTTGAAGCGTAGATGCAGATGGCTTCATTAATTTCACTCATTCTCTCAAGCATATGAAGGCTACTATTCCATCGAGTTTGAACATCTTGTACTACAGAAAGTTGAGGAACATTTAACCTAGACTGGATTTTCTTTAAATCATCCTGAGCTGCCGCTGAATGGTTGAAGTGAGTGGCAATCGACCTGCACTTAGCTAATACATCTGACACACATTTCTGTACACTGATTCCACTCTTAACAACCAGTTGAAGCTGGTGTGCAAAACAGTCTACATTTTTCACTTCTGACAGAAACAGTTTTTGTTCATATTTGCACCTGCGTCTCTCACTACACAATGTACATCATCGGGTGAAATCTTCCATTTATCCAGCATTGAATTAAACACTTTACTAATATAGTCACCAGTATGGCGCTCTGACAGAGGTTCTGCACACAATACAAAATTATGCCTTTGGAAATTTGCATCAATTGCATGACATGTGAGTGATAACAGAGACACTCCAGAAGAGTTGTCAGGCCATGCATCAGTTGTAAAGGAGATTTTGGATGACTCGGTCAGGGAAGAGATGGTTGATGTGATCTTACCTTCTACCAATGGATACATTTCCTCACATATCAAGTCTCTGTAATATCTTCTTTGCTTTAATAGATACTGTGGTGAAGCATGCCTCATCAGCCTCTGAAAGCCACAATCCTCTACATGGCTGAAAGGCAAGTCATCAAGAACAATAATTTCTGCAATCTTACAGTCCATTGACTTTGTTTGGACATCATTTTTGTCCCACTTTCTTTTTTTGTCCAAGCTGCTCTCAATTGTTTGCTGCTTAAGATTCCCTTGAGCAACTAGTGATGATGATGGTGTTGGAGATGTTTGATGTTGACATAGTGAACTTTTTTCCTTTTCTTTATCTTGAATATCTTTGTATTTCTCTGGGTGCTTGCTTTGCAAATGACTGCGTAAGTTACTTGTTCCACGTCCTTTTCGTGAGAATTTACCCTTGCAAATTTTACACTGCACAGTTACTGGAAATACACTCAAAATATTTCCACACTTCACTTGTTTGGGGAGCAATTTTAGGCTAGTAAAAACACTCAGTAATTCCTGTAAATTAAATCCTATATCACAACCCTGATGAATCTTGATAAGTTATAACTCAATAATTTGATCGGTCAATATTTACCAGACTCGCAACAGCTATTTTCAAGTTTCTTTTAGTTTTTTGTATTGTTTTTTGGGTTTATTATCTTCCTATAATAGTGATTAATACTGATTATTATCTTCCTATAATAGTGATTAATACTGATTATTACCGGAAAATAGTATTACTATTAGTATTACTTTTAGTATTACTATTATCTTCCTATAATATTGATTAATACTGATTATTTCCGGAAATTAGTATTACAATTTAGTGAGTGATGATGGTAAGTTTAGTGATAATGGTGATAATAGTAGTGATGATGACAGCAGTGATGATGATGGTGGTGATGATGATTACAGTAGTAGATAATTATGATGGTGACAGTACTAGTAGTAGTGATGATGGTCATAATAGTAGTGATGATGGTGACAAGCAATGATAATGGTTGTAGTGATAATGATGACAGTAGTGATGATGGTGACAGTATTAGTGATGATGGTGAGTAGTAGTGATGATGATGAAAGTTGTAGTGATGATGACAGTAGTAGTGATGATGAGAGTAGTGATGATGGTAAGAGTAGTAGTGATGACTATAATTATTGTAGTAGTGCTGATGATAGTAATGGTGATAGTGACTATAGTCATTTTTTTTCCAGCTGAGCCTAATTTGTCATGTTTCTATCTTTGTTAATCAGCTATAAGTTAGATTTTGTAGCGAAAGATGATGGTTATTCTGAAAACTTGGCATTAATATGACACACAGCCATAGTAGTTTCATATATTTCCATTAAGTATCGACAAATCAGCTAATAAGAGATTCAATTTACGATCAGCTGGAAAAAATAGAGTATAGTAGTGATGATGGTGACCCATCGCAGAGTTGGGTATGCCGTTTTGATTTTGGGCGAAACGGCACGTCTACTTTTATCAACTCTGTGGTATTGTTCCCCGTATAGTGGTACATGGCGGCCGAAATGTCTGTCTGTCTGTCTGTCTGTCTGTCCGATAACTCCTCCTAGACAGTTGGACTGATTTTCACCAAACTTCACAAGAACATTCGGTGCGTGAATGCGACGGTAATAAAAAAAAGGTCTTTTGAATTTGTGCAATAATTTTGATTTTAGGTTAAACCCCCCCCCCCCCCCCCGAATCCCCACCCCCCGTTTTGGCGTCCTGTGTGTGTGTGCCCCATAGGGGCACACACACACAGAACGTCATCGTTCAGGGGGCGAGAAAAAAAACTCGCCCGAACATACAGTACATGAGTGCGATGTTAAGTAAATCAATATTTTTAAACTTTTGCAATAGTTTTGATTTTAGGTAAAACAAATATGGTTTTACCCGCCCCCCCCCCCCCCCTCCCCTCCCCACCCAGCAATGATGGCGTTCTGGGGCCGAAAACATCTCGCCCAACATCTGTTAGGTTAATTTGAAAATAGAAATGATGGTAGTAATAGTGGGGCTGATGGTAATAGTAGTCATGATGGTGATAATAGTAGTGTTGATGGCTGTAGTTATAGTGAGGATGATGACAGTAATAATGATGATGGTGATAGTACTAGTAGTAGTGATGATGGTCATAATAGTAGTGAAAATGGTGACAAGTAATGATATTTGTAGTGATAATGATGACAGTAGTGATGATGGTTGTGACGATGGTGACAGTATTAGTGATGGTGGTGAGTAGTAGTGATTATGGTGAACATTGTAGTGATTATGCCAGTAGTAGTGATGATGGTCATAATAGTAGTGAAGATGGTGACAAGTAATGATATTTGTAGTGATAATGATGACAGTAGTGATGATCGTAGTGACGATGGTGACAGTATTAGTGATGATGGTGAGTAGTAGTGATTATGGTGAACATTGTAGTGATTATGCCAGTAGTAGTGATGATGGTAAAGGGTACTTCACACAGTCAGGAATGCGAGCTAGAATCACTAGTAGCTGAAAATTCGGATTCCTGGGCCTATTCGCGGTGAAAATCGATGACTCCTAGTAACTCTACCGATATCCTAGTGATTCGTGTTAGACTCCCAGTGACTCCAAACCATTCCCGGCCAATTGGCCCTGTCCGACAAAATGTTCACCGTGTTTAAGGTTCTCGCCGCGAATCGGACCATTCCCAGTGATCCCTCAGTGAATCCTGGTGATTCTGGTGAGAACTGAAACTGAAACCGAAACCTGTCCACGAATCAGATACAAATCACCGAGAATCACCAGGACTCACTGGGAGTCACTGGGAATCAACTGGGAGTCACTGGGAATGGTCCGATTCGTGGCGAAAACTTTAAAAACGGTGAACATTTTGTCGGACAGGGCCAATCTCCCGCGAGTGGTTTGGAGTCGCTGGGAGTCTAACAGGAATCACTAGGATATCGCTAGAGTCACTAGGAGTCATCGATTTTTCACCGCGAATAGGCCATGGAATCCAAATTTTTAGCTACTCCTAGTGATTCTAGCTCGCATTCCTGACTGTGTGAAGTACCCTTTAACCCTTAACCATCGGCACACCACATATGTCGAGTTAAAGAAAAGGTGCCTATAATTATGCGGGTCACCACATATGTCGAGTGCAATTTTTGAGCACGTAATGTGCTCTGAGAGAGAGCTGAGCGGTGCGAGGAGCATAGATTCCCGCCTGACCGCTCGCCACCACCGCCGTGGATCGACTGAAATTTATTACACCCTCCTCCACCCTCTCTCACTCGCTACACAGGGAATTATGTAAGGAAATTACCTTATTTTAGGGTTTTTGCACTCGTGTTGCACGATCGTTGCAAGAGAACCAGTGGTCGTAAAAGGATGGTTCGGGTGTCATTGGAAAGCTCTCTTTACGCCCTTTCAGGGATAGATACTTGTATTACGCTCTGAAAAAAAGCACGGAAACAACCCCATTTAAGGTAAAACCACCCGCATGTAGGGTTATAGAAGTTACCGACCCACCCGCTCGTAATGTGTTAATAAATATAATATTCATATAAACCTGTAATACTTCTCACGCGAAAGTATAATATACATTATACGGGTAGTTAACTTTTCTTGGTCAAACATTATAAATAGGCCTATTATTAACCTGTGTAAGTACAATTTCCCACAATACATTGTATTCACCCAGTGATTGTGTGTAGAGAAGGAAATTACGGTAGTTGAGGTAATTAAATAATGTGAACAATGTATGGTCGATGTTACAATACCCTACTTGTAGTCTACAAGTTCTGCAACTCCCCTTACCTAACATAACGAGAGTGGTGGAGACATGTTTGTATGTGTTTTGAAATGTCAAGTTCGTTTGGTGGTGGAGAGTGGAGTTTGGATTACTACTTCGAGGGGCGTTGTAGTCGCCGGGGTAGACTTTGAGCCAGCGTAATCATGGCTTGGTTGTTTAGGGGCCGTTGTAGTTGCCGGTTAATAATCTAGAAGTTCTGCAACTCCCCTGACCTAACTTAAGCAAACTAACACAACCTATAAGTGTTAACTATATTAGGTAATCGTATGAAATATTACAGAACTCGGTAACGAATGAAAACAAGAAGGTGGGAAGGATTAACTATCCACTATTTAGACAATAGTTTAAATATATTTGTTTCTTAACCCTTAAAAAGCGGCTCACCACTTAAGTCGAGTTAAATAAAGCTGGACTATGTGGCGGCGCTCGACATAGGTCGAGTGGCAATTTCAGCACGTAATGTGGCTGAGAGAGAGACAAGTGGTGGCAGGAGACTAGCGAGCGTATGACTGCTCCAGACCACCGCGGCGAACCTACTGACACAAATCTCAGCTCCCTCCTCCCTCTCTCACTCGCTACATACTCAATTATGTACCGAAAGTACCGAATTACCTGCTTTTTGCACTCGCGTTGCACGGTTATTGCAAGAAAACTATCCATCATACAAGGATCGTTATGGTGTCATTCGAAAGCTCTGTTTATGCCCTTTCAGGGATAGATACTTGTTTTACGTTCTGGATCTTATTTAGGCATGAAAATGATCACGTAAACAGCCCTATTTTGGCTAAAAACACCCCGCTGGGCGGTACACATAAATAAACCGCATAGGCCGCTCGTAAGGTGTTAAAGTATAGTAAGCATTGATATTATGACCTTACAGTACATAATAATACAGACTTATCGTATTATATTAATGTCTGTAATGATGTATGAATACAGTCATAATACTTAATGATGATATTAGAGGACTGTAGTTATAGTGTCCGTGGGTCGGTGGTGAGTGTGCATGTGACTTGGCACAGCTTGGGGGCCCCTTATATAGGGGCTGTGCACAATGGGGGCCATGCCTGGCATACTCGCATCTCATTCCTAACAAATCCCAGTGATGCTCGGTGACTCCCAGTGATTCCTATATTACTCCTATCGACTCGTATATTACAGTAATCCGAAATGTTCAACTTTTCAATAACTCGCACTTCATTCCTGGTTTTATCCCGGTGATTCCCAGTGACTCCCAGTGATTCGCAGGTACACTCCCACTGGTTCCTATGGTGTTGTGAGTGCATGGGGAATTGCGGACATTCGCGGTTGTATTCCCAGGAATCGTTACTCCTAGTGATTCTTGCTTGCATTCCTGACTGTGTGAAGTACCCTTAAGAGTAGTATTGATGCCTATAATAGTAGTAGTGTTAATGATAGTAATGGTGATAGTGACTAGTAGTGATGATGGTGACCTATCGCAGAGTTGGGTATGCCGTTTTGATTTTGGGCGAAACGGCACGTCTACTTTATCAACTCTGCGTAAGCAGAGTGGTATCGCCCCCTGTATAGTGGTACATGCTAACCGAAATGTCTGTCTGTCTGTCCGTCTGTCTGTCCGTCCGAGAACTCCTCCTAGACCGTTTGACGGATTTTCACCAAACTTCACACTAACCTTCGGTGCGTGAATTCGACGGTAATTAAAAAAATATTTGTTGAACTTGTGGAATAGTTATGATCTTAGGTCCAAAAATTTTTTTTGCCCCCCCCCTCCCCCCCCACACCCTGTACTTATTCCCTGTGTGTGTGTGTGTGCCCCGTAGGGGCACACACACACACACAACTCTGCGTAAGCATAGTTTGGTATCGCCCCCCCCCCCCATATAGTGGGTACCACTGGAAACAAATGTCTGTCGACGTCGTCGACGTCATCCGTCTGTCCCGAAACTCCTCCTAGAGTAGACCGTTGGACGGATTTTTATCAAATTTCACACGAACATTTGTTGGGTGAATGCGAACGTCAGTCAAAAGAGATTTTTTAAATTTGTGCAATAGCTATGATTATAGTTCCTAAATATGGTTCCCCCCCCCCCCCCACTGCTATGATGGCCTTCTGTGTGTGTGTGCCCCATAGGGGCTCACACACAAAATGCCTTCGTTCTGGGGGCGAAAACATCTCGCCCCGCATTTGTTAGGTTAAGTTAGTTTAGTTGACATTAGAAGACTTAGTGATGGTAGTAATAGTGGGGATGATGGTAATTGTAGTGATGATGGTGATAATATTGGTGATGATGGTAATTGTAGTGATAATGGTGATAATAGTGGTGATGATGGTTGTAGTTGTAGTGATGATGACAGCAGTGATGATGATGGTAGAGATGGTGATGACAGTAATATATATGATGGTGACAGTACTAGTAGTAGTGATGATGGTCATAATAGTAGTGATGATGGTGACAAGTAATGATGACATTAGTGATGATGGTAGTGACAATGGTGACAGTAGTAGTGATGATGGCGAGTAGTAGTGATGATGGTGAAAGTTGTAGTGATGACAGTAGTAGTGATGATGAGAGTAGTAGTGATGATGGTAAGAGTAGTGATGACTATAATAGTAGTAGTGTTGATGATAGTAATGGTGATAGTGACTAGTAGTGATGATGGTGACCCATCGCAGAGTTGGGTATGCCGTTTTGATTTGGGCAAAACGGCACGTCTACTTTATTATTATTGTCGAATTGCAAGACAATACATTTGTCAACACTGAAAGGTATCTGCCATATGTCGGACCACTCCACTATTATACTTAACCCCTTCAACACCATGACACCGTTTTACCTGTGAATCATAGCTAAAACAAAATGATTTTATGCAAATTAAGAAGAACCATTGTCAACTCTGCATAAACAGAGTGGTATCGCCCCCCATTTTTGTTTTTTTTGTTTTTTTTTATATTCCAACTACTTCCTCTCGGGCTTAGGCTGATAGCCTTTACACTCTACCGCTGAACACGAACACGATGAGGCCCGTGATGTCTTGTTCCAGTCTAGGGAGTGAGACATGCGAAGCACCCATTCACGGCTCGAACCCAACTCCATCTCTGAAGCTGCTTCACAGTCTTACTCCCCAGGCTCCGACCCTCACTCTCAGAACGCCACCTATTGAGCAATTAACTCACTTGGCATTGCCCCCCTGTAGCATATTTTGAATATGGGAATATTCATACAGTGCTATTTAATCAGGGAACAATGAGGGTATTTTTATTTTTGGCATTTCTGTGTGCTGTGGTAATGCACTGAAACTAGGTACAGCACAAATTCCATCCCAATAATATCTTCCCATTGACATATTGGGATTCGAACCCGGGTCCATTGGATTACCAGTCCAGTGGCAAGACCACTCTGCCACACCTCCCCTATAATGGTACATGCCGGCCGAAATGTCTGTCTGTCTGTCTGTCTGTGTCCGATAACTCCTCCTAGACCGTTCGACGGATTTTCACCAAACTTCACACGAACCTTTGGTGCGTGAATGCGACGGTAATAACAGAAATATATCTTTTGAATTTGTGCGATAATTTTTATTTTAGGTTAAAAAATTGGCGACCGCCCCCCGCCCCCCACCCCTCTCGTTCTGGCGTTCTGTGTGTGTGTGCCCCCAGAATGTCATCGTTCAGGGGAAAAACTTGCCTGAACATTCGGTACGTGAATGCGATGGTAATTAAAACACTATTTTTTAAATTTGTGCAATAGTTATGATATTAGGTCAGAAATATGGTTCCCCCCCCCCGGTAATTAAAACAATATTTTTTAAATTAGTGCAATAGTTATATTAGGTCAAAAATATGGTTTTTTTATGGGGGGGGGCCCCACCTCCAGACCCCTCCCCTCCCCACCCAGCAATGATGGCATTCTGTGTGTGTGCGCCCCGAAGGGGCTCACACACAGAACGCATTCATTCTGGGGCCGAAAACATCTCACCCTGCATCTGTTAGGTTAAGTTGACAATAGAAGTGATGGTAGTAATAGTGGGGATGATGGTAATAGTAGTGATGATGGTGATTATAGTAGTGATGATGGTTGTAGTTATAGTGAGGATGATGACAGTAGTGATGATGATAGTGATAGTACTAGTAGTAGTTATGATGGTCTTAATTGTAGTGAAGATGGTGACAAGTAATGATATTTGTAGTGATAATGATGACAGTAGTGATGATGGTAGTGACGATTGTGACTATTAGTGATGATGGTGAGTAGCAGTGATTGGTGAACATTGCAGTGATGATGCCAGTAGTACTGATGATGAGAGTAGGAGTGATGATGGTAAGAGTAGTATCGATGCCTATAATAGTAGTAGTGCTGATGATAGTAATGGTGATAGTGACTAGTAGCGATGATGGTGACCCATCGCAGAGTTTGGTATGCCGTTTTGATTTTGGGCGAAACGGCACGTCTAATTTATTACTAGGAGTGTTTTTTTTTTGTTTTTTTTAGATCGTATTTATCCGTTTGAGTCGCAGAGGTAAATTATAAACTAATGATTATTGTCTAATGGTAACCAGAATATGATAAAAACTACGTAAATTTGGTGAAGGGATTAAATACAAGTGTAGTAGTTTATTCCCTTCTTTGGTTAATACCTGTTATCCTATCATTGTATCATTAGCGATCATGGAGAGAGAGAGAGAGAGAGAGAGAAAGAGAGAACGAAAGAAAGAGAGAGAGAGAGAGAGAGAGATAGAGAGCATAGAAACAAGACAAATTATGGAGAATCGAGCGAAAGGTTGACTAAGGAAAAAGTAGGAGAGATACAAAAAATAAACGAGAGAGTAAAAACAAAACAAGAAAAAGAGTGAATAAGCAAGAAGAGAATGAAGAAGTGAGGGAAGAAATAGCTGGGTTGGAAAATGTTTGAGTGAAGCCAACGTGTTAATCTGGGCTTTAGGATGTGTGGGTGAGAGTGCTAATGCCTGCATGGTGAAGAGAGAGAGAGAGAGTGCGTGCTATTCCCTGCATGGGGAGGAGGTTTTGTTGAGGCCGAATGATGGCTAGGATCAATCGTGAGGTGTGGGAATTGAGCCTGGCAACGGCAGGGAGTTAGTAAGCGAGGGCAGCTCCCTGGTCCACTCTAAAGGTTGAGGCAACTTTAATGGCTGTAAACCAAGCATATAAGATAGTGAACTGTCTGGTACACTGTGAGTCCAGTAACTGTTTCCGTAATTATGGGTGTGATGGACAATTTAAACAGTTTGGATTTGGGGGAACTATTTGTATTTTGTACTGTAATAATCTATATTATACAGAATTTAACAAATGTAGGTAGGGGTGGATGGGACTCGTTAGCCTTGGTCGGCAACTCATCTAGGGGAGACAACCTTATAAAAATCCGGGTGGATGGGACTAGTCAGCCTTGGTTGGCAACCTGTCTAGGGGAGTAAACCTGACACAAATCCGTACTGCTTATCTAAGGGTAAGGCAGGTTAGTGGATGGATTAGGGTAGCCGAACACCACTGTAGAAAAATAGTGCTAACAAGATACACAGAGGGCCTCGGAGTCAGACGGATCCTAAATTGAGTGGTCAATCCTGTAAGTCCTTCACTAAACTGGCTCGGGTTGTCCCTCTCACAGGGAATAGGTCTGCTTGGGGGCATTCTGTGTATGGCCACCTCGTAAGGGGAGTAAGGCGTCCGGCAATAGATAGAGAGATAGATAGGTAGGGGTTCTTGAACTAGATATTTGTGATACAAATTTACACTTACACTTACAACAACAGATGACCCCAATATACAGTAAATGAACATTGACATAATAACTAATAATAAGTAAGGCGTATTTCACTGCATTTAAATAATAACGTTGTGTTTAAACCGTTGATATATTCAACACAAAGCTATAAAATCTCCTTGTACACCAATATTTTGTCATTTAATGACTAAAGGTACTGAGAACCACATAACAAGGATTTAATTATTATGCAGATGCTTTGTAAGCTTGTAGGCTCACTGGCACCGAATAGTGACTTTAAGAATTCTACTATATTCTGATTTTAACGTTTAGGTTATGCAGTATTTGTTTTTACAGCTAACTATATCTTATTAAAACTGAATGGCATTTGGACAAGGATTGGCCAGGGTAATTGCATAATTGACTACAATACTAGCAAGGTATGATAAATGGATGAATACGATTAAGTACTATGGGATGTAGTAGAGAAGAGAGAGAGAGAGAAAAAAGAGAGAGAGAGAGAGGATTGGGGGGGGGGGGGGCTTTACCATGGCAGCTAGGACATTGACCACAGTATTACCAGAACGTGATCAATGGAAGGGCTTGGTGGGTCACTACTGTATATGATGATGGAGGGGATGGCCAATGGACACGCACAGGTTATTGTGTTGGTCAAGGTACAGTTGCCACCAATAATAACAATAACTGAATGGTAAATAAACGATTCCTAGACCAAATCGACAGTATATGACCCTCAATTAAAAAGAAAAGAAAGAAGGATGCTACGATTACACAAAGCATATGTTGTTATTATATTTTCAATATATTTGTCAGGCTGGACGGATTATATGAACAGGTTGCTATTATTTTGCGTATGGTTAAGCTCTCACCAGTTGTTACATGTACAGTACAATTGTCGTCAGTCAAAAGTGGTACTGTATTGTAAGTGCATATGGACCAGGAATTGAAAGAGAGTTAGACGAGGTAGAGGGTTTCTGGGAGGATTTGAGAGATTGTCTACAAGGGTTTGATGAAAATGAAAATGTTATAGTTTTAGGGGACCTAAATGCTAGGGTAGGAAATGAGCCTGTTGAGGGAGTCATCGGTAGTTTTGGTGTGGATGGTGTAAACGAGAGTGGAGAAAGACTGAAAAATGTATGTGAAGAGTGTAGATTGAGTGTAGGTAATACGTTCTTCAAAAAAAGGCGTATACACAAGTACACCTGGCATAGACTTGTGAGGGGAGAGATTGTAGAGAGGGCATTGATGGATTATGTGCTGGTGACAAGGGAAAGATTGTGTAGACTGCTGGATGTGAATGTGATGAGAGGTGAGGCGGAGGGTATGTCAGATCATTACCTGGTGGAGGGAAAGCTAAGAGTTAAGAGTTACAGGAGAATAAGAGACAAGCGTGAAGTAAGAGAGGTAATAAAAGTTAGTGAGTTAGAGAAGAGTGAAAAAGAGAGGGAGTACAAGGAAAGACTAAATGAAAAGTGGATGGAAGTGAGAGAGATGGAAGAGAGAGAAGTAGAGGTTGAATGGCAACAGTTTAAGGAAGGAGTGAAAGCAAGTGCAGAGGTAGTATGCGGCAAAAGGAAAGTAGGAGGCAGAGGTATCAGGAAGGGAAGCGAGTGGTGGAATGATACGGTGAGAAAGGCAGTTGAGGAGAAGAGACAGTGTTTTGAGAGGGTTTTACAGGATGGTAGTGTTGAGGTATGGGAGAGGTACAAGGAGAAAAGGAGAGAGGCAAAACGGAAAATTAGAGAAGCGAAAAAAGATGCAAACGAAAGGTGGGGCCAAAGGCTGAGTGAGAATTTTGAAGAACGAAAGAAGATGTTCTGGAAGGAGGTAAATAAAGTAAGGAAAGGAGGACAAAAGAGGGAAGAGTCAGTGAAAGATGAAAATGGAGAATTACTAGTGGAACCCGTTGAAGTGAGGAAAAGATATGCCGAGTATTTTGAATCTTTGTTAAATACAAGAGATGGAAGAGAAGCAGTGATTGAAGCAGAGGTGGATGGAGATAGGTTACCCAGGCCACCCAGGTGGCAGGGAATGAATGAAAGGATTGAGGAAAATGAGGTGAAAGAAGCAATGAAACAAATGAGAGCGGGAAAAGCAGAAGGTTTGGATGGTATTGCTGTGGAGTGTATAAAGAAGGGTGGAGATGTGATAATAGATTGGTTGGTGAGACTTTTCAATGTGTGCTTTGCTGTGTCAATGGTACCAATAGACTGGAAGAGTGCATGTATTGTGCCGTTGTACAAGGGGAAGGGAGATCGGCAGGAGTGTTCAAGTTATAGAGGTATTAGTTTATTGTAAGTGGTTGGAAAGCTGTATGGCAGGGTGTTGATAGAGAGGATAATAAAGTGTACGGAAGTTGCAATAGGAGAAGAACAGTGCGGTTTTAGGAGGGGAAGAGGGTGCGTGGATCAGATGTTTGCAGTAAGACAGTTATGCGAGAAGTATTTAGAGAAGCATAAGGAGATATTTTGGGCTTTTATGGACTTGGAAAAAGCGTATGATCGTGTGGACCGTGAAGCAATGTGGAAGGTGTTAAGGATTTATGAAATAGGAGGACATTTGTTAGAAGCAGTTAAGAGTTTTTATGAAGGGAGCAGAGCATGTGTGAGAGTAGGAAATGGTGAGTTGAGTGAATGGTTTGAGGTAAAGGTAGGTTTGCGACAGGGTTGTGTAATGTCACCATGGCTGTTTAATATGTTTATGGATGGTGTGGTGAGGGAGGTGAAAAGGAGAACTATGGGAAGAGGATTGGGTTTAGTAGGAAAGAATGGTAGAGATTGGGAGTTGAATCAGTTGCTCTTCGATGATGACACAGCATTGGTGGCGGATTCTGATGAGAAACTGCAGCGGGTAGTCAAAGAGTTTGGTGTGGTTTGTGGAAGGAGGAAACTGAAGGTGAACGTCAATAAAAGTAAAGTAATGGTGTGTAATAGGGGTGTCCATACTTAGTGTACTCAAACTAGTATGAACAGTCTCGATGTTACGTAATCTGGGTTGATGTAGCGTTACGTATCTTTCCGTAGTCTTAAGTTGAACGCTTCCATAACCTTGGTCGAACGTTCCAGGATTGGGTAGAATATATTATTCTATAATAGTATATGGGAAAGTATTGTAGGATTATAATTCCCATATATATATATATGTGTGTATTATTTAAGATTGTTTATAAGTATCTCATTGTAAAGAAGATGGGATACATTTTCCATATGTTATGCGCGTGCGCGGTATGTCACGACAGAGACGAACATAACGCGCTCGCTCACTCTCCAACCAACCTCCGTCCCAGCTACACACGCTAAGCCTTCTTTCTTCTAGTTATTTTACCAGGTGTTTTCGCTTCACTTTTCATCTCATATTCCATATAGTCACTACATCATCATCTTTGTTAATTAGCACAACTTAACGTAAATATCTAGCCTATCCTAGCCTATTGTAGCCTCTTTTCATACTTTGTTTACTAACCACTTCCAGTTATCTAGCCTATTTTCCGCCATCCTCCAATCACCAGCTGAGTTCATCAAAAGGTAATTATATTTCTATATGGTTAATATTTATTCAATATCAAATATACAGTCCACTTATCTAAATTAGCCATAAGGGGAGAGCATAGGGTGAATCTAGATGTGAGGCTGGATGGGGAAATATTGGAACAAGTAGAGTGTTTTAAATATCTAGGAGGAACGATAAGCAGGAGTGGAGGTATGGAAGTGGAGGTAAAACAGAGAGTGTGTGAAGGAAGGAAGGTTTTCGGAGCAATGGGAAGTATGTGGAAGACGAGAAATCTCGGAGTGAAAGTAAAAAGTGCACTGTATCAAGGAATTGTTGTGCCAACAGTGATGTATGGGGCTGAGACATGGGCTCTGAAGAAAAAGGAGAAAAGAGGGCTGGATGTGATGGAGATGAGCTGCTTGAGGAGTATGTGTGGAGTTACTCGTAGAGACAGATTGAGGAATGAAGAGATACGTAGGAGAGTGGGGCAGCAAGAACATTTGTCAGCCAGAGTGGACAGAAGGGTGCTGAGCTGGTATGGTCATGTTGAACGAATGGGAGATGAAAGGCTTCCAAAGAGAATATGTGAGTCAGGTACAAGGGGAGATAGAAGGGCAGGAAGACCCCCATTGAGATGGAGAGACTGTGTAAGAAAGGCTTTGGATGATAGAGGAATGACTATAGATCAGGCAGGGGAAGTGGTGGTGGACAGGAGTGAATGGAGAATGCTTGTGAATAGTTGAGTGAACACATGGTCATTTGGAGTAAGGGGTCGGGCGCAAGTTGGACTAGATAATAGTCCATCAGGCGCCTGGCCCGGGGAGACGATTAATATGAAGGGTGTGCCTGGAAGTGTGGTGGGAGGGCTTGTGGCTTTGGCTCCGCTGCATGTCTGCCTGCCGAGATCGGAACCTCTCCGGGTGGTCAGGGGCCGGGGGAGTGCTGGAGCGACCTGGGTAACCCTGGTCTCTGGGTCTTCTCCTGGGTGACCTGGATGTGTGAGAGTTTGTGTTTTTTATCTGTGTTTATTTTTTGTTTTATGTTGTTTTTGTGTTTTCCCTGTTCTTGCTCTGTCTTGAGTCGGCTACCCCCAAAATGGGGATTGGGCCTGAGCATATAGATAGATAGATAGAAAAGTGGTACTAATGTTATTGTACATTTCTGATACGCTGAGGAAATATGTTGAATCATTCTCTAAATAAGAACATGACCGACTTGTGTTCCCGAAATGGGGCTCCAATACAGACGCTACTCTTGACTTGAATTGTGCTGGCTTTATAATCCAGAAGGGTTGATAGCCTCTGAAGTCTTATTATAAGTGAACAATGTATTATTTAATTCCTTGTTCACAGTTTTGTTTTATATAGTAATAATGCAATATAATAATATAACGTACCAGCTACTTTCGCACACGATTGTTTTTCTTCAGTAATGTCAATTGCTTTGCTGCACTGGAATGCAGTGTACATTTAACCCCTAGGTCACACGCACACTATACTGTATATGTTTTACTTTTAAATGGTTTAATGTAGTAAAAATAATAGTTTGTTATAGTTTTTACCCCTTTAATTTCTAAAGACTATGCCTAGGCTAATCATTATACATTTCTGAAGTTGCACAACAAAAATGAGAATTTGTGTTATAATACTGTCACCGTAAAATTTCAATGCCAGATGTTAAAACAAGGGCCTTGACAAAATGAAAATATTTAAATCATGGTGAAAGCACCGCTGTAAGATAAAAGTAAGGTTTACAAAAAAATAATATAATACATTTGTTCTAGTTTAATTGTGTTTTCGTATTTCCTCAATATTTTCTATTATAGTTTCTGTGTCATAGAACAAATAGGCACCGGCTAAAAGCAATATAGATAATATCATATAATCCTAATATACAAAGGCAGTGTTCAGATTGTTGTGCGTATCGTCTTTCGATATATTTTACATTGTGACTCTATATAATGTTGTAGAATATTGAGGTTTAAATATAAAAATGTAGAGTACTGTACAGTACCTATTCGCGATGTTTCGGGATCTCATACAGCATATAGGAAAACGGCAAAATGCTGTTTTGCATAATGGATTATGGCAATACATGTCTATGTATGCTTTTGAAATGTTAACAGCTTCAGTACATAGACCCTCATCAATGACATAGATGAGGGTCTCGCCTGTACAATCTCAAAATTTGCTGACGATACAAAAATTGCAAATAGCGTACTCTCAAAAGAACAAGTTGACGATATGCAACACAATCTAGATAAGTTGTCACGTTGGCCCCAAATTTGGCTAATGAGTTTCAATGCGGATAAATATAAAGTACTACATATCGGATACCAACATGAGAAAGCAAACTATTCGATGAATTGCACTCAGCTTAAGAATGTAAACAGAAAACCGATCTGGGAGTAACACTATCGAGTAACCTACAACCGAGTCAATAATGTTCAGAAGTTGTTAAGAAAGCAAACAAAATAATTGGCTTTATAGGCAGGTCATTTGAGCATAAATCTACAGAAGTTATCCTAACCCTTTACAATTCCTTAGTCCGCCCTCTTCTGGAATACTGCGTTCAATCCTGGTGCCCTTATTACCAAAAAGATATAGACAAGCTAGAACGAGTTCAACGTAGAGTTACCAAAATGATAACTAGCCTAAAGAACAAACCATACGAGGAGCGTCTTAGATAATTAAATCTATTTCCTTTAACCCAGCGCAGATTAAGAGGCGACTTAATTCAAGTGTTCAAAATAGTCAAAGGCATCGACAATATGAACTGTAATAAGTACTTCACTATCGACCAATCTAATTGCACGCGGGGAAACGGTTGCAAAATTATCGGTAAATCTTTTAACTCGCACGAATCTAAGAATTTCTTCTTCAATCGAGTTGTCAACTTTTGGAATGGGCTTCCCCGAGACGTTATAGACTGCAGCACCGTTGATTCATTTAAACTTCGCCTACACAAATATCTTGCATCAAACCCGCGACTGACTGCGTTTGTAAATGAATAACTTTATTTTATCCCCCCCCCCTCAGTTACTTACCCATCTGTCCCCTACTAACTTCCTAATCCTGCCACGGACATTAGTTCCAGGGCAGTAGTTCCCTTTCCAATGTGCCCTTACCCACTCTGAACCACTGTTTGGACAATTGATCCTCAGTGTTTTGGAGGACAAGCAGCCTAGAAGGGTCACCAGACCTGTTGTTGCTTGATTTCGTTTGTACTCCTTTGTAACACTCACTCTTGATGCCAGTTATTATATACATAAATACATAACATAGTGTATATGATAGCTACATGAATATAGAGATGGCTATTATTAGTTTTGACAAATCAATACAGATACAGTCTTAACAAATATAAGTATACCCAGATACAGATCAAATATAGATACATAAATTAATATAAATGTTGACAGTTATCAAGAACATGTATAAGTGTACATATAGATGGATATAAATTTGTTTTGCTCGGTAAGTGGACAACATATATTTGTTAAGAGATTATGAAATATAATAGAGGAAGGAAAAACAAAGACAAAGCAAATCAGTTCCATGTGCCTAAAGGCATCCTCCATTCATAAAATGTTAGTAACAATTGGACTTAAACTGTCATGGGTTGTAAATTTGTGGAAAGCAACTCCAAGTAAGTGAATTCCAGAGAGTAGAAGTTCTGGGGATAAATACACTTTGATAAGCGGAAATTCTACATTGTGGAGGAGAGAAGTTCTGTGGGGAAAAATGCGGAGAGGTGGTACAATTGACGCAAGTTCCTCAGAACATTTACCATACACATACCTGTAGAGTTATGCAAGGGGTGCAACATCTCTTTGTATGAATAATTGAGGAAGATCTTGTGTTATTACAGGGGTATTGATTAATCTGATTGCTTTGTTTTGAATTTTGTCCAACTGCCTCAATGCAACCACTCAACATCAACTCCACAAGGGTTAACAGTATTCCATCTGAGAACGAACATGACTTTTATTATGTAATGTCTAACTGCTCGTCAGTGAAAACATTCTCGACATTGTATGGAAGTTCCATTTTCTTAGAGGTATTTTAAGCAATGGATCAAACATGAGGTGTCCAGCTCAGGCTGGCATTCAATGCTATAAATATACGAGGTATATCTAAATACACATAAATATATATATACAATAATAGATAGGTAAGTAGATAATTAATAGACGAGATAGATAAATATATAGTTAGATAGCTAGATCAAATGTGCTGTAGCTAGACAAACACCTACCTACATAAATACATAGCATACAAACATGCATACTTAAGTACACAGCGAACTTCATAGGTAGAGAGAGAGAGAGAGAGAGATAAATACACGAGATCAAGGTAAAGAAAGCTATAATAAACCACTGCCTCCATGATACAAAAGCTATAATAAACCACTGCCTCCATGGTACAAAAGCTATAATAAACCATTGCCTCCATGGTACAAAAGCTATAATAAACCACTGCCTCCATGGTACAAAAGCTATAATAAACCACTGTCTCCATGGTACAAAAGCTATAATAAACCACTGCCACCATGGTATAAAAGCTATAATAAACCACTGCCACCATGGTACAAAAGCTATAATAAACCACTGCCTCCATGGTACAAAAACTATAATAAACCACTGCCTCCATGGTACAAAAGCTATAATAAACCACTGCCTCCATGGTACAAAAGCTATAATAAACCACTGCCTCCATGGTACAAAAGCTATAATAAACCACTGCCTCCATGGTACAAAAGCTATAATAAACCACTGCCACCACGGTACAAAAGCTATAATAAACCACTGCCTCCATGGTACAAAAGCTATAATAAACCACTGCCACCATGGTACAAAAGCTATAATAAACCACTGCCACCATGGTACAAAAGCTATAATAAACAACTGCCTCCATGGTACAAAAGCTATAATAAACCACTGCCTCCATGGTACAAAAGCTTAATGGCTCGCTTGATGTGCTGCAGTTTCTTTCTTCCTTTTCCATTAACACTAAATTAGCTCCAGTAATGTCTTTGTTTCTGGAGGAGCGGCTTGGCGGACACTGCGCTATGACAGTTACCAATGAGGTTTACTTTAATTGATTTATAGAATTTGTTATTGTTGATGGTTGTCAAATATCGTTTACAATAAAAATTACACATATTTGGGTGACTTGCGTGCTGTTGCATACTTACTTATTTCTGTCTATAGCTATTATCCCCTTATCTCTATGCCATATGTCCAGATATCTGTATTTACATATCTGTAGCAATGCATACATTTCTTCTATTTAGGTGTCTATATATATATATATATATATATATATATATATATATATATATATAGTTATAATATCATTAATATAATTTATACCTTGCTACTTTGGATGGATCATAAGGACTGTGTGGTCAGTGTACCTTTGTACATTTAAGCAAGTACAGTCTCTCTCTCTCTCTCTCGTATAAGACGGACACATATTTCATCTGGAAGACCAAGGGATTATTGTAAGTTGAGTACTACTCTGGCATTATTTAAAAAATATAATAAGTATATAATCCATCGTCACAGTGACGGCTTTGACATTTATTCTCACCAGCAGTTTCCATATAAAGTATGTGTGTGTCCTGTTAATGCATGTGTTAATGTATTCCCTTATATATATATATATATATATATATATATATATATATATATATATATATATATATATATATATATATATATATATTGAGTATATATCACAAATACACGTGAGCCACTAAATGTTTCTAATCTCTCAGTGGGGTTCGAACCGCCGACCGTCAGGACGATAGCCGACGCTTTAATCAACTACACCACTGCCCCACTGAGAGATTAGAAACATATATATATATATATATATATATATATATATATATATATATATATATATCGTCATAACCTAAAGTTGCACACATTAAATTCAACGATTTCATAAATAGGTTTTATATTAGATCCAAAGGTGACTGTGTGGTCAGTGGTCATACCAGGAATATGTTGGAAGAACATCGGTCATGAGTCAACAGTTCTATTAGTTATCTGAGCAGCACTTATAAGATAGATGGGCACAATACTATTAATTGGTGCAGTGTGAACATTGTTGTAACAGAGAATATTGGGAAATTATATAAGCTATGTTGAGGGAACTTGTTCATGAGGAATCAAAGAAGAGGGAGAGAGTATTTCGATATATCAGCAGCAACAGTAATCCTCACTAAGCCGCTTCACTTAAACAATTCCTTCCCAATAGAAGTTGCAACACATTTGCAGAACGAAAATAATATATCTATCTATTTATCTCTCTCTCTCTCTCTCTCTCTCTCTCTCTCTCTCTCTCTCTCTCTCTCTCTCTCTCTCTCTCTCTCATATATATATATTATATATATATATATATATATATATATATTTATATATAGTATATATGTTATTTAACATTACAGACAATCTTTCAGGATCGATTGTAGAGTTGAAGAAAATACCATGTTATTCTATACCATTTGTACTATAATGACCTAATTAAGGAGATAGGCGTCTATCTGAAAATGTAGCACACGACTGATGTTAGAAATAATTATGCTAGACACTGAATGTCTGATATTATGGTTACGCACATATGTACATATGTAAAGCTATGTTACTGATATAATGTGTTAAGCATTAAAACTACAAATGCCTTAGCGATCGCAGTCATAGATATGTTCAGACATTTGCTACTGTGTTCACAGAATGCAATGTTGAAGATAAAGCCTGTGCCACACTACAAGCCGTTGTGGCCGAGATAAAGCCTGTGCCACACTACAAGCCGTTGTGGCCGAGATAAAGCCTGTGCCACACTACAAGCCGTTGTGGCCGAGATCAAGCCTGTGCCACACTACAAGCCGTTGTGGCCGAGATAAAGCCTGTGCCACACTACAAGCCGTTGTGGCCGAGATAAAGCCTGTGCCACACTACAAGCCGTTGTGGCCGAGAAAGATGTTTGGTTATGGAGCATGGTGGGCGGGGTTGTTCATGGGACGGTTGTTTTTCGTTCAAGTACGACTATGTACAGTACAAATAAACACACATACAGTACCATTGAAACACTTTGAGTAATCCTGCCATACGGTTGCCTAGTGAGTCGAGCTAAAATGAACTAAAATTCGATGCACTGAAACATAGAATCCTTAGTATACAAATTATAGTATGAGAATACGCACTAACACAGCTCATATTGCGCTTGGGTTTCTTGTTGAGATTGATATGTGTGCGTGTATATGTAGTAAAGGTGTGTGTGTGTGTGTGTGTGTAGTATGGAAAGTGTGAGGTTTGTATGGTTGAGGTTGTTTTAATTGTTGGGACTAACGATGGAGGTGGGGGGTTTCAGCCCGGTGTGTGACTATAGGGGAGTGGGGAGGCAGTGTGTGTGTGTGTGTGTAGTGTTGTGGATTGTGTATGCTTGCGTTATAATAAATATTGTTGGTGGTTTACATTTACTATTAGCGGATTGTTCAGTGACTGACACTGATATTGCTAGAGTTAATATTTATTATGTTCACATTAATAGGTAAAGTACGTTTTGTTGATGGCAAATCTAAGATTCAATGTGAATATGACAAACTTTCATTGAGTGATGGATGCTACTCATATGCTGCCTTCTACATTACTATATAGTTCATTGAATGTAATAGTCATGTAATTATTGTATTACAACCATTAATTGAACCTTTGAAGGATACACCACAGTAAAATGTATGTTGAGTGGGAGGTGTGGTGGAGTGGTCTTGCCACTGGACTGGTAATACAATGGACCCTGGTTCAAATGTATATATATATATATATATATATATCCAGATATGTCAATGGGAAGATAATATTAAGATGGAATTTGTGCTCTACCTCGTATCAGTGCATTACCGCAAAGCCCACCGAAACGCGAAATAAACACCCTCATTGTTCCCTGACTAAATAGCACTGTATGAATATTCCCATATTCAAAATGTGCTACAAGGGTATATTGCCTAGTGAGTTCATTGCTCAATAGGTGGCATTCTGAGAGTGAGGGTCCGAGTCTAGGGGATGAGACAGTGAAGCACTGGAGCAGGGTAACTTGAGAGGTGGGGCTGCTTCGAGTCGTGATTGAGCAACTAAGCCCCCATCCTGAGGTTTTGAATTACAAATTGACTATACAACTTGTGAAATGCAAAATGTCAGAGAATTGGGAAATAGTTGTACACAACCCCATGTTCGTTGCCTGTTACTGTAATTTTGGACTCTTTAACTGTAATGCATTCATCATCTATTTTCACTATGTCATGTTTCGTTCAAACCCATACGCTGTCCTCGCTGTCTCTGTGTCTTCGTTTCCCTGTGTTAACTTCAATATATATATATATATATATATATATATTGTATTATATATATATATTTAAATATATATACTGTATATATGCTGCTTGATACAATCTACTGTAGCTTCACATCTATTGATAGCCCTCTCTCCCTCAATTTTATGTTCCAACTGGCTGTGTATTTCAATATACATCTATTTTCTGAAGCATATTTTTGTCTATGTGAATGAAGGAGACAAAACCAAAGCTGCCTGTAATAAATGTCTCCCACAAATTTGGAAGCGATACGGCGATCAATCAAAACAACAAAATATCTGTCACGCTATTTATTTTATACTAGTCATTAGGTAATGATCTGGAACACCAATTACCTCCCCCTCCCTTCCTATCTATTCCTGTTGACTACGTTTTTAACACTGTTCTCCACCCCACCAGTAAGGTCAAGTTTATCGTTGCTCTCTTTTCATATATATGTTTAATAGCGGGTTTGTATTGTTCATCTTGTGTTATATGCAATGTATTTATTTCGTTCGTATTCTATTTCAGGTGGTTTCTGCATTCATTCCTCATCTACTACTCCAACCTTCCATCCCCTTATCTTTCCAAACATGTTCTCTCTCTCTCTCTCTCTCTCTCTCTCTCTCTCTCTCTCTCTCTCTCTCTCTCTCTCTCTCTTTTGTTCAAGGCTTTTCCTGCACATGTCAGTACCAATTTCCGGTTCCCTATTTCTTACTCTCCTCTCCCTTCACGGTATTATTTCTTGATTCACTCTCCCCTCAGTTGTCATGAATATCCATATTATTTGCATTTACTCATTACTTCGTCCTTTGCACTTCCTTCTACAATCTCTCTGTTCCTTGCATGGTTGCTCTATTATATTCCTATTATATTTAGGCGAAGGTATTGGTTCCCGTTCCCGTTGCTGAAAATGCCAAACTATAAAAATTATAAAAAAAAGCATAGTAAGTTTCCGCCTTCCAATATCGTTTCATAATAATTTGTACAGTATATCATAAGTAAATCTGGCTATGACTCCGAAAAAAATATTATATGTATATACTGTATATATACCGGTATATACAGTATACAGTATATATAATGTGTACCCGCCCGGTTAGGATGAACTGAGTGTAGTCCTTCAAACAATATTTGTTCCATGTCAATTCCACCATGGTCAACACAAGATAACTTCATCACCGAGCCTAAACCAAGACACGTATTCTAACCTAAGCTTATAAAGTATATCTAACAGTAATATTGTTCAATATTATATGTTTTACATTATTGATAACTATTCTAAGAATAATCCACGAAACTCAATATAATCTAACTTAGCTAGCCTGTTCTAATCGATAACAATAATGCATCTAACCCTAGTATAATTTAACCTTTCCCGAATTCAAATAATATAAGTTATATCATACCATTATATATTTACCAATCAAAACTTAAAATAATTGAACGTATTTTAACATGTAAATCAGAGCCAAATCTCATCTAACAAGAAAAACTAACTAATATAACTTTTTGATAATGCAACCAAAAAAAAGGCCTTGAATAATCTAACTTCAAATCACCTAAAAGAATGTAACATATCTTAACCTAGCCAAGCCTAACCTAACTCGAAGTAACTTAACATATCATAACCTAATGGTAAACAAATTTGGCAAGTGGTGGAATGGACAGACCATTATTTTGTATTTTTGAAATTCCTTCCGCTTAGATTTGTACTTTAATACATTCATTATTATTTGTTATCAGTGGCATGTATGGCATTACTCTGACACAGTCACTGCCTTCGTCTGTACGTTTTTTATTTCATCATTAACTTATATTTCGGCTTTCTTTTATCAAATTAGGCTTTATTCTCTTTCTCTCTCTCTCTCTCTCTCTCTCTCTCTCTCTCTCTCTCTCTCTCTCTCTCTCTCTCTCTCTCTCTCTCTCTCTCTCTCTCTCTCTCTCTCTCTCCATTACTCATGGCTCTGACCATAAGGATATAGTAAGAATCATTATAGCTGTACATTCCATTATCTTTTCTGTTGCTCCTACTATCTCTATATCTATCTCTCTATGTATGTATGTCACTATGTATGTATGTATGTATCTGTATGGTGTTTTGTCTATCTAACCCTAATTTTGTTATTTACCTAGTCCTACAGTATATACCTCAATTAATGTAATTCTATTAATATGTATTTACTGGATAATATTGACAACAATTTGTTTGGATACCTTGTCTTGCACTTCTCTTTTATAAACAATCGGGAATAATAATTGTCTTCCACTCCCTCCCAATTTGTAACACTTTAGTTCTGCAGTGTGTTGCACCCCACTTTAACGATAATATTAGAACGGGTTGTAATCTTTCATTCTGGTGATTTTATTTAATTTCATGTAATTGTAAGTATTATAATACATTGTTCGTTGCCAGTATATCTTGTTCATTGTTCTTAATTTCCCATTTACTGTTTTTACTGTTCTAGTTACTAGAACCTACTTTCATTGTTCTAGTTACTAGAACCTACTTTCATTGTTCTTATTTTGTTCATCCTTCTTGTTGTATTCCTCTGCCTTCACGCGATTGTTCCCCTCATTCCCTATCATTGACTCCAACCCCCACACCCCTATCATTGACTCCAACCCCCACACCCCTATTATTGACTCCAACCCCCACACCCCTATCATTGACTCCAACCCCCACACCCCTATCATTGACTCCAACCCCCACACCCCTATTATTGACTCCAACCCCCACACCCCTATTATTGACTCCAACCCCCACACCCCTATCATTGACTCCAACCCCCACACCCCTATTATTGACTCCAACCCCCACACCCCTATCATTGACTCCAACCCCCACACCCCTATTATTGACTCCAACCCCCACACCCCTATTATTGACTCCAACCCCCACACCCCTATTATTGACTCCAACCCCCACACCCCTATCATTGTCTCCAACCCCCACACCCCTATTATTGACTCCAACCCCCACACCCCTATCATTGACTCCAACCCCCACACCCCTATTATTGACTCCAACCCCCACACCCCTATTATTGACTCCAACCCCCACACCCCTATTATTGACTCCAACCCCCACACCCCTATCATTGACTCCAACCCCCACACCCCTATTATTGACTCCAACCCCCACACCCCTATCATTGTCTCCAACCCCCACACCCCTATTATTGTCTCCCACCCCCCACACCCCTATTATTGACTCCAACCCCCACACCCCTATTATTGACTCCAACCCCCCCACCCCTCTTATTGACTCCAACCCCCCCACCCCTATCATTGACTCCAACCCCCACACCCCTATTATTGACTCCAACCCCCACACCCCTATTATTGACTCCAACCCCCACACCCCTATTATTGACTCCAACCCCCCCACCCCTATCATTGACTCCCACCCCCCCACCCCCATTATTTACTCCACCCCCCACACACCCCTATTATTGACACCAACCCCCACACCCCTATTATTGACTCCAACCCCCACACCCCTATCATTGACTCCAACCCCCACACCCCTATTATTGACTCCAACCCCCACACCCCTATTATTGACTCCAACCCCCACACCCCTATTATTGACTCCAACCCCCACACCCCTATCATTGACTCCAACCCCCACACCCCTATTATTGACTCCAACCCCCACACCCCTATTATTGACTCCAACCCCCACACCCCTATCATTGACTCCAACCCCCACACCCCTATTATTTGATCCAGGTTGTTTACTCTTTCTTAAGGTGGTGCCACACCAGCTGTTTTTCCGTCAAAATGTATCGGCAATTGTAGTCTATCATCTTCAAAATTTAAATTGTATAACAATTCAGCCACCTATCGTAATTTACTTTCAGTCTAGTTTTCGATACCAATCTAATAGTCCCTGAAAATATTACGAGAAAAATTCGCTCTTTGAAAATTACCGGAAAAAGCGGTCGTGTGACACTGGCTTAAATAGTTTGTTCCCTCATTCCAGTCTGTGTATTTTCACTTTCCTTGTATGTTTCATTTAATAGCTATTATGTTCAGTCATTCTATCATACGTCTGATGAATCACCTGTTTCCTGAATCATGGGTTTAGATTTTCTAACAATATTTGTTTTCCCTGGGTAACTCAACCACTTAACCTCACATCTGACCCTAAGCTAACTTATCTAACCTTACCTACCCTAAAACAATAAATCAATCAGAACCTAATAACATTTAAAATGTGTAAACCTAAAACAACTTAGCCTATGTTTTACATAATTTAACTCTCACAATGGACCTTATATAATTGACCTAACATCATCTAATCTAAGTGATTCTAATTAAACTTGGATTAATCTAACCAAACCAAACCTAACATAATTTATGCCTAACGTATGCCATATGCATTTAAGAGACAAATCGTATGACCATTCCAATTTGCTGAAGAAGGGGGAGGGAGGAGTTTCTGGACCATCTTGTCTCTCATGTTTAGCCCCATTAGTGTTAAGACGTTTGGGTCGAATGTCATATATATGTATATTATGTATATATCACAAATACACGTGCATTACTAAATCTTGTAATTCTCAGCCGGGGCTCGACCCACGGAAACTCAGGACGAGAGGCCATGGATTAATCAACTACACCACGGCGTGATATATATACTGTATACCTGTATATATATATATATATATATATATATATATATATATATATATATATATATATATATATACAGTATACACATACAGTATATATATATATATATTGTTACGATGTACTGCTATAGCCATTAACAATTTCACGACCTGTTATACCGTGTGCGCATATCTCTGATTTTTTGTTTGAGCTACCCCAGTCCATCGTAAGTTCCCCTCTATCTATCCCTCACTAACCATACATAATTACGTGGTCCTTTTGTGTGGAGGCCCTTGGTACGTTGTTGTGCTGTCGGTGGATATAGAACGCTTGGTGTTTGAGATTTGAAATTTGATGTAGTGTAGCTGTGCTCGATAGTTGCTTGAAAAATATTGCTGCTCTGTCTGATTCCTGCGGCTCTGTCGTTTGCTGGCCGCGCCAGCTCGCTGATCGAATCGAATCGAACATAGTAGTGACAGGGGGTTAGGGGGAAGTGAGGATAGGACAAAAATCAGTTGGATGAAATTAATTTTAGTGGGAGAAAAAGGTGTCCAGCCTTAACTGGAACTGCCTGATGGTTTCCTGATTTCGCCGATAAAGAGAAAGCTGGTCCGGGCAAGGTCGACAGGGGCGCGTTGGGGGAGGCGCCCTGCTGGCATAGGTAACGTCTGCCATTTCCGACATTGTCTGTTCGGGGGTGGGGTTGCTAATTAATAATCGCTTATAGGTGGCGGACAAGCGTGGGGAGGTAGGAGTACCAGAAGGAGATTTAAGCACTGTTTATCTTTTGTGTATGTGAGTCTGTTTTGCCTACATTGTGATATGTTAGCACTTATCATTATTCGTAGACTTTGCCTATGTTTTATTCATAGATGATTGAGATGATGGCTGTCAATTGTACCAGCTGGCAACTGTCCGCAGACGGTTGCCAGTCTGTGGGGGTGTGCCTAGTGGGAAGGATTAATTGCTTGCTTTAATGTGTTCGTATTAATGTAACGTATATACCACCCCAGGCTCCGAGAGACTAGCCTATGTGAGTTAATAAAGTCATTTTGTGTTTAATTACAATCAACCACAGGACATATTTTGTCATTTTATGCATAGTAACTGCCATGTTAGCTTAACTGTGAGGACATAATATACTTATGTGATATATTGCATTTCGTTGATTAATAGGGGTCAAGTTCGCACGAGTATCCTTTCCGAAGCAGAGGGTGGTGGGCTTCATTAGCCTTCAGTTTTATGGGAGGATTGCTTTGGAATAGCCACTCTGGCATTTTTGACAGGTTGGTTTCCTTATAATAGTTGTTATGTGCCTGCTCATATTAGCTCTACCCATCGTATTGGTAGTTAATTATGTGGCCACTATATTTTATCTCAGTAAAGTAACGTAAACGCAGAGCCTCAACTTGGGGGTAATCCGCCCCAGTGATTCACCCATACGATGTTGGGTTCTTGCTTGAATGTAAGTTCATGTTTAAGTTCCACTACACACAGAGTTCTAGTTGTTATAGGTCAGACCTAGTTCATGTTTAAGTTCCACTACACACAGAGTTCTAGTTGTTATAGGTCAGACCTAGTTCATGTTTAAGTTCCACTACACACAGAGTTCTAGTCGTTATAGGTCAGACCTAGTTCATGTTTAAGTTCCACTACACACAGAGTTCTAGTCGTTATAGGGCAGACCTAGTTCATGTTTAAGTTCCACTACACACAGACTTCTAGTCGTTATAGGGCAGACCTAGTTCATGTTTAATTTCCACTACACACAGAGTTCTAGTCGTTATAGGGCAGACCTAGTTAATGTTTAAGTTCCACTACACACAGAGTTCTAGTCGTTATAGGACAGACCTAGTTCATGTTTAAGTTCCACTACACACAGAGTTCTAGTCGTTATAGGTCAGACCTAGTTCATGTTTAAGTTCCACTACACACAGAGTTCTAGTCGTTATAGGGCAGACCTAGTTCATGTTTAAGTTCCACTACACACAGAGTTCTAGTCGTTATAGGGCAGACCTAGTTCATGTTTAAGTTCCACTACACACAGAGTTCTAGTCGTTATAGGACAGACCTAGTTCATGTTTAAGTTCCACTACACACAGAGTTCTAGTCGTTATAGGGCAGACCTAGTTCATGTTTAAGTTCCACTACACACAGAGTTCTAGTCGTTATAGGGCAGACCTAGTTCATGTTTAAGTTCCACTACACACAGGGTTCTAGTCGTTATAGGTCAGACCTAGTTCATGTTTAAGTTCCACTACACACAGAGTTCTAGTCGTTATAGGGCAGACCTAGTTCATGTTTAAGTTCCACTACACACAGAGTTCTAGTCGTTATAGGGCAGACCTAGTTCATGTTTAAGTTCCACTACACACAGAGTTCTAGTCGTTATAGGGCAGACCTAGTTCATGTTTAAGTTCCACTACACACAGAGTTCTAGTCGTTATAGGGCAGACCTAGTTCATGTTTAAGTTCCACTACACACAGAGTTCAAGTCGTTATAGGTCAGACCTAGTTCATGTTTAAGTTCCACTACACACAGAGTTCTAGTCGTTATAGGTCAGACCTAGTTCATGTTTAAGTTCCACTACACACAGAGTTCTAGTCGTTATAGGGCAGACCTAGTTCATGTTTAAGTTCCACTACACACAGAGTTCTAGTCGTTATAGGGCAGACCTAGTTCATGTTTAAGTTCCACTACACACAGAGTTCTATTCGTTATAGGGCAGACCTAGTTCATGTTTAAGTTCCACTACACACAGAGTTCTAGTCATTATAGGTCAGACCTAGTTCATGTTTAAGTTCCACTACACACAGAGTTCTAGTCGTTATAGGGCAGACCTAGTTCATGTTTAAGTTCCACTACACACAGAGTTCTAGTCGTTATAGGGCAGACCTAGTTCATGTTTAAGTTCCACTACACACAGAGTTCTAGTCATTATAGGGCAGACCTAGTTCATGTTTAACTTCCACTACACACAGAGTTCTAGTCGTTATAGGGAAGACCTAGTTCATGTTTAAGTTCCACTACACACAGAGTTCTAGTCGTTATAGGTCAGACCTAGTTCATGTTTAAGTTCCACTACACACAGAGTTCTAGTCGTTATAGGGAAGACCTAGTTCATGTTTAAGTTCCACTACACACAGAGTTCTAGTCGTTATAGGGAAGACCTAGTTCATGTTTAAGTTCCACTACACACAGAGTTCTAGTCGTTATAGGGCAGACCTAGTTCATGTTTAAGTTCCACTACACACAGAGTTCTAGTCGTTTTAGGGCAGACCTAGTTCATGTTTAAGTTCCACTACACACAGAGTTCTAGTCGTTATAGGTCAGACCTAGTTCATGTTTAAGTTCCACTACACACAGAGTTCTAGTCGTTATAGGGAAGACCTAGTTCATGTTTAAGTTCCACTACACACAGAGTTCTAGTCGTTATAGGGCAGACCTAGTTCATGTTTAAGTTCCACTACACACAGAGTTCTAGTCGTTATAGGGAAGACCTAGTTCATGTTTAAGTTCCACTACACACAGAGTTCTAGTCGTTATAGGTCAGACCTAGTTCATGTTTAAGTTCCACTACACACAGAGTTCTAGTCGTTATAGGGAAGACCTAGTTCATGTTTAAGTTCCACTACACACAGAGTTCTAGTCGTTATAGGGAAGACCTAGTTCATGTTTAAGTTCCACTACACACAGAGTTCTAGTCGTTATAGGGCAGACCTAGTTCATGTTTAAGTTCCACTACACACAGAGTTCTAGTCATTATAGGGAAGACCTAGTTCATGTTTAAGTTCCACTACACACAGAGTTCTAGTCGTTATAGGGCAGACCTAGTTCATGTTTAAGTTCCACTACACACAGAGTTCTAGTCGTTATAGGGAAGTCCTAGTTCATGTTTAAGTTCCACTACACACAGAGTTCTAGTCGTTATAGGGCAGACCTAGTTTCGAGGATTGTTTATGCACTTCTGGTCCTCAGAGAGCCTGGGTTCACATGTGTGCTCTGTTCTGTTGTGAATTGGCGGATATATATATATATATATATATATATTTATATGTGTGTGTATGTGTCAGGATCACTTAATTCAACCTACCATTAACCCCTTCCGTTCCGGTTACGCAGCGTCGTTTCAAATTAATTCTGGCTACTTTTATACGATTTTATCAAACTTAAATAGGGCCTCCAGCAAGCAACAGTCTTCGAACTCACTTAATCTTTTTAGTACCACAGATCGTTTTTAAACTGCACAAAACCGTTTATATATAGCTGAAAAATAAATAAAAAACGTTGCTGGTACAGAAGGGGTTGATGTAAAGAACTTGGTCGTGTACAATGACCACTACATTGTGTTCGGTACTCACATCAATGAAGTAAGCAAGAGAGAAATTAAAGTTGTTTTTATATTATTAGACTAAGACACTACTATAATTAAAGCATGCAGCTGATCACTCGCATTAAGTCACTTGAATTATTGTAATATTAGTGTGGGCACAACTAAAAACACATTACTTGCACACGTTCAAAAGCTACAGAACTTTGCTGCAAACCATTCAAACGATAGAGCCAGGAAATATTATGTCCATGTCACTCCCATTCTTAACAGAATACACATTAGTTTTGATATGTGTATGGAAACAAAAGAGATTGGTTTGAGTGATCTTGATTACTGTGAGTGGATATCTATTGGTCATGTGTGGAGTGGAACAAAGAGAGTGACTACTATGAGAGGTTTGAGTGGATCTTGAGTGATATGTAGTAAGTTATATTGCACCTGAACCCGCTGGTTAGATTATAATAGATTAAAATAAATTAGGTTAGAGCCAGAACCGTGAGAAACCACAGCAAGCTCAGTAATTTCACAAGACTTGTAACTGGCTTGACACTTCATGGCAGAATAAACTGATGAAAGTTTGGAAATTGTATTGATCAACAAGCTTAAACATGGACGATTTGGTTTCTTTGTATAAACATTACAGATATACAGTATATGTACGAGAGAGAGAGAGAGAGAGAGAGAGAGAGAGAGAGAGAGAGAGAGAGAGAGAGCGAGAGCGAGAGAGAGCTGTCCTCGGCTCTGACCCCGCCCAACTAATTATCAGGGTTAACAATAATGTCAGGATTGTTCAGGATTAGCAGGGGTGAAGTAGACGACTAGTCGCCTACCAATGGGACTCCGTAAAAAAGTGGCCACAGTCCATTTGAACCACATAATGATTATGTTCTCTCCACTAACCAATTTTACTCCTAAACTCGATTAATGAAATTAACAAACACATGTGGCAGTCCGGGGATTCGAACCCAGGACGCTCACACCGAAAATTAACACATTTAGGCATTGCACCACGAAGACATTTAAAGAATGTTGCACAAGCCTACGATTTAGTATGCAGTTTCGAATCCTGCATACCAATCATAGCATTTACAATAATTCCAACTGAACTATTGGAGGCTATGAATATGTGAATGGAATTAGTAATTAATGGGGCGCTTAACCCTAGGGAAGGCCTATCGATAAACTACAACTGAACCAGAATTAATTATTATGTTCTCTCCACTAACCAACTTTACTCCTAAACTCGATTAATGTTAACAGTTGGATAAGTTAATCTTCTCGTACCAAATATCTATGACAAAAGCTCTCATCATACCCTATTCTAACCCATCCCAACCTATCCTCTCCTCATAGTCCAACATCATTTCGGCGACGAACCAAAATGGTCGCTGAACACGTAGCCGCGTTATTAATTGTGATGAGTCGATGAATGATTTGGAAGTGTGGATGAGTTCGCGCACTGGCGAATAACCCCCCCCCCCCCCTCCCCTCCCCTTGGATGATCATTGTACCTTGCCCTAGCCTAATTTTACCTTAACCTAATTCTAAGGGGTACTTCACAAATGCATCGTGAGGGGCTGCAACTCTCAAAATCGGCGCGAATCTGCAGAACATTATAACTAACTAACCTAACTTTTCTTACCCCGTTCAGTACCGGTGCAGTCGTTTTAACTATATCCTTGGTACTATTAAACGATTGTATTCAGTTTCAATAGGGCCTCCAGCAATTAACGTACTTCGACTATCTTACTTAACCCCATTTACTACCCCAGTTCCTTCTTAAACTGCACAAAATCGTCTAAATATAGCTAGAATATAGCTAGAATTAAATGTAAAAAGACGTTGTTGGTACATAAAGGGTTAACGGATAGAACATACGAGGTTGGGTTGAGTTAGGATAAGACACTTTGCTCGTCCTGGTAAAAATATGTAATGTAAGAATATAATCAATGAAATGTACAATTATGAACTCCAAGCTTCGGCAATTATACCGTCGGGATGGGTTGTGGTAGTCAATCAATCAATCAATCAATATTTTATTTCGTAAATAATATACATATACAAAGAAAAACATTATACACTACAAGCATGAATATGATCATTATAAATATTAGAACTCGCATTATTATGATGCTGATAAGCAACCTTCAAAGAGTTATTTAACTATTTACAATTCATTGTCATGACTAGAATTGAGTATATTTCAACAGTCTCAGTTTAATATAGAAACCAGTAGTATAAATTGTATATAATTAAACTAGCAAGAATAAATATATATGTATTTACAAAGATAAATATTAATGATGCTAAATTAAAAAGAAAATGCATAATTAAAATCTACACTAAGGTCTACAAATTGGTAGATATATATTAGGAAAGAAAACAATGAAAATTACTTTGAAATTTTAAGAGAGTTAATATAAAATTATGTTAAAAAATATACTCTTAATTGGTCAGATTAATGCAACATAAACAAAAACAAATAATACTATATAAAATATATTGATAGGTATAGTTATGCCAACCTAAATACAGGAGGCCCCCTGCGTTCCTCATGTCTCTGTACCCACTGTATCCTAGCATATATAATATCGAGGGGGAGGCCGGACACATCCACATCATAACGCTCTTTGAAATGTGTTTTAATTAAAGAGTAGAGCAAACCTAATTTAAAAAATGTTAGTTTTAATTTTAAGATAGAACCTTTAGTTGTCGTAATTCTTTTAAGATATTTTGCTTGTGTAAGAGATACATGATGCCTTAGTAGCAGCTGATTACATTGCTCTGCTGTTTCATGATTACTAGCATACATTGGTGCACCAATAATTATTTTTAATACTTTAGAATAAGCTATCTCAAAGGCCTTAAAAACAGTTGAGCTAAATACATCCCTTCCATTCCACAAACAGAGTCCATAGTCGGGCTTACAATACGCATTAAACAAATAAATAAACGTGTTGTTGTCGAATGAGCTAAAATTCCTTAAAATACTGTTAAAACTTGCATACAAGTTGTTTATTCTTTTTTCAATGTCGATCTTATCTTTGAGATTACAAGAGATGCTGTGCCCTAAATATTCATAAGATGATACTATCTCTAGACTACCAGAACCAAGCCTAATGATGTTGTCTTGTACCATATTTGTTCTTTTACCATAGATCATACATTTTGTTTTAACTTTATTTATTTTTAATTTAAGACTATTTATATTATGGCTAAATCTTTCATACAATCTATCCATACTTGAATATGAATTGGCAAGTAAAACTATGTCGCCGGCATAGGCTAAAATATTAACTCTTGTTAGCCCAAGAATGCAACCTTCATTCATGTTGTTTATATCATTTAGAACGGAATTTATATAAAATTTGAATAACAATGGCGATAAAACCCCTCCCTGTCTGACACCATGTTCTATATAATAATAGTCTCCCTGGACTCCTTGCCATGTTACGTTAGCCAACTGGTTATGCAAATAATGCATTATTAAATATGTTAAATCAGAAGGGATGTCGTGCTCAATTTGTGTTTTACCTAATATAAAGTAATCAACTAAATCAAAGGCCTTTTACATATCAATAAATGTAATGATGCCCTTATTTACAGTACGTATATTATTATGTATAATTTCTTTAACAATAAAGCATGCGTCTGCTGTGGATATACCCTCACAAAATGCGAACTGCCTCTCATTCAGTGAAATCTTTTCTTCTAAAATATCCAAAATTAGAATTTCAAAAATGTTGAGCAAACACGATGACTGCATAACTGGTCTGTAGTTGTTAGATCTAGTATTTTAGATCATATTTGCCTTACTGTTCTTAATGATGGGAGTAATGTTACCCTTCAGTAATTCTGTAGGAAGGTAGCAGTGTGAGAGGCACGCATTATAAAACAGGGATAGATTTATTAAAAAGTTTTCTGATGCATTGATAAGAAAGGCAGAATGGATTCCGTCGTGCCCAACCCCATTATTAAGACGTATACATTTGTTCAAAGTCACCGTGGAAATACTAGGACACATTCTCGATCCATGTCGCCATGATCTTTTAAAACAATTCATAAAATTTTCTCTGTACTCATCATCTTGATCTGGCTGACTAAGTCTATATGTATTAGTAAAGAAGTTAAAACAAAAAAAAGCTCATGTTTTCCATCAACAATATTTGCTTTCTTAATATTTCCCTTTTTTGACGTTTCACTTCCTTCCAGAAATTTCGTTTATTACTATTATCAAACTTTTCTACAATTGAGTTGCAAATTTCCTTATGTGTATTTAACTAACAGTCATGTAATGCCTTCTTAAACTCTCTCCGGGTATTAACCATCATATTATGCTCTTCAGTACCACCTACTTTACCTGCTCTTACCCAATCCAAATAACTTTCCCTGGCAATCGAATGTAAATCTTTAACTTTTCGATTCCATCCTGGTATAACTTTATACTTATTCATTCTTATTGCATTCAATACATAATCATTTGATGCGACATATATACAATCTCGAATAAAATCATACTGCTTATCAATCATATCAACATGAGAGCAATCTGTACATCCAGGTAGAGTGCATACATTAATTGTATGGTACAATTTTCCTAAAGCATCATCTACAGTACTTACGATATTGTTTATATTGGCATCGGTTAATTCGTTCCAATTTAAATATTTAGACTGATCACTATAATTAGTATACCGATCAGCATTACTGTTATTGCCCTCATTACAACAAGTATCATGTTCACCATTATCATTTTGTCTTATTAACCTTGAAGTACTGCTATATATATTAAATACCATAGTGAAGCATAAAGGGAAGTGATCTGAGCCAACCTTTTCTCTTAATACCTTGGCATTGTTAATAAGTATACGATCATGTTTTCCACCTACCACATGGTTCAACCATCTACATGCTGAATTGCCATATCCCAAAAAAGTATACGTGTAACTATCCAGCAGATCAATATCAAAACATGTCAAATTATTTTCAATCATGAAAGAGCCCAGGCTGCGCCACGCCCGCCCCGAGTGAGGGTCAGCATTAATATCACCAGTAAAATATAGTGCGTCATAATTATGTTCGTTTATTATTGAACCCAGTTCAGAAAGAGTTTGTAGATACCTTTGTAAAGTAACTGCTTCCCAGACATCACTATTGAGATAAACGTTAACCAATATAATATCCATATCATTGATTCTTATATTCAAAACCATAAAATTAGATTCCAAAACACAATTATTAAATTTGAGATTAGACTGTTTCCTAAATAAAATAGCCATTCCCCCCTCGGGGCGATCCGCCATAGCAACCTTGGCTCTCTCCGAGAGTGTAGCTGCCACACCCACACTTTCATACTCTTCATCAATGTAGTCCAACTTCCATAATTTATCTTCAACTAACATTGTTTCTTGCAAGAATATAATATCAAAGATGTCAGCTGTTAGCTCCCTAATTACATCAATATTCTTTGACAGAGAACAACAATTATATGTACACACCTTTAGATCACAGCACGTCATGGTAAAAATTAATATGGCAAAGTATAATTAAAACCTATATATGATAACAATAATTTCGTATAAAAGTATAACATAAGAAAATTCTCCCCACCTTAAAAACTTTTAAAAGCTAAAACTTAATCCAACTGAAATGTTAAAAAGTAAATAAAAAAAGGACACTAAAATGAAGACAAAAACAAATATATGCGATGCATTATGAAAACAAGTATGATTTAATTTGAATTACTATTAGATGGTTTTGCTCGCTGGTAATACTTGTTCAATATGATTTCCTCAGGCCACATGTCAGCTTGAAATAACTTATCTCTGTCAGATAACCTAACATTAATTTTAAAGGCATTGAACTTGGTTGACAGTATTTCTAACTGTGTGATAGATATATCCTGAACGTTAAATGTATTAGAGATATATTCTGTTATGCTTTCCTCCGTGGCTTCTTTATCGACCCTTCCCATAAAAAGATCCACATATCTTGTGGCAGCTTTAAAGGTACTGCCTGCCACTTTCCTAGATCCTGTGACACCCCTGAAGTTATTTTTGTTCTGACAGTTCGTGCTGTTTTTTTCTATTTTTATGACGTGAGTCTACCCTGAGCCAACCAACAGCTTGGCTATGATGATGTCCCACCACTGGGTGCTGTGATGATGATGCTGCAGCATCAAGTGAGCCAGGCTGACCCAACACCTTACTAACCGCCCCGGTCAGAGGCATAGAGTACAGATTAATGAATGGGGACAACAGAATCTAGTTTCCTTTAATGCACAGAAAACTAAGTACATTCAATTTTCTAACCGACAGAATCTCACTGACTCCCATATATTTTTTAATGATGTAAATATTCCCACTTCCCCTAGTATTGACATTGTCGGTGTAACATTAACTACTAACTTGAGCTGGACACATTATGTTAGAAGCATTGCTAAGAATGCCTCTAAAAAACTGGGACTCCTGTACAGAGTTCGAGAATTCTTCACTGACGAGCAGTTGGCCGTAATATATAAAAGTCATGTGCGTTCTCAGATGGATTACTGTTCACCTCTGTGGGGTGGAAGTGGAGTGGTTGCATTGAGGCAGTTGGACAAAATTCAAAATAAAGCTATTAGATTAATCAATAACCCTGCAATTACACAGGACCTTCCTACATTATCCATACAAAGAAATGTTGCATCCCTTGCATTATTCTACAGATATTTTCACAGCAATTGTTCCGAGGAACTTGCTTCAATTGTGCCGCCTCTTCACATCTTTCCCCGTAGAACTAGGGCAGCTGAGAGCGCCCATGAATTTACACTTTCTCCTCCACAATGCAGAACTTCTGCATATCAGAATTAATTTATCCCCAGAGCTACTACTCTTTAGAATTCACTTCCCTCGAATTGTTTTCCACAAACTTACAATCTACAAATGTTTAAATCCAGTTGTTACAAACATTTTATGAATGGAGGATGCCTTTAGGCACATGGACCTTTTTGTTTTATCTGTGTTTTTCCTTCCTCCATTCATTGTCTCTTAAAAAAAAAAAAAAAAAAAAGACCTAGAGGCGAAAGCGTGACGTCACACGGTTATTTTGCCGCGCGTCCTAGGGATTTGGTGGCAGCACTGTTGTACGGTACAACAACCAAAGCACCTCAGTGGCTTGTCCTTATTATAGATAGTCTGTGCGCCGCGCGCACCTGCCAGCTGGCTTGCTGCAGTGTTACCAAAGTTAAGGGAATATCCGCAAAACGAGGAGCAATAGACTAAAGATGGAACGTATTTAAGAATTATTTAATGTTGGTAAAAACACTTGTAAATTATTTATAATAAATTAGATATATATAAGCAAGATGAAAACATTAAGTATACATAATTATACACTATAAAACATACTCATATATGATGCAAGCTGTATACCTTCAAGCAACACAACAACATTAAAATGTAATTTTGAATATAATTATATATATTATTATGTTACATGTTATGTAGATGCTAATTTGTAAAGTAGCACTAAAACTTGACATTTATACTTATGACTTCTAGGGATATCTTGTCCCACCATTGACGTTGGCAACTCCCGAATCTCACATCAACAATGGCGGGTGTTGGAGGAGTTTTGCTTGCGTACCTCCTCATAATGACGACACTTACACGATGACTGGCCTTTACAGTAGCCTCTACTTATGTCTATTTAACTATGTCATGTCTGCAGAGTCTCTGGATAACGTTCAATTGATTATTAATTACGTTATTAGTACAAGGTAGGGATTATTACGAATTAATGGGGACCAAGGATAGTCAATATAATGTCTTTGTGGGACCCTCCCATTGTCCTTTGCGACCGTGCTGCCATTTCTCGAATGCGTGGATCGCTATTTTCAGATTTGTGACGTCACGCTTTCGCCTCTAGGTCATCTGTAGTCTATGGTCAGAGGGATGGTAACCCTGGTAGCAGGGATACTGTACCGCCCACCACCACCTCTACCATCCCCACGTCTCCCGACATGTCTATGAGTAGGAGTTCCTTCCGCAAACTTTCCTGTTGTTGTTTCATTTGATGTGAAGCATTTTGAAGGCTGGGCGATGATATTCCCCGAAGCTTCAGGCTGGTCAGGTACAGGGTTGTTGTTCCTCTTGTCACTACTTCCCACAGAATTAACCACTGCTTCAGAATATTGCCGTCTGTGTTGATGCATCTCTCCAAGTTCCTCTCTCTCCATTGATGAGGTGCCGGTATTTGTTGATCGTTGATTCATTCTCATATCTTCCATGTTGTCCAACTCGCACAGCGTCATCCTTGGCGGCCTCTTCGATGCCTGAGATTGGTATTGCAGAATATGTTATTAAGTTCACTGACATCAATTTTTATATTTTTGACTGTGTCTGCGGTGTTTATAACCTCTGTTTTAATGTCTTGTATTTTAGGCAAAATTTTGTGTATCTTGCATAATTATTTACTCAGTTAGACTGCACATAATAGGCGCAAGGAATTGTAGGCCTACCGGAGGCATGGCTTTGTAAGACTCTGTCCCAAACTTGATTTTCATTCTACCGGTACTCTCCGTAAGTTCACAGTGCATGTCAAGGAGATCAGTTAAGTCTCTTTTCGTCTTTTCCCGGTCTCGTCGGCACACGATATCCTTTTTCAATATATTACACATGATTTCCTTAGACGTTTTAATACTTTCATAATTTCATAATTTTAATTAATTTCATCATGTGAGTATACGGTATTAATAATGTCCACTAATCCATTTTCGAAATCCGACTTGCCAGAGTTTATAAAGCACAGAAGCCCGTTAATTATTATTTCGGACTCCATAGTGAAACCGATTCGAAATAACTTGTTAGGATATCATTCTCGTTTCCATGACAACCAATCTTCCTTTAAAGAAAATGGGAAGACAAGAATTTGGCAGGAACTATTATAAATTGAATAATAAAACGTCCGTATCTGTTTTTAGTCACTGTGTAAAAATATATACATGAGAAACACTGTTAATCACAAACAATTGAGAAGTTATTAATCACATTAACGTACCGGTATATTGGACATAGCGTGGTATTCCAACTTATATCCATCCTAATCACTGTTTCCGTAATCCAGAGTTGTTTACATTTTGTTTCTGAGGGTCGCCATGTTTGCTAGTCCAGAGGTATACACCGAGAACACTACACTTTCAATGCCACATTATAAAGCATACACAGAATTTTACCTTCGTGTATCTTGATCACCATAAGCAGAGTATCTTCTCACAGTTGTATAATATTTGTCAGCATTTAGAAGCAGTGATATTACCGTTAAACACTCGGTTATTCAGCAGCTACTGTAGCAGGGGTTCCAATCCTTTTCGCGCATGTGTAGATAGTATTGGAGTGCGGCCGCTTGGGTTCACGGCCACAATTAATATACACCATACCAATTCTTAAGATAGGGTAGATTAGCACTAAATAAGGTGACCGATCGCTATACCCTAACTGTACGAGTATTTCAGAGCCAAATCTACAGTGACTACTTGTTGATTGCCAATGCATCTTAAACATAGTTTAGATTTCGCAAAATAAAATAAATTATGCTTACTTTTGAAACGTACGACTAATATTAGTGTTGGAACAAGACCCTGTATATTTCAGGTCAAACTAGGCCAGTCTAGAATTAGTTCAGAATGCGTGCTTAACGTAAATTAGTTCAGAATGCGTGCTTAACGTAAATTAATCAGCCAGACAAACAATGTACACGGTCAATCTTAAGTGTTCAAGGATGTAACCGTTCTGGCTTGATCTTGATGAATATACAGATAAGGTTCCCGATTCCATGTTTCATCCCTATGTATACTGCATAAATGAGAGAGAGAGATAGAGTGTTCACACCCGTGATAGCTTTACAGTAGATGTGGCAACGTGTGGTAGTGAGACGCCTAGGTAGTGTATTTGCTTGGTATTGAACTGGCTAGTTAGTGGGTGGTGAAGCCGCCCGGTGTCGTAATGTCTAGCATCCCACTACCCACTACCCTCCACCTCAACACCAAACTATTATGTTTATGGTTTATTTTCCTACTTTTTCCTAGTTTATTATATATATATATATATATATATATATATATATATATATATATATATAGATATACTGTATATATATACAGTATCTATTTCAGTCGCACTTCCCATATGTCGTATTTTCATACGACATTTTCACATTGTTCTGTATGCCACACCAAGATCTGTCAGGGATAATATTTATACTGCCCTTCGACCCCCCTATTTCGTGTTATGATGTTTTACTCCTGCCTTTCTTGTTTCTGTAGAATTCGTTTTATTCAAATATTTTGTTGTGTTATATCCTCTATATTTGTGCTTGATTATGTTGTATATTATTATGCATAAGTTTAGATATTTTGTACTTTTGGTTGTTATCGTAAATTCACTGTTCTCGACCTCTCGGCTATTCCACCGGCCTGTATAAGTCCACTTGACTCTTCTCTACAATATTTTACATTACGATAATCTTCTTTTATTAATTTTGTCATATTCTCTCCTCGCCATTCTCCTTCCATCCTCTTTAAATTCTTCTCAGTCGCCTCAATCTTTTCTTTGCTGTACTTTTCTCCCTTCTCCTTTAAGTTGCCTTTCTCTTGGTCTCTGTTTTCATTCTTTCTTTGTTATCTTCTTTCTCTCTTCTTTTTCTTGTTCTGGTCTTCCACACTTTTCCGTTCTTTCCTGTCTTTACCTCTCCTCTTCTCTTGTTTTCCAATACTGTTCTTGATAACTATTGGCTGTTTTTCTTGTCTTATTGGCTGTTCCTCTATTCGGATAATACGTAAAATTTTGCTCTTAGTTTAAGCCCACAGATGAATAATGTTGCTTATATTATTTCCTAAATTCTAAACACATAAGTGTACGGTACGTAGTGTTAGTTAGGTTAACATCAATTAGGTTAGGTTTGGTAAGGTTAGGCGATACTATGTTAGATTAGGCTACATTATCATTAATTAGGTTGAGTTGATTTAGAATAGGGGTGAGGTAGGTTACGTATGGATAGATTATGTTAGGGAAGGTTAAGTTAGGGTAGGTTCGATTGTAACATGTTAGCTTATGCTTCCGATATAGTTGGTTAGGTTAGACTGGTCGAGGTTGACAGGGGTATGGCTAGCCTGGATTAAAGGACGGTATGCCCAATTAGAGTACCAAGATCAGTAAAGAATAATACTAATCCAGGGTGACGAATTCTCCGAGGACATTTTAACCGGGGACGAATAATCCTTGAGCCTGTTTCCTATTCTTTATTCTTCAATTGTGTTTTAATATATTTTATTTATTTCATCTTTCATTATTTTCGCTTGTAGGTATCATTATTTTGTATTCCCTTTTCCTCAACTTCCATAACGTTTTATTCTTTATAATTATTTTCTCAGTTCCTCTTTCTTCATTATTTTAACTTCCCTTCCCTCTATTGTTTACCATTCTCTCTCACTTAATTTACACTTCACTTTATGTTATCTTTCTATTCTTCCACTTGCACTTGTTCTATTTATTTTTGCTACACTCTCGAATTCTCGTGATCCACTTTTTCCGCTGCTATTAATCTCATCCATTTTCCTCCTGTCTCTATTTGTATATATTTATCTCTATTGCTCCTTCCTTCTTATCATTAGTCTCCATCTCGTATTTCCTGCCGTGATTTTCCTTTTCAGGCTCTTATATCATTTTCCACATCGTCAGATCTTGCTTCTTCTTTTCAACAGGGTCAATACCATCTGCACCTACCCCCCCCCCACCTCTCTCTCTCTCTCTCTCTCTCTCTCTCTCTCTCTCTCTCTCTCTCTCTCTCTCTCTCTCTCTCTCTCTCTCTCTCTCTCTCTCCAAGACCTTCAACAAGATCTCTTAGAACAATTTTCTGCAGAAACTCAAGACTTTAGCTATTGTGGACAATACCCACAATTGGTCACCGGTTACTGATATAAAATAACAAAAGTATTGTTGAATTATAATCTGTGTAGACATCAGTGAGTTGTAGATTTCCCTAGGGCTCGGTTTTACCTCCAATATTATTTACAATTTACGGCAATGATATAGATAATTGCTTGCTATATAGTATATATTTACAGGTATATATATATATATATATATATATATATATATATATATATATATATATATATATATATATATATATATATATATATATATGTAAGTTTGCAGTTCGGTAATGCAGTCATTTCAGAGAGCCATAGAAGTAGCTGCAATCTTTAATTGATCCTTAATTGATCTGAGGATTGGCAAATTCCCTTTGATATACAGTAGATGTGTGTCAGGTTCTACAAATAGGCTACAATTTTGTTTTAAGAGATGATAAATAGAGGAAAGAAAAGCAAAGACAACACAACAAACAGGTCCATGTGCTTAAAGGCATCCTCCATTCATAAAATGTTTGTAACAATTGGAGTTAAACTGTCATGGGTTGTAAATTTGTAGAAAGCAACTCCAAGGAAGTGCTTTCCAGAAAGTATAAGTTCTGGGGATAAATACATTGTCATAAGCGGAAGTTCTACAATGTGTATGAGAGAGAGAAAACTCATGGGCAACTCCAGAAGTGGTACAATTGAAGCAAGTTCCTCAGAATATTTACCATAAAAATATCTGTAGAATAATGCAAGGGGTGCAACATACCCTCATAAGAATGATGGAGGAAGATCCTGCGTGATTATAGGGATATTGATTGTATTTATTTACTATATTTTGAACTTTGTTTAAGTGCCTAAATGCAACCACTCCACATCCACTCCACAAAAGTGAACAGTATATCATCTGAGAACGAACATGACTTATTATGTAATGACTAACTGCTCGTCAGCGAAGCATTCTCGTGCTCTGTATAAAATTCCCATTTTCTTATAGGCTTGTTTTGCAATGGATCTACCATGAGGTGTCCAGCTCAGGAGGGCATTCAATGTTACACCAAAGACATCACTACTAGAGGAGGTGGGAATAATTACATCATTAAACAAATGTGGGAGTCAGAAAGATTTTGTGCGTTAGAGAATTGTATGTGCTTCGTGTTTTGTGCATTACATAAAACTAATTTTTTGTCGCCATTTATTCATGTTAGATAGGTCCTGGTTCAGAGAAGTTGCAGTGATTGATTTGGTATGCATTATATCAGGCTGCGTGAATTAACTGCTAAATGTAAAGGAACTGTGGAGTGTTGAGTCATCTACGTAGGAATGTATAGGGTTATGAGTGATATATAGGATATCATCTATATGAATAAGGAACAGAGTTTAGGCCAAAACTGATCCTTGAGGAACGCCAGCATTTATGGAGTAAAATTGAGAATAAAGGCCATAACCATTACACTTATTTTTCGGTTATGAAGATAAGAAGAGATTAGTGGAACTAGTGATGCAAGACCGTAGTGTAACATCTTCGACAATATGGATTGAAGCCAGATTCTATCAAAAGCTTTTGAAATATCCAATGCATACGTTTCACCTTATTGGTCTGTAGCTTGGTTATTTTGATGTGTAAGAAGGCAAGGAATGTCTGCAGTTGATCGGGGAGGCGGAGGGAGGGTGAAGGTATGCATGCTTATTTTCCCTTTTCATATTTTCTATAAATTCCTTCTGGTGATTTCAAGAAATGCGAGGATCTTCGTTGTGCGGCAATATGCCGTGGGTAGTTAACCCTCTCCGTCTTCTATGACGCGATCGCGTCATATGGCGGTACGCCCAAGAGTATCATATGACGCGATCGCGTTATATGAACTTAGTGAAATAGCTCAATAATAAAATTATGACGCAAAATCGTGTCATATGGAGCTCAGTAAGTTAGATCAGAATCTGTCGCTTGGTGGCAACCCCAAATTCCTCCGACTTCTACCGGTCCCTCAGTTTAAGAGAGAGTATTGTGGGGGAAATACCGGGCGCTCTGCCAACCCGTAAGTAAGTTAATGTAATATGATGGAGGAGGTTAAGATGGGGAGAAATACTCCTACAAGGCTATCATTTTCCTTCACTTTCTCTTACATTAGGGTATTTCTATCACTACTAGAATGATTAAGATTTGAGTGACTGTTGCAACATTCTTTATTAACTTGATTTGATCTATGCAAGTCTATGTAAATATATATTTCACTGACAAACACATACACACACACTCACATACACACGCATACGGCTCAACTTCACCTGTCGATTGACTTTGTTCTTTCTGTCTCACAGATTCTCTCTCTCTCATTCCCTCTTTATCTCTCTCTCTCTCTCTCTCTTTCACACACACAACACATCAAACAAAGTTGCTCATTAACATAATGTACTGTGTTTAGTATCTTTGCAGTAGGATAATTTTAGTTTTGTTAGTAAGATAACTTTATAAATACAATTTACATTTGAAGTCTTAGCTACTGTAGGTATGTGTTTTCCTCTGCCACAGAATATTTTAATGTTGACATTAGGAACTGTTACACCAAGTTAATTTTACACGTCCTTCGACCTTACTTTTTCAACCTGTCATGAAATCGTCATCTCCTTACCACACAGCTTTCACGCATGACCATCATTATCTAACAATATCTGTTTGACTCGTAGATGGCTCCTCGACTTAATTACTAGTATCTAGGCCTCCATATTACTTTTGTTACGCAAGTAGAGTTGATGCCATAATAACACAAACATATATTTATTGTTGATAATATAGATGGAACAAATATAAATTTTCCATATTTGCGAATGTGAATGCGAATGCGAATTTTTAGTTGTAAAATTCGCGAATGCGAATGCGAATTGCGAATATTTTGGAGAGATCAGAGAAATTAATTTAGCAGGAGTGTAAATGACAACACTGTCGCTTAATAATCTCCAACTCACTGCATCAGTAGGTATTCACACTCCATCGCGGTGACCGTGTTCCTGGCTTCTTCAGCACGTTGGATTAATCTTTGGCTGGACAAAATGGGTGATAAAGAGAACTCTTCAGAAAGTGGCAGTAGTGATGAAAGTACACGGTCATAGCAGGGAGTGTGACATTATTCGAGAGGCAGTATAACTGGAAAAAACAAAAAAAAATCTAGAGATTTAATATAAGGTAAGTTATGTATTCACTGTATTTGATACGTTTTCGAATAATTTGGTACTTTTTACTGGTTCGATCTGGTACTATTAAAGCTGCGTTTTCGAGCACCCCCACTCTCTTCGATAGATTGGAAAAGGTGTCGTATTAAACCATTAAGGGTGTCAAATATCAAGCCAACTCAATCCTGCTTTTACACTGGTTTGAGGAAGTGAAGAACTGGTTTGAGGAAGTGAAAAGTTCGTGCTTTAAGTATGTATCTGTAAGAACGTCATCATACTTCATTGGCGAGTGTAAAACACATATATTTATCTAAATGTAGTCTTATAATAGCCCAAACATACGCCAAAGTAAAGTAATTAACGATCATTCGAAATTTGGGTTTTTGTTTATTTATACCAAAACAAGTGAGTTTTGATACTTATGAGAGTATGAACATTATAAATATGTTCTAATATACTAGTAGGAACTCCAAAATGTTCACCAAAACCCGAATATAAGAGGTAAATATGTTCTAATATAGTAGTAGGAACTCCAAAATGTTCACCAAAACCCGAATATAAGAGGTAAATATGTTCTAATATACTAGTAGGAACTCCAAAATGTTCACCAAAATCCGAATATAAGAGGTAAATATGTTCTAATATACTAGTAGGAACTCCAAAATGTTCACCAAAACCCGAATATAAGAGGTAAATATGTTCTAATATACTAGTAGGAACTCCAAAATGTTCACCAAAACCCGAATATAAGAGGTAAATATGTTCTAATATACTAGTAGGAACTCCAAAATGTTCACCAAAATCCGAATATAAGAGGTAAATATTCGCGATTGTAGTCGTAGTTTAAACAACAACAACAACAACAACAAAAGCAGCACCATTGCTTGGACAATCTCGGGAGAGAAATGCGTCGTTTATTGACCCTCTAAGTAGCGTTTTATATGAATGTTTTCGAAACTAATGGAACTGTAATTGTGTAAATCGATTCCTAAATCAAACTGATAATCTCAGAACTTTGAACTAATTGTAATAGTTTCTAAATCTGGCCTTGTTCATCACAGCCGAAATTAATTTTCTTGTACAATGGTGCCAATGCAGCGGCTACCGCTAGATCCAGCAAATCACTTCCATCACTTCTATCTAGTGACATCAAAATATGATAAATTCTAGCAATATTAAAGACATTTTCACCATTTTAAGGAATTATAAAAATTATGTATTATATAGGGCTATGATAGAGCTATTTTAAGTTGGCTGATATTTATGAAGCAGTAATGCTGGACGATGAGAATACTGTATGTTAATATGTCTCGGATATCACTGATAATTTTTGGTATTTTCTGCCAAAAGCACGATAGAGAATCAGTGGTGGTAACGAAAAACGCAGCTTAATTAAAGTTAAGTGACAACATTGCTCAGTCCTCCTTCATGCCACTCTAGCGGCCCAACGTACATCTACACTTTTATTTATTCGTTTGTGTTAACATTAAAATTTAAAATTTTATATATTTTTTATTTTCCATTGGTTTCGTGACAATATTCACATATTCGCAGATAGCTATGAACGGAAATGCTTATGCGAATGCGAATGCGAATATTGAAACAACATAGCGAATATTCGCACATGCGAATGCGGAAGCGAATATTCGGTCCATCTCTAGTTGATAATACAAGGAAACGATCGGCATTTGTTGAAGGCTGCGTTTCTTGTGGAAGTTATTAAGACAAAACACCAAATAAAGTCAGTTGACTTTATTGTATTCTGGGAACGGTCGTGGGTATAGTTAAAAAAATGGACAATAAACCCTCTCAGAACCTCATATTTTGACTAGGTTAAGGTATGAAGTGTTTTATATATTATGTAATTATTGTTTCAATAACCTATTTAACTAGCCTAACTAGGCTAACATGTCTTAGCTTAACTTCATTCAATCATAATCCCTCCCAATCATAATGAATGCTATCCTATTTTATCCTACTCTAACTATATATACTACATACTGTATATTGAGATGACAGGGCTGGAGAATGTTATACCAAAACATACCACAAGCCCTTTCCCATCAACCGAAGGACCAACAACCTCAACCCATAGAACTGCGACCATAAGAGACCGAAAGAGACACCGGAAGCAGTCTCCCCTGAAAAGCAGTAACCACCTAATTCAGTCACCCGTATCACAGCTCCAAAGAAAACGTACGGCTCCATATACTCTTATTATACATATTCTAAGGCATCCCACACAGTTTCCTGTTAATTACCCTCAGGCGCCATATGAACAATGGCCGCCTGTATCTGGCCCGGATTTGGAATACGAGGAGGCAGACTTTATGGAAATGCAACACCAAACCCCTCCGTTTCCTTTCATCTACCCTGGCAGATACGTTCATCACCATCACCGCTAGACGAGATAACAATCAAATATCCAGCTATGCAAGCTGATAACCAGACAGCTGCATACAAGCCTCTAAATAGAAAGAGGCCCTCAATACTGTAAATAATTTATCTAAGCTTTAGGCTACCTATTCTTAATATAAATAAATAAAACATATCATTCCCCACATAACCATATATGCATTGTATTTTTAAGGCTTTAGACAACCACACAATAAATCAGAAACTATATTTATCATGCTTCTCATGTTCCGAATCACACCAACTTGCCACTATCTGAAAATTACAATACTACCTGACCAAAAACAGGGTAAAGGCAGGCAAGTCAAGGCACTGTGTCACATGGGGATCCTGTGTGGGAGTATACGTGAACAACTCGAACCGGATAGCACATTCGTAGAGGTTAGCCAAAATTCTCTTAAATCGTGCCCTTCAAGCAGCTAGGAGTCTGGACGAGAGTGTGTATGTAGTGCTGTACCGGAAGTGACCTGCGCTATTAATACCTGTGTGATGGTATTTCCGGCCCCCTTTGGTAAACAGGCCAAGATGGACAACCGGGCAACACACTCAGTCGCTCACACGTGTGTCAGATCTCTACAAGGCTACTTTCTACTATACTCCAATTTAAATTAAGTGATTCTTGTTTTACTTACGTGTTTCGTGATTAATACAAAGGTTGTGTAGGATATGTTATGTGTTCAATCTAACGTAGATATCTGAGATCTATTATTACAAAGGTTGTGTAGGATATGTTATGTGTTCAATCTAACGTAGATATCTGAGATCTATTATTACAAAGGTTGTGTTGGATATGTTATGTGTTCAATCTAACGTAGATATCTGAGATCTATTATTACAAAGGTTGTGTAGGATATGTTATGTGTTCAATCTAACGTAGATATCTGAGATCTATTATTACAAAGGTTGTGTAGGATATGTTATGTGTTCAATCTAACGTAGATATCTGAGATCTATTATTACAAAGGTTGTGTAGGATATGTTATGTGTTCAATCTAATGTAGATATCTGAGATCTATTATTACAAAGGTTGTGTAGGATATGTTATGTGTTCAATCTAACGTAGATATCTGAGATCTATTATTACAAAGGTTGTGTAGGATATGTTATGTGTTCAATCTAACGTAGATATCTGAGATCTATTATTACAAATGTTGTGTAGGATATGTTATGTGTTCAATCTAACGTAGATATCTGAGATCGATTATTACAAAGGTTGTGTAGGATATGTTATGTGTTCAATCTAACGTAGATATCTGAGATCTATTATTACAAAGGTTGTGTAGGATATGTTATGTGTTCAATCTAACGTAGATATCTGAGATCTATTATTACAAATGTTGTGTAGGATATGTTATGTGTTCAATCTAACGTAGATATCTGAGATCTATTATTACAAAGGTTGTGTAGGATATGTTATGTGTTCAATCTAACGTAGATATCTGAGATCTATTATTACAAATGTTGTGTAGGATATGTTATGTGTTCAATCTAACGTAGATATCTGAGATCTATTATTCACGCCTTAGTTTTTGTTACTCGTGTCGAGAGAACATACAAACTCTATCTTGGGATTGATATATATATACTGCGTAATATATATTCATGTACAGTATTACCACCAAGGTTTATATATATATTCATACAGCAATAATACCCGCACTATTACACGTAAATGTTGTGAACACCCCTGGCAGATCTTATACTAGGTTACTAGGATCACCAGGGTACGTAATTGTGTATTAAGGGGATATCCCACTGTGCGATTTTTCGATGGCGAACGCCCAGCGTCAGAGGGCGGCATGATTTTGTTGTCTATGTTCCAAAAATAGCCATATTCGCTCCAACATTCTGCAATTGTCGCCAAAATTGCACAACGGTCGCCCTAGCGTCACCCATGTTCGCCCAGATTCACCCAGATTCGCCGTTAAATTTTAAGCATACCCAAAAAACGGCGGCGAACTGAAAATGTTGGCGAATGTTGGCGAATGTTCGCCCTTTGTCTCACTTCATTCGCCCTTGGTCGCACTATAGTCGCACAATTCGCACCAATTCACCCTGATTCGCCAATTTGCAAATTCCAATTATTGGCAACGCTGCTTGTTGAACGAATAGGGCGATAGTAGCGCGCCAGTAGCGCAAATGCAGCGAATGTGTCGACGAATTATTGCCAATGCCATACGAATGACATGCGGCATGTGGCGAACTGAGGTGATTGGTGGGTTTTTATGTGACTGTTGATGTGTCTCTCACTATAGTCTGTTTCTTTTCAACTGACGGTAACAAAATGCAAAGTTGCCATTAGGATTTCTCAGTTATTTTGAAGATTTTGTAGTGAAATGTGGTGCTAATTATATAAACTTGGACTTAACCCCTTCACCCCCATAACTTTCATTCTGGCATTCTGACATTTTTCTATCAAATAATGTACAAATTTAGCTTGCTCTCTAAACAAAAAAATTATATGTTGGCTCGCTACCGCTCACCAGGAAAATATTGAAACCTGGATGGGGGTAAACATCTTAAAACAGTAGGCTGAACGGGGCCGAACGGATACAAGGCAAAGAGAGAGGGAGAGAAAGAGAAAACTTAAATGTTCACAGAGAGTGTTATATATTTTGTCTTTTAGTTAGACTCATATTATTTATGTTTCCTGGCTTCAAAACCAGTTTAAACATTATTTCGAATTCATAGTAATTCTATTTTGTCCATATCGCGTTACCATTTCAATGTCGAGGACTCAGTCTTACACACGAGACTAATATTCATTTCTGCTCAGTTCCCTGAACTATTGTTCACAAATCTAACTTTATACGTTAGTAGAGAATTAAACCCTCTCTTATTATTAATAACTTATTCGTTATTTATCATTCAGCTGATATTCTTATTTACATATTCTAACCTCACTGAGACGATGTGACCTCAGTATTATTGACCTACCTAGATTCAGGATATACCTCGCGTTTATTTCTATTTCAGGATATCGGCTATTATTCGAGACTAACCGGTCTGTTAGCATTTATGCTCTAGATGTATATTCATCACATGTTTATTCAATTGTAGTTTATCATTTATTATTATAAACTAATTTATTTACCATACATGCTTTAAGAATATTATTATTCATTCTTGAGGAAGTTTTGAGAGTATTCTAATATAGATATGACTCAATCATCATTACTATTTAAGGTACAAAGGCCACCAGCCCATCAACGCGCTCCCTTTAACCTTCCCTTTAAACCAGCTGAGTTTGACATTCCGGGCTCGCCAAGTAAACATGCCATGCCGTCCCGGTCGACAATTCAGAGGCCTCCGTTTTCGGAGCTGACAGCTATGTGTACCGCCTCGCATTTAAACTCGTTCTCACTATCTTCACAGGCCGTTTCCTCTGGTTACAATGGGTCTAATGCATCAGTGGCAGCCCTATACTCCCGTAAACCACTAAAAGACATTCGCAACCAGCTTCCAGGAACATATTATGGAGAGAGAAGAGTGGAGGCGAAAGGTAGGAATATTCAAGTCGCGCGGCCAGAACGTTGCACGGTGCACGGTGATTGCTCAGGCAATCACAGCGCCGGAGAGCGGGAGGCAGGACTATATCAAGGGGGTGGGGAAGGCTGCCGGGGTCATTTACCTCTCGGGTTCCACTGGGCTAACTTCTTGCAACCCACATTCTCTCTCTCGCTTGGGCACTCAAGGGAACTGGGATCCACTTATTCCAGCCTCCCAGCCTTCATCACTTGTTCCAGTAAAGTCCACCTCGGGCCTAGCATCGCTCTTCCCTACTAGGTGAATACGCCTTCAGTATCCGGCCGCCTGTCGTCACATCGCTGGCTTGCATACCTACAGCCAAGCGGTTCAAGAGGGACGACAGATAGTAGATGGGAGCGAATATTTCCAGTTGAGCTATTGGCCAGCTCTGAGGTGGTGAAATTGTTCCAGTAAACACCTAGTAGTACAGCATAGATTTTTAAAGGACCCATATTGGGCCCAAACCATATTCAAAGAAATAGAAAAAATGCTTGACTAACCCAGTGGTTCCATAAATAATAATTGATGTGTTCCTATAGGACAAACTAAAGAGAAAGATACTAGACTTATGTACATAAATAACATGATGATGTGTTAATAGGATAATAGTTATTCTTGATAAAGAAGGCTCCATGCCGATTAGCTATCAATAGTATAGGATCTGGTAGGACAGCAACTAGATATTAAAATCAAAGTGAGAGGAGGTAATTCTTAAATAGATAAGCAACTATAAGGCTCAGGGGAAATAAAGAATAGTTGCAATTAGATGAGCTTTAGTTTGAGAAATAGGTAGGGAAAACACTAGTCCGTATGATCTACGAAATCTGTTGTTATACAGGAAACATTATTAATTATATTGTTTGAAGGAATATTCAGTCAGTTCGTGGTAAGTGTTACGAGCATTAAGTCCAGGATAATAATGTAATCATAGAATCTATGTAAAGGATTAAAGTAATGAATCTTGTTCCTGTAGGGGTTTTGAGGTACTGATCATATTAAGCCATTTACTGAGTTTTATTATTGAATAGGTGGTATACAGTATGTAGCATATGACTTATTGGTAACAGGGTTAAGAGAACATATAATCTAAAAGTGCTATAGATAGAGCAATCAAGGTCAAGTGTAATAATGCCCTGGTCTTGTGAGTAAATTTATTGTATAGGGTTAAGAGAACATATAATCTAAGAGTGTTATAGATAGGACAATCGAGGTCAAGTGTAGTAAGGCCCTGGTCGTTTGAGTAGATATATTGTATAGGGTTAAGAGAATATAATTATAATCTAAAAGTGTCAGAGGTAGTAACGCACTGGTCTCTGAGAAGACACAGTAGGGCCCGGTAAAGTTATCTTATTTTGGAGTTTATTTAAGAATAAATCTCTTGTTCTATATAGGGAAATAAAGGTTAGATTTATTAATGCCCTGGTCTCTGGAGTAGACACAGCAGGGCCCGGTAAAACTATATTATTTTAGAGACTAGTAACGTGACTTTGGATCAAAGTCGAAGTGAGTCAATACCTGAATAGCGGGAATTCAAATAGGTTGTAACGGAAGCTCTAGAGTTCCAATGTACAACCTATGGTGGGTCGACGAAAATATTCAATCTGTGTCTTGAACTCATTTCGGCCCGAACAGAGAAATAGTTACTAGAGTAGTAGTAAGTTTTGTTAAATAAAGTATACGAACCTCTAAATGACTGTCGAATTATCCCCCACCGTAGTAGTATACTGTATATGGAATAAGAAAATAAGTACTACATTTTGGTGGCAAGCAGTGGGATTCGGCAAATTGTTTAGATTGAGTATATTTATCTAACAGATCAGACATAATGACGGCAGTATTACCGTTCACATTATGGGAAGAGGGGAAAGAAGAAATCGAGCTATGGATCGAACAGTTAGAATGTCAGTTCACGCTACTTGACGTAGGAGAAGATGGAAAGAAGATCGCCTGTGGAAAGGCACACTTAGGCAAGGCCCTGCCCGATGTGAGTATGTCTAGAGGGACTAGTGTCATGGGCAGAAGTTAGGAGTGCTCTAATTGAAGAATTTGGCCGAGAAACCTCCACAAGGAAGGCCAGAGACAAACTAAAGAGTATGAAGCTAGACGGCCAGAACGTGAGAGCCCTGAGGAGGGAGATCACAAAAAACGTCAAACTTGCGTACCCCCACATGGACCAAGAGAGTCAGGAAACAGAGATCAGAGAGATTATGATCCAAGCATATCCTTTGGAAGTTAGAAGGCACTGAATTATCCATTAAGTGACTCTAGTAGAGTCATTTTCAGAGCTTCCGTGACCGTGTTTAGGATACCAAAGTTTCTCAGTGAATTTAACAAGGGCAACTGATACTGAAAAAAATAAGCCCCCATACACCTCACCAAAATGACGGGAAAGTTGTTATTTTAGACGTTTTTCAAAATGGCCGCCGCCGTCATCTTAAAAAATTGATAAAGTTCTATTTCTTGAAGTGAATGGCCAAAAATGACAATTTTGGTGTCTATTCCCACTAATTTTGGTGTCAGAAGATCAATGGCATGGCACAATTAAAAAATAATTAATAAATAATTACCAAATAATTAACCCGGGAACTGCAGGGAGACTCTTAAGAGTTCCCCCGGCGGACTGTGGGGAGACTCTTAAGAGTCAGAGAAAAAGAAAATCAACTTTTGACATCGAAAAAAAAAATATATATTTATTTTTATTTTTTTTGGCCCCTGGGCCATGCAAAATCTCAGTCCTCTACCTCCCCTCCTTCCCCACTTTCCTCCTCTCCTTCAGTTATCACCTATTTTCCCTGTTATTCTGAGGTATATTTTCGTGCTATCATTATAAATCCGGTTGCAGGGTGTGGTCATCACTGATAGCAAGCGAATGCAAGAGAGAGAGAGAGAGTATCGATCGACTGTGTCTCAGTGGCCTTGGGGGAAATTGGCGGGAAAGCAGCTTGCCTCACCCATACATTATAAAACTCGCGGGCTATATCTCCGATTTTGACCATCCAAACGCTGTTTTCACTCGTTTTATTGTTGTTTCAGGTTAATACCTTTATAATCAACCCATAATAGGCGCATATGGATAAGTATTAATGCTATTAACCCTTTGGCGCACGATGACTCGTTCAGAGTCATTAGGTATTTTTTTCCTAGGCGCACGATGACTCGATAAGAGTCATTAAACATAAAAATATTCGCTAAAAATTAAGTTTTCATCTGACGCGCGTCATATTTAACATAGATATTAAGTATTACGTCTAGTTCAATGGGTACAATTGGCAACTCCCTCAGTTTAACCGTTTACTCACGGCTGGCTGGGAAGGGAGCAGAGTACAGCTCAGTCTGTGTTTCGATACTTTCACGTGTATTCATGTATCTCAGTAACTACTTGGTTTATAGTAATTCTGAAGTTACCAGTGGAATCCTCATTAAATTCCGCTTCCATATATGTATGCAAATAACAAATGTTGCGGACAAAATTTTGAGCTAGCGCGAGTTGGAGATAAGGTATTTACTTTTTTGTTTACAATTCTTATTTCGGAGTGCCCCAATGTGGTTGTTTTGTATTTATTCTATGTTTTTATTAGCTTCTCTTCAAGTTCAATCAATAACGAAGCCGATGGTATCTCATTAATCCAAATACAAGGATTTTTTGGTGAATAAAAACGTCACAGAAACAAATTATCGCCGGGCACAAAACTGGCTCTGAGTGAGCTGAGATATACTTTGGGAGTGGGAAAAACTTTGATTGGAAACTATAGGTGCGCCAAAGGGTTAATGGTACAATTAATATTTTAGTGACGGAAACACCTCAAATACATGCGCACAGGGAGAGGTGTCTAATTACCCCCATGCGCACCTGTTAGGTTAAGTAAATAAGAAAATAATTAAGAAAATCAATGGGATGGCATAATTCATGATTTAGAGTCCCATTAACCTCAACATCTAAGACAAATATGATGTTGTTAAATCCACTGAGAAACTTTGGTATCCTAAATTAATAAAACATGAGACCTACTGCATTAAGATGCACTATCACTGCAGGACAAATATGATGCACAACTGTCAGAATCACTTCCGCTGTCATCATCGCTGCTCTCCATTTGTGGATGACTTGGAGTTTTAGAAGATCCAGGAATGATGGAAGTGCAGGTTGGGTATAGCGTACTGGGAGGCATAAGCCATTTACAAGGTGCCATCCATGGCCAAATGGTGATGGATGATTCTGAAGCTGGAAATTCTTCTGCAGATATGTGAGGTATTTGGTGCGCTCTAAGTGTGGTCGTAGACTGTCAGAATCAGGTACCAGTCTGATGATCTTCTTTTTCTTGAGTACTGACCACTTTGCTGCTCTCACCTCTGCTAGGGTCTTGTGTTTGGTGTCACAATAGATGTACCGGATAACAAATTTCTGTAAGTCATTGATGATTTCCTGTGTGACTGGGATGATTGTGCAACGACGCCTGCAGCCACCAGTACATCTGAAATGCCTGAGCCTTTGAACCTTTTGTAGATTGCATTGATGAAAGACATCTGGATATGAAAGGGCCCCATGAATGTCAATATGTCAGCAAATATCTCTGGATTCTCACTTTTCAATTCTAGCAATAATGCGTAGACAGGATGATCACCGACGATAATGGCAAATGGCATCTTCTTGTCATCAATTGCCTTTGCAAGCTTGCGCAGGGCATCATACAGAATGGTCTTGCTTGGTGGATCAGGATAAGTCATATGATAAATGCTTGACTTTTCTGGGTTTCTGGTGATAGCGTGGCCTGGAAGCCAGAAAAGGCTGGTACAGTCTGGTCTTCTGGCTTTGGTCTTGTTCCGTCTGCCTTAGCTCGGGCCATTGCATGGATGACACCTCTCATTCTTTGAGGAACTGTGTCCAGATGTTGTTCATCCGTTATCCTTGGTCTGATGGGTGGTTCACCACGCTTGACTGTTTTGTATGGTTCAATTCTTTGCATCTGGCTCCCAAGTTCTTTGAGGCTATCAGAGAGGTACGAAGGCAAGGTGCTATTTGCAACTGGTCTATCATCATCTAGGGTAGGTAGATTTAGCTTAGGTAGGTCTGGCTGAACAAACATGACATTTGTACGATGTGATTGGCCACTTCCAGTCAAAGTGTCACTTTTGAAGTCATCGTTGTCGACTATACATATTGCCGGTGTTCCTTCAGAAAGTTCAAAAGGACACTCAGTTGAATGCTTCAGGTCAGTAACTGCCCAGAAATCTCTAAGCAAAAGCATATCATTGTATCTGATTCCCAGGCCATCCTTATGTAATATGTCTACCATTTCTCTGCTCTTTGTCATACCATGTAGCAGTACACCGAGGTTTGTCTCAAATGCAGTACGTCTTCCAGTGATGTAGCTGGTCAAAATAGATGCAATTGATCTGACTTGGGGCTTGTCATCGACTTCTGACTTTGTGGGGTGCTTTAACCAAGTGATGAGCTTCAATAGGAGATCATTCAGGTCTTCATATTCTTCTAGTTCATGTATGTATGGAGGCCAAGGAACAGTTTTTGTTTTGATGATCTGATCTCTGAGTCGCCCAGCTACATTCTTCACCAGATGATCGTCACTTACACCTAGAGAGGATATTGCAGCCTCAAGATATTAACCTGCAGCTCTTGTATCATATACCAGTTTGTTATGTGTGTCCCAGCTAACTCCATAGATGCATAACAGGCCTATCTTGGGTTGGGGAGTAAGTAGACACGCTGTAGATATATAGGTTCTTATTGAGAAGGATATGGGATACAGGCACGAAGCAGAGCCTACAGCGTGATAGCTCTGTCTCGTGGTACACAAACATGTATTGGCCCTCTGGTGAGAGGAGCCCCAGGCTTGAGTTGCCAGAGTGGCTATATGACATAACTAATATGACTGCCTGGATGCTAACATGAATCTTACTCATAGAGAGATATTACATATGCATAAGTGACTGTACTAGATATGAAAGTGATACTGTACAAGGTAAATCATATACATACACCTCCCTCCCCCCTCACGCTCGCAGTTCATTCTCGAGCGGACTCTTTCCTACTGAGCCGTTCTGATCGACGTGGGGTAACTTGGGGGTCAGAAGCTAAGGACTGTTCAGCGTCATTGAAAGGGGCCACAGGCTTGAGGGAGTCACCAGTTTGGGGCACGGGGCGGAGGAATCGACGGTTCCGCCACCACACATGGCCACTAGGGAGACGTACCTCATAGGCCCGTGACCTGCCAAGGCTCATCACAACCCCCACCTTGTCCCAGCGTTTCGTGGTCGGGTCTTGAATCCGCACTTGCTGACCGACACGTAACCTGGGAAGGGGCTGTGCGTGCTCATCGTACCGGGTCTTAACCTGCTCGGCACGGTCGGCTGCACGTCTATCACAGTCCTCGGCCTTGGCTTGCCATTCCACAGCAAAGGACTTGGGATGGGCCGGGAGACATGTCCTAAGAGGATGACCATACAGGAACTGGGCTGGGGAGCGGCCTGTGAAGTTTGGAGTATTCCGGAGTTCCAAGAGACCCCGGTCGAAGTCCTCACAGTCAATGTTGCCAGAGGGTGCAGTCTTTAAGGTGAGGTGCTTGAGAGACTTCACCGCAGCCTCGGCATGGCCGTTCTCCTGTGGGTAATGCGGTGATGTTACCTCATGACGAACTCCCCATCGCTTCATAAAGTCCCGGAACTCGTGGCTGGTGAATTGTGGGCCCCCGTCGGTCCTCAGACGAAGGGGCACACCAACTTCCCGGAAGTAGCGACAGAACATCCTGATGGTCGCAGAGGCGGTTGTGTCGCCTGTGCAGGGGACAACAACAGGCCACCCCGAGAGACGGTCGACGACTACCAGGAAAGACTTCCCGGCGACCATGAAAAAGTCGGCCGACACAGACTCAAAGGGCCTTGTAGGGTTGTCATCATTCATGAGTGGTTCCTTCTGGAGGCTAGGCTGAAGGATCTGGCACGACTCACACGCTTGAACAGTGTTGGTGATGTCGGAATCTATCCCCGGCCAGAAGACAGCCTGCCTCGCCCTGCGTTTAGTGGCCTCCACACCACAGTGGCCGTCATGAAGATGCTGTAGGGTGCGTCAGCGGAGGGCTGCAGGAACCACGATCCGAGCTCCATACAGGACGAGGTCATCATCAGCGTAGAGTTCGTCCCGTATCTTCCAGTATGGGAGCAAGGAATTGTGAAGGTCGTATCGGTTGGCAGGGAATCCTGAGGTCACACAGTCGAGTAGACGAACATACACAGGGTCCGCTCTTGCCGCGACCCGGAGATCCTGTAGCGTCCTGTCTGCGTCTGGTGCCGAAGATCGTGCCGAAGATCGTCCTGAGTTGATAACGTCCTTGGTTGTCACTATAGTCCTGAGGTAGGTGGCGGCGTCGGCACAAGCGATCTCATCCTCTGGCGTGGGGCGGCTGACCGGGGCTCGAGACAGGGCATCAGGGATGCAGAGCAACTTGCCGGCACGCCACACGGCCTTGAAGATATAGGGTGAGGTCTTCTCCTTCAGGCGTTGGAGGCGGGGATTCTCCACAGCGTCCAACGTGTAGTGATTGATGATAGGGATGAGGGGGCGGTGGTCAGTCATCAGTGTGAAATCCTGTAGACCCTGTATATACAGTCGACACTTGGACATGGCCCAAACAGCAGCCAACATCTCCAACTCGATAGTAGCATAGCGGGTCTCAGCGTCCGCCAGGAACCGAGAGCCACACTGGATGAGCCGCAGGTGGCCACTGCCGTGGTCCTGGAAGATGGCATACCCAATGCCGTTGAGTCGCGATGCATCAGTCTGAAGAATGGTGGGTAGGTCTGTGTCGAAGTGTGCGAGAACAGGAGGATTGACAAGGGCTAACTTGACTCGCCTGAAGGCCTCATCGTGGTCAGGAGTCCACACAAATGTCCTCTTGGGGCTCATCAAAGGGCGGAGGGGCTGAGCGGCGGCGGCGATGTCAGGGGTAAACTCTGCCAGCTGGTTGACCAGACCCAGGAATGACCTGAGGTCGGTCAAGTTGGTTGGTGCCGGAAAGTCCCCGATTGCAGCCACGTTGCTCGTGTCAGCCGCATGGATCCTCATTGGTTGACTCACCATAGGCTTGAGGGGCACAGTCTTTAGGTCGTCTTTGGACATCAACACGTCGCTAAACTCCCGCAGGAAGTAATTCTTGGCTTCAGCGGGCGACGTGGAGACTGGAAGTGGTGTAGCCTTACACCTGTTGACGTGCTTGAGCTCTTGTATGGGCGTTGGGAATGCCAGAGGTATGATGGCTAACTCCCTGCAGTGGCTGTATGAAAGCAGAGGAGTCTGGACACCCTCGTGCACATGGATCAGGGCAGTACACACTCTCTGTCCCAGGGTGAGGGTAGCCTGAAATACCCCCAGAGCAGGTGCCATCGGGGAGCCGTCCGCCGTGAACGTTGTCGTGGGCGAAGGGGCTCGCAGGCTGCTCATGAGGATAGCCAAATCCTCAAGGTGACGCCGGCCAATCACGGTGACGTCGGCGCCCGTGTCCGGTAACATCCGTAGGCGGGATGTAGCGTCGCCAAAGGAGAAGGGTAACACAGATGGGTTGCGGCGTCGAAGCTGTAGAAGGAGTCGATCCCACCTGACGACAGCTATTACTCCTAGCGTCGGGGGGCTTGCCAGAGTTGGAGGGGGCACCCGTATCGCCTTGGGGGCCACCTTGGCGTCTTTCCTTCTTCTTAGTCGACGGACAACACTTGTCATAATGCCCCAGAAGACAACAGATGCGGCACTGAACCTTGTGAGCAGGGCACTTAGCTGTCCGAGCCCAGTGACCGTGGCGCAAACAGTTGTTACAGGTGCTACCAGCAGCGGGACACTTGTCAGGCCCGTGTCGGCGAGCGCAACTCTGGCAGGCATCAGCTGCATTCGATGGAGGCTTGGGGGGTTGGGTACTGTCACTGCCCTGTTTCTTGTTTTTCTTGTATGAAGAGACGGCCCTTACTTGTTCATGGGGCGCACTAATGGCCGTGGTCGCAGATTTGGCAGCCTCATACGAGCGGCACGTAGTGACGACATCCCGTAGCATTGACTTGGAGTCCAGGGCGATGAGTTTCTGGACTAACTCCTTGTCCCTGAGGCCCATGAGGATGATAGTCTTGAGTTGTGTCTCCACACAGATGGGTGAGTTACCAGGGCACACATCCACTTCTTCTGCGAGACGTTTGAGGCGGACGTAGAACTCTGCAAAAGTTTCCCCTTCATGCTGTCTGCAGCTCAACAATTCACGACGCCGGAGTGCCTCATTCCTTAGACTCTTGATATGAAGCTGCAGGGCGTCCAACACCTCTTCAACAGTCTTTTCTGTGGAGGGAGTGATCTGGAGGGTGTGTTCTAAGAGCTGTGTCTCGAGAGTCAGGCACATGCGTAGTTGTATCATCTGTTTGGCTGCAGGCAGGTTGGACAGGTCCACCATGACAGCATAGTCGTCCCAGCGTCTCCTCCACTCCCGGAACATCTGGAATGTAGCATCAGGCTTCAATGGTGGTGGTGTCTGGGCCGTAGCCTTCTGTGGTGGAGGATTGTGTGAGGGATGTGTAGAAGAATGTGGCTGCTGTCCGCCAAGGTGACCAGCAGGTGTGGAGGAGTCGGGAGGGGTCCTGGTGGGAGCCAACAGCTGAAATAAGCTCTGGAACTCCTGTCTCCTTATAGCCTCATCATGCCTGCGAGACTCCTCCAGGACACGATCTTGGTGGGCCTCCTCCTCTTGTCTCCTCTGCTCATCATACCTGCGAGACTCCTCCAGGTATTTGAAAAATTGCAGGAAATCAGCTGAAGAAGGGGCTGAAGGTGTGGTTGGGGACTGAGGGTGCTGATAATAAGGTGTGTATTCCTCCCCATCATAAGGCAAGTTTGTTCCTGCCCCTTCGTCCTGTACATCACCAGAGTCTGACATCTTATGTGGGTGACAGACAGACAGGGAGATAACAAACACACAGTTATTAGCCTCTCACATATACAAGTGGGGTATCAAAATGACTGGCAAAAACAGCAGAATATTTAGAATACACACCAGCTGTATCCTCACCAATGTATAAAACCCAATTACAATTAGCACTGAAGGGAATGCTTTGGTGATGAAATAAAAGTTTGCCAGTTGTGTGTGTGCCCAGTGTGTGTGCGTGCGTATGTACCGAGCGGTGGAGCGGTGCCGGTGGTGCCCGGCCTCCCTCACCTCAGTATCTTGCTGGCAGTCAGAGGGGGAGGATCTCACGCCCCGCTCTCTCGTGGCTCGGACTTGTGCGGGCGTTATGCTTATGCCACACACAATACATATAAAATAAAGCACACAATATAGCACTGGCACATATAATATCACTGGCACTGCACTGGGAACGTCGGCACCGCACTGTTGAGCACTATAACACTGTAATCCAAGCAGTGAGACGGTGGCTGGGATGCAGGGTGTGTGGACAATGGCGGCGCCGCGTCTGGCGAAATCCACATAAACTTCTCTTAATACACACTGCGCCATGTTATGTGTGTCCCAGCTAACTCCATAGATGCATAACAGGCCTATCTTGGGTTGGGGAGTAAGTAGACACGCTATAGATATATAGGTTCTTATTGAGAAGGATATGGGATACAGGCACGAAGCAGAGCCTACAGGGTGATAGCTCTGTCTCGTGGTACACAAACATGTATTGGCCCTCTGGTGAGAGGAGCCCCAGGCTTGAGTTGCCAGAGTGGCTATATGACATAACTAATATGACTGCCTGGATGCTAACATGAATCTTACTCATAGAGAGATATTACATATGCATAAGTGACTGTACTAGATATGAAAGTGATACTGTACAAGGTAAATCATATACATACACAGTTCACTCACATTCTTCGGACCTCGTTCATGAAATGCTCTGTCATCTCCAAATTCCTTGATCAGAATTTCCTTCACGAAACTGGACTTTGCTGTGGAATAGTAACCATCATTTGAAGTAATGCCTTTGTAATCCTTTACAAGACTTGCAGTGTACGGATTTCATGATCTTCAAATATAACTTGACGGACATGATGAAAGAAGATATTTTGGGCCTCTCGAAGATTAACATGTTGCAGATGCTTTGTTTTTTCATCAGGAAAAGACTCCTTCAGAGGGTTGCTGACATAATTGCGCCAACATTCACGATGATAACGAATTTCCAATCCAAACGCCGTTCGACTGTCTGGGATAGATGCAAGTAGGGTATTCAATCTTTCTCTTATAGGCTCATCTGACAGACAAACTGTATGCAACTTGAACCGGTTCCATGCGTCTACTGTTGACAGCAGCAAAAGTTTGGACTTGCCAGGATTACTGGTTTTTTGTGGTCCTTTCATACACCACACACAGAGATTCTTATCATGAACCACTCCAGTACTAGAACGAAGCTTTTTAGGCACATTTCCTGGGAGTTGTTGACTTGAAGTTGATGCTTGAACTTCTTCCTGTTCAGATTTCCGTTTACGATTCTGTGCTTGCTGAATATAGCGATTACTACTGATCTGGGTGTAACATTTACTATGCATGTACAGGCCTTTAGGCCCCTTGTCCCACTCCACTGCTGCATATGCATGCTGAAATTTATCAAGTTCCTTCCACCGAAAACACTTGCTCCTTAGATTCTCCCACTTTGTATCAGATGTCTTGTCCGTACTATCATCAGCTATACAGGGATGTTGACATAATATGCATTTTAATCCAGGTCCTGGGTCAGGCACATCACTAACTCCTCTACGTTCCATGCTTATGATTCTTCACGCCAAATTCGATGCAACAAACCTGAAAAAGAAGGAATTGATCAGTCAACATTCTTGGTTTACATTTTAAATTATATATTATATTATTTGAGTAAGTTTCAGAGGATCCGTGACCGTGTTTAGGATACCAAAGTTTCTCAGTGGATTAAACAACATCATATTTGTCTTAGATGTTGAGGTTAATGGGACTCTAAATCATGAATTATGCCATCCCATTGATTTTCTTAATTATTTTCTTATTTTCTTAATTATTTGGTAATTAGTTATTAATTATTTTTTAATTATGCCATCCCATTGGTTTTCTGACACCAAAATTAGTGGGAATAGACACCAAAATTGTAATTTTTGGCCATTCACTTCAAGAAATAGAACTTTATCAATTTTTTAAGATGACGGCGGCGGCCATTTTGAAAAACGTCTAAAATAACACGTCATTTTGGTGAGGTGTATGGGGGCTTATTTTGTTTAGCATCAGTTGCCCTTGTTAAATTCACTGAGAAACTTTGGTATCCTAAACACGGTCACGGAAGCTCTGAAAATTACTCTACTACTACCACTAAGGAACTCGTGGAGGTGATTAAGAAAATAATGGAAGCCAGAGAGTTAAGAGAGGAGAAAAAGAAAGAGGAGGAGGAGAACCCAATCAAAGGGTATCAGAGAACATTGATCCGATGCTTTATATGCAGACAAACCGGACACCTAGCTAGGAACTGTTCCAACCATCCCCAAACCCGAACACCTAGATTTAACTCAAGGCCCACACCTCCAAATGATCGACCCCTACCAAGGGTGACAGATCCAACCCAGGGAAGAATGCTTCCAGTAGAATACAGGGAGACAGAAACCCAGCCAAAAATCACAATGCCGGAAGGGGGATTTTTTTTCCTTTAAATCTCACATAGAGATGCGATATAGTGAGGTCAATATATTAGAGAGACAAACGCCTTGTGAAACCATAGTAATAAATGGGAAAGCCGCGAACATGTTAATTGATACAGGGGCCAACAGAAGTTGTCTGCTGGAGAATTTGTTGAGGAATAGTCAGAAAGAAATAGGGGCATTAAATCAAACTAATATTCAGATGTCAGGAGCCGAGGGTCAACCATTGACGATTCTAGGGAGAACTAATACGGTGGTGGTACAATGGAAGGGAATTAAATTCACCACCAATTTTTGTGTTCTATCAGGAAAGTCTAATAGCAGAGTCGATGGATATCTGGGAATAGATCTCATGAGTCAGTTGGGGGTAACTATATAGTGCGGGCCGAAAGACACGACGACCACCCTACGACCTCAAATAGTAGCTACCACAGGGAAACTCTCTATTCCCCCTAGATCTTGGAGAATGATAGAAATTCCTAAATCCCAGGGAATGACTGCCGGGATTTTTTAACCTGATGCACAAAATAAAGTGAGAATATCTCCCACCTTTATTACTACCGATCAGAGGAAATTAGTTCTGGCTAACTTTGGCGATGACACGATTAATTATCAAAAAGGGAAACTGTTAGGACAAGTTACACCCGCGCAACCCACCACTGTTGGAACTAACGGACCAGTTAACTTACCTGAGATCCCGAAACAATTAACGTCAGATCAAGCCACTACCTTACATGAATTGCTCTAGACTTACCGAGACATGTTTGCTCAAAATGAAGGGGACCACAGATCGGCCTGAACCCAACACACCCACGAGATACATACTCAAGGGCCCCCTATTAGACAACCTTATAGGCGACAAAATCCCATTATTAGACAAAAGGAAAAGGAACAAGTAGAGGAGATGATCAAGCAGGGGATAGTAGTAGAATCCTACAGTCCGGGGTCATCTCCAGTAGTCCTAGTAAAACAAAAAGATGGGTCCACTCGGTTCTGTGTAGATAATAGAAGATTAAATGATGTCACCATCAGAGATGCGCAACCCCTACCTCGTTATTGATGACTCGCTAGAATCACTAAATGGGTCAACATGGTTTTCTACCTTAGACCTACAAAGTGGATACTGGCAAGTACCGGTTAGGTCAGAGGACCAGGAGAAAACCGTATTTGCCACGAGCGAAGGCAAACTCTATCAATTCACGGTCTTGCCCTTCGGAGTTTGTAATGGACCAGCCAATTTTACTAAAGTCATGGACGAAGTACTGAGGTGATTAACATGGAGAACTTGCTTAGCTTACCTGGATGATATTATAATTTTTTTATATAGTTGGGAGGAACATATCAATCGACTACAAGAAGTATTAGAGAGGATCAGGAGGGCGGGACTTAAATTGAAACCTTCCAAATGCCAATTAGGGGCCCGCGAGGTGGCATGCCTAGGGCATGTAGTTTCAAGTAAAGGTATCCAACTTGACCCCCTTAGAGTGAAATCTATTGCAGAAATTTCACCCCCTTCCACTGTCAAGGAGATCCGAGCGTTTCTGGGAATGGCGTCCTATTACCGGAGGTTCATACCAAACTTCTCAAAAATTGCTCGACCCATGACTAATTAAGAGACTGGAAAAAGAGAGGATGATTGACTGGGAACAGAGTTGCCAGATGGCTTTCGATCAACTGAAACAAAAATTAACCTCTAACATCATAGTTTGCCATCCGGATTTTACCAAGCCGTTCCAACTATACACCGATGATTCCGATGAAAGGCTAGGGGCCATATTAGCCCAGAAAGTGGATGGGAAAGAAGGCATAGTAGTGTGCGCTGGCCGGACGCTGAATAAGGGTGAAAAGAATTACAGCGTTACTAAAAAGGAATGCCTGGCTCTAGTTTGGGCTGTACAATATTTCCGTCCATATTTAGCCGGAGTTTATTTCGAAGTTATCACGGACCACCATAGTTTGCAAATGGCTCAGGAAGATGAAAACGGAAGACGGATTGTTTGTTAGGTGGAAGGGGATCCTGGAGGAATACTCCTTTGAAGTTAGACATAGACTGGGTAAATTACACACCAATGCCGATGGTCTATCTCGATTTCCGGTAGCACCAGTCCAACACACTCAACCTAACAAGGAACAGAATGATCCATTGTATGGAGACAAAGTAAAATTTTCTGAGGGAGCCTGGAGGGATTCTAAGGACCGGGTGGTATTAGATTATCTGGAGGCTAAGCACATGATCCAAATCCTCCACGGACAAGAGGGAAGGGGGGCTCATTTGGGTCAGTCTAGAGTGTTGAAAAAGTTTAAGAAAAGGTACTGGACCTCGCGAGCCGAAAAAATTGTTAAGGAAGTTATCCAAATTGTTTGGGATGTCAAAGGTGGAAAGATGGACGGGGACCTAAACAGTCGCCTGGACACATTACGGCAGGTAAACCGTGGGAAAAGTTATCTGTAGACATTATGGGACCTCTACCCAGACAGACGAACAAAAGGTCAATTTTAACCTGTGTCGACGTCTTTTCAAAATATACGGTTGCTTGTGCCATTCCGGACAAGAAAGCTGTAACCGTGGCTAGAGTTATCTTGGAAAAGTTAATTTTTGTATATGGCACCCTTGGATGCATTCTGAGTGATAGGGGAAAATAATTTAATAATCAAATCTAGCAACACTTGGGAGATACCTTGGGCTACCAGATTCAACATACCTCCCCGTATTATCCCCAGGGGAACGCTGTATGTGAAAGGAACCATAGGGTGATAGCAAATTGTGTACGGGCTAGTCTGGGCTCACAAAGGGAAGAGATATTCCGAGGTTGGCCGGAACTTCTGCCAGAGATTGTCTGGGGGATAAATACCACTTTTTGTAGAGCTACTGGGTATTCCCCCTATGAGATTATTTTTGGAATCGCTCCGAAACTGCCTCAGGAACGACTACTACCTTACCCCGTTCATTCAACCAAATACTTCCAACCAGAACATTATCTGAGGAAGCAAGGGGAGTGACGGCAACAAGTTCATAACCATGTTACACAGCAACAGCCCAAGAAACTTAACCTAAATAATCCATATTACCGAGGGGAATATATTCTGGTAAAGAGACATGATCCCACCCGAGCTGGTAAGCTGGAAGAGAAATATGAGGGTCCCTTCCGGGTTGTGGAGATAAACGGGCCATACCAAGTGTTGTACTTGCATCATGGAGGTATTGTGTCGGCTACCCATATCCATCATACCAAACGATATGAGGGTATTTTGCCACCAGACCTGAGCGAGTGGAGTAGTGCAGAAGAAAGTGAGGAGGAGATAGAAATTAGGGCGGATAACCCTACTACACCCTCCGCTCGACGCAACACTGAAGGTCCCAATCTGAGAAGGAATTATACTGAGGACTCTCCATTCTGGTGGTCTTTTAATCGCAAGCCAAACGAGAGTCTTCCGGGGTCCGGGCAAGAGGAGGATGGGGGAGACGAGGAAACTACGACAAGTTGGGAGAGAGATGACTGTGAACGTACCAATGATGATAAGTCTACGGTCCCCGAAAGCGAAGTTTCAGACCTCCCGAGAGATTTCAATAAGACCTTAAGTAGTGAGGATGAGTGTTTCCGAGCAGAAGTAAGGCAAAAAGACGTATTTCCAGAGGATAAAACCCCACTTGGCTCTCCTTCAACTAAATTAAAGGAGTCACAAGAGAACCGAACGACTAACTTCCCGGGTAAGAGTCCAGCAAAGTTATCTAAGCCAATGGGCCCCGCAGAAACAATTACAGTACACGCAGTGGTAGAATTAGCTGTCCACCAATCAGGTATCCGGACGAGGGTATAAATAGGCGAGGCGTGTGCCTGCCAGTTGAAAGGCACCATGCCTATCCAAACTGACCCTCATTACCGGCTCCGCCGCCTAATAGCCCTGGTCGATGGAAAGGGACAGAGAGTGCAAACTACCCGAGCATTCAAGCAACTCCTCAGTCAACCGGGGAAGTCCTATTGGCTAAAACTACGGTTGGGAATCAAAATCCAGCACTACAGTTACACAGATGTATTTGTGAACATAGTGGACTGGTGGATTGGCAGAGTGATGGTAGGGATTTGAAAGGAACGGTATTACGGCGATCAAGAGCTCGCCTTAATTTAGTAGGGAGTGATAAGGTAAAAAGGCCACCAGCCCATCAATGCACTCCCTTTAACCTTCCCTTTAAACCAGCTGAGTTTGTCGTTCCGGGCTCGCCAAGTAAAAATGCCACGCCCTCCCGGCCGACCAATCAGAAGCCTCTGTTTTCGGAGCTGATGGCTACGTGTACCGCCTCGCATTTAAACTTGCTCTCGCTCTCTTCACAGGCCGTTTCCTCTGGTTGCAATGGGTCTAATGCATCAGTGCCAGCCCTATACTCCCGTAAGCCACTAAAAGACATTCGCAACCAGCTTCCAGGAACATATTATGGAGAGAGAAGAGTGGAGGCGAAGGGTAGGAATATTCCAGTCACGCGGCCAGAACGTTGCACGGCCGAGTGGACGGCTCAGCCAATCACAGCGCCGGAGAGCGGGAGGCGGGACTATATCAAGGGGGTGGGAGAGGCTGCCGGTGTCATTTTCCTTCTTGGGATCCACTGGGATAGCTTCTTGCAACCCACATTCTCTCTCTCGCTTGGGCACTCAAGGGAACTCTGATCCACTTATTCCAGCCTCCCAGCCCTCATCACTTGTTCCAGTAAAGTCCACCTCGGGCCTAGCATCGCTTTCCCCTACTAGGCGGATACACCTTCAGTATCAGTAGATGGGAGCGAAGATTTCCAGTTGAGCTATTGGCCAGCTCTGAGGTGGTGAAATTGTTCCAGTAAACACCTAGTAGTACTGCATAGTTTTTTATAGGACCCATATTGGGCCCGAACCAGATTCAAAGAAAGAGAGAAAATGCTTGACTAACCCAGTGGTTCCATAAATAATAATTTATGTGTTCTTATAAGACAAACTAAAGAGAAAGATACTAGACTTATGTACATAAATAAAATGATGATGTGTTAATAGGATAATAGTTATTCTTGATAGAGAAGGCTCCATGCCGATTAGTTATCAATAGTATAGGATCTGGTAGTACAGCAACTAGATTTTAAAATTAAAGTAAGAGGGGATAATTCTTTGATAGATAAGCAACTATAAGGCTTAGGGGAAATCAAGAATAGTTGCAATTAGATGAGCTTTAGTTTGAGAAATAGGTAGGGAGGGCACTATTCCGTATGATCTACGAAATATTTTGTTATACAGGAAATATTATTAATTATATTGTTTGAAGGAATATTCAGTCAGTTCGTGGTAAGCGTTACGAGCATTAAGTCCAGGATAATAATGTAATCATAGAATCTATGTAAAGGATTAAAGCAATGAATCTTGTTCTTGTAGGGGTTTTGAGGTACTGATCATGTTAAGCCATTTACTGAGTTTTATTATTGAATAGGTGGTATACAGTATGTAACATATGACTTATTGGTAACAGGGTTAAGAGAACATATAATCTAAGAGTGCTATAGATAGAGCAATCGAGGTCAAGTGTAATCATGCCCTGGTTTTGTGAGTAAATATATTGTATAGGGTTAAGAGAACATATAATCTAAGAGTGTTATAGATAGGGCAATCGAGGTCAAGTGTATTAATGCCCTGGTTTTGTGAGTAAATATATTGTATAGGGTTAAGAGAACATATAATCTAAGAGTGTTATAGATAGGACAATCGAGGTCAAGTGTAGTAAGGCCCTGGTCGTTTGAGTAGATATATTGTATAGGGTTAACAGAATATATTATAATCTAAAAGTGTCAGAGGTAGTAACGCCCTGGTCTCTGAGAAGACACAGTAGGGCCCGGTAAAGTTATCTTATTTTGGAGTTTATTTAAGAATAAATCTCTTGTTCTATATAGGGAAATAAAGGTTAGATTTATTAATGCCCTGGTCTCTGGAGTAGACACAGCAGGGCCCGGTAAAACTATATTATTTTAGAGACTACTAACGTGACTTTGGATCGAAGTCGAAGTGAGTCAATACCTGAATAGCGGGAATCTAAATAAGTTGTAACGTGAGCTCTAGAGTTCCAATGTACAACCTATGGTGGGTCGACGAAAATATTCAATCTGTGTCTTTAACTCATTTCGGCCCGAACAGAGAAATAGTTACTAGGGTACAAAGGAGTACAAAGGAAATCAAGCAACAACAGATCTAGTGACCCTTCTAGGTTGCTTGTCCTCCAAAACACTGAGGATCAAGTGTCCAAACAGTGGTTTAGAGTGGGTAAGGGAACATTGGAAAGGGAATTACTGCCCTGGAACTAATGTCCGTGGCAGGATTAGGAAGTTAGTAGGGGACAGATGGGTTAGTAACTGAGGGGGGGATAAAATAAAGTTATTCATTTACAAACGCAGTCAGTCGCGGGTTTGATGCGAGATATTTGTCTAGGCGGAGTTTAAATGAATCAACGGTGATGCAGTCTATAACGTTTCGGGGAAGCCCATTCCACAAGTTGACAACTCGATTGAAGAAGAAATTCTTAGATTCGTAGTAGTAAGTTTTGTTAAATAAAGTATACGAACCTCTAAATGACTGTCGAATTATCCCCCACCGTAGTAGTATATTTGGAATAAGAAAATAAGTACTACACTATTATTTATCTATGCCCTGATTGAAAGTGAAATATAAACCTGTGAAACCCAACCGTGTATTCTGTATCATTGGTAGAGATTGAGGAGATTTATAATTGCATATTTGGAGTCAGTTGTGTTCCTGATGAATGTTATAGTTCTAAAAAGCTTTCCTAAGGAGGAAAGATAGAACTGACTTAATCGGGCAAGAATAATTGCCCGGCATAACATATATATATATATATACATATTATTAAAAAAATATGATGAACACAGGCCCAGTCTCGGGGTCCCCAGGGGGGGGGGGGGGGGGGGGGACACATTCCCGACCTTCACCTGACGACCCCTCTAAAGACTCTGGACCACGACCTGTCACTCTTACTATCAACTTATAGACTGCATCACCGTTGATTCATTTAAACTCCGCCTAGACAAATATCTCTCATCAAACCCGCGACTGACTGCGTTTGTAAATGAATAACTTTATTTTATCCCCACCTCAGTTACTAACCCATCTGTCCTATACTAACTTCCTAATCCTGCCACGGACATTAGTTCCAGGGCAGTAATTCCCTTTCCAATGTTCCCTTACCCACTCTAAACCACTGTTTGGACACTTGATCCTCAGTGTTTTGGAGGACAAGCAACCTAGAAGGGTCACTAGACCTGTTGTTGCTTGATTTCCTGTGTAACTTCTGCAATATTCGCGGCCTTTCCTCTAATTTTCACTCTATAGAACACCATCTCTCCTCCTCCAAACCTGATATTCTTTTCCTCACCGAAACTCAGGTGTCTGAAGCAACTGCCAGCAGCCCCTTCTCTGTATCCTCCTACTTTCTCTATCCTAGTTTCAAAGCCAAAGGCGGATGTTGCGCATACGTGTACAACAAACTCACTTGCTCTCGTGTTCCCGATTTCGACTCCTCTGAATTCTCAACTTTATGGCTCAAACTATCCTGTCATTCTCATACTAAATATTTCTGTGCTGTCTATTTTTCCCCTAACTCTACCGACTTTCCCAAATTCTTCGACTATCTAAACTCTAAAGTGGATCACATTCTATCTATCTCTTCCTTCTCTGAAATTTCCATCTTAGGAGATTTCAATGTTCACCACCGCCAATGGCTCTCCTCTCACTCTACTAACCCACCTGGTGAACAAGCCTACGTCGTTTCTATCATAAATTACCTAGAGCAGGTGGGCCAGCAACCCACCCGTATCCCGGATTGCTTCAGAAATCGGCCCAACATTTTTGACTTATTTCTGACTTCTAACCCTTCTTCTTATACTGTCAATCTTTTCTCTCCTTTGGGCTCCTCCGACTATAAACTTATCTCCGTCACCTGTCCTATCTCTTCAGTACGGCCATCCGATCCTCCCAGCCGGCGGCGGTTGTGGCACTTTGGCGCTGCCGACTAGGAGGCTCTCCGGCAGTACTTCTTTGATTTCCCAAGGAATGACTTCTGCTTCCATGGCTGAGGACCCTCGGAGAGTGCTGAACTCATTACCGAGGTAATCCTCTCGGGTATGGAAGCGTACATCCCATTTTCTTTCTCTCAGTCTAATGCAAACAAATCTTGGTTTACTCACGCTTGTTCTACTGCTGTCCGCAACAAGGAAGAAGCATTCAAACGGTACCGACGCCTTAAAACTCAAGAATCTCATTATTCTTATGTTTCTGCCCGGAATCAAGCCAAAACTGTTCTTCGACTTGCCAAGCACTCTTTCATCAATAATAAATGCACTGAACTATCCAACTCTAGCTCTTCCCAAGCTTTCTGGCATCTAGCCAAAAACCTCTCCAACAACTTTTCTTCCTCGTCCTTCCCTCCCCTTTTCCACTCTGATGGCACAACCATCACTTCTTCCTCTGACAAAGCTGAACTCTTTGCTCAAACTTTTGCCAGAAACTCTACCTTGGATGATTCTGGTGCTATTCCTCCCTCTCCACCCCCCTCTCTCCTACTTATGCCTAATATCCTAATCTCTTCTAAAGATGTACTTTCTACCCTCTCTGGGCTTAATACTAAGAAGGCGTACGGTCTGGACGGTGTTCCTCCTGTTGTACTTAAAAACTGTGTTTCCGTGCTGACCCCCTGCCTAGGCAAACTCTTTTGTCTCTGTCTCTCCTCTAACGTCTTTCCTTCTTGCAGGAAGTTTGCTCTCATTCAACCTGTCCCAAAGAAGGGTGACCGCTCTAAACCCTCCAACTATCGTCCAATTGCTCTCATCTCTTGTATCTCTAAAGTTTTTGAAAGTATTCTTGCTTCCAAATTTCTTAAACATTTATCTTCTCATAATCTGCTCTCAGATCGCCAGTATGGCTTCCATAAGGGTCGCTCTTCTGGTGATCTTCTTTCATATCATACTAACTCTTGGTCATCCAACTTTCGAGACTTCGGTGAGACTTTTTCTGTTGCACTAGACCAGTGTTATTCACTAATTTTTTCGAGAGAGCCAAAAGTTCATGACATATTCAGAGTGAGAGCCGCATAAGCCATAATAGGCAAATAAGCCACAAGGATAAGCAGATCAAAATAATATATAGGAACTAAATTACATATTTGTGTGAGTTTCCATAGCCACAGATTTATAGAACAAGACTATAGGTAGCGCCAACGAACTTGACAATAATCTGAACCTCTTAACGTCTTATAACTCAAAATTAATGAAAGCAATCGGGCTGACATTTCTAAAATTTGGGAAGAGTCCACCAGGAAATAGGTGTAGATATTTACAGCCAGTTTACTCAAGGTCCTTTTGAGTTACGAAGAGGTCAGGGATCGATATTTGTGTCAAGTTCGTTGGCGCTACTTATAGTAACAAGTATTATATTGAAATTATTTAGTAAAAATAAATTATATTAAAATTCTTGACTTTAGTAATATGGGTGCTCTCTCTCTTTTCTCTTTGTGTTGAATAATTATGAAAATTCAAGAATTGCCAGGGCCACTAGGCCTATTCCCATTAGCAATTTTATTAAGTGATACGTCTGATACTGCATAATGATGCAATTTATATCTAATACTTTGGACTTTTATCTGATTGCAGATGAATTCTCTCTCTCTCTCTCTCCTCTCTTGCGAGCCGCCAATCAGGTCATTGCGAGCCGCCACTGGCTCGCGAGCCGCGCAAAGAAGACCACTGCACTAGACATATCGAAGGCCTTCGATAGAGTCTGGCACAAATCTTTAATTTCCAAACTGCCCTCCTTCGGTTTCTGACCCTCCATCTGTGCCTTTGACTCTAATTTCCTTTCCGGCCGTTCCATAGCTGCGGTTGTGGACGGCCATCGCTCAGTTCCTCATCCTATCAACTCCGGTGTTCCTCAGGGTTCTGTCCTATCTCTTATTCTCTTTCTAATTTTCATAAATGATCTTCTCAACTGTACATCCAGTCCCATCCATTCATATGCAGACGACTCTACTTTACACCACTCAATTAGTTTTCCAGAACGCCCTAGCCAGTAATCCCTCAGAAGTAAACGTAATGAAGCCATAAAATGCTTATCTTCCGATCTAGCTACTATTTCCAATTGGGATAGAGAAAACCTTGTTGCATTAAATGCTTCCAAAACTCAATTTATCCATCTTACTACCTGTCAGGGACCTCCAGAGGACTATCCCTTATTCTTCAACAATAAAAAAATCAACCCTTCATCTTCCCTCAATGTTCTCGGTGTCTCTTTTTCTTCTGCTCTCACTTGGAAAGACCATATTACCAGTCTCGCTAAGGCAGCCTCCCAGAAGCTGGGTGTGCTCACCCGCCTCAAGGGGTTCTTTACCCCTGCGCAGCTTCTTGTTCTGTACAGGGGCACAGTGCGTCCATGTATTGAGTATTGTTCACATATGTGGGGAGGATCCTTTCACACCGCACTCCTAGATAAAATAGAAAGAAAAGCCTTTCGTATCATTAACTCCCGTCCACTCACCAACTCTCTGCAATCTCTCTCTCTTCGCTGCAATGTTGAATCTCTCTCACTATTCTATCGCTACTACAATATTCAGTGTTCCTCGGAGGTTTCCCAGTGTATACCACCTCCTCTACGTAGGGTACGTAGTACCCGCCTTGCAACACAATCCCACCCCTACTCTGTGCAACTCTCCAACCCAAGAGTGAAACGTTATTCTCAGACTTTCTTCTATTCAACTACTGAGCTCTGGAACTCTCTCCCAGAAGCAGTCTTTCTCTCTTCCTATGACTTAAATTGCTTCAAACTCTGTGTGTCCAGGCATTTTAGCTCGAACGTCCCTAGATTTCGGCCCGGTCTCTCTTTGAAATCTTGGGGAGGCACTCGCTGCAGACAGTTATGCCTTTTGTCTCCCTCATTCACATAGAAAACAAATATTTATAGGCTATATATATATATATATATGGTATATATATATATATATACATTGAAATACTAATAATAGGCACGCTGGCTGAATTGGCATGTAATGAGTTAGAATAATAATAATAATATATGTGCTTGCTCCTAATGAGGCAACTTAAATGCGCTTGGGGTAACAGTATGGCGGCGCTCAATACATAAAATGGTCACACGTATTACACAAAAGAACAGTCTCCAATCATGACCCAAAATGCATGAATCATTGATCGGGAATGAATGGATGAATAAATACACAAAGCAATAAAATAGTTCACTGGGGTGTAGTCGGCAAGGGGCAGGCAGAAGGCTTTATCAGCTTAACGGTACTACGGATTAGCTGGGTCGACTCGGGTGTACAGGTGAGTTTCACGCGTATGAAGGATCAAGTACATAAATGCACATGGGCAATAGCATAGAATATATATAGCATACAATTAATAACTCGTGGGGCGGCGAAGAATACGTTCAATCAAGGCGATATGTTAATCGTGTTATATCACTTCAATCAGAATCACTTTCGGGTCATCTGTGGGTTATTTCAACCACAGGAATAAAATATACGCACCGGCACTATAATCAATAGGACAGGACAGGCATAGGACACTTCGGCATGGAAAGCATATAGCTATGGATATCACAGTGGTACTCAATATGATGACTCTTAGTGTTACTCACGGGCAAAGTGACTTTATGTATTCAGGAACTGTAACAAGTAGGGTGATGAATATATAATGTACGTGAATTATATATGAGCAAGATAGGATCTTATCATAGAACGTTAAGAAGGCTATCGAACATATAAATTCCGAACAGGTGGATAAAAGGAATGTGTACTGTTTCTTTTTAAATATGAAATGACAGAGAACAAAAGGGCATGAAGCAAGTGCTTTATACAGTAATTAATTAATGATACTCTTGCCCGGAGTATAAGGTACGTCACCAAAATCCTTGTGTGTAATCGGTGTCTCGGTTGGTCCTAGGGGCTCGGTGGGCTTGATGAAGGGGGTCCCTGCTGGGTAAAGGCAGGCTGGTCTGCTCGAGGGTGAATCTCTGCTGCTGGTGCAGGTCACAGGGCTATGGTTTTCATGTACAACCCATCTACAGTTAGTTCAAACTAAACTGGCCAGATTTGGCACTGGTTTACTGCCTAGGTTAGAACTCACGATCCCGCAAGTCGAAGCCTCACTAGATGGTAGCTCACGGCGAGAGGTGCAGTAGTAGAGGGGGCGGCAAGGATTAGAACTCCGAGCCTAGGGGTGAGGTTAGAACTCTCAGGTGTGGTCATAAAGAGAGCATGCCGGGGTTCCCTATTTATAGGTGGGCGTGTGACCTGACGCTGCTGGGCGGCTCGGGTTTTGTCAGGGTCGCTTTTCATATCATATGCATGGGGTGGTGTAACATCTTTAAGACAAAGGCTGCTACGTCATGGTTTGTTGTGGCGTGGCGTCGGTTTGTAAGAAACGTTTTTCATCTCGTCTGTTTGGTGGGCCAACCGTAAAGAACGAACTTTCTCGAACACTGGGGTTGGCGTTGTCATTTTGTGTATTTGTATATATATACCTGTATATATATATATACCTGCATATATATACCTGTATATATATATAAATATATATATATATATATATATATATATATATATATATATATATATATATATATATATATATATATATATATATATACAGTATATATATATATACGGTATATATATATATATATATTGTATATACAGTATATATATATATATATATATATATATATATATATATATATATATATATAGATAGATAGAGAGAGAGAGAGAGAGAGAGAGAGAGAGAGAGAGAGAGAGAGAGAGAGAGAGAGAGAGAGAGAGAGAGAGAGAGAGATAGGTAGATTGATATATATTAAAGTATTATATAATTATTAATCTATTATCGCCTAAATTAATTGACAGTCTTTTAGCACAAGTATATTCACTAACTCACTATCCAAAAAATGTGTTACTTCCCCCTATATAAAAAAATCACCGAAAAACAAGTACAAACAAATATAAACAACATCGTACCATGGTATAATAGATCCCATGGTTTGATTTTAATTGATACATATATATATATATATATATATACTGTATACTTTATACTGTATATAAATGTATATATTATTTTAATCAGAGCTGGTGCATTGATGACAACTAGCACTGGGCCACCGGGATCAGTTTTTGAAGGTTAATGCAAATCAGTGCATTGTTATTTAATTTAATGAATGTTCACCCGGTAGCAATACATTCAAAGTAAATAGATTTTCTTTTTTATACTAGTTCAGAAAATATAATTAGATCTAAATGGTCAACTGGTCAAGGACATGCTCAAGTTTGTTTCATATATTAATGTCACAATGGTTGAATAAGCGTATTGGTGCGACTGTGTGTGTGAAAGAGAGAGAGAGAGTGTGTGTGAGAGAGAGAAAAAAGAGAAAACTAAAATGTCCATAAGCTATCAATATTCTAGGCTAATAGATTACCAATATTGAAAATAGGGCTTGGGGGGATACGGTTTTTGTAAGTCACTGTATCGCTATGGCCGTAGGGAAGTTTTATAGAACACATACTCTCTCTCTCTCTCTCTGTTTATATATATATATATATATATATATATATATATATATATATATATATATATATATATATATACTGTATATATATATATATACAGTATATATATGCAGTATATATATGAAGTAATTTTCGCAAACATACATGAGTTACATGGGTACATTTTTCTACCCCCACCCGGGATCGAACCTCAAGCGGTGGAGATCACGACAGTCCAGACTTTAACCCACTCCACCACGTCATGATAAAACTCAGCCATCCATTTCCTCTTTATATTTAGGAGATGGGGAGATCATACTTGATGAAATTATTTAATTCTGTACCAAAGTCAACGAAACTATAATCCAGAGTACACGTACAAGGGATTTTAACAGCTGAACCTTTGCAACTCTGGTTGACGAGATTCAACTTGATTCTTCTGGCAAGCACAGAGGTTCGATTAATACACAGTATATCTCACAATGTTTCAACCCCACCAAGGATCGAGCCACGGACAGTCCATACTTTAATCCATACCCCCATAACATAATCAAACTCGGTCAGTCATATCCTTTTCATGTTTAGGAGATGGGTTGAATGATATATATAAACATTTTACTCCTGGTAAACACGAGTGTTACAGTAATATGAAATATATCTCACAAATACATGTGAGTCGGCTTTGGTGTAAGAATCCCTGTTAACCCGAGGAGAGCGCCATTGGTGTTTTTTAAAGTTCCGCCTATGCAAATTAATGTCTTCAATTTTGACAACATTTGTTATATATACCATATAAAGCAATATTACTTCTCCATATCCGTATAATGATCATGTGAACATTGAACAACATGTGACAAGTGATCATGTGAACATTGAACAACATGTGACAAGTGATCATGTGAACATTGAACAACATGTGACAAGTGATCATGTGAACATTGAACAACATGTGACAAGTGATCAAAGTGGACAACTCTTAAACGGTGTCTTTATACATATACAAGATTATGACCACAATATTGACTGGGATAATGCTTCATCAATATTGACTGGGATAATGCTTCATCAATATTGACTGGGATAATGCTTCATCAATTATGACTGGGATAATGCTTCATCAATATTGACTGGGATAATGCTTCATCAATATTGACTGGGATAATGCTTCATCAATATTGACTGGGATAATGCTTCATCAATATTGACTGGGATAATGCTTCATCAATATTGACTGGGATAATGCTTCATCAATATTGACTGGGATAATGCTTCATCAATTGCTTCATGTAAATCATATGTTGACCAACTTGACCAGAATATAATAGAATCTAGTTACATTAAGCATACAGATAATGTAAATATGAATATAAGCAGTGGCATGTACAAACTAAATAATTTCATTGTCAATTGTGTTTGTATATAAATATAAATTTAGGGTTTCATATAGTTTTACTTATAGATAAGGTTTTATAACTGTTTCAGACATCCAGTACCTTCTGTATTTTAACTTCTATATATTGACTCATTTTTTGTTTCATATTTCGAAACAATTGGCATTTGATCGTTATTATTATTTGATATATTGAACCGGTATATTTTACGACGAGATTTTACTTTAATCGAAGCCTCAAATAATCCTTTGAGTCTTTTATTGATGAATATCACTCTGTCTTCCTTTATAATTTATATTACTTACTATGATTTGTTTTCGTTTAGATATTGCACTTCAATAATATCACACTGTATATGATCATTCTCTGCGTGTCTTCTCTCTCCTGAAGATGTAATTTTTATTTACCTTCCTTCCCTGTGGTTATTCAGCATATACGGTATATATATATATATATATATATATATATATATATATATATATATATATATATATATAGAGAGAGAGAGAGAGAGAGAGAGAGAGAGAGAGAGGAGTGGATAAAGAGATACATGTGTATAGATATACCGCTATTTTTGTTTCCAAAGTGTTATCTATAATTATATTATTCTTCTCTCTCTCTCACACTCTCTCTCTCTCTCTCTCTCTCTCTCTCTCTCTCTCTCTCTCTCTCTCTCTCTCTCTCTCTTTCTCTCTACTTGAGGAGAGACCGAAGGACCATCTGCTCAACATAAACATCAATCTTCCTTTATGGTCGGCCATTTTTCCACCATCACAGAGTCTAGGAAGAATTTGAATTTATAGTATGTGTTTGGGTTCCTTCTCCTGGGTTTGCTCTCCATATAGATAGTAGTTTATAAGCTAGTAATGTATAGTATGTGTTTGGGTTCCTTCTCCTGGGTTTGTTCTCCATATAGATAGTAGTTTATAAGATAGTAATTTATAGTATGTGTTTGGGTTCCTTCTCCTGGGTTTGCTCTCCATATAGATAGTAGTTTATAAGATAGTAATGTATAGTATGTGTTTGGGTTCCTTCTCCTGGGTTTGTTCTCCATATAGATAGTAGTTTATAAGATAGTAATTTATAGTATGTGTTTGGGTTCCTTCTCCTGGGTTTGTTCTCCATATAGATAGTAGTTTATAAGATAGTAATTTATAGTATGTGTTTGGGTTCCTTCTCCTGGGTTTGCTCTCCATATAGATAGTAGTTTATAAGATAGTAATTTATAGTATGTGTTTGGGTTCCTTCTCCTGGGTTTGCTCTCCATATAGATAGTAGTTTATAAGATAGTAATTTATAGTATGTGTTTGGGTTCCTTCTCCTGGGTTTGCTCTCCATATAGATAGTAGTTTATAAGATAGTAATTTATAGTATGTGTTTGGGTTCCTTCTCCTGGGTTTGCTCTCCATATAGATAGTAGTTTATAAGATAGTAATTTATAGTATGTGTTTGGGTTCCTTCTCCTGGGTTTGCTCTCCATATAGATAGTAGTTTATAAGATAGTAATTTATAGTATGTGTTTGGGTTCCTTCTCCTGGGTTTGCTCTCCATATAGATAGTAGTTTATAAGATAGTAATTTATAGTATGTGTTTGGGTTCCTTCTCCTGGGTTTGTTCTCCATATAGATAGTAGTTTATAAGATAGTAATTTATAGTATGTGTTTGGGTTCCTTCTCCTGGGTTTGTTCTCCATATAGATAGTAGTTTATAAGATAGTAATTTATAGTATGTGTTTGGGTTCCTTCTCCTGGGTTTGCTCTCCATATAGATAGTAGTTTATAAGATAGTAATTTATAGTATGTGTTTGGGTTCCTTCTCCTGGGTTTCTCCATATAGATAGTAGTTTATAAGATAGTAATTTATAGTATGTGTTTGGGTTCCTTCTCCTGGGTTCTCCATATAGATAGTAGTTTATAAGATAGTAATTTATAGTATGTGTTTGGGTTCCTTCTCCTGGGTTTGCTCTCCATATAGATAGTAGTTTATAAGATAGTAATTTATAGTATGTGTTTGGGTTCCTTCTCCTGGGTTTGCTCTCCATATAGATAGTAGTTTATAAGATAGTAATTTATAGTATGTGTTTGGGTTCCTTCTCCTGGGTTTGCTCTCCATATAGATAGTAGTTTATAAGATAGTAATTTATAGTATGTGTTTGGGTTTCTTCTCCTGGGTTTGTTCTCCATATAGATAGTAGTTTATAAGATAGTAATTTATAGTATGTGTTTGGGTTCCTTCTCCTGGGTTTGCTCTCCATATAGATAGTAGTTTATAAGATAGTAATTTATAGTATGTGTTTGGGTTCCTTCTCCTGGGTTTGTTCTCCATATAGATAGTAGTTTATAAGATAGTAATTTATAGTATGTGTTTGGGTTCCTTCTCCTGGGTTTGCTCTCCATATAGATAGTAGTTTATAAGATAGTAATTTATAGTATGTGTTTGGGTTCCTTCTCCTGGGTTTGCTCTCCATATAGATAGTAGTTTATAAGATAGTAATTTATAGTATGTGTTTGGGTTCCTTCTCCTGGGTTTGCTCTCCATATAGATAGTAGTTTATAAGATAGTAATTTATAGTATGTGTTTGGGTTCCTTCTCCTGGGTTTGCTCTCCATATAGATAGTAGTTTATAAGATAGTAATTTATAGTATGTGTTTGGGTTCCTTCTCCTGGGTTTGCTCTCCATATAGATAGTAGTTTATAAGATAGTAATTTATAGTATGTGTTTGGGTTCCTTCTCCTGGGTTTGCTCTCCATATAGATAGTAGTTTATAAGATAGTAATTTATAGTATGTGTTTGGGTTCCTTCTCCTGGGTTTGCTCTCCATATAGATAGTAGTTTATAAGATAGTAATTTATAGTATGTGTTTGGGTTCCTTCTCCTGGGTTTGCTCTCCATATAGATAGTAGTTTATAAGATAGTAATTTATAGTATGTGTTTGGGTTCCTTCTCCTGGGTTTGCTCTCCATATAGATAGTAGTTTATAAGATAGTAATTTATAGTATGTGTTTAGGTTCCTTTTCCTGGGTTTGCTCTCCATATAGATAGTAGTTTATAAGATAGTAATTTATAGTATGTGTTTGGGTTCCTTCTCCTGGGTTTGCTCTCCATATAGATAGTAGTTTATAAGATAGTAATTTATAGTATGTGTTTGGGTTCCTTCTCCTGGGTTTGCTCTCCATATAGATAGTAGTTTATAAGATAGTAATTTATAGTATGTGTTTGGGATCCTTCTCCTGGGTTTGCTCTCCATATAGATAGTAGTTTATAAGATAGTAATTTATAGTATGTGTTTGGGTTCCTTCTCCTGGGTTTGCTCTCCATATAGATAGTAGTTTATAAAATAGGTGGCAATGGATGTTAGTTGAGGTCATAATGATGCAGGCATATTTGTGCAATTATTGTCTGCATTGCATGACCTTAACAAACATTATACCAATTTAATCAAATCCTGGCTATGGTATATTATATTCTAATTGGCAACAATACTTATTCAGGGGGGAGTACTTATGGTCATATTGTGTTACTTGCATGTTGTGTCGTACAGGATACAACACATCCTCTTATACAATTTATCAATGTATTTTTTTATTCGAGTAATTAATCCAATGTTTTTTAGTTTCACCATTAAATGATGTGTCTGATGAACAAGAGCAAACAAAAGGCAAGGTAACGACATGTATTACATCGTGGTAATTAAGATTTTAGAAATCCTTATTATTACTAAATGTAAATTTCACTAGAAGAGCCGATGTGTGGAACTAAAATATTGATTTATTAATTAATGTAGTTTCATGGTTATTTTTTTTTTATTTTTTTATTTTTTTTTTTTTTTAAGAGACAATGAACGGAGGAAGGAAAAACACAGATAAAACAAAAAGGTCCATGTGCCTAAAGGCATCCTCCATTCATAAAATGTGTGTAACAACTGGATTTAAACATTTGTAGATTGTAAGTTTGTGGAAAGCAATTCGAGAGAAGTGAATTCCAAAGAGTAGTAGCTCTGGGGATAAATGAATTCTGATAAGCAGAAGTTCTGCATTGTGGAGGAGAAAGTGTAAATTCATGGGCGCTCTCAGCTGCCCTAGTTCTATCGGGAAAGATGTGGAGAGGCAGCACAATTGAAGCAAGTTCCTCGGAACAATTGCTGTGAAAATATCTGTAGAATAATGCAAGGGATTCAACGTTTCTTCGTATGGATAATGTAGGAAGGTCCTGTGTGATTGCAGGGTTATTGATTAATCTAATAGCTTTATTTTGAATTTTGTTCAACTGCCTCCATGCAACCACTCCACTTCCACCCCACAGAGGTGAACAGTAATCCATCTGAGAACGCACATGACTTTTATATAATACGGCCAACTGCTCGTCAGTGAAGAATTCTCGAACTCTGTACAGGAGTCCCAGTTTTTTAGAGGCATTCTTAGCAATGCTTCTAACATAATGTGTCCAGCTCAAGTTAGTTGTTAATGTTACACCGAGAATGTCAATACTAGGGGAAGTGGGAATATTTACATCATTAACAAATATATGGGAGTCAGTGAGATTCTGTCGGTTAGAAAATTGAATGTACTTGGTGTTCTGTGCATTAAAGGAAACTAGATTCTGTTGTCCCCATTCATTAATTCTAGAAAGGTCCTGGTTCAGAGAAATTGCAGTGTTTATTTTTGAATTTATAAGATAAGGTTGGGTGAAAGAATTGGTAAATGTGAAGGAACTGTGGAGTGTTGAGTCATCTGCATAGGAATGTATTGGATTATGAGTGGTAGATATGAGATCATTGATATGAATGAGGAACAGAGTTGGGGCCAAAACTGATCCCTGGGGAACACCAGCATTTATTGAATGAAATTGAGAATAAAGGCCATCTACCATTACACGTATTTTTCTGTTATGAAGATAAGAAGAAATTAGTGGAACTAATGATGCAAGGCCGTAGTTTGACATCTTCGACAATAAGGATTGATGCCAGACTCTATCAAATGCCTTTGATATATCCAGTGCTATTGTATGTGTTTCACCATGTTGGTCTGTAGCTTGGTTGATTTGATGCGTAAGAAGGCAAAGAATGTCTGCAGTTGATCGACATCGTCTAAAACCATATTGCCTATCACTGATTAATTTATTATTCTCAAGATGCTTAATTATGTGATTATTTAATATAATTTCAAAGACTTTACCAAGAGTGGAAGTTATAGCTATTGGTCTGTAGTTTGATGGATCTGAAGAGGCACTTTTTTTAGGAACTGGATGGATGTTTGCTTCTTTCCAGGGTACTGGGAAGCATGAGGTATGAGTACACAGACGGAAACATTTTGCCAATACAGGAGCGAGCACCAAGGAGCAATTCTTAAGTACTATTGGAGGAATTTCATCTGGACCAGGAGCCTTATCTACTGAGAGATTCTGCAAAATAGTTTTGACATTTCTGGTGTGGATCTTAAGTGAGAGAATTTCAGGCGAATTAAAATTAAGTACAGGGACATCTTGATTTATTTCATCTAAGGTTGAGTTGGTGGAGAAAATATCCGCAAGAAGGTTAGCTTACCTCGTGGGTCACTTACAAGATTGCCAGTCGGAGATTTTAATGGTGGAATGGATGAAGCAGTAGTGAAGTTGGACTTGAATGAGTTAAGAGTAGACCAAAATATTTTGTTATCATTTGGATTATTTAGAAGTTTATTTGCCTGCTTGTGGAGAAAGTTTGATTTAGTTAGGTTTAATACAGTTTTGGCATGATTTCTGATGTTTCTAAAGTAATTAAAGGCTTCATGTGTTTTTGATCTTGTGTATGCATTGTAGGCTATTGCTTTTTGTTGTTACTCTAGCACAATTATGGTCAAACCATTTAGGTGAATTAGATCTGTTACTGTACTTTTGATGAGGAATAAAAGTTTCCATTCCAATTTTTACAAAATCTTGTATGTGGCTCAAGGTGGAGTATGCATCATTAGAAAAGAAAGTGGTCCAGGGAATATCAATAAAGAAACCTTGAAGACCCTCCCAGTCTGCCCTATCGTAATGCCATTTAGTCACCAAAACAGGTTCAGAGTGGGAAGGTGTGGTAGGTGATAGACAGGTGGCCTGTATCAGACAGTGATCAGAAGATCCAAGCGGGGACCTCACTGTAACATCATAATTTTCTGAATTGGTTGTTAAAAATAAGTCCAGTAGGTGGGAATTATGATTAGGATTATCTGGTACACGGGTGGGTTGGTTGACTAGTTGAGTGAGATTAAATGAGTCTGCAAATAGCTCACATTCAAGACCAGCATCATCAGTCCTGGCTGAATGAGTGAGCCATTCAACATTATGGACATTAAAATCACCCAACACAGTGATTTCAGAAGAAGCATTTAAGTTGAGGACACTGAGTTGTGAGGACAGAGAATCTAAAAGACTTTGCTCTGGAGGAGTATTTGGGGAACGGTAGATGCAACATATGTGTTTAAATTTACCAGCAGAAATTAATTTGTATATAGAATAATCAAAATAGGGACAATTGAAACCAGTAACCTCCTCCAGGGCAATTTCAGATTTTGCGAAGCAACATACACCTCCTTTAGGTCTGAAATTTTGGAGCAGTTGATAACCCGGAAAATTAAATCTAGACGTGTCAGATGTGGATGTTACTTGAGTCTCTGTCAAAAAAAGAAGAGTAGGGGATTCTGCTTGAAGAAATTGGTGTACAGAATTGATGTTAGAGTGAAGTCCCCTTATATTACTAAAGAAAAAGCTGCACCGACGAGCAGCTTTGGGACGTTGCAATGCTCTTGACACAGTCGCATGATGACGACCGGGAGGGCCCTGTGTCAATGACCCAACCCTGCCGGGGGTGGATATCCGAGGGACCACCAGGTTTGCTCTTAACAATTGTACTGCCATATTTATTAGGCAAGTGTATGGTGTTACATGTATGATATGTAGTGGGAAGAGTAGTGTTTTATGGATAGAGGATAGCGATGTAGGGCAATGTCGTGAAGTTGGATGTGTATGTTATATAAAGAGGGTTTTCCTGATACCCCTGATGTGTGAGGCAGAAAGATATGTATCCAGCTACCAAGGCCTGGGAGAGAAAATGGAATTTAGGCTATTCCCTGAGTCTCCCGAAACCTTGGCGGTAGTACTTCCCTGGGCGGGGCTGCCTACCCCTACTACCTATAAATGTATTTATCTATTTTGATTCCTTTTATGTTTTAGCCTAAGGACTAAGATTGCCTAATTATTAAGACTCTGAGGTTCATTGGTTTACAAATTAAAGCATATAACTCATTCACATTACATACCCCCAAATGACTAGAATAGCAAACAGACACCTACTGTAATGCATTCGATGTGTGATCATTCAACGAGTACTAGCGGATAGGAAACAAGAACAGTGCTGTTATGATATGTCAAAACAAATACAAAATAAATATATATATACAGTATATGTGTAGTAATAATTTACACATACAAAGTGTATCAAGGCCTTAGGAATTCAAATATGTACGCATAATTTTTTTTTTTTTTTTATAGTTTTTGCTACATTGGAACACATTATTTTACCTTGTAGGCTTGTGGAAAATAACTCTGCAGAACTAAGTACAAGACAATTAGACACCCAATAAAATCCTACCCCCCCCCCCAAGATATACCGTGATGTCAGCACCGTATCCACTCAGTCAAACCTCCTCATCTGATGTTTGGGGGGTTGTTATGATTTTTAGTGATTATTGAGAGATTTAACAAAGAAGTACAAAGAAAGGCAAGCAGCAATAGATATATTTATCTTTACTAGGCTGTTTGTAGCTAAACTACCTAAAACTAGCCTATGCCAAAAACACGAAATTATAGCACTATATAAAATGTCGCTATTCGTTTGTAAACTTAGTTACTCGGGGGTTAGGAGTGAATATTTTATCTAGTCGATTTTTGAAGGTTTAAACAGTACTACACTGAATTACATTACTAGGTAGTCCATTCGATTGAAAACAAAATTCCTTTGCCGCATGAGAGAGTTTTCCAATTATCCAATGATTCAACTTTTTTAGAAATTATCCATATGACTTATTTCTTTGATTAGGAATATTTGTGTAACTTTCCGGTGTATTCCTTTCAGTTAATCTATGTCCTTTTGATAATATGGACACCAAAGTTAAACATAGTATTTGAGGAACAACCCATTCTTAACATTAACACTCCATTACAAATCCCAATGCACCAGAATAAACTAATGAAATCATATGATCCTCCCAGGATTCGAACTCGGGACACTACACCCTGAACATAAGCATCTAATCCATTACACCACCAACACAGTTTCAGATGGGGCCAAACCAAGGAATTGTATAAAGTGAGAAGGACATTTTCGGATTTGTATTCAAACGATCTTCCAATGAAGCCAGTAATATGGTTTGCTTTCTTAACCCCTACTGTACCGTAGGGGTTCAGTAATAAAATGCTCCCCAGTCCCAAGCAATGTGGCCATAATGGCAAGATAGAACAACCTCCCACCTCAAAAGATGAAGGAACACTGGCTCTCCCAGCCTGCAGAGGGTTGGATATAAGCTGAGAAGTGTTGCCAGCTCTAGAGCAGTGTTCAAACGATCGATCGTGGTACCAGGCACTGTCTAATACTGGCAGTTACAAGGAAAGTACATTACTGACGGCTCCCTGCCGTAGCTGAGACTTGGGAGTGATTTATCTACCGACTATTTCTGTAACCTATATGCAGTACCGTACTTTACATATATCGCTATCTAAACTCATATGCCAGGTTTGAGCCCAACTTGGTATTTTCTCTTAATAATTTTCGATCTGTAAAGGGGGGATAGGCGTATATATATATATATATATATATATATATATATATATATATATATATATATATATATATATATATATATATATATTTGTTTTTAGTTTCCTCGGTAGACCTCCATCAAGCTGAAAAAGACATCCCATCGAGATACATTTGTAATTTGATTAGGTCCTCCTAATATTACAGGCTCGTTTTCGCTCGCCAGGAAAAAAAGTCGATGCCTAAATGGCACGTAAAGTCCTAATATTGACAACAACAAAAATAATGAGGTGAAAGGTCTTAAAATCGCCAAACTAATGGGCCGGTCATCTTAAAATCTGAAAATTAATGGGACTAAGCATAAGAGAGAAGGGGGCCAGATAAACCGACCATACCCCCTTAAACACACAAGGAAGATATTACTATGTTCGCAATTTTGGTATCAACTACAACTTTTAATATTGCACATGAAAGATCATCATCGATGTCCTCGATATAAATCATGAAAAGAACAGGTCCGATTATTGAGCCCTGGGTCATACCTCTTGTGACATTTGTTTTCAATCTGAGACTTCTCAGCCCATCTAAGTACACAGCCATTTCATGAACTTATAATAGTGAAGCAGATGGGAGGGAGAATTGTGTGTTTCTTGATAGACGAGCCATTTGAGTCTTGTTTGACATCTCTACCACAGTATACAGTTTGTTGTAAGTATCTGTGTTTCATTAATGGAGATTAATTGAAAAGGGGCTGCCAAAGCCAACATCGGCTAAACCTGTGATGGCCCTATAGCTAATTTTGATTATACTGCGTGTATTATTGTGTGTGCCAATGTTGACACTTCTATGAAGAAACGCACAATTCCCACAAATTATTTTACATATTTGCCACACTATAATTCAATATTATCAAGAGACGCTTTGTCGAAGTTTTTTTTTGGGGGGTATCAAGATATGCACTATCAACTGGTTTACTGAGGTCATATATATTATAGATATTGTGAACAAAATACAGGGGAAAGGTCAGGCATAAGTACTTGTCTCGGAAACCATGCTGTAATTTTGTCATTATTAAATTTTCTTCCAAATAGCTTACAAGTTTGTCTCTGATGATTTGAAAAAGATCATCCCCTAGGTCCACCTTCAAGCTATTTTTGATTGCATTTTAGGTAGATAAATATCCCGGTCACAGGCAGATTATTTATTTCCCAAAATCACTAGAAAAATATGACACATGAATATATCGAAGAGCTTTATAATGGCCAACATAATGTAGCAAACTGTTTTAAAATCTTCAAATTAATCGGGTGAAGTAGAATGCAGTTATAAATGACCACCAATGTTTAGATAGGGTTAAAGGACAACTCACAATGACATACTGTACTAGGAAGAAAAAGGGTTCACAAGACACACACCCACACACACACACACACACACACACACACTGCAAATAAAGCGACAAAATTAAACCTAATTTCATTAATTCAGCATTTAATGACGCGTACCTATATTTGTTTTAGACGTTCAATAGACGATTTTATTCACATTATAAATGATATAATTTATGAGAGGTAAATTTCCTGATTTGAATCCTATCGGTCCTTTGTATTTTAAACAAATCGCATAGTGTTGTACAGAATAAGATACAATGAACGAAATTGTATACAGAAGAGGGCAACAAAATCATAATCTTTCCCATCACGCTAAAGTGAAATATATAGTTAGTCCTAGTTTGAATGATTATCTGTGGCAAGAGATAAGTACAGACATGTGGTTATAATATTGAAAGAATAATATTGATAGGACAGTTCTTACTTGTTCTTCCTTTATCCTTATGATGTCAGTTGTAAAGGGAGAAACAATTAATCGATTAATTATAGTGAACACAATAATATATATCACGAACATCAGGTGTGTGAAATTTCATTTTCGCTTCCAGCCCAAAATATTCGGCAGGCAATGCAGCTCAGACGAAAAATATAATGAAAAAGAAAATGAGAAGGGTAAAGGTTTGAAAGAAATGTGGGAGGAATTTTTGTGCCAGAAATGTGTGAAGCAGAATATTGCTGGATGATAGCACCAGGAACGATGGACGAAAGAGGCGAATGTGTGGCAGGGAAGGAAAAGTGTAGATGGTTGTCATAGTGAAATATATATGTATTATGTGTAGCCAATAACATACAAATAGCCGTATAAATATAATAAGTAAGTGTGCATGAATACACAAAATTGGGATGATGGCGGTGAGAGAAAAATAGTACAATGTGAAAATTAAATAAATGTGAGTGGTTCAACCTTATGGTACATGAGCATTATGAAAACAAAGCAAACTATGCGAAGGCTTAACAGGCGTGGGATGAATATATCAAGCAAAATATACATGTAAAGATATAGTTATTGATGTAAAAAACATACAAAATACAAAAATGTAATATAACTGAAGGCTGATAGCGATGAGAATGATGGACGCTGATGTGTGAGAATTAAGGACAAATGTAGCTGTAAGTGTAAGTGAAATACTGTCGATACTGGGCCGCATATATATACAGTAATGGGTAGTTCAAGTGTAGGAAGCTGATGTGTGAGATAAAAGGCAAAGTTAAAGTGGGAAGGTGAAGCAGGTGGCGTGTAGCTTAACCCTTTCAGTGTTGGTGGTCTTTTATATCATATTCTAATTATATTTATGCATTTGTATGCAACTTTGAAAAGTATGTGATAGTTAAAAGGGATATTTGATATAATTTGTACCCTTTTGATTGCTAGTGGTCCTTTCAGTCCTGAATGAAATCATCTAATAGTATCAAAAATAGAATGAATAGGAAGTCAAAAGTACAGAATGGATTAAGGTGCAAGTAATTGAAAAAGTAAATAGAAATGTGTGCAAATATATGAGATGATGCCGGTGAGAGAGAAAGTTGAAAGAAGTTAATTTGTGGGTAAGATGGAGAGGTAAATGTGTGCAGGTGAAACGGTTGATGGTATATCTATGTTAATGATAGCGGGTGAGTATGGATGAAGTAAGTAAGGGTATGTATATATAAGGAAGTGTGAAAACAACGGAAAGAGGTGTGTCAATAAAACATATGTGTAGGCAGGGAAGAAAGCCAAACAGGTGGAAGTATACTTGTATACTGTACAATATATAAACAGAGTATTGATGAAACAATTAATGGTGCAAAATACTGAAGGAAGTTCGATAAAGTCTGCGATAATTGTAGTGAGAAAGATGCAAGGTTAAAACAAATGTTTGAGAATAAAGGAAAAGGAAAATATGTTTAGGTAAAATAGGTGTGTGAGAACATAAAGGTTAATTGTAATATAACATACAAAATAAAGTAAATGTCAGGAATCATACAGAATGAAGTGTGCACAAATGTGAGGTGATTGCCATGAGAAAAGTTAATGAGAAAAGGTGTAAGGTATTTAAAAGCATGTATGTAAATTATCATGGATGGTTTATAATGTATCGAGCAAATGACAAAATACAAAATAATAGCTGTGCAGAAGCTGGAGGATGAGAGGGATGAAAAAGAAGACTAGAAATAGCAAATGTATGGGAATCGCTAAATAAAAAGGTAAATATGTGGAAGTGAAACACATGTGGGACAGTATATGAAATGCTATAAAGTGTTGGCTAGGTCAGAAAGCCAAATTCAAGTAACGTTGGGCCTAAGTGCCTGATCATAATTGATATAATATATATATATATATATAAAATATACTGTATATATATATATATATATATATATATATATATATATATATATATATATATATATACTGTATATATATATATATTATATATATATATATATATATATATATATATATATATATATAGATTGTGTATTCTTTCAGGGAAGACAAAAAAAAAAGGGTTAGCTTGCAGAATATGTGAGGGAAGATAATAATGGTTGGCGTGGCGTAGGAAGAAGGGATTACGACAAGACGGAGAGACGTGAGGCGGGAGACGGGAGGATTGTCACAGGAATATTGATACAAAGTACTGTAGCTGTCTCTCTAGTGCATCTGTTGATATACATTATGTAATATTATAGAAAAGTCCTGAGTAACGCAAAAGAAAGTAGCAACCGGTTGAACCAATGTATTTTTAAATAGAGTGCGTAGTAGAACACATACCTTCACCCAGGGTGCAAACTTTAGGATAAGAGGTATATGCAACCGTCTTTATATTTGCCATCAAACACCCATCCACCACCCTCCGCCTTTAAGTTCCTTTCCCTTAACCCTTTTTACATTCCAGGAAAGTTTGTTCAACTAAGTTTATGTTATTCTAGAGGTAATGATGAAGGTGTTTGTGGGAGTCAGGGATACTTAAGGTATAGCCTACCCCTTCGATTATTAGAAGGCCTTCTAAACCTAAGAACAACTATATAATGATAATGCCTCATAGTACTGAAAGGGGTAAATATAATGAATATGTAATATTTTGAATGCTGGGCCACGAGATAATTAGATATATATACGTAGTCGATTAATTTATTCATTTCTTTGTGTGCTTTTGATGAGGTAGTTATATACTATTGACTCGTTCATTACCAATTCCGTCTTTTTCGTTCTGTCCTAGGTTCTAAAAGACGATTATATTCAGTTAAGGAAAGGCCTCTAACAATGAACAGGCTTCAAACTATATTAATCAACCCTTTTTACAATTACAGATCCATCTTAAGCTGTACAAAATCGTATAAATATAGCTAGAATAAAATAACAAAATACAAATATAAAAACCGTCGGTACAGAAGGGAGTAATATGTTTAGGGGGAAAAAGTCCCTCACCCCGTTCGACAAAGCCAAATTCAGTCATTTAATTTATAATAGTGTAAGTAACTAATACACATTACAGAATCTATAGTCAAAGAGAATATACGCATTGTAAGGTATTCATTAGTTGGGGGACAACCGGTTCATTGAGGAAGGTTATAATGGTTGATGATATATTAAATCAACATTGAAATATGAATGCAATTGTATGGATATTAAATCAAGCTGTTGACAAATTATGTATGGTTATTTAGGTGGACAGAAGGGTGCGGCATTGGGTAAGCGGAGTGTCGTTATACCCTGACCATATGCTAATCGTTTCTATTCGGATACAACATGAAGATATTGGCCTCGATTAATCATATCCGTTCATAAATGTTTGAAGAAAATATGATAAATACAGACAGGCAGGATAGACATAAAGACAATCATAACATCATATCCGCGCGGCAACCGACAACGGGCAACATTATTGATAATATTCATAAAACATCGCATTATACATCATTAAGTAGCTCATCCCCACCTCCTACCAACTATAAGGATCTTCTTGTACAATGGTTTATTATTATATATTTATATATATTTATATATTTTGTAATCTACTCGTCAAATGTGTTCTCTCGTCTTTTAATTGTTTTTATCGATTTTTATAAAATAAACTATTTCGGTAAGAAAAAAGAGGAAAAACGAGTAAACAGAAACTCCAAATAATATATCCTGTAACAATATTCACCAAGGGGATAGGAACCCGGGGCTAAGCTACTATATAATATTGCCTACTATACAATGACGCTTCATATTATGCCCCATTGGTTTTGAGATTTTAAGACATTCGCCCCATTAATATGGCGGTTTTAAGACATTTCGCTCTACTTCTTCGTCAATTTTAAGACCATTCGTGCCATTTAGGTTTCAAAATTTTCCTGACGAGTGATAACGACCCTAAAAATTAGAAGGTAGTGGCCATCGGCCGGGGATTATATTTAATCGAAAAATGCACACATTTACCTGGTGAGGGGATTTATTTTTATTTTTTTTATTTTTTCAGCTCGATAGATGTCTAGGGAGAAAATGAAATAATAAGAAAAGAAAATATATGCATACACTGTATGTGTGTGTGTGTATATACAGTAGGGTGGCCCTTATGCTATAGGCAAAATGTCAAAATTGCTCTTTTTACCGCTCTCAGGGTTCTCATCGAGTCAGTTTGGTCCAAAAATGATTCAGTAAATTTTTCGCGAAGATTGTTTAATATTTACTGGTAGTCCACGGCGTTTGAAGGCCACTCTTTGGGTGGCCTCTACGTATGGAAGTATACTTTGGCTCAGGCCATCCAGTTCCCCCCCACTCTAAAACAGTAAACTTAGTGGGTATTAGCTGCTCAAGGACAGGGGTATCACGGGCACCACTCCATTCATTGTTGCCTGGTTTGTGTCAGGGTTTTCTTCCGGGTGTCCGGGTATAGCTTCCGGTGCTCGCTCACAACTTGGAGGAGAAACTGCAGCTGTTCTTCATCCTTCGTGAGGAGCTGGTTGTATGTTTTGATGAGAGAGACCCCTCGTTCAGCATGATCATTCACAACCTCCAAACCATTAACGAGACGGCAGGCCTCCTGATAATCACCGCGATTTGGCCACTCCTCAGGATCATAGTGGAGAAAATCCGTTGGAAGTCGCACCTTCTCGAAGAAACCCCGACTTCTTGGTGACACGAAATCTTCGAGGTTGGCATCTTTCAAGAATCCGAGATCGTGCTGAGCTCACTTGGGAGGCTCTTCCTCATCGTCCATTTCTCCCGACATTGCCTTGACCATATCCTTCTTCGTTCGAACGGATACGGCATCATCAAAAAGGGCCAGGACTGTAGTTTCTTCTCCAAGGTACCAGAGGTGCCTTTTAATCTTCTCTGATGTAGCCTTGCTGATCTCTTGGTTAGGGAAGTCGACGAGAGCCTTGATGAGGTGCAAGTCCCTCCTAGGAGCTTGGACTGAAGAAGGAGAGGTGATCCATGCCTCGACGTAGAGAAAAGCTCCGAAGATGCAGAGATCCCTCAAAGCCTTCTCCTCACGGTTTGTCAGTCGGAATTGGTTCTTGAACATCCAAACCTTGAAAGCGTAAATGATCTTGCTCATCCATCGTGCATGGTGCATGGGACCAGGAGCTCGGAATCGAACTCCACGAGGAGGTATATGCCCGAGGAACAAGATCAGGAGCTCCAACAGCTCCCTGTAGTCGTCTCGAGGGTGGTGGATTGTCAGTTGCTCCATCGCAAATGCGACTGCTTCATCTTGATGAGTTGGAGTTATCGCCGCGTTCACCGCATCATCCGTAGTCCCAGGTTGAAATGCTTCCTTGTCGATTAAATCCCACTGGCTTTGAAACCTCTTGAATAGGAGCGCTTCGGGCCCGGAAGTCCCTCCTCCCATCACAGCTCCGAAAGCAGCAGCCAAGATGACTTCCATGATATGGTGGCGGCAGACCAAGTAAAGAATATCCCTCCCGATCTTCTGTTCCAGAAGGACGCATGCGCCGGTCCGATGTCCCGTGTTTGCAGCGGCCATGTCAAAAGACATGGCGACCACTTTCTTGGTCACTCCCCACTCCTCCAAAGCATGGAAATCAGCTTGAGCTTCACCGGTCCCCGAAGGGAGTTTAGAGACGCCGAGGAGCTGGCTGACTCCTACTCCGGATATCAAGATAGGCAGACGATCCACATGCTCCTTGGTTGTCAGGGCTTGAAGGAGTTTTCCATCCCAATTGACAGTCAAGGGGACATCAGCTTGGAAGTCCTTTTCGAGATTTTCCGCGAAACGTCTCCTGGCTTGACGTCGAGACCGGGCAATGGTTGGGCGGTTGATGGCCAGGTCCGTAGTGGCATGGCCGAGGCTCTTTGCAGCATTTGTCAGCACGATGGTGGCTTTTCGGTCGGAAAGCTGAGTACAATCCAGTGCAGCTGCGAGAGATGGTGAAACTATGTTTTGTGTAGCTCTTCGTGGCCGCTTGGGTGGAGAGTAGGATTTTGCCTCCTGAGCACTGCTGCTGTCCTCTCCCTCAGCACTGCTGCTGTCCTCTCCTTCAGCACTGCTGCTTGAAGAAGCAAAGACGGCCGCTGAGGTGGATGCCTTCATTTCTTCACAGGCCTTCTCCCGACGCCTTTCCTCGGCCTCTTTCTTCTCCGCAGCTCTCCATTCTTTGGAGGCCAGGGAATTGTCCGCGGACCCCATTAAGGCTCTACGGCCCTTCTCTCGCTGAGCAAGGAAAAAAATCCTTGTCCTCTTGAAGGACAATGAGAGACAGGGCGTCCGCGTGAGTGATATCAAAGAGGTCGTCCATTGAGTCCCGGAAAGCTTCCTCCTTCTTCACCTGCCCTGGGGTGTCCTTCGGTCCCTCAAGCATTTTAGGTCTTTCCAGGTTTGGAATAGACCTTCCAGCTTTTTGATGATGTGTTGCTCCCCCCTAACGGGGATCCTGGCCTTTCCAACCCATATGGGGGTCATGGCCACGGTCGGGCTTTCCCACAGAGCTTTCAAAGAGTGTAAATTGTGTTGTTGGCGTAAGTGGTTGTGTGAAATGCAGTCTTCTATGATGTGTTTAATGGTATGGGGTGCTGTGTTACAGCCTGGGCAGGTGTCGACGACGGATTCATCCAGTCTCTTCTGATAGCTCAGAAGAGCTGGATGGTGTCCGCATCTCAACCTGGCCAGGTGGACTCTGTCCTCGCGAGGAAGGGAGGATTCAGAAGGATGGATTTCGGGAGGTCGTGCTTGCAGCTGCATGTTGTCTATGAGTGAGTGGATGGAACGGCGAATTATATGAGTATGGATGTGCTTCCGGAAGTTGGTTTGGGGTGGGCAGGGAGGGAGAGAAGACAGTATTTGTGTGTGATAGCGTGTGCTGGGTGTTGTTTTGATATTTCTTGGTGTCTGTGGGTGTGTTGCCATGTAGTGTAGTGGGTGGTGTTGATTCGTGGAGGCTGCTGCCAGGAATTGAGTGCCTCTCATGTCTAGATGATCTTTGACTTTGAGGACTTTGGTTTTTTGATGTAGGTGATCTGTGGGTGTAGTAGCTGTGCATCCTGTTATGATTTTCAGGGCTTTATTTTGAATAGTCTGTAAGGTCTTATGATGTGTTTCAGCTAGGTTAGAAGCCCAGGCCGGGCTTGCGTATTCCATAACTGATCTTATTTATTGTTTGTAGACTGCGGTGGTGGTTTCTTTGTTGTGTCCAATTTTCGTGTGGGCAAGTGATCTGAGGGCGTTAAGTCTGGGTGTCAGTTTCTTTTTTGTGTTTGTGGTGTGTTGCTTGAATGTCATTTGGGTGTCGTATGTTACTCCTACGATTTTGTGTGTGTGTGTGTGTGTGTGTGTTAGGGGTGTGTTGTTTATGTTGAGTCCCGGGACGTAATCGTGATCTCCTGTCCAGCTTGTGAGGAGGGTTGCAGTGGATTTAGCTTGGGCTAAATTGAGTCTGTTTGTAGTGCACCATTCATGTAATGTGTCGAGATAGTCTTGAAGGAGTCTTGTTGCTGTGTCTGGGTTTTGGTGCGTGCCAGGTAAGTTCTGCCAACCAGCACAAACAAAGCCAAAAAGACTTTGCTGGACTACCAATAAATATGTTCCAATCGTCACGAAATTTGATCACAATATGTCTCATTAAGAATGGAACAAAGCCAGGGGGTGAGAGGTTAGGATTTCTTACTTTCGAAAATAAGGGCCACCCTAATATACAGTATATATATATATATATAAACTCACTTAGCAAGAATATAAGGGAGCGAGAGAGTACATGCGTGATGGTATCAACTTGAGTTTTCCTAAGTATTTAGCCAATCTGATTTTGACAAGATCGTGTAATGATACCTTGACAACAAAATGTGTCACTAAACTGAAAGTGGCAATCAGTCGAGTATACGATGACGAGATGCTGTAGTAAGAGAGATCCATTACACCCCCCCCCTCCCCCCCCCCCCCCCTTATAGGCCTTGTTGGTGCACGCTTTGAGATTATATATATCATCATGGAAAGTTTAAAATAAGAGACAGGAGTATACATTATTATATCCTGTACCAGTCTTCCCGAATGTTTATTGTGGGTATGGATATGTTAGAGTGTGTCGAGAGGGGTTGTGTTATCAGTGGCCCTAATAATTATGCCAGAGATTGACCGATCTATGTTACCATTGGGTCTCTATAACCAATTATTATCTCCCGCTACCCTCGATATTCCGAAATTAAAACTCACATCCTTGTGGTTTTCATTTCACTTAGCCATAACTGACTGAAAAATCTGGGGAAAGTAATTGGTTTATTAACCCTTTACCCTCCTCAGATTATTTTTACTCCCATGGTTCCTTGAAAGTTTTCTTAAACTGAATATCATTGTATTTGATTTGCTACAATAAACGTAAAATTACGCCGTTGTACTGAATGGGTTACGTTGCGAGATTATCTCCTTCGCTACGAAAAACATTTGCCGAGTTAAATTATATCGTCTAGTGTTAGAAATAATGCAAGAACATTAGACACAATTTTATTAAGGGAGATGGAGGTTGTTTCAGGTCCCTCGAGTGCAAGACATCTTTTCTAAGCTCCAGCCACTGTCACGAATTATCGTTTTATATATAGCTTGAAAATATATTAATGTTTTATGATAATAAACTCTTATATATTGACTATAAAAATAATAATGCAACGATAAAGAAGTAAATTACTATCTCACAATACACCCAGTTATTTCATGTACCGGTACATTGTTATGTTCTAAGACTTTACACAGTATAATCGTCTATTAATAGCCAGAACAAAAAATCAAGTTTGTCATGCTGTATTCCCTTAACTAAAAAGACCTGGTATTATTTCGGATATTGAAGTTTTAGCGCAGAACACTAAGTCTTATGCCTTCTGTACAATGGGATTATTTTCGTTTTACCCTGGCTCACAGTAAGGGTATTGTTGTTGCTTACACTGTAACTAATATTTACAGTCACAAGACAAAATTTAGCAGTATTGCTACCATTATAACCCAAGTTTGTGATGGTCATTAGCATACCTTATCATCAAAATTACTAGTGTGTATTTATAGTTTCATTGTCTCACATACAGAGAGTAATCCAGGTAGCTCTCACAAACACCTCATCCTCCTATTAACTTTCTACGCTAAACAAGCACACCATACATCTTTCCAACACACACACACACACACATTAACATTTCGAAAATAACTCTTTCAACTTTGGGAGAGACACTTGTTATAGTCAGTTTTGCCTTTTTCGTCCTTCATACACAGAGAAATGGAAAACAAACAAACAATCAGTAAACTTGAATACAGATTTTTATATTCGTTATTCACGGTAGTTTGCTATTAAATAAAGGGATCCATAAAATTTAAAGGGGTGAAGACCCTCCCAATCATTCCCTTGAATTTAATATGAAGCGTAACAAATATTATAAAAGCGTCTATGGTGCTTCCAATACAGCTACTCTAACACTGAAGGTCACTTGACACACTTAATGACTTTACCAAATAGGAAAATAGAAGCCTTCAGAAGTTTCTCATTTCTCTGTCTCCTCTTTCTTTCTCTATCTTAGTTTTCAACTCGAAGGTGGAAGTTTTGTTTATGTATACAACAAACTTACTTGCTCTCCTATTCCCAACTTGGACTCCTCTGAATTCTCAACTCTCTGGTTCAAACTTTCCTGTCACTTTCAAACTAAATATTTATGTGCTCTCTATCTCTCCCCTAACTCTACTGACTTAACCTAAATACTTTGACTATCTGAAACCTAAATTGGAACACAACCTATCAACCTCTCCTTTCTCAGAAATCTCCGGCTTGGGAGATCTCAATGTCCACCGCTGCCAGTGACTCTCCTCTCCTTTCACAGACCAACCTGGTAAATCAACCTACACCCTATCTATCCTAAATGACCTAGAGTAGATAATTCCGCACCCTATTTGATGATCCGCCCAACATACTTGACTTAATTCTATCCTCTAACCCATTTGCTTAATCCGTAAATATTTTCTCTCCATTGGGCTCCTCCGATCATAACCTTATCCCTGTTATCAGTCCTCTCTCTGCAGTATGGCCATCCGATCTTCACAGCCAGCGTCGTTTGTGGCACTTTAGCGCTGCCGACTGGGAGGTTCTTTAGCAGTATTTCTTTGATTTTCCATGGAAGGATTTTTACCTCCGTGGCCAGGAACCCTCCGAGTGTGCTGAATGCATTACCGACGTAATCAGCTCAGGCATGGAGGCAATCATTCAATTTTCTTTCTTTCAATCTAATGCAAACAAAATCTTGGTTTACTCACGCTTGTTCTACTGCTGTCCGCAATAAGGAGGAAATAATAAAATAGTACCATTGCCTTCAAACTAAAGAATCTTGTAAGCTATATATTTCTGCTCAGAAAAAAGCCAAATCTGTTCTCTGTCTAGCCAAAAACGCTTTTATCATTAAATATTGTAATGAACTTCCTAACTCTAGCTATTCCCAGGCATTCTGGCATCTTGGTAAAAGCCTCTCCTACAATTTTACTTCCATGTCTTTCCCTCCACTTTTCCACTCTGACGGCACCACTGTCACTTCTTCTGACAAAGCTGGTCTTCGTCAAATGTTCAGTAAAATCTCCACCTTGGATGATTGTGGTGCTGTTCCTCCCTCTCTGCCCCCCTCTCTCTTACTTTTGCCTAATATCCTAACCTTTTCTTAGCAAAAACTTTCTGCTCTCTCTCTGGGCTTAATACTATGAAGGCATACAGACCAGGTGTTGTTACTCCTGTTGTACTCAAAAACTTTTCTTTCGTGCCGATTCCCTACCTAGGTAAACTTTTCCATTTATGTGTTTCCTCTAATTTCTTCCCTTCTTGCTGGAAGTTTGCTCTCATTCAACCTATCCCAAAGAAGGCAGACTGCACTCAACTCTCCAAATTTCTTAAACATTTGTCTTCCCATAATCTTCTTTCACATCGCTAGTATGGTTTTCTGAAGTGACGATCTACTGGTGATCTCTTTCTTACCTTACTAACTCATGCGCATCCTCCTTTCGAGACTTTGGCCGAGACATTTTCTATTGCGCTAGACATTTTGAAAGTCTTTGATAGAGTCTAGCACAAACTGCTTACTTCCAAACTACCCTCCTTCGTGTTATATCCCTCTATCTGTGCCGTCCGGCTGGCTCAGTTGATAGCGTGCCTGATTCCCATCTTGAAGGTCTCGCGTTCAATCCCCGCTCAGATTGAAAAGTTTTTCTGGGATACAGCCGGCGGTTACCATCTCCCCATGAGCAAGGGGGATGGGTAATGGTCTCTGGTAGACTAAAGAAAGCCAAGCGCTTGTGAATCCTCGAAGGAGGAGATACGGGCGCTATATAAGTAACCAGAAGATTATTATTATTATTATTATTATATCTTTAATTTCTCTTTTTAGCTGTGGTAGTGGATAGCCATCCCTCATATCCTCATTTTATCAACTCCGGTGTTTCCCAAGACTATGTCCTATCTAAAGTTCTCTTTCTAATATTCATTAATGATCTTCTCAACTGTACGTCTAATCCTATCAACTCACATGCTGATGACTCTTACTTGGTTTTCTACACCGTACCACCGTGTAAACACTCCAAAACTCATGTTATGAGGCCATCGCACACCTATCTTTTGATCTATCAACTGTTTCTTATTGAGGCAGAGAAAAATTGGTTACTTTTAATGCTTATAAAACTAATTTCCCCATCTATCTACCCATCACAATCTTCCGCATGTCTATATTTGTTTGTCCTATGTGAATGAAGGAGACAAATGGCAAAACTGTGTGTAACAAGTGTCTCCCCCAACTCCTAGTCATATCTCAGCATTCTTGGTGTCTCCTTTTATTCTGATCTTTTCTAGAAAAACCATATCACCACTCTTGCTAAAACAGCTTCCCAGAAGTTAAGTATGCTCAGCCATCTCTGTGGGTTCTTTACAGGTACACATTGCACCCATATATCAAGTACTGTTCGCATGTGTAGAGAGGTTCCACCCATACTGCACTTCTTGAATGGGTACAGTCTAAAAAAGTGTGTCTCATCAACTCCCCCCCTCTTACTACTTCCCTACAATCTCTCACTACACGCTACAATGTTGAATCCCTGTTACTCTTCTACCGCTACTACAATAATCAGTGTTTTTCAGAGCCCTCTCAGTGCATACCTCCTCCCTTACGGAGAGTGGGGGCACCCTAAATTTCAACAATTTCCACACCTATTCTGTCCAACTCTCTAACACAGGAGAGACCCGATTTTCCCAGTCCTTTTTCTGCTCAACAAGTAAGCTCTGGAATGATGTTCCTCCATCTGTATTTCTTTCTTCCTATGACTTAAGCTTCTTTAAACTTCGTGTGTATAGACATTTTAACTCTAACGTACCTTGAATTTTGTTTCTTATCACTCTTTCAACTTTGGGAGTGACACTTGTTACAGACAGTATTGCCCTTTGTTTCCTTCATGCTCATAGAACAAAATTAAATAAGTAAGTACCAATATAACAAAAATACATTGCAGTTTCATGTATTACCATTCTGCATCAATAGATGATCCACTAAAGGATTAAACTATATAGCCAAGGGTTAGTAAAGGAAACACTCTCCCAAACAGTCGTGCCGGAGTGATCACAATATAATTATTAGGGTCCATGGTGCCAGCACCACGCAGGGTATAAAGAGCCTTGAGCCAGTGGTATCCAACAGTTAATGTGAGTTTAGTCACGCTCACCCAATAACTCTCATTACCAGCATAAATGTTCAGTAATAAAAATCCCGACAGTTGATTAGCGAACCTGACTTAGTGCAGTGATAAAGTACTAGGCCAGTGAACGATAGTGGTAGCCGGGCTGGCTGTCTGGGTGGAGTTTGTGGTGGTGGGGGAGCGGTGGAATAGTGGGAGTAGGGGAGAGGTCGATTAATGAGGGTGGAGGAGAGGTGATGGTGGGGGTTAGGTTGAGTTGTGGTGGAGAGATGGAGTAGTGGTGGTGGCGATGGAGAGGTGAAGTAGTGGGGATGGAGAAGTGGCGATGAGGTAGTGGTAGACTAGTAGCTGTGGTAGAGACACAGAGATTGACATAGGAGAGTGATATTACAAAGGATTAATATGGAGGAGAGGAGTGTACTGGTTATGGAGGAAAGGTGAATTAGTGGTGGTGGAAGAGATGTAGCGTGGGAGGGAGAGGTGGAGTAGTGGTGTTGGAGAGGAGGTGGAGTATTGGTGATGGAGGAGTATATATGCATATACTGTATATACATACCCGGTATATATAAAGTATATCTTACAAATACACGTGAGCTACTAAATGTTATATACTCCCAGCCGGACTCAAACCACCGACAGTAAGGACGAGTGTACATTCTTTAATCCACTACACCAGGGAGTGATAACGGATACCTAACCTTAAACCTGTCTAAACACACACACACGCATTAATTCGTATCGACCTTTATAATTATTACCTCGCGTTACATAAATATGGCGGAGAGAAAGTGTGTGTGTGTGTGTGTGTGTGTTTTATTGCGGACTATCTAACTTATAACATAATGATGTGGTCAGGAATCCATGATCACAATTGTACAGCATGTAATGGTTAGTTAATCCAATTTGCCATAATCCTTTTAATACTAAATTTTAAGTTGCCCTCCATAAATGTCTAAGATATTCCTGAACATAACATTACATACATCATCTTAACTAAATTGCTAACAATTGTACTGGAACTACCATTACCTAGTGAATCTGTGTTTCATAAACTATTGAATTACTCCTCTGTTGTGTTCTGACAAACAGCCCAGACTTTGGCATCTAAACTAAACTCCTTCAACAGTGTTGCAAATGTTCAATAAATGTGTTCGCTACTCTGTTTCAGGTACTGAGAATTGTCTTGCTAACCACATAGTATGTTCATAATGCCTGTAGATATTTAGCTGATGTCATTTAGACCGTGTAAATAGGTTAATGACTATCACTGTAGTTTCGTCCATAGTTTACATGTTAATCACATATAGAGATGTTGTGCTAGACTCGTTACACTGTTGTGCTACACTTCATATTTGGCTCTAAAAAGTATATCTTATAAATAATGTCTTTTTTTGGGAAAATTGTATACTTCAACCTGTTTATTTTTCATTTTACTATTCATCTTCAAAGTGTTATAGGGTTGTTCAAAAAACACCATATATACTGTATATATATATAGGCCCTATATATATATATATATATATATATATATATATATATATATACAGTATATAAGGCCTACCTTTAACCCTTGTCAAGCGGTGGGTCTGTGGCCGTTTTGGGCCTTTTCAGGCCATTCTGACTGCTATATCAACCATCAGCATGAAAGGAACTGTATTGTGCCGAAAACTAGGCGGAAATAGCTACACAATGACACCACATACAGCTACGTAGCACTCGTGGAGCCCTGACAGTGTTACCTCAAAGATGGAAGTTTAGCTGATTTTGCTACATTGTTCACTTTTCGCTAACTATTGGTCACACTGTCATCCACCCGTGCGGAGGGGGAAGTGGGGGCCGGGAGGCCACAGATGTCGGACGTATGGTTCATTACTGTTCCACCCATTTTCACTCGATCTTCACCCATTTTTCACCCATTTTCTCCCAGTTTCTTTCACTCGACTTAAGTCGAGCGCCGCTAGTAAAGGGTAATGAACGGACTATAGAGTAAAAGGATAAACTGATAAACCATTATGCAGCTCATTATGTCAACAGAATCTTCTTTAGTTGTGCAACATTATTTGTAATTGTTTAGATTTACAAACAAGTTACGAAGTGAAACTTCATATTTCCTGCAGTGATTAAATGTTTGTAGTAGTGTTTGTGGAGACTAGGGTAGCGAATATATAAGGTAAGTTATTGTTATACTAAGACCATCTTTGACAATGATTGATATAGGTATGGACAAATATGTACAGTTTGTTTCTGTCAAAACATTATCACAGTCCTCAGTAGAATGTAAACAAAACATATATTATGAATGCACAGTGTTCAATAATATTATGCAAAGTAATCAATGGTTATAATGTTGGCTGAATATCTCAGTCATCTCAGATTGATTCGACTTTCCTTATCAATTCCCGGTCTGGTATTTGCATTCCGGGCGTTCGTTTATGCAGATCGAGAGTTCAGGATGGTCTAGAATTAATGCTCGCAATTGTACAGCAAACAATAATAGTTCGTCGTCAATCCTGCCCATAAACTATGATATTTTGTTTCTTTAGCTAAAATCATTGTTCTCTGATTGTTCTCGTGTGCATCTACTAGACTAGCATTATTTGGTATGCATCGTAGAGTTTCGAGATCATATTTGTTTTCTTTATTTATGTTAGTCGCCTGCACACGTTACTGTTTCAATATATAATGATTTATTTGAGACAGTAAACATTGATTGACTAAAAAGAATTAATGAAATGTTATATGATACAGTATGGAAAATCGACTTATCTACTCTATATACAGTATATTATAAAATTATATATGTTATACCATTTGTTTTTTCTTTGCAGATCATGCCAGAAGAACAATGAGCCAAGAACGTCTGAGAATGCAAGATTCGCTAGGAACACTAAAAATACCTTGAACCTAGTGGCTAAGTGTCAGAAAACGGTCCCCTTCTTTAGTATAAAAACACATTGTGTAGTGATGTGGGGAGAGAGAGGCAGCGATAACTCATTGGTTGTGAGATGGTATGCTTGAATTTGTAAAGATAGTGTAGTGTTAGCCAGGGTACCAGAACACCATTAAGCAATGGGGTAAAAGAGGTGCTGGAAGTACCTTTAAACCCCTCGTGTATGATACCTTCCTTAACTGACCTAATGCAACCTAGAGTATGATTTAACTGACCCAATCTAAATGAGGAGGTGAAAGTGCTAATTGTCACAGTGAGTTATAAGGAGAGTACCGGGGAAGTAAAACAAGAGGCATAAAAAGAACCAGATGGAAAAATGCAATTTGAACAATTTACTAGGTGATATAGAAAAGGCTATTATTTAACGTAGCTGAATGGAATAATATTAGATAGCTTTACAGGAAATAAGAGAAGCTACGAAAAAGAACCAGATGGAGGGACGTGAGTCGAAATATTTATGTGGTGGGATGGAGAAAGCCAATCTCTAACATAATTGAGTTTGAAGAAAAGTAAATTATAATTCGGGCTGACGATGATGATGAAGCCAACCATAGAACTCTCTCAGCACTCTCTCTCCCTGCTTCTGTGCCTTCTGCTGTGTTACCTGATGCCTTGCGCTCCCATCCCCGAGGTAGAATTTGATCTGCGAACACTTCTATACGAAGGCAGTTCGGCGTACAGGTTAAACTTTAACCCAACACCTGGTCGGACTAAACGCGTGAGCCCCAGAGAAAACAATAGCCTTGGGTTTCAGAATATCACCTGGCCCGCAAGGAAGGTGGTCGCTACGGATGGCCAGGTGATGTTGGGTGGTCTTATGATGGTTCACGAACGTCATAATGATAACGTATGTGGGCCCATTATGCCCCAGGGTGGTGTTCAGGCACTGGAAGCCATGCTATACACCCTGGACTTCATCAACGACGCGGAGGACTTTATGCCAGGAGTCAAGATTGGGACACATATTCTGGATGATTGTGATAAGGACACCTATGGTCTGGAGCAGGCTGTGGATTTTATTAAAGGCAAGTAATATTAAGTAATTCCTTTTTCGAGATAATGCAATATAAAGAAAGCATACCTTTTTTTACTGGATATTATAACAAGGTTACATGGGGTCTGGAGAAGACGGTGAAGTTTGTTAAAGGTACGTAAGAGTATGCCCAATCTTGGTTTTTTGAAACAGGCCTAATAAGACGTTGTGGTAGCAGAAAAAGTCTGATTAGATGGTCACCAAGAATACCGGCCCAAACATTAATCAAAAAGTGTTCCTGATTTCCCCTCATTGTTGTTGCATGTGGGTTTTCTGCTGCCCATGTATGTGTATTACATAGGTTCAGCATGCCATTTCGTGTGATACTAGCCTAATCACTACACAAAACCTCTGCAATACAACTGTTGTTCTCCCTCTCTTGAGTAAGGAGCCACCGACAGAAATCCACTTGTTGGTGATAATCACGTTCAGTCAGAGCATGGATGGGCTGGTGATTATATGGGTACAGGCCATGTCTGTTAACAATCCTCCATACTGATGCATGAGCCACACCAAATCATGCACCAAGTCGACGTGTGCTTGTAGATGGGTCATCTGCGATGGCATCAATGATATCCTCTTCTGCATTATGTACTTGCTCTCATCATGAGGCCTTCCTCTGTCTACTGCAAATGGATTCCGCGTGCCATATTCACGCAGTCGTCATTCTATGCTGAGGAATGTAGGCCGAGATGGTTGCCTCCAATTGGGATATTGTTCACCATACATCCTTATTGCTTCAGCTGCATTTCCTCCCACTTCTCCTAAAATAAGTAATATGTCTGTGTACTCAGCAGAAGTGTATGGCTCCATGTCTGGTACTTACCTAAGACTACCAGTACATCCTTCTTTCTCTCACCTTCTCACATTACCTTCAATTTGTGAAGCTTCATTCATACAGTATTGGAACCCATGAAGCAACTTGGTTGAGCACCTATTGTAAATACTGTAAACTACATTGATGTTAAAAAATGTATGACAAGATAAAGTAATTGAGGTGATGGTAATCTACTGATCATCTTCATCCCCTAGACTTTCCTATTTAAAGTAAAATGTGTAATATCCCGGTAAATATGAGATATTTCCAAAATCGTCACATACTAGAGTATATTGATTATCGGTAGGTCTATTGATTTTGAAATGTATGAAGGGTATTTTTGAAACACCCTATATATATATATAGGTATATATATATTTTTTTTTTTTTTTTTTTTTTTTTTTTTTTCTATATTCCAACTACTCCCTCTTGGGCATAGGCTGAGAGCCTGCACACTCAACCGCTGAACACGGTGAGGCCCGTGAGGTCTTGTTCCAGTCTAGGGAGTCAGACATGCGAAGCACCTCGGCTCGAAGCAATCCCATCTCTGAAGCTAATCCGCCTCTGTGCTTCACAGTCTCATTCCTCAGACTCGGACCCTCACTCTCAGAACGCCACCTATTGAGCAATTAACTCACTAGGCATTGCCCCCCTGTAGCATATTTTGAATATGGGAATATTCATACAGTGCTATGTAATCAGGGAAGAATGGGGGTATTTTTGGGGGGCATTTCGATGTGCTGTGGTAATGCACTGAAACTAGGTACAGCACAAATTCCATCCCAATAATATCTTCCCATTGACATATTGGGATTCGAACCCGGGTCCATTGGATTACCAGTCCAGTGGCAAGACCACTCTGCCACACCTCCCCTTTATATATATATATATTCCCTTAATAATTAGTATGTGCAGTATCTCGTGACCAACCATAATGAATCGGCCAGACGAATTATTCACCTCGCTTGCCTAATTAATGTGTTCCTTGTTGGTAAAGAAACAAGTTGGACGGTTCTTGGAATAGGGGAGCATGCAGGGAATTGGTAATGAGGATATAAATATACATGGTGGCTACATTAAGAATCACTAACACACCTGGATACATACAGTATATACACACATAATTAATATACATGGTGGCTACATAAATAGGCACAAACACACCTGGATACATACAGGGCTTATACACACATAATAAACATGATGGCTACATAAGTAGACACAAACACACATGGGATATACAGTATATTGTATACACAACAAATTACCCTCGAACCGCCACACATACACACATATGCTGACACACATTCAAATATATAGTAATACATATATATATACTGTACATACAAGTCACAGTGACACCAAACGTTTACCCTTTATGAATACCTTGATGCCTTCATGCATTATACTCCAGCTACTATTAGACGATTTTATTTATTTTAGAAAGGGTTTGTTGTAGTCAAAGTGTTATTTAATAACAATGACAACTTGTTTTGCCTTAGGTCCTTTTTAAACTGTAAAGAATAGCCTTGTCAATATAATAGTATATAACATCTTAATAGTGAAATTGATAATGTATCAACAGTAGATACATTTAAATTAATGTTCAAAAGTTGTGACACATCGCTTTAACTTGAACTTATAATTGTTTCCGGGAAAAAGCATCAACCGAATTAAGCAAAACATGATTAAACAAGTGCATTACGCATGTCAAGGTCAAAAAATATTTCCTTTGACTAGATAAATATACATGGTTTAAATTCCCGAGTTAGAACACGACTTTTGAGCGTGTCTATACCTTATAAAATATAATATTATTAGTGACATAGTAATATACACAGTACACATTTTCTGTATGTTTGTCTATAAATGTCTTTATTAGCCTTCTGTCAACGAGAGTGGCTTTTAACGGAAACATGAACCATGGTTTTGATATCAAATCTCCCCTCGCAGTTCTATTAATTATATTATATTTTGTTGTTGTGCTGCAAGCTTCGGGTATAATGTTTAAAAATAATAATAATATTACAGCAAATACAATCTTTGTATTATCTAAGGGTGCAGCTGCAAGTTTCTTAAAATGTCATGATCCAATTATGAAATATAGCCTAGTATGTAAATTGTTTTCATTCAATATAGGCAGAATAATTTGCAATAAAGGTAGTACACTTAACCCATTCAGTACTGGTGACGTCGTTTTTATTATATTCTGGTTACCGGTACTATTAGACAGACTGAGGAATGAAGAGATATGTAGGATAGTGGGGCAGCAGGAACATTTGTCGGCCAGAGTGGAAAGAAGGGTGCTGAGCTGGTAAGGACATGTTGAGTCAATGGAAGATGTAAGGCTTACAAAGAGAATATGTGAGTCAGATACAAAGGGAGGTAGAAGGGTAGGAAGACCTCCATTGATATGGAGAAACTGTGTAGGACAAGCGTTGGAAGATAGAGAATGACTATGGATCAGGCAAGCGAAGTGGTAATATATAGGAATGAATAGATGAGTGTAAACGTAGTCGTTTGGGAGAGGGGGTCGGTCGCAGGTTGGACTAGATAATAGTCCGTCAGGCGCCTGGCTCGGAGAGCCGGTAGAAATGAAGGATACACCTGGCTGCATGGTGCAAATAGGCCTGGGTCTCTGGGTACTTATCCTAGACAACCTATTTAGGTTTGATTTTGTGTTTGTTTATGTACAGTGTATATATATATATATATATATATATATATATATATATATATATATATATATATATATTCTGAACTTTCCAGCTCTAGCTCTTTCCAAACTTTCAAACATCTAGCCAAAACTTCTCCTACAATTTTACTTCATCATCTTTTCCTCCTCTTTTCCACTTTGACACCACCACCATCATGTCTTCGTCTGACAAAGATGAACTCTTTGCTCAAACTTTTGCTAAAAACTCCACCTTGGACAATTCTAGTGCTATTCCTCCTTCCCTAACCCCCTCTCTCCTACTTATGTCTAAGAACATAATGATTATATTTTAAGGACATACTTTCTGCCCTCTCTGGACTTAATACGAAGAAGGCGTATGGACTGTATAGTGATCATCCTGTTGTACTAAAAAACATTTCTTCCATGCTGACTCTCGCCTTGGCAAACTCTTTCGTCTCTGTCTTAGGGCGTAAAAAATATACGTCAGCCGCAGTGATTAGGTTAATGTAGCCTAATGGGACTAGGCTGCTACACTTTATATATATATATATATATATATATATAATACTGTATATATATATATTTATATATATATGAACATGATTAGATTAATATCCAGTATTCGAGAATGGATAATAAGTCGTAGGCGTGTGCATAAACCTTTAACCGTCCTGGTGGTGTAATGGTTGATTTCATTGGGGGTGTGGTGGTGAGATTAATAAAAATAATATTATTAATATGAACATGATTAGATTAATATCCAGTATTCGAGAATGGATAATAAGTCGTAGGCGTGTGCATAAACCTTTAACCGTCCTGGTGGTGTAATGGTTAAGGTGGCAAAAATATGTGTGTGATAACCCGGGTTCGAATCCCGGTGGATCATATATACTTTAATTAATTTCATTGGGGGTGTGGTGGTGAGATTAATAAAAATAATATATATATATATATATATATATATATATATATTATCTATATCTATCTATCTATTGCCTGACGCCATGATCCCCCAAGGGGTGGCCACGAACGAACCGCCCCTATTCACCTGTCCCCAGTCAGTCGACACCCCTCCTCCCAACCAGCACCGCCTGCATCCATATACTTCCTCACTCCATCCTTCCACCTCTCCTTCGGCTTACCTCTCCCTCTCTATCCTTCCACCCCGCTCTCGTAAACCCTCTTAGTCATTTTCTCGCTTTCCATACGTTCCATATGGCCGAACCATCTCAAGGAGTTCCTTTTCACACTTTCCAGCACATCTACCTCCACATCACACCTCCTTCTTACTTCCTCATTCGTCTGTTTATCCCTCCATGTAACTCTGCACACACTTCTTAACCCACTGAGCCCCAGCTAGTTATTAATAAATGTACCACCAGGGACCAGCCGGTTTTGAAAAGAAAAAAACAATCCAGAAACAATAGCGAATGGGTTAGGAATGAAGGAAAAACCACAAAAAACGATCAAAAAGGTCAAAACTTGGTCCTACGGAACCCCCGAAAACGGATTTTACAAGAGTAAAAAATTGAAGGCAATAACACCCAAAATTCCGGTTTTTGCACGCTCACGCGCACGCAGTTGGACTTTGAGAGTTTTAAACCATCGGCATGGTTGCGTGGGATACTTACAAAGTTCCCATACAAATCTGAGCCCTCTAGGTGCCATAGGACCGAAGTAATTGGGACCGGAGTAACACTGACGCAACTGTTGCATCGCTGGGGTTTAGCGTTACATACATTACTGACGCAAACGCTGCGTCGCTGGGGCTCAGTGGGTTAAGGAACTCATTTCCACCGCTCGCACTCTTGGTCTGAGTCTCCTCAGAAACGTCCATACTTTGCTTCCGTAACTCAGTGTCGTGAATACCACACTGTCATGCAAGGACTTCTTCACTTCCATACTGACCACCCTATTTCTTGTTACTGCTTTCAACGTTCCTACAACCCTCTTCCCCTGTTGCACCGTCTCCCGCACTTCTTCATCCATCTTTACTCACCACACTTCCCAGATACTTAAATGAGCTGACAATCTCCATAGCCTGATTGTTTAACTTCACCTCACACTCTGTGGCTTCACCCCTTTCGAAGACCATAACCTTGCCCTTCCCCGCATTTACCTTCATATTCAGTTTTTCGCACACTGGTTCAAACTCATTTACCAGACCCTGCAACTCATCAAAACTGTATCATCAGCAAACAGCAGTACAGGTAGCTTCCACTCATTTCCCTCCCTTATCAGCGATACACCAACATCCACTGCTCTTCCTTGTATTTCTTTCATGACTCCATCCATATATACAGTAAACAACCATGGGGACATCACACATACCCTGTTTCAACCCAACATTCAGGTCAAAGAACTCGCTCTTCTCATTCTCCACACATACTGCCGCTTTTGCACCCTCATTTAAATTATGCTCTTCACTGCTTTCAGCAACTTGCCATCTATTCCGAATATTCTAAGTACTTTCCACATATCTTCTCTATCCACTCTGTCATAGGCCTTCTCCAAGTCCATAAAGGCAACATACACCTTTTTGTTGCTTCTCCAGATATTTCTCCAAAACACAATTCAGGGTAAAAATCTGATCTACACATCCTCTTCCCTTCCTAAAACCGTCCTGCTCATCACCTATCCATTTCTCTGTTTTCACTCTCACTCTCTCAATCACTACCCTACTGTACACCTACAGTACCCTACTACGCTTAAAAGACATATTCCTCGGTGGTTACCACACACTCCTCTTTCCCCTTTACCCTTATATAGGGAGACTATTATGCCTGTCTTCCAGTCATCAGGTGCACTCCCCTTCTTCCATGCTAGTTTGCACATTTTCCATACCCGTTCGATCACTATCTCACCACCATACCTCAACATTTCCCCACACATTCCATCTGTTCCTGGTGCTTTCCCCAACTTCACTTTTTCATGGCTTCCCACACTTCTGACCTCCTGATCCCCACCTCCTCCTCCACTACTTCTCCTCTTCTCCCTCCCATACCCCATCCAACTATGTTTGCTGGCGCTTCATTCCTTTCATTTAGCAACTCGTTGAAGTACTCCCTCCATCTTTCGAATCACTCTTGCTTCTCGGCTAGCATTCTCCTATTCTTATCTTTCACACCTTTACTGTTTCCTTTGCTACCTTCCCTAACTTTCTTGACTTCTTTCCAGAACAGTTTCTTACACTCCCTCCATTTTACACTCATATTCCTTCCAAATTCCTTCTCTTACTTTCCTTCACTACTCTCTTCACCACTCTCTTTCTCTCCACGTACCTCGCTCGTTTCTAACTCTCCAAATCTTCATTCCCTCTACTACCAAACCACTCTCTATACGCTTTCTTCTTGTCTTCCACAGCTATTTTTACCTCTTCTGTCCAGCATGCTGTACCTTTCACTCCCCTCCCTCTTCTCCTTACTCCACACACCTCCTCACATGCTGCACAGATCTATTCCTTAAACACCTTGCTCATCTCATCCACTTTTTCCATATCTTTTTGGTCGAACACACCTAGTCGTCTTTCTACTGCTCTCCTGAACTCTTCCCTGATTTCCTCCTCCTGTAGCCTCTCCACCCTCCTCTTGCCTCTCTCCAGCTCTTCTCATCCACTTCCTTTGTATCCCAATTTTAGCTACTACTACATAATGATCAGACATACCCCCTCCAATACCCCAATACACCCTAGCATCTAGCACAGATTTCTTCCTTCGTTCATCCGCACATATATAATAATTCAGTGCCTTTAGTTCCACCACGGTCTTATCCTTACCCTTCATCCTCCGCACCACTTTCCATGTGTACCTGTGTATCATTCTGTGTCGGAAGAAGGTGTTGGCTATCCACAGCCTCCTCCCCACACTTACGTCCACAAGTGCACTACCATTCCCATTCACCTCCGACGGTACCCCCCACCCTCCCACCACTCCATCGACTTTCCTATCACCCACCTTCCCATTCATATCCCCAATCAGAAATATTCTATCGTTCTTGTAATCAACTCTGCGTAAGCAGAGTGGTATCGCCCCCCGTATAGTGGTACATGCCGGCCGAAGTGTCTGTCTGTCTGTCTGTCTGTCTGTTTGTCCGAGAACTCCTCCTAGAACGTTTGACGGATTTTCACCAAACTTCACACGAACCTTCGGTGCATGAATTTGACGGTAATTAAAAAAAATATAATTGAATTTGTGCAATAGTTATGATCTTAGGTCCAACCTCCTCCCCCCCCCACCCTGTACCTATTCCCTGTGTGTGTGTGTGCCCCGTAAGGGCACACACACACACAACTCTGCGTAAACAGAGTTTGGTATCGCCCCCCCGTATAGTGGGTACCACTGGAAAAAAATGTCTGTCGTCGTCGGCGGCATCGTCGTCAGTCTGTCCCGAAACTCCTCCTAGACCGTTGGACGGATTTTTACCAAATTTCACACGAACATTTGTTGGGTGAATGCGAACGTCGGTCAAAAAAGTTTTTTTTAATTTGTGCAATAGTTATAATTTTAGATCCAAAATATGGTTGTAACCCCCCCCCCCCCTGCTATAATGGCGTTCTGTGTGTGTGTGCCCCGTAGAGGATCACACACAGAATGCCTTCGTTCTGGGGGCGAAATCATCTCGCCCCGCATTTGTTAGGTTAAGTTAGTTTAGTTGCCATTAGAAGTGATGGTTGTAATAGTGGGGATGATGGTAATTGTAGTGATAATGGTGATAATATTGGTGATGATGGTAATTGTAGTGGTAATGGTGATAATAGTAGTGATGATGGCTGTAGTTGTAGAAATGACAGCAGTGATGATGATGGTAGAGATGATGATGACAGCAATAGATATGATGGTGACAGTACTAGTAGTAGTGATGATGGTCATAATAGTAGTGATGATGGTGACAAGTAATGATGATAGTTGTAGTGATAATGATGACATTAGTGATGATGGTAGTGACGATGGTGACAGTAGTAGTGATGATGGAGAGTAGTAGTGATGATGGTGAAAGTTGTAGTGATGATGACAGTAGTAGTGATGATGAGAGTAGTAGTGATGATGGTAAGAGTAGTGATGACTATAATATTAGTAGTGTTGATGATAGTAATGGTGATAGTGACTAGTAGTGATGATGGTGACCCATCGCAGAGTTGGGTATGCCGTTTTGATTTTGGGTAAAACGGCACGTCTACCTATTCCCTGTGTGTGTGTGTGCCCCATATGGGCACACATCACAGAAAGCCACACATCATACACATGTCTCAGATGTGATGATAATGGCGAGACGTCTGTCTGTCCGAAAACGCCTCCTAGACCGTTCGACGGATTTTCACCAAACTTCACACGAACATTCGGTGCGTGAATGCGACGATAAATAAAAACAAAAATTTGAATTTGTGCAATAGTTATGATTTTAGGTCCAAAATATGGTTTTGCCGCCCCCCCCTCCCCCCCCTATGGGGCAACGCCATCGGGGGGGGGGGGGGCGAAAATAACTTACCCCGCATTTGTTAGGTTAAGTTAGTTTAGTTGACATTAGATGTGATGGTAGTAATAGTGGGGATGATGGTGGTAGTAGTGATGATGGTGATAATAGTAGTAATGATGGTTGTAGTTGTGATAATCATGACAGTAGTGATGATGATGACAGTAGTAGATATGATGGTAAAAGTACTAGTAGTAGTGATAATAGTCATAATAGTAGTGATGATTAAAGTAGAAAAACGGCCGGCCAATCAGAATGCTCCCTTTGGCCGAGCCTGGTGGCCAGATAGTGTGGACATTCCGGGCATGATGTCCACCACCTGCACTCCTCCTCGCTCTGCCAATCAAAAGGCTCCATTACTCTCTCCGCAGGGCGTCCCTTCTATGTCTTCTATGTGCAATGTGTCCAACAATTCCGTGCTAGCCATAGACTCCCGTAAGCCACGGAAAGAACATTGCAATCGACTTCCGGGGAGGTATTATGGAGCCGAGGAGACCAACGTGAACGTACAGCTAGCGTGTGCCAAGCAGCAGCTCGTCGCGCGTGCGAGCCGGCCAATCACAGCGCCCCAAGGCACGCCTCATGCCGGGGGGCAGGCCTATATAAAGGTGGGGGAAAGGAGCTCCCGGATCATTCAGGTACCGGGCACCACTGGGGCAGCTCGCCACAGCCCAGCCTCCCTCTCTTTCCCGGGCACCAAAGGAAACTTTGCTAACCCTACCCCAGCCTTCCAGCCCACCTCAACCGTTCCTGTTCGTACTCCCTTGGGCCTGGTCTCACTCCCACCGGCGAGGAAAATACACCACCAGTATCCCTCTGCCTGTCGTCACATTGCTGGCTTGCATACCCACAGCCAAGCAGTTCAAGATGGGCGACAGGAAGTAGATGGGAGTGAGGGTTTCGAGGACCACTACTGGCCAGCCCTGAGGTGGTGAAGGATCCAGCGTGACAGCAAGCAGCTTTAAACCATTTTTATTAAGGACCCATATTGGACCCGCAGGGAATAAGAAAAAAAGAGAGAGATGATGTGGACCATTCCAGTGGTTATCCTTAAAATAAATTGATGTGTCCTTCTAGGACAAGACTAAAGGAAAAATAATTTAGACTTACCTGAATATATAAAGATGATGATGTGTGTAATTAGTTATTTTTGTTAGCACCGGCACCAGCCGAAGAGTTATTATATAGGAACTGATAGGAGAGATTTAAGATTAAAAGGGTAGGGGAAAGAATACTTGTGTTGATAAATGAGGCAACCAAAGTTAAAGAGGCAAACAGTTGTTTAGTTGCCAAATAGATTAAAGATTAAAAAAGTAAAAGTAAAGAGGGGAGGGAAAGTATGCTTTTGTTAATAAATAAGGCAACCAGTAAGTTAAAGAGGGAAACAGTTGTTCAGTTGCCTAATAGGTTAGCTATAGCTAGGGATGGACACTAGTCCCTATGAATCATTTATTAAGTTGTGTAAAAAGGAAACTGTGAAGAAGGACACTAGTCCTATGTGAGTTGCGTTATTATTAACCCTTAACTGGCGGCGCGCAACATATGTCGAGTTAAATAAATTTGGACTATGTGGCGGTGCAAGACAGCTGTCGAGCGCCATTTTCAGCACGTAATGTTGCTGAGAGAGCTGAGCGATGGGACGAGCGTAGTAACCTTATGAGCGTTCCCCACGACCACCGTGGACGTACTGAACTGTATTGCACCCTTCTCCCACCTTTCTCACTCGCTACACAGGGAATTATGTACGGAAATTACCTTATTTTAGGGTTTTTGCACTCATGTTGCACGATCGTTGCAAGAGAACCAGTGGTCATACAAGGATGGTTCGGGTGTCATTGGAAAGCTCTGTTTACACCCTTTCAGGGATAGATACTTGTTTTACGCTCTGGGTCTTATTTAGGCATGAAAATGATCACGTAAACAACCCTATTTAGGGTAAAAAATACCCGCTGGGCGGTACGGTCAAATAGACCGCCTAGCCCGCCAATAAGGTGTTAAGTCTAAAAGAGTTATTCCGTGTATGCGTCTGAGGCACGGTTCATCTTTTGTTAGTACGATAATTGATTAAGGTGGAAGGTAACCTAGCGTGTGGTAACAGGGTTACTTGAGGGTTAATTCAGAAGGAGTAATTGAGATAAAGATTGTAAACCCATATGGGGGAGTAACTGGGTGACGGAACCAAATAGGACAATAGTCCAAGAATTAAATTATATCTTATGTTGTGGAGGAAATTGAACTAATAGTCTTATCCGTCGGTTGAGCGGCGATAGGGAATAAGCCTAAAGTAGGGGGGACCATATTTTGGACCTAAAATCATAACTATTGAACAATTTTTATTTATTTTTTTCATTTATCGTCGCATTCACGCACCGAATGTTTGAAGTTTGGTGAAAATCCGTCAAACGGTCTAGGAGGAGTTATCGGACAGACAGACGTCTCACCATCATCATCACATCTGAGACATGTGTATGATGTGTGGCTTTCTGTGATGCGTGTGCCCCTACGGGGCACACACACACAGGGAATAGGTAGACGTGCCGTTTTACCCAAAATCAAAACGGCATACCCACCTCTGCGATGGGTCACCATCATCACTACTAGTCACTATCACCATTACTATCATCAACAATACTACTATTATTTTCATCACTACTCTTACCATCATCACTACTACTCTCATCATCACTACTACTGTCATCATCACTACAACTTTCACCATCAACACTACTAGTCACCATCGTCACTACCATCATCACTAATGTCATCATTATCACTACAACTATCATCATTACTTGTCACCATCATCACTACTATTATGACCATCATCACTACTACTAGTACTGTCACCATCATATCTATTGCTGTCATCATCATCACTGCTGTCATCATCACTACAACTACAACCATCATCACTACTATTATCACCATTACCACTACAATTACCATCATCACCAATATTATGACCATTATCACAACAATTACCATCATCCCCACTATTACTACCATCACTTCTAATGTCAACTAAACTAACTTAACCTAACAAATGCGGGGCGAAATGTTTTCGCCACCAGAATGAAGGCATTCTGTGTGTGAGCCTCTACGGGGCACACTCACACAGAACGCCATTATAGCTGGGGAGGGGGGTGGGGGGGTAAAACCATATTTTGGATCTAAAATTATAACTATTGCACTAATTCAAAAAAACTTTTTTGACTGACGTTCGCATTCACCCAACAAATGTTTGTGTGAAATTTGGTAAAAATCCGTCCAACGGTCTAGGAGGAGTTTCGGGACAGACGGACGACGACGACGACGACGACAGACATTTTTTTTCCAGTGGCACCCACTATACAGGTGGGCGATACCAAACTCTGCTTACACACAGGGAATAGGTACAAGGAGGGTGGGGGGGGTGGAGGGGAGGGGGACAAAACTTTTTTTGGACCTAAGATCATAACTATTGCACAAATTCTTGTTTTTTTTAAATTACCGTCGAATTCACGCACCGAAGGTTCGTGTGAAGTTTGGTGAAAATCCGTCAAACGGTCTAGGAGGAGTTCTCGGACGGACAGACAGACAGACAGACAGACATTTCGGCCAGCATGTACCACTATACGGGGGGCGATACGCAGAGTTGATTACAAGAACGAAAGAATATTTCTGATTGGGGATATGAATGGGAAGGTGGGTGATAGGAAAGTGGATGGAGTGGTGGGAGGGTGGGGGGTACCATCGGAGGTGAATGGGAATGGTAGTGCACTTGTGGACGTAAGTGTGGGGAGGAGGCTGTGGATAGCCAACACCTTCTTCCGACACAGAATGATACACAGGTACACATGGAAAGTGGTGCGGAGGATGAAGGGTAAGGATAAGACAGTGGTGGAACGAAAGGCACTGAATTATTATATATGTGTGGATGAACGAAGGAAGAAATCTGTGCTGGATGCTAGGGTGTATTGGAGTATTGGAGGGGGTATGTCTGATCATTATGTAGTAGTAGCTAAAATTAGGAAACAAAGGAAGTGGATGAGGAGAGCTGAAGAGAGGCAAGAGGAGGGTGGAGAGGCTACAGGAGGAGGAAATCAGGGAAGAGTTCAGGAGAGCAGTAGAAAGACGACTAGGTGCGTTCGACCAAAAAGATATGGAAAAAGTGGATGAGATAAGCAAGGTGTTTAAGGAAGAGATCTGTGCAGCATGTGAGGAGGTATGTGGAGTAAGGAGAAGAGGGAGGGGAGTGAAAGGTACAGCATGGTGGACAGAAGAGGTAAAAATAGCTGTGGAAGACAAGAAGAAAGCGTATAGAGAGTGGTTGGGTAGTAGAGGGAATGAATATTTGGAGAGTTAGAAACGAGCGAGGTATATGGAGAGAAAGAGAGTGGTGAAGAGAGTAGTGAAGGAAAGTAAGAGAAGGAATTTGGAAGGAATATGAGTGTAAAATGGAGGGAGTGTAAGAAACTGTTCTGGAAAGAAGTCAAGAAAGTTAGGGAAGGTAGCAAAGGAAACAGTAAGGGTGTGAAAGATAAGAATGGGAGAATGCTAGCCGAGCAGCAAGAGCGAGTCGAAAGATGGAGGGAGTACTTCAACGAGTTGCTAAATGTAAGGAATGAAGTGCCAGCAAACATAGTTGGATGGGGTATGGGAGGGAGAAGAGGAAAAGTAGTGGAGGAGGAGGTGGGGATCAGGAGGTCAGAAGTGTGGGAAGCCATGAAAAAGTGAAGTTGGGGAAAGCACCAGGAACAGATGGAATGTGTGGGGAAATGTTGAGGTATGGTGGTGAGATAGTGATCGAATGGGTATGGAAAAAGTGCAAACTAGCATGGGAGAAGGGGAGTGCACCTGATGACTGGAAGACAGGCATAATAGTCCCCCTATATAAGGGTAAAGGGGAAAGAGGAGTGTGTGATAACCACCGAGGAATATGTCTTTTAAGCGTAGTAGGGTACTGTAGGTGATGTAGACTGGTGATGGGCTGGTCTATCAGAGTGAGACCTGAGCGATCTCTGCCATACCCATAGCTTACTCTGACTGTTCCTTTTACTTATATATTTTCTAGATCTCGAGTGACGGCGTCTCTTCCGTGGATTGACCTCCCAATCTACCAAGATTGGAAGCTAAAGCGTCACATTATTCCTTTGCCCCTCAACTTTCTCTTCATAATTGCTGAGGGGCACAGGGCCCTGGGTGGGGCTTTGGTTTCCCGGGCGTTTACGCACCCTCTCAGCCCCCCGCCATGGAGTGGCTTCGGTCACCCAGGCTTTATTGTGGTCGGCAGGGAGGGTTCTGTGAAGGCTCGTTTATGGCCTTGGCCTTACTCGGGGCCTTGGGGCTGTTCGGCCAGGCAGCTTGGGGAACAACAACTGTAGGTGTACAGTAGGGTAGTGATTGAGAGAGTGAGAGTGAAAACAGAGAAATGGATAGGTGATGAGCAGGACGGTTTAGGAAGGGAAGAGGATGTGTAGTTCAGATTTTTACCCTGAATTGTGTTTTGGAGAAATATCTGGAGAAGCAACAAAAAGGTGTATGTTGCCTTTATGGACTTGGAGAAGGCCTATGACAGAGTGGATAGAGAAGGTATGTGGAAAGTACTTAGAATATACGGATCAGATGGCGAGTTGCTGAAAGCAGTGAAGAGCATATATGAGGGTGCAAAAGCGGCAGTACGTGTGGAGAATGAGCAGAGCGAGTTCTTTGACCTGAATGTTGGGTTGAAACAGGGTATGTGTGATGTCTCCATGGTTGTTTACTGTATATATGGATGGAGTCATGAAAGAAATACAAGGAAGAGCAGTGGGTGTTGGTGTATCGCTGATAAGGTAGGGAAATTAGTGGAAGCTACCTGTACTGCAGTTTGCCGATGATACAGTTTTGATGAGCGATAATGAATGGGAGTTGCAGTGTCTGGTAAATTAGTTTGAACCAGTGTGCGAAAAATGGAATCTGAAGGTAAATGCGGGGAAGAGCAAGGTTATGGTCTTCGAAAGGGGTGAAGCCACAGAGTGTGAGGTGAAGTTAAACAATCAGGCTATGGAGATTGTCAGCTCATTTAAGTATCTGGGAAGTGTGGTGAGTAAAGATGGATGAAGAAGTGCGGGAGACGGTGCAACATGGGAAGAGGGTTGTAGGAACGTTGAAAGCAACAGCTGAGCTCTGGAACTCTCCACCTGAATCCATCTTTCCCTCCTCCTATGACTTACATTGCTTCAAACTCAGTGTGTCCAGGCATTTTGGCTCGACTACGCCTTGATTTTGGCATTGTCACTCTTTCAACTATGGGGGAGGCACTCGTCATAGGTAGTTTTACCTTTTGTCTTCCTCATCCACATAGACAAAATTATATATATGTTCTTAGGTAGCTACAATATAGATGTAGTGTAGGGGATATAGGTTGTAGTGTAGGGGATATAGGTTGTAGTGGGTGATAGTTTTAGGTAGCTATAATATAGATGTAGTGTAGGGGATATAGGTTGTAGTGGGAGGTGTTCTTAGGTAGCTATAATATAGATGTAGTGTAGGGGATATAGGTTGTAGTGGGAGGTGTTCTTAGGTAGCTATAATATAGATGTAGTGTAGGGGATATAGGTTGTAATGGGTGATAGTTTTAGGTAGCTATAATATAGATGTAGTGTAGGGGATATAGGTTGTAGTGGGAGATGTTCTTAGGTAGCTATAATATAGATGTAGTGTAGGGGATATAGGTTGTAATGGGTGATAGTTTTAGGTAGCTATAATATAGATGTAGTGTAGGGGATATAGGTTGTAGTGGGAGATGTTCTTAGGTAGCTATAATATAGATGTAGTGTAGGGGATATAGGTTGTAGTGGGAGGTGTTCTTAGGTAGCTATAATATAGATGTAGTGTAGGAGATAATTATACGTAGTTCAGGGGGTATAGTTTATAGTGAGAGATGTAGTATAATACATAAAGGTGTACAAGAAATAGGGATGTAGGGAGGAAGGGGTCTGCCTCGTATGGGCCAATAGGTCTGCAGATTTCCATTTTTCTTATGTTCTTATGTTCTTATACAGTATATAGTTTTGTTTTCTCTCTGTGAATGAGGGAGACAAAAGGCAGAACTGCCTGCAGCGAGTGCCTCCTCCAGAGTTGAAATAGTGACAGGGGCCAAAATCAAGGGACGTTTGAGCTAAAAATGCCTGGACACACAAAGTTTGAAGCAATTTAAGTCATAGGAAGAGGGAAAGACTGATTCTGGGAGAGTTCTAGAGCTCAGCAGTTGAACAGAAGAAAGTCTGAGAGAATAGAGTTTCACTCTTTGGTTGGAGAGTTGCACAGATTAGGGGTGGGATTGTGTTGCAAGGCGGGTACTACTTACACTACGTAGAGGAGGTGGTATACACTAGGAAGCTACAAGGAACACTGATTATTGTAGTAGCGATAGAATAGTGAGAGATTCAACACTGCGGCGATTAGAGAGAGATTGCAGAGAGTTGGTGAGTGTACGGGAGTTAATGATATGAAAGGCTTTCCTTTCTACTTTGTCTAGGAGTGCAGTGTGAGAGGATCCTCCCCACACAGGTGAACAATACTCAATACAAGGACGCACTGTGCCCCTGTACTGATAAAAAAGCTGCGCAGGGGTAAAGAACCCCTTGATGCGGTTGAGCACACCCAGTTTCTGGGAGGCTGCCTTAGCAAGACTGGTAATATGGTCCTTCCAAGTGAGAGTAGAAGAAAAAGAGACACCGAGAATATTGAGAGAAGATGAAGGATTGATTTTTGTATTGATGAAGAATAAGGGATAGTCCTCTGGAGGTTCCCGACGAGTAGTAAGATGGAAAAAATTGGGTCTTGGATGGATTAAATGCAACAGGTTTTCTCTACCCCAATTGAAATTAGTAACTAGATCAGAAGATAAGTGTTTTATGGCTTCATTACGTTTGTTTTTGAGGGACTGCTGGCTTGGGCATTCTGGAAAAATAATTGAGTAGTGTAAGGTAGAGTCGTCTGGCGTATGAATGGATGGGACTGGATGTATAGTTGAGAAGAAGTGAGCGATGGCCGTCCACAACGGGTGCTATGGAACGGCCGGAAAGGAAATTAGAGACAAAGGCACAGATTGAGGAATAGAAACCGAAGGATGGTAGTTTAGAAATTAAAGATTTGTGCCAGACTCTATCGAAGGCCTTCGATATGTCTAGTGCAACAGAAAATGTCTCACCGAAGTCCCGAAAGGCGGATGACCAAGAGTTAGTAATTATTATGAAAGAAGATTACCAGTAGAGCGACCCTTAAGGAAACTATACTGGCGATCTGAGAGCAGATTATGAGAAGAGAAATGCTTAAGAAAATTGGAAGCAAGAATAGTTTCAAAAACTTTAGAGATACAAGAGATGAGAGTAATTGGACGATAGTTGAAGGGTTGAGAGCGGTCACCCTTCTTTGGGACAGGTTGAATGAGAGCAAACTTCCAGCAAGAAGGAAAGACGTTAGAGGAGAGACAGAGACGAAAGAGTTTGCCTAGGCAGGGGGTCAGCACTGAAGCACAGTGTTTGAGTATAACAGGAGGAACACAGTCCGGACCGTACTCCTTCCTAGTTTTAAGCCCAGAGAGGGTAGAAAGTACATCTTTAGAAGAGATTAGGATATTAGGCATAAGTATGAGAGAGGGGTGGAATTGGTGGAGAGGGAGGAATAGCACCTGAATCATCCAAGGTGGAATTTCTAGCTAAAGTTTGAGTGAAGAGTTCATTTTTTTCAGAGAAAGAAGTGATGGTTGTGCCATCAGAGTGGAAAAAGGGAGGGCAAGACTATGACGAGGGAAGAACAATTGTTGGAGAGGTTTTTGGCTAGATGCCAGAAAGGTTGGGAAGAGCTAGAGTTGGATAGTTCAGTGTATTTATTATTCATGAAAGAGTGTTTGGCAAGTCGAAGAACAGATTTGGCTTGATTCCGGGCAGCAACATAGGAAGAATGAGATTCTTGAGTTTTAAGGCGTCGGTTCCGTTTGAATGCTTGCTCCTTGTTGTGGACAGCAGTAGAACAAGCGTGAGTAAACCAAGATTTTTTTGCATTGGACTGAGAGAAAGAAAATGGAATGTACGCTTCCATGCCCGAGAGGATTACCTCGGTAATGTGTTCAGCACTCTCCGAGGGTCCTCGGCCACGGAAGCAGAAGTCATTCCATGGGAAATCAGAGAAGTACTGCCGGAGAGCCTCCCATTCGGCAGCGCCAAAGTGCCACAAGCGCCGCCGGCTGGGAGGATCGGGTGGCCGTGCTGAAGAGGTAGGACTGGTGTCAGAGAAAAGTTTATGGTCGGAGGAGCCAAAAGGAGAGAAAAGATTGACAGTATAAGAAGAAGGGTTAGAAGTCAGAAATAAGTCAAGAATGTTGGGCCGATCTCTGGCTTGTTCACCAGGTTGGTCAGTAGTGTGAGAGGAGAGCCATTGGCGGTGGTGAACGTTGAAATCTCCTAAAATGGAGATTTCAGAGAATGGAGAGATGGATAGAATGTGTTCTACTTTAGAGTTTAGATAGTCAAAGAAAATGGGAAAGTCGGTAGAGTTAGGGGAAAGATAGATAGCACAGAAATATTTCGTATGAGAATGACATATAGTTTGAGCAATAAAATTGAGAATTCAGAGGAGTAGAAATCGGGAACATGAGAGCAAGTGAGTTTGTTGTGCACGTATGTGCAACATCTGCCTTTGGCTTTAAAACTAGGATAGAGAAAGTAGGAGGGTACAGAGAAGGGGCTGCTGGCAGTTGTCTCAGATACCTGGGTTTTGGGTGAAGAAAAGAAGATCAGGTTTGTTAGAGGAGAGATGGTGTTCGACTAAGTGAAAATTAGAGGAAAGGCCACGAATATTGCAAAAGTTGATAGTAAGAGTGACAGGCCGTGGTCCAGAGCATTTAGAGGGGTCATCAAGGGAAGGTTGGGCAGCTGTGGGGGCATTTATGCCGCCGCGCCGCGCGACCCCCCCCCCCCCCCTCCCTTGGTTACCTGTGCTGGATTCATTTGGTTTCCATGAGACTATTATGATTAATATGAAGGGTGCGCCTGGAAGTGTGGTGGGAGAGCTTGTGGCTTTGGCTCCGCTGCATGTCTGCCTGCCGAGATCGGAACCTCTCCGGGTGGTCGGGGGCCGGGGGAGTGCTGGAGCGACCTTGGTGACCCTGGTCTCTGGGTCTTCTCCTGGGTGACCTGGATGTGTATGAGTTTGTGCTTTTTATCTGTGTTTATTTGTTGTTTTATGTTGTTTTTGTGTTTTCCCTGTTCTTGCTCTGTCTTGAGTCGGCTACCCCCAAAATGGGGATTGGGCCTGAGCATATAGATAAATAGATAGATGAGACTATAGCCCACACAGTACACCACCGTCGCTCTCAACCAGTACCACCTCCTCCGCTACTGTTACCTTAGTACTTGAACATTAGCACTGGTTTGGCTCGCCCCGGTTGATTTGCCACTGGTTGAGATATTTTGGTTGAGTAATGCTGGAGCTGTATTTCATATATCTTTCAAAATATTATAACTCTATCGCTTGCGCTTGCTCTCACTCTCTCTCTCTCTCTCTCTCTCTCTCTCAATTAGGCAGCAATGCTCCGAACATAAGGCCTGTTTGGCAACAGAGTGCTTTGTTGTAGTAGTGGTAGCAGGTTTCTGGAATCACATTATTGGGTAGAGATTACCTTGGGCAATTTGAGGTACCTGGATATAGAAGAGTGGATTATCCAGCAAGGAATGTATATGGGAGTCCAGCTGATTGCTAGATTAAGGCATAACTTGCCTTATTAAGGGGTATTACAAGACCGCTATTGTCGTTCATTGTTCATGGTCAAATTATGCTTCATAATTTGTAGTATTGTATACACTGTCATAAGAAAATATGCAGAACAAGTAATTTTGTTACGCAACTGAAATAGCTTTACAACGTCAATTTAGAAAAAACTCAGATCAGCATTGCCGAAGAAAGCTGCAGGAAAAATCCCTCGTGTGATACCGGCTGTAGGTGTGGATGGTAAATTTCTGTAAAATTACTTGAACTGCTTTCTAAGATTACTATTGCACAGAACTCCACATGAACGAACTGATGATATTGATTAAACTCTGCAGAAACCGGACTGTATCGTCAGTATCATGACAGTGTGGTAATCCCGACACTGACTTACGGAAGCGAAGCATGGCCGTTGGTTGAGAGACTCGGACCAAGAGTGAGAGCAGTGGAAATTAATTACTTAAAGAGTGCGTGCGGAGTTACATGGAGGGATAGACAGACTAATGAGGAAGTAAGAAGGAGGTGTGGTGTGGAGGTAGATGTGCTGGATAGTGTGAAAAGGAACAACTTGAGATGGTTCGGCCATATGGAACGTATGGAAAGCGAGAGAATGACTAAGAGGGTGTATGAGAGCGAGGTGGAGGGACAGAGAGGGAGAAGTAGACCGAATATGAGGTGGAAGGATGGAGTGAGGAAGTACATGAACGAGGGCGGTGCTGGTTGGGGGGAGGGGCGTCGACTGACTGGGGACAGAGGTCAATGGGGGCGGTTCGTTCGTGGCCACCCCTTCGGGGATCACGGCGTCAGGCAATAGATAGATAGATAGATCGTCAGTTTCATATTCTTTGGAATAATAATGTTATTCCTTGCAGTTAGACAAATGTTCAGAAAACAAGCGAGAAGGATCAAACGGCGGACCAACAGTTGAATTATCTTGATAATTGTTATATTGAAGTATTAAGAGATGAATTGCGACACTTATCTATTCTATTAATATTCAGGATACACTGTTTAAAATTATGTGGATTTTAATTGACATTATTGCTTTGTTGATAATTCACCAATCATCAATTAGTACCTCCACGTACTTTATGTTTATGACAGTTTAAAGCTATGATGATGTAGTTGAAAATTACAAGCCATCAATTGGTAGTGTCGGTATTGTAAATAGATTATCAACATATAATGCAATTAAACTAATACCCTGAGTCATCTGTATAAATTTATTTATGGATTTGGCAAATTCAAAGACTAGTTCCAAAGTTAGTTGAAAAATTAGCTGCCAAAGGAATATATTTCCACTAAGTGAACCCAAAAGAAAATGTGTCATATATTAGATTGTGTATTTTAGGACATGACTGGGTGAGAAATGGTTGGGTGTTAAAAGGAAGATTGATGTTGGATTGAGAGACCCATTTGGCCTGGTATCAAAGTGTGCTTCTTGAGTTATTTATGGCCCTGATGAAAAACCTGGTAATCCACTCCTTATTTGATTAACTGCACCTTGGAGTTCTGAGGTTCTTGGAGTTCATTGTTGCGCCACATTAGCATGGCAATTTTAAGACATTACCTACCCCCCCCTACACACACACACACACACTTTTTTGGCGATTTTACGATGCTTCACTCACTTTGGGTATTGATTATTTTCTTGGCGGGAGATAGCAAGCCTGCAAGGTAGGTGAAACCGGCTTTGGAATCCCATATTCATTAACATTCTCACTTAGCCTTTCAAATCCTCCTAAACAAGAATAATTTACTAATGAGAGCCTGAACAAAATATAAGGAAAGTGTCATTTGTTCAATGAAAAAGTTATATTAAACTATACCGGTACATATATTAATTCAGGATACCTATTTAAGTCTGTAAATTTCGAGTTCTTAAGCATTCAGATAATATTTGTTTGTGCTATTGAGACACTGATATGTACAGCTGCCAACACAGATAACTGTTACATAGTTACTTCCATAGCTACTTTATATGTTACTTTAACTACACAGTATATCTGCATAATATTGCAAGGCTCAAACTCCGGATTGAACCATCAGTTGAAGGCTGTACAATATACTTACCGTTGTATGCTTTTAACTAGCTACAACAGATTAAAGGGGGATGAGCGTATTTATTTGCTCATCAGGCTTAAACAAACATCCGCCCAGACCCTCCTTCAAGATCAAATTGTAAATTTTTCCATTGACAAATAATCCGGCCAAAGGCCGGTTTCTCTTAAGCTACAGGCTGTCTATCGCTCGCCAGGAAAACAATCGACACCTAAATAACACGAAAAGTCTTAATAATGAATAAAACATGGGGCGACAAATCTTAATATCGTCAAACTAATGGACCGAACGTCATAAAATTTGAACACTATTGAGGCTAAACATGAGGGAGAAGGAGGTCTAGAAAAAAGACCCACCTCTCCTTAAACATACTGAGCTCTCACTTAATAAGGTTGGTGGCTGTACTATGTTTGAGCTATTGGATAATAGACATGACTCAAAATAATCAAAACAAAAACACTTGAGTGATAGGTCAAATAATGAAAACAATGGCTTGAATGATGGGTAAAATAATGAAAAAAGGCTTGAAGATGGGTCGAGAGAATAATTACATGGTATCAAAGTGTGCTGGGTTATACTAAATAATTACATGGTATCAAAGTGTGCTGGGTTATACTAAATAATTACATGGTATCAAAGTGTGCTGGGTTATACTAAATAATTACATGGTATCAAAGTGTGCTGGGTTATACTAAATAATTACATGGTATCAAAGTGTGCTGGGTTATACTAAATTATGGTTCTGCCGAAAGTCTTGATTAAGATAAATCATGTATCCTAATTCAGTTCACCTTCATTCAGTTTGAGACCCTAAGTAGCAAGAGCTAATCCTGGGCAGCGTTACATGTGGGGATTGAGGAGTGGTCTTAGTATATATTCATAACATAACGCTGCATGGATGTTATCAAATTGGCTCTGATCTCTTAGATAGCGAAACACAGTTCCCAAAATATCGAAAGCCATTCAAAGAAATGGTATTCTAATGAAGTATTCTGCCTCAGGCTTCGTGAGCACACAACATTAATATTGTCATTGTTTATAGACGGAATAACCCGAAATATAATAGTGACGAAGATAACGGAAACACATACTCGAATAAATGCATACTAATTAATGTAAATAGCAAATCTGCAAAATGTTGTATGTAATCCGTCATCCTTTGGCTTCTATTATAAAGCTGTTGTGACTATTTGTGTAGATAATCTCTAATGACCATTTTATTTCAAGATTAGATCAAACAAATCCCTGCAAATAATCAGAAAATAGGAATACAGATTCCAGACATCGATACAATTTTCTGCTGAACATGATCGTATGGCTGGGTTTTACGTCTCTGTGCGCAAAGTGTACAACGTACTATTCAATATAAGCCTGTCCCTTCCAAAATATAGAACAATTTCCTGGCTAGCCCTTCATTCTAATCATGGTATCGTCTCACTCTAATGCCTGCTTCAAACAAGCATTTTTATATTTTGTTGTTGTCTAGCCTATACATATTCCATCACATATTTTTGTATAGTTTACATTTAATTGCCAGGTTTATGTACTACTGTTATCAAGTTTAGGTGAATTAATCAATCTGTGTGACTGATTTCGGTGTGATTGTCCAATAATAACAAGGCATTCCGATATCGGCTTGTGAACATGACTGGAAACTGTTCTTGTGACCCCGCCTTAAGGTATACAGAATGTTCTTAACCCTCTCCATTTACAAAGACTCATGTTTTCTTTATATTCTGTCTCTTATTAGGAGCTGTTTTTAACACCCAAATCTCGGAAGACATAAATATTGTGTTCTCCCCTGAACGGGCATTATCATGATTGTATGCCCTTTTTAGCTCTTTCTAGCTCTGTAAATAAATTGTTAAGACAGGAATAAAAATGTGTTTGTGAAAGTGCCTGTCCTGTCGTTTGCAGAGACACCAAGATCTCATTCCCAGCTAGTCTCTGGCCTCTGCAGTGATAAGAGGAAATTATAGTTTTCGCGTGAGACTCCTGGCTCGACCAGCAGTGTTCAAATAACTTACACAGTAGTTGACTTCGCCTTCATTCAGAAATAAAGACATGATTTTATGGACTTATTTGTTCTCTTCGTTTATATTTTCTTATTTGCATACTGCATGTTTACATGTATTATGCCAATGATATAAGCGGGATTCGGGGGGAGGGGGGCCCGCAGCTAGACATTGCCTGGGACATGCTGAAAGAAAGTCTGTAGATGTTGCACCATCTTAATAATTTAAGGGCTAAGGTTAGACAATATTTGTGAGAGTCAATTGGATTAACATAATTCGAGTATACCCCCTTCTTTGCTAGATGCTCTTCCTAGATTGAACAAAATCGCGTATGTGTTGTGTCAGCATGATTTAATGGAAAGATAGTGTGTTACTAAAAGAGTATATAAACCTTATCATAGGGACATAATTATGATACGCCTTGATGAAAGAAATGGGTAGAATTAATTGATTACATAATAGGATATTAGCTTATAACTGTCATCTTTCACACACCATTGTTCCGCTTTTTTATCTGTTTTTCTATGTGAGTGAGGGAGACAAAAGGCAGAATTGCCTATGGCGAGTGCCTCCCCCAGAGTTGAAAGAGTGACAGAGCCAAAATGCCTGGACACACGGAGTTTGAAACATTTTAAGTCATAGGAAGAGGGAAAGACTGATTCTGGGAGAGAGTTCCAGAGCTCAGCTGTTGAATAGAAGAAAGATTGAAAATAACGTTTCACTCTTGGGTTGGAGAGTCGCACAGAGTAGGGTTGGGATTGTGTTGCAAGACGGGTGCTACGTGCTCTACGAAGAGGGGGTGGTATACACTGAGAGACACTGAGGAACATTGATTATTGTAATAGCGGTAGAATAATGAGAGAGATGCAACATTGCGGCGATGAGAGAGAATGCTGTGCGAGAGGATGATCCCCACAAGTTTTTTTTTCTTTTTTTCTATGTGATTGAGGGAGGCAAAAGGCATAACTGCCTATAGCGAGTGCCTCCCCCATAGTTGAAAGAGTGATAGGGCCAAAATCAAGGGACATTCGAGCCAAAATGCCTGGACACACGGAGTTTGAAGCAATTTAAGTCATAGGAAGAGGGAAAGACTGATTCTGGGAGAGAGTTCCAGAGCTCAGCTGTTGAGTAGAAGAAAGTTTGAGAGCAACGTTTCACTCTTGGGTTGGAGAGTTGCACAGAGTAGGGGTGGGATTGAGTTGCAAGACGGGTACCACGTGCCCTACGTAAAGGAGGTGGTATGCACTGGGATAGCTCTGAGGAACACTGATTATTATAGTAGCGATAGAATAGCGAGAGAGATGCAACATTGCGGCGGAGAGAGAGAGATTGCAGAGAGTTGGTGAGTGGACGGGAGTTAATGATACGAAAGGCCTTCCTTTCAACTTTGTCTAGGAGAGCGGTGTGAGAGGAACCTCCCCACACATGTGAACAATACTCAATACAAGGGTGCACTATGCCCCTGTACAGAGCAAGAAGCTGTGCAGGGGAAAAGAACCCCCGAAGGCGGTTGAGCACACCCAGCTTCTGGGAGGCTGCCTTAGCAAGACTGGTAATATGGTCCTTCCAAATGAGAGCAGAAGAAAAAGAGACACCAAGAATATTGAGAAAAGATGAAGGGTTGATTTTTGTATTGTTGCAGAATAAGGGATAGTCCGCTGGGAGATCCTGACGGGTAGATAGATGGAGAAATTGGGTTTTGGAAGCATTAAAGTTAACAAGGTTTTCTCTGTCCCAATTGGAAATAGTATTTAGATCAGAATTTAAGAGTTCTATGGCTTCAATACGTTTGTCGTTGAGGGATTGCTGGCTGGGGCGTTCTGAAAACCTAATGGAGTAGTGTAAGGTTGAGTCGTCTGCGTATGATGGGAATTAAGGTACAGTTAAGGAGATCATTTATAAAAATTAGAAAGAGAATAGGAGATAGGACAGAGCCCTGAGGAACACCGGAGTTTATAGGGTGAGGAAGTGAACAATGGCCGTCCACAACCGCGGCTATGGAACGGCCGGAAAGGAAATTAGAGACAAAGGCACAGATAGAGGGATAGAAACCGAAGGAGGGTAGTTTAGAAATTAAAGATATATGCCAGACTCTATCGAAGGCTTTCGATATGTCTAGTGCAATAGAAAAAGTCTCACCGTGTGAACAATGCTCAACATATGGACGCACTGTGCCCCTTTACAGAGCAAGAAGCTGCGCAGGGGTAAAGAAACCCCGGAGGCAGTTGAGCGCACCCAGCTTTTGGGAAGCTGTTTTAGCAAGAGTAGTAATATGATCTTTCCAAGAGAGATCAGAAGAGAAAGAAACACCAATAATATTAAGAGAAGATGAAGGGTTACTTTGAAGTTGTTGAAAATTAGGTCATAGTTTTCTGGAAGGGGGCGACGAGTAGATATATGGAGAAATTGAGTTTTGGAAGCATTGAAAGTAGCAAGGTTTTCTCTGCCCCAATTAGAGATAGTTGAGAGATCAGAAGATTGGTGTTTTATGGCACAATATGCGTTAGATAACATGATTTCCACATTCTTAATCCTATCAGTATTCGAGGACGCATATCTTTCTATTAGTCTGGCTATCAGTAGACGATTTTATTCAGCTTAGGGAGGCGTTCTGGAAGGCAGAGGGTATACTGACATTGGATTACTAGAGAACATTCCAAAACTGAGTAATATCGTCTAATGTTCGCCAGAATAAGGTAACAACAGCGTCCTAGTCGTTGGCCACACCTCACCCTATGAAAAGGGAATGAGGGTGAGAGTTTGGTGTCAGGGAGGTGTCATAGAGTGGGGGTGTCAAAAGCGTGAACGGATTATCAAGGGGTTTGGCGTGCCAAGTGGGTGAGATGGGTGTCAGGGATATTGAGAGTGAAATGAAGGGTCAGGGAGGAGAGGGGATGCCAGGGGGGAAGAGGTGAGAGTAAAGATGATGAACTGGGTTAGTTGGTGATAGGGGCTTGTTGTCAGTAGCAGTGGTGGGCACGGTTTCCGCTAATCAGCTAACAGCTAATAGCGAAGCTAAATTTTTCGTCAGCTGGTTAGCTTTTAAGCTAACTTTGAATTTTGAAAATCGTTAGTGGTCCACTAACGATTTTCAAAATTAGCTTCCGATAAATTTACTGCCGCTAACTGTAAGTCCGATAACGATAATGTGCATTCGCTGGTAAACACAATATACAGTTTATTGGTCCAAAACGTTTGCAAACCCTAAAATTACACATATGTATGTGAGTATGTAATTGCAATATGCAACAGTCTGTATTACACTAACTATATCACGTCACTTTCACATATACACTGTAGACAAGACACGTCTCATGAGTAATGTTGTGACACGAACGTCACATCGTGTTTACGTGTGGCACCTGAGGTTGACTCAGCAGCCGAGCATGTGTAATAGATAGTGTCACTGTGGCATAGCATACATTATTATTGAGTCATTGACTGACGACTCGTACGTTCATAATTCTAGTCGTGACTCCTGATTGACTTATGCGTGCGATTTTTTTGTTTTGTTTTTTCTTTAGTGTCGTAAGCCTAGCGTGGACTTGAGAAATTCGCTACAGAACAACTACGAAATTTACATTTTCAAAATGTTACCATAGATTGTTGAGGCATCTATTTGAGTTTATATTTATATTTATTTATGGCTATATACTTATATTTGCGTGTGTGTGTGTTGAGTTTTGCAGGGCGATTGACCGATTGTAGAAAGATGTTTTGAATAGCCTAACCCTCTAAATATCATAGGCCCTTCTTAAATTACATAACATCTAACTTTAGCCTACATGATGTTACATCAGAGGTAAGCGGGCATCATGGTGCTGAAGGGGTTAAGCTAATTGATTTTGTTCTACTTCCTATGCCTATCTAAGTTTTCTAACTCAATAACGAATTATTCTATTTGACAGAAGTGTCGTAACATAGCTCATGTGTCATGAATTATGAGTAAAAAGTCATAATCATAAATAATGATAATCAATCATAATTACTATATTTGTTATATTATTTACTATCTAGTAATATCTTATCGTTCTTATGATATTGCATACTGACACTGTTGTACATAACTCACAAGAAACAAAATATATTTTAATGTTAGCTACTCGCTAATATATTGAATTAAATTTTGGTTAACAGTGTCCGTAAATATTGTGGTACAGTAGTAATACTGAACAGTCTTGTATTAATGTATGCAAATAAATTCGATTGTAAGCTAATGCTAATTTAATTTGTTCATATAATTATTTATGAACAGGAGGATGCACATGCACATTCATTAATCATCTGATCTGGGCGTTTTATGATTCTTTTAGCCTATGCTTTGGAAAGCTGTGTCTAACCAGTAAGCTACAACTACAACCTACTGCATATTATATTTTTAGCTTTCTAGGTCTGTGTTTAAGGGCTTTAGAGGGAAAAAATCAAACCAAAGCTAAATTAATATGATACAAGTTAGCTGTTAACTGTTATCGTTAGCTTCCACTAATTTGTTTAGCAATTTAGCGATTTAGCGTTAACGAAGCTAACCTTTTAAGTTAGCTGATTAGCGGTTATCTCCGCTAACTTTTCGGTTAGTTGTGCCCACAACTGGTCAGTAGTTAGGGAGTAATGGGTGACAACATTACGAAAGCGGGGCGACAATTTGTGGATTGGGTTAAAGGAAACCAGGAGGATATCTAGGGGGGGCGTAGTCACATCTCCTCAATAACTAGAAAAGTTGGAGTACTGCCACATATCCTACACACAGTCGGTCATATTTCCTACACAAATACAAGTATCCAGCACATTTCCTACAACAAAACTGAGTACCCAGCATATCTCCTACACCAAACGGTGAACCCGGTATAACTCCTACAATTATACTGTCATATCTCCTACAATTCTGATACCGAGTACCCCTTCTGGATAATTATAGGGAATAGGCTCGCAGCCTTATTATACATAATTCATTAAAGACAATGTAGGTCTATGGAATCCTTATACTGTACTCATGTATAATCCACTGTGGGAGAATAATTTTGATCACATTTATAAAACCCGATATTGATAGAAAAAACGCCCAGTCTAATCAATCTCGGAGCTCTTTCGGACATCCTCACTGTTTACAAACTCCTTCTTTATGCAGTATAATCGACATTTACACCCTACTGGCAACATAGATTAAGATTTCAATAATTCATGGGGGGGGGGGGGGGGGGGGGCAAAGCCCACTCTCAACCCCTCGTGTGTCCCACATTGGAATTATAACTAAAACCATGAAAACACGCATTTCTCAACATCTGGAGGAAACGACATGAAAAATAAGGGTGCGAGCCTATTCCCTGTAATACCCCCTTCTGTACCAGCGACGTCTTTTGTATTTGATTTCAGCTACATTATTTATTAAAATTATGAATTGGATAATATTCAAGACTTCTTTCGCCGCCCTATTAGAAATAATTTATTAGGGAAAATAGGGCCCTATAGACTCCCCATAGTGTTCTCATTATAGTCCACATGGAGGAATTTCGTTATCGACACTTGAAAAAAACCCGATTACATCGAAAAATAACACCAAAATAAGAAGTCCCGAACGTAAACAAAGCATTGCGCACAATGCATCCTTCGACTTAAGTCTCCTTCTTATTTTTTTAACGATGGGGCGGGTGCGATTCACCCAATAAATGGTGTGAGCGTTACTCACAAAAACGAAATACCGGCAACCTGATTTTGCCCCCTTACTGATCTAAATATATGAGGATGACAATACATCAAGGGGGGGTGAGGGGGGCAGCGCCCCCCTCAACCCATCGTGTATCCAATTTACCCCATAATTTCCCTTACCTACTGTAAAAGCGCGATTCACCCAATAAATGGCGCCATTTGACGCTGTATCTTCAGATTAATGAATAATGGGTAAGTTAATGCAAATCCTCCACTCCAACCATGAAAAACAACAATAAAACACTATATTCCTTGAAAAATATACAGAAAACTTGGTAAATAAGGCGGCTCTAGCGGTCTTGAATGTTACCACGCAGGTATAGTTTGTTGTTTCTGGACACATTTCGGATGTACCGGAATCCAGAAGTTGTCTTCGTAAACCACTGCATTGGAGCGGATGTTCCCCTCAATCATAGCCATGCTGGTGGAGCACAGCAGTGGAGTACTAGGGCCAGAAATACCGTCTGTTCAGACGAATGGAGAAAAGAATACTGCTGGTTTGAGACTAAACTCGAATCAACTCGACGAGTGTCTGAATGTGAATGATACTTTTCTCCCTATTTAGGTTGCGCCACATTTCCTACACCCGGCTCGCGCCTGTCCCGAAGACTCGAATCAACTAGACTCGTCAGGCGAGCAGTGAGACAGTAGCGCCGAGTACAGACAGAGGCTCCTCCCCGAATACACGGCAGTGTAGGAAATGTGACCATATAGATTTTTGTGTGTAGGAGATATGCTGTATCTCTGTAGGAAATATGTCACTACACTAAAAACTGTGTAGGAGATATGCAGTATATGTGTAGGAAATATGTCATTACTCTAAAAAACTGTGTAGGGGATATGCAGTATATGTGTAGGAAATATGTCATTACTCTAAAAACTGTGTAGGAGATATGCAGTATATGTGTAGGAAATATGTCACTACACTAAAAACTGTGTAGGAGATATGCAGTATATGTGTAGGAAATATGTCATTACTCTAAAAACTGTTAAATTTGTAGATGTGACATGTAGGAAATACGCAGTATACATGGTGTAGGAAATGTGGCGCATCCCCATCTAGGGGGCTGTGGGGGTGTCAGGGCCATGATGGGAGCTTCAGGGGTTGATAGGTGCTTCAGAAGGGGGTGATGGGGCAGAGAGCGGCCAGGTGGGAATGAAGAGTGAGAAGGACACAAACACTAAAAACCTGAGTCAACGTAGACATACCAACTGTGGGAATGTTGCAACTGGTCGATTGGGGACTACCCATGGTGCACAACATGAGTTTACACTCATGAACTAAACAGCGCACACAAACAGAACACAACTAATAACCTAAACTTTCTCTCTCGCCGTCTGATTTAAGTTTCACCTTCTAGTTCTTCCTTTACTGACCCGTTTTCTTCTCCGGAACGTCATTGCTCAATAAATAAATAAATATATAAATAAACAGAGAAAAGGAGGCCAAGGACTTGAGGAGGTGCACAAAAAAGTCGAGGGGTTGAGCAATAGCCAGGATTATATAATAGGATTAAGTGAGTAAGGCGTAAGGGGGTCGGGTAAGAGAAGAAATGGGGGCAGCAGGGGGTGCAGCAACAACCAATCTCCGAGCAGTCCCCCCTGGAAATATTTCTTACCCGAGGAAGTAATTAGAAACCCTGTCGTCCTTCTTCACGTTAATGGATGCTTTTTCCAAGACGCAGGCCTGGGGCCAATATAAATGATGCTCACACTATATTTTGGCTCTGAGTTGCACAAAATATTATATTTGGCTGAATAAGGACCTCTAGAAATCAATGGGGCACTAAGTATATACGGTTTGCTCGATAAAGTCCTCATCCATTCAACTATTCATTGTTCATAATATTTTGGCTAGCAAATGACTAGTTTGATTAGCTGAAGAATAATTAGCTGATTAGCTGGGTACGAACAATCTAAGTTAACTCTCTGACTCCTACTGATCCGCTCTAAGCTATGTAAAATCGTGCTATGATAACCAAATGTACAGTCAAATGAATTTGCCGTTCACGTTAATGAATGTTTCTCCACGACGAAAGGTCTAAGGCTGGTATAAATGATGTGCCCGATAATATGTTGACCCTTTCAAGTAAGACTTTTTCTTTTGTTTTGGCTAACACTAGGTGGTTTTCTTTCGCTTAGGAAGGAACTCAAAAATTCAGATGTGTGCACATTATCCCAATTATATATGTTTAACAAAATATCACAACGATTAGCTTGCGAAGTACCAAATTGATTTTTGAAGCAATTGTGGACTGAACATAATATTTCTAAGCTTAATAATTATAATCGTGTAGTGATAGTCAGACTATGAAATAAGGCCCTTATCGTTATTTATATTATAATCGTGTAATGATAGTCAGACTATGAAATAAGGCCCTTATCGTTATTTATATTATAATCGGGTCATGATACTCAGACTATGAAATAAGGCCCTTATCGTTATTTATATTATAATCGTGTAATGATAGTCAGACTATGAAATAAGGCCCTTACCGTTATTTATATTATAATCGTGTAATGATAGTCAGACTATGAAATAAGGCCCTTATCGTTATTTATATTATAATCGTGTAATGATACTCAGACTATGAAATAAGGCCCTTATCGTTATTTATATTATAATCGTGTAATGATACTCAGACTATGAAATAAGGCCCTTATCGTTATTTATATTATAATCGTGTAATGATAGTCAGACTATGAAATAAGGCCCTTATCGTTATTTATATTATAATCGTGTAATGATAGTCAGACAATGAAATAAGGCCCTTATCGTTATTTATATTATAATCGTGTAATGATACTCAGACTATGAAATAAGGCCCTTATCGTTATTTATATTATAATCGTGTAATGATACTCTGACTATGAAATAAGGCCCTTATCGTTATTTATATTATAATCGTGTAATGATACTCAGACTATGAAATAAGGCCCTTATCGTTATTTATATTATAATCGTGTAATGATAGTCAGACTATGAAATAAGGCCCTTATCGTTATTTATATTATAATCGTGTAATGATACTCAGACTATGAAATAAGGCCCTTATCGTTATTTATATTATAATCGTGTAATGATACTCAGACTATGAAATAAGGCCCTTATCGTTATTTATATTATAATCGTGTAATGATACTCAGACTATGAAATAAGGCCCTTACCGTTATTTATATTATAATCGTGTAATGATAGTCAGACTAGGAAATAAGGCCCTTATCGTTATTTATATTATAATCGTGTAATGATAGTCAGACTATGAAATAAGGCCCTTATCGTTATTTATATTATAATTGTGTAATGATAGTCAGACTATGAAATAAGGCCCTTATCGTTATTTATATTATAATCGTGTAATGATAGTCAGACTATGAAATAAGGCCCTTATCGTTATTTATATTATAATCGTGTAATGATACTCATACTATGAAATAAGGCCCTTATCGTTATTTATATTATATAATCGTGTAATGATAGTCAGACTATGAAATAAGGCCCTTATCGTTATTTATATTATAATCGTGTAATGATACTCATACTATGAAATAAGGCCCTTATCGTTATTTATATTATAATCGTGTAATGATAGTCAGACTATGAAATAAGGCCCTTATCGTTATTTTTCACATTAATGACATTTTCAAAGATGCAGTTCCGGTGCAAGTATAAATGATTCACCCGAAACTATCTGTTCTATTCCGGTCAAAATTATACGAACAGACTTAGCTGAGAACGAACCTTTAGGAGTCGAATGGGTAAAGACTATAAATTAACCCGCTGACTCCTCTAGATCCGATATAAGGTTCATATAATCACATAATGTTGGTCACAATAAACTGAACATAAAAGTGATCATCTTTTTTCAGGTTAATTGATGATTTACCTAGGTAAAGGTCCGAGGCCAGTACAAATGATTCCCCGAAAACATTTAACTACATTTTCATATAATTCCCTCTATTACTAGTTAACTTGATTAGGCTTTTGAATAAATAGAAATGTCACAATTAACTGACCCTATTTAACCCCTTTCATGAACATATTTAGTTTAGTATCATCATCTACGATACAAATGAGTACACACTACCTTAATTAAACCTGTTCTCCTCAATCAATATTTCCTTCATTCTAGTACTTTGACTGCTTTAAACTCCATGTGTCCAGGCATTTTGACCCCAATGTCCCTTGAATTTGTCTCCCTATCACTCTGCTGGCTTTGGGGTAGACATTTGTTACAGGCGACCTGCCTTTTGTCCCCTCCATGTATGTAAGTATGTATGTATGTATAATTATACTCAGGCACATATCCCATTGCTGGGGCTAGCCGACTCTAAACAGAGCCAGAACAGAAACAATACAAGTTCCAATTCTTAGGGTCCGGGACCACTTTCGCGTTCCCTCGCCTCTTTATCTGTCTCGACAAGTAGGTGAATGTTACAAGGGGAGGAGGATTCCTAGCTAGGAAATAAAAGAACAGAAGGGAAAGAAGGATTCCTGCTAGAAAGAAAAGTAGGACAGTAAAAGGGACACACAGAAACGGCTAAGGTTGGGTCAAGCCTCACCTCTGGGTAGGGTCAGACCTCACCCTCCTCCTTCAATCACATAAAACAAAATAAATATCCTCTTCTGAATAAAATAAAATATATATCCTCTTCTGAATAAAATAAAATATATATCCTCTTCTGAATAAAATAAAATATATATCCTCTTCTGAATAAAATAAAATATATATCCTCTTCTGAATAAAATAAAATATATATCCTCTTCTGAATAAAATAAAATATATATCCTCTTCTGAATAAAATACCATCGCATAATAATAGCGTGAATTCAATGAATTAATCAGTCCTTGTCGTCATTATTCACGTTAATGTTTTTTTTTTTCTCGAGACGTAGGTCCAGAGTTGGTATAAAGGATGCACATAATAACTGTGTAACCTTTTACATTATATTGAGGCTACCAGTAGATATTTATATTGAGGCTACCAGTAGATATTTATATTGAGGCTACCAGTAGATATTTATATTGAGGCTACCAGTAGATATTTATATTGAGGCTATCAGTAGATATTTATATTGAGGCTACCAGTAGATATTTATATTGAGGCTACCAGTAGATATTTATATTGAGGCTACCAGTAGATATTTATATTGACGCTACCAGTAGATATTTATATTGAGGCTACCAGTAGATATTTATATTGAGACTACCAGTAGATATTTATATTTAAGTTAGGAAAGACTCTAGGAGCGAAAATTGTATAGAATAGTACAATAAACCGTTTGACAGTAATACTGCTCTCTGATATTGGAAGAAACCCAAAACTTATATTATTCAATCTAAACAAATGATAATCGGTAATGATAACCAAAACACAATGAATAATAACGGCAGGTACTTTATGTGGTAATGAGGTATAATATGGACGCAGGAACAGAGTGGGTGTAAGTAATGCACGTGATAACTAGTAAACCAACATTTTACTTTTATTCTGAGTTTCTGACTAACAATAGATGACCGTTATCTATTCTGGCAAATAATACATTATTTTACTCAGCTTAGGAAAGGTACAGATAATTACCACTAAGCACACACCTTTTTTATGATACCTATGTTTTCCATATAAGTGAAGGCGACCACAATAAATAAAATAACTAGGATTTATTTGACTTAATTCTTCTCCTGGCAAGCATAGAAATATAATTTATATGAAGAATATCTAAAAAATACGGATGCGTTACATGAATTAATGTTTAGACCTCAGCATGGATTAGAACCACAGTCAATCATGTAACTCACGTGTATTTGTGAGACATTCTACATATAAATGATATCTCTATGGTTGCCAGAATTAGAATGAAATGAAATCAACTCACACGTGCTTGTGTATATATGTATACATATATATATATATATATATATATATATATATATATATATATACCTGGTATATATATATCACAAAGACGCGTGCGCTGCTAAATGTTTTTATACTCCCTGCCCGACTCGAACCATCGACAGTCAGGATGAGTGTCCATGCTTTAATCCACTACACCAAGGTGTTTTTTTGTCTATGTGAATGAGGGAGATAAAAGGCATAACTGCCTGCAGCGAGTGCCTCCCCCAGATTTCAAAGAGTGACAGGGCCGAAATCAAGGGGCGTTCGAGCTAAAATGCCTGGACACACGGAGTTTGAAGCAAGTTAAGTCATAGGAAGAGGGAAAGACTGATTCTGGGAGAGAGTTCCAGAGCTCAGCAGTTGAATAGAAGAAAGTCTGAGAATAGCGTTTCACTCTTGGGTTGGAGAGTTGCACAGAGTAGGGGTGGGATTGTGTTGCAAGGCGGGTTCTATGTACCCTACATAGAGGAAGTGGTATACACTGGGAAAGCTCCGAGGAACACTGATTATTGTAGTAGCGATAGAATAGTGAGAGAGATGCAACATTGCGGTGAAGAGAAAGAGATTGCAGAGAATTGGTGAGTGGACGGGAATTAATGATACGAAAAGCTTTCCTTTCTACTTTATCTAGGAGTGCGGTGTGAGAGGATCCTCCCCACACATTTGAACAATACTCCATACAATGACGCACTGTGCCCCTGTACAGAGCAAGTAGCTGAGCAGGGGTAAAGAACCCCTTGAGGCGGTTGAGCACACCCAGCTTCTGGGAGGCTGCCTTAGCGAGACTGGTGTGATAGAGGATACTTAACCTTTTCCTATATATATTAGGGAGAAGGGAAATCCTATTTGGAGAATGTATTTCAATTCATACACAAGTCGTAGGATCCATATTCCAGGATAGGCTACCATACATGCATGGTATATTGACGAGACTAGTTTTGTCAAGAAGTAAATAGTCATACTATGCAAACTGAATAGTATGACTATTTACTTCTTGACAAAACTAGTGTGACAAAGTCACACACTATCTGCAAAATCGATTTGTAACCTAAAATATTATTGATATAGGCGCTATACATTCGGAATGATTTTGAATATTCACATATAATTAATAAAATATTGGTATTTGTAATGTATTCCGTAATGAATAAGCATCAACAATATTATTGTATTGTCTGTTGGGTTATACATGAATATATTTGACTGAAAACACTCTCTCTCTTTCTCAAAATACATTTTACCTTTAAAAACGAGAACATTATTTTGCGCTTATTCCAAAGCACCTTGAATATGGTTTATAGTTCTGGTCCCCGTATCTCAAGATATACATTGAAAACTCAATTCCGTGTAGCGCAGAGGGATTAAGCTAATCCCCTCTCTGAGAATCCTGCCATATTATGAAAGGTTAAATATACTATATATTTGTTCGCGCTAAAGTAAAGGAGGTACGGCTTTTTAGCCGGAGGGACAAGAGGTTGGGGAGAGAACCTTCTACTCTCCTGTCCTATTCTTCTACTATAAACTGTCCATGTCTAGTAGTAATAAGGCTGGAACACCTAGCAAGGACCATGAGGTATGTGTGGTCCGAGTAAGTATCTGTGTAATTCTCATTCTCTCTATGTTTGTTGAAGGGTCTCTCTCTGAAACTGTATTTCCATCTATCTATCCATCTATCTATCTACTGTACAATCGGGGGTATTAAGTGTTGTCATCGATTCCAGTGGTTTTCGCTCAAGAAGTGTTACTGGTATCTTTATAGTTACTGGGAAAAATGCTTATCCCTCAGAGTATTAGTCAGTGTCCGAAACTTTGTGAAATATCTGACAACACTTATTAACCTCGACTGTACATGTCTGTTTGTCTGTCTATCTATCTAGCTAACTATCTATCTGCTGCATCTGTCTAAAGTATATATTTATCTACCTCCAGTTGTCCAGGTTCTCTTTACTTTTAGGTGTTATATTCTCATCACGTCCTCGGTACCTCCATAGCGTTAATTATATATACAGCATATTCATATAGAATGTGTTATTTTCTTGTGTTCATACAACACATTCAAAGGGCAATTATGGACATGGTTTGACAATCAGAGTTCACAGGTGGACGGCTGACGGTGAACTTTTGTCCCAGTTATTAATTGCCGTAGTTTTGATTGGAATCATTATTGGCAGATACGCGTGATACACTGCTGAACGATAACTAGGAGACAATGAGCATTAATGAATAAGACCATTGTCACTTTATCCACAGTCGTACACTATAGTCGACACTCACATGCCTAACGTAACCTTCACCCCCCCTTCACCCCCCCCCCCCCCCCCGCCGTCATTATAACTGTCTTACACCTAAAACACCGAAGTATTATATACTTCACTTCATTTCTTGACACATCTTCTCGTTTTATTCTGGCAGATATTCAATAATTTTATGTAGTTTAAGTTGAACCAGTATGAATGTACTACCTAAACTCTTCTCAGTAGTATAATTACCTTTCCTCCATATAGCCTCAAGATAATGTCATTAATATCATTATATTCCTTTATATATATATATATATATATATATATATATATATATATATATATATATATATAATTATACAGGTACATACCGGAGGTTTTATGGAGTAACTGTTTTTTTCCTATTTCTTACGTCAGAGATATTTCCTTGGCTATGCTTGTAGATTCAGCTGTTCACTGTAAACATGTTTATAAGGGAATAGTTTAATGAGGTTCTTGGTTCAAGCAAACACTAAAGGGTTTTGATTGTTTATTACCAAGAAAATAGAAGTTTGTAGCGGGGCTTTGGTTATTATTGTAAGGTTTGTGAAAGTACTGTATCTGCCCTATGGGAAGTACTTGTAACTTTAAGCACTCTATAAAGAAAAGTAACTATTTATAAACTGAGCTATATATTCCTGTATACTGTATTACTGTAAAACTAATTGGATACATGAAGAACTGTGAATAAAGTATTAGCACACGCACTAAATAAGGTGCAGTATCGCGCAGTATACGCCACTATATAACAATATAGTAGGTGTTTCCTTATGGCTGTACTGACTGCTACTGACCCTAGGGCGCTCACAGTGGGCGCCGGCTTTTACTAGTGTAGTGTGACACTCTACTTAGTTGCTAGCAATCATCTTGGTGTTCCAGAAATTATCTGTTGGGTGGCGTGAGAACCACTGCTTATAGTGCAGGAATCATACCAAGGTTTGTATAGGTGGGGGTATGATCTTCTATGGGTGAGATCATCCCAACTAGAAATGTACAGTTAAATACTATAATATAACTGTTATATTGGTGTGAGATATATTTGTTAATCATACTGTCTATCCTAGAGTGTACAGTCGCTCAAAATGCGCTGTTATTCATCCCTATGACCTATATAACCCTGTTCCCAGTGTATAGCAATGCCAAAGAAAGTGTAATAAAGGTGAGGACCAACTTACACGTTTGCATCAGCAGTAGCCATACTTGCTTTGCGCCTACGAACCAGGCGATCAACCATGAACGAAAGACGACGAAGGCAAAAGACTAGTAAAAGGATGATGACGAGGAGAGTCAAGGTAGGGGTTAGTACTGTAGGATAAATGACTTCCGGGTTAATACACATGAGAAGAGATGAACCAACTAGGTTAGTAAATACTGAAAAATGTAACGCTTTCATGAGGGTGAGCTGTCTTGGTTTGATGATGAGGTCCGATGAGTTTCCTGTAAATGAAATGTTAATAGGGATGTACTCTGAGGAGAGGTTAGTAATCAAGGCAATGTGCTGATGTGAAGGAAGTGTGTGGATAATGGAACTCCTTACTTCGCAGTGATCAGGTACCTGATACATCCCGTGAGCATTGATTACAGTTCTTGAGTCTAGACAAACAAGGGACACCTGCGTCTGGTTAGGGAAGTGAAAGAACTGAATATCTAGCAAATGTTGATGAAACACTGGGAGCTGTGGAGCCGGGGCATAAGAACAGTCTTTCAATGAACCAGAGTCAGTCACAGTTGTTTGAGTCAAGATAAGTTCGCATGCAGTTTTGTCCGGGGACACAAAGGAAAACACATACGCTGGACACACATACAGGTGAAGATACGAGGACCTACATGAATCAAGAGCGTCTTTGTCTGTCACAGTCAAAAGTTGAAGATCGTCGGAGACAAGCATCATGTCTGCTGTGTCAGTCACGGTTAGTAACCATCCGTCTATAAGAAACGGGAACGGAATAATTCTCCAGGCATTGAATATATGTGAGGACTGGAACGGAATGTGGACTATTATAGATGAGTTTGTCAGAACTGCTTCCATTAGTGGGTAATAGAATTCACAGTCGTTTAACTCAAATAGCGGAGTCAGGGCAAAATTATCTTTCGCTATTTCAATGGAGGTAAGGAGATGTTCAACAGGCAATCGGTCAGTGGTGACCCGACTAAGTGCAGCATCTACGAAATTTGCCAAGACTGACTTTGTTTGGACATTTAAGTCTTGAACATCTTCATCCATAGCTTGAAGGATCTCGGTAAGGTACATGACTTTATCTGTTGACCGTCCATCAGAAATTAAGGATTTAACCACCTGAGTCAAGTTATTCATGTTTGCGATTACCGAGTTTAAGTAAGTCATCACATTCTTCATTGCTTTTGAGTTGTAACTGAAGACTCTATTAAAGGATTTTGCTGTGTTCTCCCGGACAGTGAGTCTCTTTCCCATTTCCTCAACATCAGAGGCTTGGGCTGTTCCAAAGAGCTCATGGGAGAGTAGGCCAACAATATTATGCAGTCCTATCTTGACACGCTGGGAGTGAGCGTTTTTGGCCACCTGGGTATGGTCGTCAGGTAGGACCAACTGGATCTTCCATAGCTTACGATTTATACGAGCGACGCGAGTACGTTGAAGCGTAACTGTAAGTCGTAAGTCTGTACCAGTGTAGAATGCTGCGCTAGTGATAATGTGTATCCCCGAGATCCGGTAATGTTGTACAACGAGACAACCCTTCTGTATGCACTCAACGTTTATAGTTCAGAGGTTCATCCATGGTTTTATACTTATCTATATGTAAGACGTTAAGAGATAACCTCATATGATAATAACAATGATGATCACCGTTGTGCTCGATTAAGGTACCCATGTTGACTATCGCTATATTAATAATGTGTATCCCACGATATCTGGTAATTGTGTACCGCGAGACAACCCCCTTTTGTATAGACAGCATTTATAGTGCAGAGGTGCGTCTATGAGTCTGTACTTATCTGTATATGCAAGGTTGAAGAGTGAGATAACCTCAGATGATCTTAATAATGATGATTAACGTAGTTGTGTAACCCCCCCCCCCCCGGGTGTGAGTATGAACTCGATAGAAAGAAATGTGGTGTAATACTACAATAAGTGTCAAGGGGATATTCCTTTCGTTCCTGCCCGTCATTATTCAAGTAAGAGTTACAAAGTGTTATTTTGTAATTAGAGTTATTGTAAATGTCACAATATTTTCCCCTGGGGGTAAGGGAATAGAATTCGCCTCGCGTGCATCCTGTGTGTCGTAAGAGGCGACGAAAGAGGCTGGGTCGGTGGGCTTGCGACCCCCCACCCGTAAAAAATACTTACTGCAACGATGAACAAACAAACAGTCTCGGATGTGGATGGACCTAATGTTGACCAATCCCGACCTACCATGGACAGTCTTACATTAGCGACTTGGAATGTGAGAGGCTTAAATGATGACGCAAAAGAGAGAGAGGTCCTGGAAGTGTTAGTGAATACCAGGCTGGATGTATGTGGAATGGCTGAGACCAAATGGAGGGGTACAGATGTGAGAGAGTGGGAGTGTGGAATGGGTGTGTGTATTGGAGTGAGTGAGGGAGCAGCATGTTTGTTTGTAAGTAACAAACGGAAGGAGCGTGTAAGCGACTATGGGTCTGTGGGTTCAAGGATTGTGTGGGTGAGAATGAAAGTAGGAATACAAACGTGGCTGGTTGTGTGTGTGTATACTTCGACAGAGGACAAAATTGTAAGAGAGAAAGAGGAGTTTTGGGTGAATGTGGAGGCGTGCCTGGATAAGTTTGGCAAGAGCGAAAGAATATTTCTGATTGGGGATAAGAATGGGAAAGTGGGTGATAAGAAATTTGATGGAGGGTGGGAGGGTGGGAGGGTGGGGTGTACCGTCAGAGGTGAATGGGAATGGTAGAGCACTTGTGGACGTATGTGTGGGGAGGAGGCTGTGGATAGCCAATGCCTTCCGACACAGAATGATCCACAGGTACACATGGAAATTGGTGTGGAGGAAGAAGGATCAGACAGTGGTGGAACGAAAGGCACTGATCGATTATATATGTGTGGATGAACGAATGACGAAATCTGTGCTGGATGCTAGGGTGTATAGGGGTATTGGAGGGGGTCTGTCTGACCATTATGTAGTAGTAGCTAAAGTTAGGAAACAAAAGAAGTGGGTGAGGAGAGCTGGAGGGAGGCGAGAGGAAGGTGGAATGGCGAGGAGGGTGGAGAGGTTGCAGGAGGAGGAAATCAAGGAAGAGTTCAGGAGAGCAGTAGAAAGGTGACTAGGTAGGTTTGACCTGGAAGGTATGGAGGAAGTGAGAAAAGTGATTAAAGAAGAGATCTGTGCAGCATGTGAGGAGGTGTGTGGAGTAAGGAGACGAGGGAAGGAAGTAAAGGGTACAGCATGGTGGACAGAAGAGGTAAAAATAGCTGTGGAAGACAAGAAGAAAGCGTATAGAGAGTGGTTGGGTAGTAGATGGAATGAAGATTTGGAGAGACAGAAAAGTGTGAGGTAATTGGAGAAAAAGAGAGTGGTGAAGATAGTAGTGAAGGAAAGTAAGAGAAGAGTAGATAAGGAATTTGGAAGGAATCTGAGTGTAAAATGGAGGGAGTGTAAGAAACTGCTCTGGAAAGAAGTCAAGAAAGTTAGGGAAGGTAGCAAGGGAAACAGTAAGGGCGTGAAAGATAAGACTGGGCGAGTGCTTTGCCGGGAAGCAAGAGAGAGCCGAAAGATAGAGGGAGTACTTCAACGAATTGCTGAATGTAAGGAATAAAGCGCCAGCAGACATAGTTGGATGGGGTATGGGAGTGAGAAGAAGAGAAGTAATGGAGGAAGTGGGGATCAGGAGGTCAGAAGTGTGTGAAACCATGAAAAGATTGAAGTTTGGGAAAATACCAGGAATAGATGGATTGTGTGGGGAAATGCTTAGGTATGGTGGTGAGATAGTGATCGAATAGGTATGGAAAATGTGCAAACAACCATGAGAGAAGGGGAGTGCACCTGATGACTGGAAGACAGGCATAATAGTCCCCCTATATAAGGGTAAAGGGGAAAGAGGAGTGTGTGGTAACCACCGAGGAATGTGTCTTCTAAGCGTAGTAGGGAAGATGTACAGTAGGGTAGTGATTGAGAGAGTGAGAGAGAGAACGGAGAAATGGATAAATGACGAGAAGGGCGGTTTTAGGAAGGGAAGAGGATGTGTAGATCAGATTTTTACCCTGAATTGTGTTGTGGAGAATTATCTGGAGAAGCAACAAAAGGTGTATGTTGCCTTTATGGACTTGGAGAAGGACTATGCCAGAGTGGATAGAAAAGGTATGTGGAAAGTAATTAGAATATACGGAGTAGATGGCAAGTTGCTGAAAGCAGTGAAGAACATGTATGAGGGTGTAAAGGTGGCAGTACGTGTGGAGAACGAGCAGAGCGAGTTCTTTGGTCTGAATGTTGGGTTGGGTTGAATGTTGGGTTTACTGTATATATGGATGGCGTCATTAAAGAAATACAAGGAAGAGCAGTGGATTTTGTTGTACCGCTGATAACGGAGGGAAACGAGTGGAAGCTACCTGTACTGCTGTTTGCTGATGATACAGTTATGATGAGTGATAATGAATGGGAGTTGCAGGGTCTGGTAAACATGTTTGGAACAGTGTGGGAAAAATGGAATCTGAAGGTAAATGCGGGGAAGAGCAAGGTTATGGTCTTCCAAAGGGGTGAACTCACAGGGTGTGAGGTGAAGTTGAACGGTCAGGCTATAGCAATTGTCCGCTCATTTAAGTATCTGGGCAGTGTGCTGAGTAAAGATGGGAGTATGGATGAAGGAGTGCAGGAGAGGGTACAAAAGGGGAAGAGAGTTGTACGAACGCTGAAAGCAGTAACAATAAATAGGGTGGTCAGCATGCAAGTGAAGAAGTTCTTGCATGACAGTGTGGTAGTCCCGACACTGACTTACGGAAGCGAATCATGGGCGTTGGTGGAGAAACTCAGACCAAGGATGAGAGGGGTGGAAATGAGTTACTTGAGATCTGTGTGCAGAGTTACATGGAGCGATAGACAGACGAATGGGGAAGTAAGAGGGAGGTGTGGTGTGGAGGTAGATGCGCTGGAAAGTGTGAAAAGGAACACCTTGAGATGGTTCGGCCATATTGAACGTATGGGAAGCGAGAGTATGACTAAGAGGGTGTACGAGAGCGAGGTGGAAGGACAGAGAGGGAGATGTAAACCGAAAGAGAGGTGGAAGGATGGAGTGAAGAAGTATATGAATGAAAGTAGTGCTGGTTGGGAGGAGGGACGTCGACTGACTGGGGAGAGGTGCATAGGGGGCGTTTCAGTCGTGGCCACCCCTTCGGGGATCACGGTGTCAGGCATTAGATAGATAGATCGACATTAACCTTTAGTCCAGGAATATCCCCCCAGTAATTGACATGAACTAAAGTGCAAAGGCTGCACTTTTCATAAGTGAGTTTCCTAGTATGATATGTATTGTGTATGTACTTGTCTGATTGAGTATGAGAGTTCCCTGAAAATAGATAGTAGTTTTTCATCCGGAATATCAATGAGACAATAACCAGTTATATACTGTATATACTGTGTATGTAACTATCTAGCAAGCATTGGAATCCCTGGGGAACAGATATTATAAGATAGTTATTCACACGGAGTAACGATGAGATATTATAACTAGTGCTTCAACCTCTGGTAGTTATGAATAACTCGAACATGCTACCCATGTTGTCTAGTCCTGAGTAAACTTAACACTTTCCAACAGAGTTCTCTTCTCCCCGCCATCTTCTCTCCCTCCCCCCTGGGCAACCCGGCCGTAATGATTCTTCTTCTTCTCATAAAAGGTACACTAGAGATAGCGAGGTATCTTTGGCCGAAGGACCAAAAACCTACCAGTCTATTTGTTCCCTCCCCTCCTCTCCCATCCACCCCCCCCCCCCCCCCCCCCCCATTTCTCTTAATGAGAAATACGAGTGTGTCTAACCCAAACAATGACTATCTGTGCCCTTGGCCAACTTTATTATGATACTGTGTGTATATTGTGTCATTATTAATACTATAGCTACTCATGCTATTATTTGAGATTCTATATGATGTTTGCCTTATCCTGCTATAATTATGATTTATTATGAATTCACAAATAGGAATATTGTTGCCCCAGGATCAATTGCATATGCTTGCAATTCGAGTATTCAGCTTTCAGTCAATTGATTTCTAAAGTATCGAATATGCCCATGGCATATCCGTGCATTAAGGGACACCCTTCCTGATTACGCTAATCGTGGTTCCGAGCCTTAGAGGGTTAACCGGGATAGATAGAACTAGATTACATTAGAACGGACAGATATACAGGAGCATACAGTTTCACGGGTTATATATATTTAACTCTAAATACATGGAGGCACAGTGGCACACTTTGTCACTGGATGTATAATATATTGCATGTAGAGATATAATTGTGGATTAAAACAGAGCGGTATCATCTCGTGGTAGTGAAAATAGCACTTGAGAGTGGACACTAGCCTTAATGTTTCCAGGAAACTTAACCGAACGTGAAAGAGTTAAGAGAAGAGAACCCAAGCTGGGTTTAATAACACCCGCACAACTTACAGTATATGTTGGGATCTTCCTTACCCTTCATAACCACTCTTCTCTCATACACTTTCTCCTGTCTGTTCACTATGGTGTAGTTATTATTTGCTATTCTTTACCTCTCGTAAGATTTATCACTTTTTCTTCGCGTTCCTCTTTAGCTTGGTATCATTTAGTAGCACACCAGTCATTAATATTTATGTTCCTATCCTATGTCTCCTTGATAACATCCTTTAGACTCGTGTTTCACACCGGTCCAGGGTGCAGTTAGTGGTGGCACATACACTTATACTACTATAATTTACTACTACCTTTTCTTTGTTACCTTTCACAATTTATATTGCTACTATTTCTGAAGCCGAAACCACCTTTTTCATTTGTAAGTGAATATTAAGACCCCTCCTTCCGTTCTCCCTACTCTATCCCTTCTCCATATATAGTGAATATTAAGACCCCTCCTTCCGTTCTCCCTACTCTATCCCTTCTCCATATATAGTAATTCTCGCCAGCTAGTGAATATTAAGACCCCCTCCTTCCGTTCTCCCTACTCTATCCCTTCTCCATATATAGTAATTCTCGCCAGCTAGTGAATATTAAGACCCCTCCTTCCGTTCTCCCTACTCTATCCCTTCTCCATATATAGTGAATATTAAGACCCCCTCCTTCCGTTCTCCCTACTCTATCCCTTCTCCATATATAGTGAATATTAAGACCCCTCCTTCCGTTCTCCCTACTCTATCCCTTCTCCATATATAGCCATTCTCGCCAGCTAGTATTTAATTTCTTATTTCATAATTAAATTTGGTGTCTGGTCAGCATATAACGTGTGACTTACTTACATTAATAACATCTTATATTCCAAGAAATTTCGATAACAATCCATCTACATTTGTGAAAACTAGTTACCTTTCATCTGCCCCTGTTGACCCCTGTGTCAGTTGTATCGTCTTTTTGTATGTACACTATTTCCGTAGTATCATGTATGTATATATGAATGTATATACCCAGGCACATACCCCATAGCTGGGGGTGGCCGACTCGAGACAGAACCCGAACAGAAACAACATTGGAACTGTAAATGTTGTTTCTGTTCGGGTTCTCTCTGGAGTCGGCCACCCCCAGCTATGGGGTATGTGCCTGGGTATATACATATATTATAGGTTTGACTCCTGTAAGGAGATTAGGAAAACCTAATATTTAGTAGTGGCCCCGTAATCATTGACGAACATGCCTATTACATAAGGCATCCTCTTCAAACACTAATCCGCCGTAGTTTGAATCTACCGCGCAGAGCATTTAAAAACTGAGGAGCCTTCATCATGAGCGCACGCGACCTCACTCATGGCTTCAGTCATTATGAATTGGGTTCTCACTACGAAAAAACTTCGTAAAAAATAAAAACAAAAAGAAAATAAGAATAACTATCCAATAAGCTTTCCATCATATCGTGGATGTACTTGTGTGGATTTCTGACCAGACGCTGATTCAGGCGTCATTCCTCCTTCACTGACATATCAAGTAAACCAAAATCCTTAATACATCAACGAATGGGAAGGGGACGGTCGGGAGGGCCCCAGTCGTCAATGATTACGGGGCCACTACTAAATATTAGGTTTTCCTAATCTCCTTACAGGAGTCAAACCTATAATTTATTAGTGGCCCCTCCATCATTGACGAACATGCCTGATATCTAAGACTGGAGGGGGACATTCGTAATCATATCATAACTCTAGAAAAGCAGATAATAAAAACAACCACATAGTATTCTTACTTTTGAAAAATGTATTTAATACGGCGTAGGCCGGAAATATACAAGAAAAAGGGGGTTCAGGCAGGTGCGTGCTTCAAAGAAGCCTGCCTGACAAAAATAGGTAACCCTGAAGATTCTGAACACAGATCTGTAGTTACAAAAGGCACCCCACTCAACGAGTGGTGACAAATAATAAGTTATAAGTTTATATGTGCACATCATAAACCCCAAAATACATGTGGAGATCAATTGCTAATGAACTCCATTGAACTAATGTTACATTGCTTTCGCAGCTAAAACTACTATAACAACACCGTTGTTTTGTACTAAACTTTGTACTAGCACAAATTCTCTCAGAGAAATTTTCATATCACATTTCAACCTTAAATTGTATCACAGTTCTCATACTCCGGCGGGGTCTAGGGTGTCCTATGTCAACTGACTGCACCCCCCCCCCCCCCCTTTCCTTGAAAATAAACATAAGTGACTGCAGGGCCACCTAGACCCTCTGCCTTAAAGCTATACATGGTAAGGAAGGTTTATCTAGAGCAACTGACAAGTATCTAGAGAGAAACGTATGATTAGACGCCCACAACTGTGTGGACGCAATATCTTCAACTGAAAAGTTTTTCAGGAAACGTAAAGAGGCCGCCCACTTGCGTAAATCGTGGGCCCTACCCACAACGCCGGGATTACTCTCTTTAATGACTTCTACCAGAAGAGAGGCTAATCGCCGTTTAAGTAAGCGTTTACCCGTACTCGCTACCCATAAAGCACCTTGGGGGTTATGAGGAGCTATTCTTAAATATTTGGTTAGAGCTTGCACTGGACATAAATTATGATGCACCTTTCCCCTTTTTAACGCCGGCACCGTGAATTCAGAAAACACGTGTGCACTATGCTCATTCTTGGCTACAAACGCCGGGGAGGGTGCAATGGAAATTGAATCATTAAGTCTACCAAACCTAAGACAATTAGGTGTGTTGCTCATCGCCGCCAGCTCAGACACTCTGTTTCCGGTGGCCAAAGCCAAAAGGAAAACTGCCTTCTTTAAGATTAAAGCAAAGTCTGCAGTATTTTGATACAGACGAGAATGAAGTAAAGACAAAGCTTTGTCCAGAGACCAAGTAGGCATGAGCTGACGGGGAGGTGGGCGGAGTTTAAAACACGCTCTCATAAATCCTGTTTCCTCCGCCACCGGTATGGATAGACCTGTAAGGTCGAAAAAGGGCACTCTAATCGCAGTTAAGTGATTCTTCAGAGTAACCACAGATAAACGTTTCTGCTCAAACAGATAGTTCAAGTAATTAAAAACCAATGCCACTGAGGGTACAGTTTGTTCCGTTCTAACAATCCAAGAAGTAAAAGCTTTCCAATGAGATTGATATTGTCGCTTAGTAGACTGAGTATATTGATTGAGCAATTTATTGGTCACATCCCTACCGTATGGTGCTAGCCACTTGGCCTCCTGAATGTCCATAATGCAAAAGTCAGCGAGGTCTCTAGGTTGCCAATCGTGTCTAAGTGGAAGTACCTGACCGGGAGCGATACCGGGTCCGGGCACCACATTATTAACTGCTGGCACCACACCTGCGCCGGCCACAGGGGCGCGATTAGCGAGACTAAGCCTCGATAAACTCGTAGTTTGTTCACTACGTGGCACATTAGTGACGCATCTGGCGGTGGAAACAGATAGATGGAGCTCCATCTGTTCCAGTCTGTCACTAGGGCGTCTGGCCCCCCTGCCGGCGTTATCGTCCGGCGGGTGAGGTATAGAGGGAGCTTGTGAGTCTCCTCGGACGCAAAAAGATCCACTTGTGGATGGGAGAGCTCCGCAATCATTAGGTCGAAAATGGGTTGCTTGAGCTCCCATTCTACTGTCGTGCTCTGTCTCCGGGACAGAGCGTCTGCCCAGACGTTCGCTACGCCTGGGAGATAAGATGCGTGAAGATAAATATCTAGACTGGTGGCTAGGACAAAAATCTCTTCCGACACGAGTAGCAACTTCCTTGACCTCGTTGACCCTTGTTTCTGAATACAGTGAACTGCATTCAGATTGTCCATTCTGAAGGCCACTGACTTGCCCCGTAACGCCGAGCCGTGAGCCTGAAGGAAATACAATGGGACTAGTAACTCTTTGACATTTATGTGAGCGATTTCTAAGTGGGACCCAAGTCCCTGACCCTGGTGCCCCTGATTTGACTGAAATCCCCACCCTATGGTGCCTGACGCATCCGTGTCTACCCATACCGTTGGAGGAGGAGAGGTCCATGACATGATTGAGTGCAATGTTTCCCTCTTCGCCCAGACCGCTAGTAAGGTGTGGATTAATTTTGGTATGGGCCATAATTTTCCCGCCGGTAAGAGTGGGAAATATTTGTTGCCCTCCAATATTAATCGTTTTACTTTCAACCGGCCCAACTTGACAGTTAGCTGAATCCAGTTGAGAGAGCCGACCAGAGACTCCCAGACTCTTCGTGTCGTAGTCAGACTGTGAAGAAACCTGAACAGTTTCCTGCGAAACCTGTTGCGATTGTCCACACTCTGACTCAGAGTGAGAGCGGCGGTGTCCCAGACCAGCCCTATCCACTGAATTACTCTTGAGGGAACAAGGTTTGACTTTACCAGATTTACCTTGAAGCCTAGAGTTTTGACATGATTTAAAATGATATTGACATGTTTTATGCATAATTGTTGTGTCTCTGCCACCACCAGCCAGTCGTCTAGATACCACAACACTCTGATTCCCTGTTTTAACAATGGCATCAGGGCTTGCCTGACTAGTTTTGTGAATAATCGAGGTGCTAGGTTCAAACCGAACGGCATCCTCTGAAAAACAAAATTTTGGTGCCTGATCCTCAAGGCCAGAAACCTTTGAAATCTTTTGTTGACCGACACGTGCCAATAGGCGTCTGTCAGGTCTAGGGAACACATCCAGCCACCCGGCGGAAGTGTTAGCCTGATTTGATGAACTGTTAACATTCTGAAAGACTCGTTGTAAATGTGAAGATTCAGATACGACAGGTCTACGACCGGCCTCATCTGAACACTGTCCCGTTTGGGAACCAAAAACAGTTTTGACGTGAATACAGGGTAATCTGGGGGTACCGGAATGATGACATTCTTGGCAATCATCTCCTGGACCAGCAGCTCCACCTCTAATGAAACACAATTTGCCGTTGTCGGCTGACGTAAGCGAGGTCGCCGGAGCCACTGCCAAGTGATGCCTTTGCGTGCCACCATCCGTGCCCATGTTTTTAACGGCCATGCTTGGTGACACGTTCGGAACGACCCAGTTAGCAGACAAGGGTTCGCCGGCTGTACTTCCCTCGGTTCCTCCGGCTCTAAGATAGGCACTGGGAGTGAGAAAGACTTTAGATTTTTGATGGTGGTTTTGGTGGTGTTGGCCGCTTCGCCGGCTGGCTGGTGTGGGCCGAAGACTGGCCCTGACCCGGCTTATACTGGCCGCGTCCCCTCTGTCCTGAAAACCCTCTCTGTCTATGCCTGAACTGACCCAGGGGGGATTGGGAGGACTTAGGCGGAAGAAACGGCTTAGAACCCCCTGGCTGAGCTTTAGTAGGAGGCTTAGGTTTGGGGAAGTTAAATGCGGGTTTCTTAGCCTGTGCGGGACTGTGCTTCACGGCCTGTGCCATGTTAAACACTGTTCGCCATACATCAGGGGACATTAAAGAAGGTGTAAGTACTGGGGACATAACCACCTGGTTAGCAATGCGATCAGGCAGCTTGCGAACTAATGACATTCTAAGATCCTGTCGTGCTCGCACCGCCTCAAGTAAGGCTGTGCGTATGTCACCTAAGGATTGAATTGACGACTGAAGAATCAGACGCCGGGATAATTCAACTGATCTTCGAGCATCCGCGTCTGCGATTGCCTGAGTAGACCTGAGTAAAGACTTAGCCACCTGTTGAGAAACTATGTACTGTGAAAACAGGCGGAAAGCTTTTCCCCTAAGCCTAAATTCTCTGTCTAGGTGAGAAGGGGTAGGGGTAATGAATGGTTCCTTTAGTTCACAAAGATTAATCTTAGGGGCAGCTAAAAAGGAAAATAAAGCTGACGGAACTCCGCCGGCAGAACCTACCGGCATTGAGAACCATGAATGTGTATCCTGAGGGATCTGGTGGGAAGATTTAGAAGTGAAAGTGGTTGCAAAGTTCTGAGCCTCTACCTCCCAATCCACCCAAGGTCCTGGTCCTAACTGTCCCACCTTCAACACTGGATTAGCTGTCTCGTCTGTGACGGTCTGTAAATCTAGTTCAGGAGTAATAGCCAACAGAGCCTTAATATCATTAAACCCATCCAGCTTAGACCAGTCTGAAAAAAGTTTTGAAGCTGAGGCAGGGGGTAAAGCAGGCTTAGATGCATAAACAAAATAATCCTGATAATAATAACTAGGTATAGCCTTGATATTTACATCCAAAACATTACCCAAGGCATCCAATGCCCTTAATTTCTTAGACTTATTTCCCTGGATAAACCACTCACGTGGTACCGGGAGTTCCCCTGACAAGGTAGGCTGGGCAAGCTCTGGCTTAGAGGGGTTCAAAGGGACCCATGACTCGTCTGGCCCATAAAGCAGGGGCATAGCTACCTTTCTAAGAGGCGCTTTGTCTAGAGGGGGTGGATTAACATCCGTAATGACCCTGACATTTGACGTAGTGAATGCCGCCGTAGCTGGCTTAGAGCTCCCTGCCGGTGACAGAGTAGGAGGGTTAGGAATCTTAGATAAATCGATTGACGTTATCAGAGGCCGTACCGCAGAACCTGTCAAGGGAGCCCCCAAGTCCATTGTGGGGTTTTCTCGTTGTTGATTAAAGAATTTTGATAGAGCATGAGTAAGTAACCCATCAATTTCTTGTGCTGTAACAAACTGGTTAGGTGCAGAACTTTCAGGTGAATTAGTATTATCATGGGCGGCGTCCAGGCCTGAGCCTGACCCTTGTCCTTCCCTATCTGAAATTAATGACACTTCATCTTGTCCCTCCCGATCCTCCTGATAAGACCCCGCCGAGGCAGGGGCACCTTGTTTCCAAGATAAATCAGGGATAGAGGATGGGGTCGCCGCGTCCCTGTGGACATCGGCTACTGTGTGACTCGTATGAGTCGGACGTGGATGGACAGACCCTGGCTGAGCAAAACGCCAAACACCGAGGCTCTGGCCTACGCTCTCTTGAGAGTCTGAAACATTCTCAATTATTGAATATCCTGAACTCTCCATTTCTAGGGTTAAAATATCAATAGGTAAATCTTGTTTAGGGACAGGCACTTCACTATACTCTGAGGCTGTAACAGAAACATTGTCAGGTGTAGAGGTACGATGAGATGCACTAGACTTAGAAGAATGTCGAGAGGACTTCTTATGGGAATCCTTTTTGGAGGATTTATGGCTACGGTGTGACCGCGAACTGGACCTAGGTTTGGCAGAATCACCACCTTGGCCCTGGGGGAAGCTTCAGTCTTGCACTTCTTACTAGCCGGGGAAGAGGCCCGACTTGAAGACCGTTGTCTGAGGGGAGACCTTGACCTCGATCTCGCCTGCGACGAGGAGGTGGCTGCCGGGGGAGTAGGCTCTCTCGGGCGTTTTAAACGTCTCCACAGACGATACAGAATCCTGGCTAGTCTCTGTCGGCTTAAAACCCCTTACTCTAGAGGTACGTTTAGGGGGAGGGTGCTCTGACAGCAACTTATCCCAAAGTGGGACGTTGTCACATTGAAGTGACTTATGTGCGACAATGGTAGTGTAGGCCGACATTTGTTGTCTGACCTCTCTCAACGCTACCGCCGCGGTCTTGTCATTGTCACACAGGACTTTATTGGTTAATTGGGAGCAAAAAGAACAATTACGTGTAACCCAGAGACCCCTTGAACGGTCTAGACATCTAACACACCTTATGCAAAGGGTATGTGCAAAAATTGGGATACCCGCGCAAGTAGGGGTAATGCACAGGGCAAAAACTGGGGTGACATTAGCCATGACAGAGACTGGTGAGAGGAACTACCGCCGGGTCTGTATTGGTCCGCCGGAGCTCAGCTCTGGAAAAATAAAGAAAATTTCCAGGAATTAATGCTCATAAGGTTAACCCAGGTGTTCGCATACAAGTGTTAATAACCCGCCGGGTAACGGGATGCAAAGACACAGCTAACACATCTCGCCACGCGGCTGGGTATAAAGAGGCTAAACAAGTCTTCTTAGCTAAGAACATGAAGAATACCCTCTGATATAATGGTCCAGTATGGCACTTAATAGTCTGTAGGAGGTGGTGACTGTCTCAAGATTCAATTTTGTAACAAAGCCCCCCCTCATAAAGACGCCGGCCCTTGAAATATTTTAGTAGAATAGCCCAGGGCAGGAATATACGAGATCTGATTTTTTAACGAATTGTCCCAAACGATCGTCGTAAAAATAGAAGGCGGCGATACTGAAAGTATCACCCAATTAAGGTTAATCGAAATTGAATTTGTTTATAAATTCCTTAGTTCCTATACTTAGGGACACCCGCCGGGTGTGGAAATCGATTTGGTTAAACCTCACTGATCCTTCAAATGCCGTAAGAGTAAAGGCGGCGATACACAGAGTATCACTCACATGGATTGGTTAACTATAAGAGACCTAAGTCGTTTTATCCCACCCTGCTAAGGTGCACCCGCCGGGTGAGAAGTCTAAAAGTTAACCCCACAAGTTCCTGACCCCACTACTTTGTAAAAGATCGCCGGGGAGGAACGCCTAAACAACAGCTAGGTTTTCCCCGTGGTTTGTCGTAAACCAGGTAGAAAAACCTATAAAAAACAAGTGTTCTCACGAACATCGTTTCTTTATATATAACTAAATATATATGTAAGGATGGGTACAGCCATCCCGCCGGGAAATAAAGGAGGCCTGAAACCAGGCACCCACAGATACGCAGTCCTGGAGAGCCACAGACACCTCCCCTCGCCGGGGAACCAGCCAGTGTTAACAACCACGTGTGGCCTAACACTGCTCATCGGTCAGGTTTTTTCACGGTGAAACCGAGAAAAACCCGCCGGAAGGCAAACCCCACCCTGAACAGACACCATCTGAACAATACGACACGAGGAGAGACACGCACGACTAACCAAGGTCACAACATAATCCGTGGAATTAGCCAATACACAACTAAACCAGGAAACAAATATAGTCCGAGGAATTAGCCAATACACAACTAAAACCCGGATACACATGACACAGTAGGGCATATTTATAAAATAAATAATAACACTAGACATGTGGCAAAGCTACGAGCGGCTGGCTAGGCCTAGGTAGACGGCAAGAAAATAGTTGAAATATAAACACACACTGGAATATCACAACAGGAACCACCGCCAACACACCACCGAAGCGATAACTTCCCAACCCGGGAAGCCTGACACGGACCCAGAAAAAACTTCACTAAGTGAAGAAAAATACGCTGGGAACGTCAGCAAACACACAGCTTACCTCATCAGAAGGATAAAAGGCAGCAATAATTAACGCGTAATGAAAGCCGCCTGCATCACCAACTAAACCAAACTGTGAAAAGTTCACGTGTCCACAACAGGACCACGAGGGTACATCCGAAATAGATGCCCCATATAAACGACCCAAAATACATTGCACTGCGGGCAACCAGCCCAGGACACTCCTGCTACGCCTATCCTAACCTTACTCGATACATCCCAGAGTAAACAAATGAGAAAAAACTCACTAGGGACGCCACGAATGCGGAACCAGCGGAGCCTGAAAGGAACGTCCGGGCAGGCTGAGCGCAGAGCAAAGAAGGAGGAATGACGCCTGAATCAGCGTCTGGTCAGAAATCCACACAAGTACATCCACGATATGATGGAAAGCTTATTGGATAGTTATTCTTATTTTCTTTTTGTTTTTATTTTTTACGAAGTTTTTTCGTAGTGAGAACCCAATTCATAATGACTGAAGCCATGAGTGAGGTCGCGTGCGCTCATGATGAAGGCTCCTCAGTTTTTAAATGCTCTGCGCGGTAGATTCAAACTACGGCGGATTAGTGTTTGAAGAGGATGCCTTATGTAATAGGCATGTTCGTCAATGATGGAGGGGCCACTAATAAATACATTTCCGTAGTTATAGTTCTACGACCCGGTTGAAAACTAAAATCTTCTCTTCCTCAGTTCGTTCATAATTTCTTATATTTGCTTCTTCAAATTTCGCTGTCAGTAGTTCTCTATCCTCTTTGGAAAATAATCTTCTTACCTTGATAGACTTTAAAGATTCCACGTTATTTAACTTTCGATCATTACTAAGTACGGTTTCCGCCACTTGATTATTCATAAGTGTAATCATAATTGGCCTATTATTTCCCTTTTCGTATTTACCAATTATTCTGTATTCCATTATCTCAATTTCAGGATCATCTTCAAATAATGCATCATTGTGATTCTTATACAATTTAGCTCACCTCTGCCCCTTTCGAATTGTGATTTTTTATTTTTTATTTGTGGCAAAACTTTATCACTGATGTATTTATGTCCACTGTGTCACTAAACAAATTCTCATTTCTCCGAATAACGTTCTTCATCTCCACATCGAGTTTAGTTTGCTTTGTCGCCAACACTGAACTTGCTTTTCTTTGACGACAATCTCAGCGAAACTTCGCTTTATTTCCTCCTTACACTACTCCACTTTTACAATTGTTTTGACTGTCTTGCATTAACATACATTTTCTCTCTTGAATCTTGTCATGATCTGTCTTTATTTTTACTGCTACTGTTTTTACTTCCTCTATCACCCCTTTACTTTTCACCGCCTCCATGAACTTGCCCTGTTCTTCCTGCCTATCTTTTAGTGAATATAGCAGAACTCTAATTTCCCAACACTGCTCTCCCCTTTCCTTATATATTAATTCCAGGCTGTTATTTGTGTCCACTATCGATGAAAGCTCAGCTTCCAGTGTCGAATTTCGTTGCTTCACGTTGCTCAGATCGAGCTCCAAATTTGACAAAGTCGGTTTCAATATCACTGACTATTTTTTAGCTTTCTTCCACTCCTCCTCTAATTTGGCAATTTGATCCCTCATTGTATCTAGCTCACTCGACTCAATCACCCTCTGAAACTCCGACCGAACCCTGATCCCGGGACCGCAATATTCTCTCTTCCCTTGACGTTGATATTTGTCTTCACCGATCACCCTCCTAATATCCATTCAATAACCTTTGTGTAGCACAAGGTATACAAGTAGTAACATACTTTACTGATGTAGTTGTTATGATTTATTACTAAATATCAGTTTCTGGGACACTACCTATCTCAATTCCGAGGTCCAGGTAAGGAGAGGAGCAGATAACCAGAATACAAATAAATTGTGTGTGTGTGTGTGTGTGTGTGTGTGTCATATACTCAATCGTGTTTGTGTTTGCTGTGGTTGGAAAAGTTGTGATGGTCATAGCATTGGTGACTGCTATAAGATGGTTTTAAATGTGTGCACTCATACTGTTTTCAGTGGTCGGGTTCGTGTATGACTCGGTGTTCCTAAGACATTGTGTGACCGTCTTCCGTAAGATCATTTCCGTTTGTGACCATTTCGGTCTGTAGCTTTTTATGACTTTGGCCGCTTCGGTTTCTAAATTAGTAATGAAAGAGCACCCCTGGGTGAACCTGTGTTGATATGAATTAATCCAGTTAAAAATGTCTAGAGGGTCTGTCATATTCTCAGTAATAATTTAGAAACTTTCCTATTAGTGATGTCATACTAATGGGGCAGCAATATCATGGGATTGACTTATCACCTTGTTAAAAATCGGAACGACAATTGAAAGCTTTCAATATATTACAATTTAACTAAATTAGAAGCATACTGGCATAATATGGGTTAGAAATGATTATTTTAATTCAGCCAGTATCAAGATTTTGTAGTATATCATCTTAAGAGCAAAATACATTTGAGTGTCAATTTTCATTCAGTTGTAACTCACAGAAACACAAACACACGTTTTTAAAGCTAGGTATAACATAAAAAACAGTAATTCGCTAATATGCAGTGTGATGTGTAGAATCTAACTACATCTGCCCATCTACACCTACCTACTTATAACTCCCTACTTGATTTCATTACATGTATTTTAATTTGTACCTATCCTATTATTGTGTTCCCCTCACAAGAACCCCTTGGGGGCTATAGCTACTATGGCTCTGAAAGGCTCATGTTTAATAATATAAAACATATATAATATCAATACACCTAACTACCTACCTACACCTTCCTTAATCTATCTATGTATGCCTACCTACCTACATACCCACCTAACTATATCTAACTACCCACCCCAGGCTTTAACAGCTCTTTATTCTCTTTGTAGGTAGTAGGGGTAGGCAGCCCCGCCCAGGGAAGTACTACCGCCAAGGTTTCGGGAGACTCAGGGAATAGCCTGAATTCCATTTTCTCTCCCAGGCCTTGGTAGCTGGATACATATCTTTCTGCCTCACACATCAGGGGTATCAGGAAAACCCTCTTTATATAACATACACATCCAACTTCACGACATTGCCCTACATTGCTATCCTCTATCCATAAAACACTACTCTTCCCACTACATATCATACATGTAACACCATACGCCTTACCCAATTAATATGGCAGTACAATTGTTAAGAGCAAACCTGGTGGTCCCTCGGATATCCACCCCGGCAGGGTTGGGTCATTGACACAGGGCCCTCCCGGTCGTCATCATGCGACTGTGTCAAGAGCATTGCAACGTCCCAAAGCTGCTCGTCGGTGCAGCTTTTTCTTTAGCAATATAAAGGGACTTCACTCTAACATCAATTCTGTACACCAATTTCTTCAAGCAGAATCCCCTACTCTCCTTTTTTGACAGAGACTCAAGTAACATCCACATCTGACACGTCTAGATTTAATTTTCCAGGTTATCAACTGCTCCAAAATATCAGACCTAAAGGAGGTGTATGTTGCTTCGCAAAATCTGAAATTGCCCTGGAGGAGGTTACTAGTTTCAATTGTCCCTATTTTGATTATTCTATATACAAATTAATTTCTGCTGGTAAATTTAAATACATATGTTGCATCTACCGTTCCCCAAATACTCCTCCAGAGCAAAGTCTTTTTGATTCTCTGTCCTCACAACTCAGTGTCCTCAACTTAAATGCTTCTTCTGAAATCACTGTGTTGGGTGATTTTAATGTCCATAATGTTGAATGGCTCACTCATTCAGCCAGGACTGATGATGCTGGTCTTGAATGTGAGCTATTTGCAGACTCATTTAATCTCACTCAACTAGTCAACCAACCCACCCGTGTACCAGATAATCCTAATCATAATTCCCACCTACTGGACTATTTTTAACAACCAATTCAGAAAATTATGATGTTACAGTGAGGTCCCCGCTTGGATCTTCTGATCACTGTCTGATACAGGCCACCTGTCTATCACCTACCACACCTTCCCACTCTGAACCTGTTTTGGTGACTAAATGGCATTACGATAGGGCAGACTGGGAGGGTCTTCAAGGTTTCTTTATTGATATTCCCTGGACCTCTTTCTTTTCTAATGATGCACACTCCACCTTGAGCCACATACAAGATTTTGTAAAAATTGGAATGGAAACTTTTATTCCTCATCAAAAGTACATTAAAAGATCTAATTCACCTAAATGGTTTGACCATAATTGTGCTAGAGTAACTGAACAAAAAGCAATAGCCTACAATGCATACATAAGATCAAAAACTCATGAAGCCTTTAATTACTTTAGAAACATCAGAAATCATGCCAAAACTGTATTAAACCTAACTAAATCAAACTTTCTCCACAAGCAGGCAAATAAACTTCTAAATAATCCAAATGATAACAAAATATTTTGGTCTACTCTTAACTCATTTAAATCCAACTTCACTACTGCTTCATCCATTCCACAATTAAAATCTCCGACTGGCAATCTTGTAAGTGACCCACGAGGTAAAGCTAACCTTCTTGCGGATATTTTCTCCACCAACTCAACCTTAGATGAAATAAATCAAGATGTCCCTGTACTTAATTTTAATTCGCCTGAAATTCTCTCACTTAAGATCCACACCAGACATGTTAAAACTATTTTGCAGAATCTCTCAGTAGATAAGGCTCCTGGTCCAGATGAAATTCCTCCAATAGTACTTAAGAATTGCTCCTTGGTGCTCGCTCCTGTATTGGCAAAAAAATTCCGTCTGTGTACTCATACCTCATGCTTCCCAGTACCCTGGAAAGAAGCAAACATCCATCCAGTTTCTAAAAAAGGTGCCTCTTCAGATCCATCACACTACAGACCAATAGCTATAACTTCCACTCTTGGTAAAGTCTTTGAAATTATATTAAATAATCACATAATTAAGCATCTTGAGAATAATAAATTAATCAGTGATAGGCAATATGGTTTTAGACGATGTCGATCAACTGCAGACATGCTTTGCCTTCTTACGCATCAAATCAACCAAGCTACAGACCAACATGGTGAAACACATACAATAGCACTGGATATATCAAAGGCATTTGATAGAGTCTGGCATCAATCCTTATTGTTGAAGATGTCACACTACGGCCTTGCATCATTAGTTCCACTAATTTCTTCTTATCTTCATAACAGAAAAATACGTGTAATGGTAGATGGCCTTTATTCTCAATTTCACTCAATAAATGCTGGTGTTCCCCAGGGATCAGTTTTGGCCCCAATTATGTTCCTCATTCATATCAATGATCTCATATCTACCACTCATAATCCAATACATTCCTACGCAGATGACTCAACACTCCACAGTTCCTTCACATTTACCAATTCTTTCACCCAACCCGATCTTATAAATTCAAAAATAAACACTGCAATTTCTCTGAACCAGGACCTTTCTAGAATTAATGGATGGGACAAAAGAATCTAGTTTCCTTTAATGCACAGAAAACCAAATACATTCAATTTTCTAACCGACAGAAGCTCACTGACTCCCATATATTTTTTAATGATGTAAATATTCCCACTTCCCCTAGTATTGACATTCTCGGTGTAACATTAACTACTAACTTGAGCTGGACACATTATGTTAGAAGCATTGCTAAGAATGCCTCTAAAAAACTGGGACTACTGTACAGAGTTCGATAATTCTTCACTGACGAGCAGTTGGCCGTGATATATAAAAGTCATGTGCGTTCTCAGATGGATTACTGTTCACCTCTGTGGGGTGGAAGTGGAGTGGTTGCATTGAGGCAGTTGGACAAAATTCAAAATAAAGCTATTAGATTAATCAATAACCCTGCAATCACACAGGACCTTCCTACATTATCCATACAAAGAAACGTTGCATCCCTTGCATTATTCTACAGATATTTTCACAGCAATTGTTCCGAGGAACTTGCTTCAATTGTGCCGCCTCTCCAAATCTTTCCCCGTAGAACTAGGGCAGCTGAGAGCACCCATGAATTTACACTTTCTCCTCCACAATGCAGAACTTCTGCTTATCAGAATTCATTTATCCCCAGAGCTACTATTCTTTGGAATTCACTTCCCTCGAATTGCTTTCCACAAACTTACAATCTACAAATGTTTAAATTTTATGTGTTTTTCCTTCCTCCGTTCATTGTCTCATAAAAAAAAAAAAAAAAAAAATAACGACGCCCTCTTCCCAACTATCTCTCTCTCTCTCTCTCTCTCTCTCTCTCTCTCTCTCTCTCTCTCTCTCTCTCTCTCTCTTCAGTAATACAAATAGTAAACTGTAGTGATCTGAGTTGAGGCTATAACCACTATGAACACTGGTGGCTGAACTTACCCACCACTACCAGGCGCACAGGTGAACAACCTCTCCCGTGTGGACATTTCGATTTGTGGACATTTATTATTTTGGCCATTTAGGACTATGGCCGTTTCAGTTTGTGTCCACTTAGGTTTGTGGCCGTTGCGGTTGTGGCCAAGTCGGTCGGTTATGGTCATTTCGGAGTGTGTGTGTGTGTGTATGTGTGTGTGTGTGCCGAGGGGAGACAATAAAGAGACTGAGATGATGGACGGCCTACGGAGGTGCTCAGGGTAGCCTATTTACAAAGAGAGAGAGAGAGAGAGTGTGTATATTTGTGCGGGGGTTACGGGGTTCGGGGGATAAGAGGGGTATGCATGTAATTTGCAAAGTACACACTGCTTTCATCATGGAACAGAGAGAGAGAGAGAGAGAGAGAGAGATAGAGCTTTTCTCTCTAATAAGTATCTTAGACCCACACATTATCATCATAACTTAAACATTATTGTAGTATCAATTGCGTATGTATGCTACGTTAACACGTCCTTGGAAGTTTTGAAAAACTTGAAGATGATCATAATTATGTGCGTAGTCGTTGGTATACGTGTGTGTGTGTGTGTGTATGTGTGTGTGTGTGTGAAACAGTACACAAATAATAAAGGAAAGCAAGCACCAACACTATGAACGAAGCATCACGAGGCAGCGCGCTGTTAATCTATCGAACCTACAGTATATGACTAAGTGAAACGTTATTCTCAATTGTTCTTCTATTCAACAGCTGAGCTCTGGAAATCTCTCCCATAATCGGTCTTTCCCTCTTCCCATGACTTAAATTGCTTCAAACTCTGTGTGTCCAGGCATTTTGGCTCGAACGCCCTTGATTTTGGCCCTGTCACCTTTTCAACTCTGAGGGAGGCACTCGCTACAGGCAGTTCTCCCTTTTGTCTCCCTCTCTCACATAGAAAACAAAAGTAAAAGGATAACATTTAACAACATTAGAACACACACACAGCAATTCCATTAGCCAAGAAATTCTTTAAATGGTGATGAAGTATGCTGACGAATCAACATGAAGTACTGTATACCAAAAAGCTAAACGTAATACGTATACAAGTTGGAATTGAGATCAAATGGTGTAGCGTAGAATGTATATTGTAACACAGGACACGAGGCAAATGTAAAAGCATTGACACACATACCATGTAAATAAAAATGGATAGACATTTCATCGGCACCTCCTTTCCGTGTGTGTGAGAAAGTGAGCTGGCGTATATGTGTGAGTGAGGAGGAAGTAAGTGTATGCGTGTGACTGTGTGCGTGTGAGGCAGACATTGAGAGAGATAAATGAGTGTGTGTGTCAACGAACGAGTGAGTGTATGTGTACGCGTGTGTGCTTCTGTGTGTGTGTGTAAGAGAGAGTGAGAGTGAGTAATTGAGTGTGTGTATAGGTAGACTCTCTTTAGTGTTAACCTGCATCAAATATTTCTCCATTTCCAGACAATCGTGAACTAATTCCCCGTCACTACTGGTCGTCCCCGTCACAATATAGCCCCTGATCCGACTAAAGCCCTCTGTATCCGGGATAGTTATACGGATGTCACCATATATACCAAAATTATTATATAAACCAATTTCTGATCATTCATTTACCTGTGTTCATGTAGAACTGACACAATTGTTTATATTATTGTATTACATTTATATATCATTATTAAAATGGATAGCATATGTTCCTTTTGAGAGTCATTTCCCGAGTGTTATTATTGATAGCTAAAGACCCCTTAGATGACAAGCTCACAAGCCCGCCTTAACAATAACCAGTCTTGAAATAGTTATTATGTTGTATTTTTAACCATTATTGATTGGTTTCCTATTTTTTTAGCAGTTCGTTTTTACTTGCCCTTAAATAAAAGGAAACATATACAAAAAAAAAATCTCATAAATAGCATGCTCGCTATCGCTCGCCCAGAAAATAATCAACACGTAGATGTTGTGAAATGTCTTATAATCGCCAAACTAATAATATAAGTCATTATGCGAAGCATCCTAAAATCACCAAACGTATGGAACAAAAGAGGGTAGGCCTAAACCGACCACACAAGAATTTGATAGGGTTAGTTCGTGTGACATCATGGCAACACTTTCTTTATGACTTTAACTAAAACTAAGCTATTATATTATTACTGCAACGTTTAGAGCGTGTAAGTTCTGTATGTGGTATCTTGGCGTCGAATGCTGGGAGGATCGCTTGCTTTCATATTTCCTATGAGGGGTTATTAGTGTTAAGACAGATGTATATTAATATAGAAAACAAAGGTAAATTAATTATTTCCATTAAATTTTACTTTTGGAGTGATCATTCAAGAATTGTAGAAAACCGCGTAACGACATCCATGATAAGCATTAGACATACTAGTAATATAAGATAATCCATTCCGCTTCGGAAGGTCCAGTAGGTTCTATTTGGCCCTGAGGGATCTTTTTAGACTTCCCTTGTTTCGCTCCATTATCCATTAATTTTTGCGATAATTATACGATTCAAGTGTCGGTATGTTTTTGGACGAGTGATAGACAGCATGTAACTTAGAAGAAATCGGCCTTCGGCCAAGACATTTTTCTATCGGAAATGTACAAATTTTACTTTAAAGGGATCTGAGTCGGCATAAATAAATTTCAAGGAAGTCTGGGAAGGTGTATTTGATAGCCTAGGGGACACACTAAAATACATTACTCGAAAATGGCAAAACCAAACAGGATTCTCAATAATAATTAAACAAAATTTCATAATAATCTACAAGACGTCGGACCAGATAGTGTCAAGTTGAATAAAGTTGTCTACATAGAGCCAGAGTACCTAGCCTAACCTAAACTGTCTATATATAATCCTAACAGACTTCAAAATTTAGGCGAAATGAAGTTATAGTGATAGTTTTCTCAGTTAGATAATTATGTTTGGCCATTGTCCTTAAATGAAGTTATAGTGATAGTTTTCTCAGTTAGATAATTATGTTTGGCCATTGTCCTTAAATGAAGTTATAGTGATAGTTTTTTCTCAGTTAGATAATTATGTTTGGCCATTGTCCTTAAATGAAGTTATAGTGATAGTTTTCTCAGTTAGATAATTATGTTTGGCCATTGTCCTTAAATGAAGTTATAGTGATAGTTTTCTCAGTTAGATAATTATGTTTGGCCATTGTCCTTAAATGAAGTTATAGTGATAGTTTTCTCAGTTAGATAATTATGTTTGGCCATTGTCCTTAAATGAAGTTATAGTGATAGTTTTCTCAGTTAGATAATTATGTTTGGCCATTGTCCTTAAATGAAGTTATAGTGATAGTTTTCTCAGTTAGATAATTATGTTTGGCCATTGTCCTTAAATGAAGTTTTAGTGATAGTTTTCTCAGTTAGATAATTATGTTTGGCCATTGTCCTTAAATGAAGTTATAGTGATAGTTTTCTCAGTTAGATAATTATGTTTGGCCATTGTCCTTAAATGAAGTTATAGTGATAGTTTTCTCAGTTAGATATGTTTGGCCATTGTCCTTAAATGAATTTATAGTGATAGTTTTCTCAGTTAGATATGTTTGGCCATTGTCCTTAAATAAAAATTCCACTGAATCATATATTAACCTATTTTTATTGTATGATTGGTCACAAATAAAATGTTGTTGTTGTTGTTCCCCTGGCTGTCTGACCAAACAGCCCCAAGGTCCTGAGCAAGGCCAAGGCCATAACCAAGGGCCCCCACAGAACCCTCCCAGCTTTACCACTAAGAAAGCCCAGGTGACTGAATCCGCTCCCAGGCGAGGGGTTGAGGAGGGTGCAGAAACGCCCAGGATACCAAAGCACCACCCAGGGACCTGTGCTCTTTAACAATTATGAAGGGAAAGTTGAGGGGCCACAAATAAAATTATATGTACAGTTGTGGTCAATTGAACACCAACCAACAATGAACACAGTGAGCATTGATTTGTGAATACAATACATTATATGGCTATGTTTTTGTTATTCCTATGTGTATGAAGAAGACAAAAAGGCAGAGCTCCCTGTAACGAGTGTCTCCCCAAAATCCAAAATAGTGACAGAGACCTTTATTCAAGGGTTGTTAGAGTCAATATGAATGGAAACACGAAGCTTAATAAAGCAGTCCAATTCATAGGATGAAGGAAAGATTGATTGGGGAGAGAGTTCCAGAACGTATTTGTTGAATGGGATAAAGACTGGGAAAATGTGTTAATTCTGGGGTTGACAAGATGGACAGAATTATGACCGTAAGCAGTTTCTCAAAATAGTTCGTTAGTTTATCATAATTGTGCTTCTAAACATTGTCCATATATACCTGACCACGACTGTACCTCTACTTTACCTATTGTATAATTAACTATGATTTGTAAACTTCCTTAAGAATATATTATAAATCATAGTGTCTTTGGAAAATGTTTTGTTATCGTGGTCAAACTGGCTTGTGGGCGTACAACCTGTATCCTTTGTGCTGGAAACAATAAATATTTTACATCAACGGGTTGAATACTGAATAACAGGCTTCAGCGTTTCATTGTCCCTGTCCAAGTGCAGACATAATTGGAGGTGAGTTCAATTGGTCTGCCACTTATCTAATTATGTATCGCGGAACAAAAGGATATTAATGGAGTAAATAGGAACTGATGGATCGCTGGACAATCAATACAATTTGGAAAACAGCTAATGTAGTTCCATTTATTACTAGTTCTCTCTTATTTTCTTACTCGTTCACAGAATATTTCATCTCTCTCTCTCTCTCTAACTCTAACTCTCTCTCTCTCTCTCTCTCTCTCTCTCTCTCTCTCTCTCTCTCTCTCTATCTTACGGTACGCCTCTATTCTGTTGAAACTTAGAGCGATTTTTAGAATAATTTACTAACATGCAAGGTTGTTAGTATGCCAAGCAACCTCTAATTTGGGAAAAATATGCATTGAATATTTCTGCAATATTCTCGTGAACCAACACATACAGTAATCGTTTGATTATTATGTAACATTAGACATATGCGAACGTAAACACCCGATAACACAAACACACACACCATACACACATTAGCACCATCCATGGACACACAACAATTCGGTAACATGAATTAACCCTCGCCGAATAGTGGTTTAAATCTTCCCGCCAGCGCTAGATCTGGGTCAAATATCAAATTATCGGGATTTTGTTGCGCTTATAAAGATACTCAAATAAAAATGGCCAAACCTAGGTTATATGTATATATATCCAGAAGCAGTACTTGTTGTTATCTTGCGACGGGTGAAGACTAGAACACTCTAGACCAAGTGGTTCAGTTTTTATTGTGAAAATAAGTAGGCCACGAGCCTGGATTTGTGTGAATGTTTGAGTTTCGTCATTTACAGACACACATATATCTGCAAATAAATTACCTAACCTAGGTTATATACATACCAGAGGCAGTACTCGTTGTTATCTTGCGATGGGTGAAGACTAGAACACTGTACATTAACTCAATGACTGCGGGCTACTATATAAATACTAAGATCATCACTGCGGCAATTTGAAGAGAATAGGCCTGGGAGGCAGGCAAGCAAGTCTAAGCAGTGCGGGACCGTCCCATCCATGGCCGGCCATGTCAGGGTGAACACTAGCGTAACTGGGAGACATCTCCAGCTCCCCTAACGACTTGTGAATTGCGAAATCCGCTGAAATCAGCGAATTTTTACCGATTTAGCCATGCTTTTGCAATATTGTTGCACAGCAACCAGTGGTCGTACAAACATAATTCAGGTGTCATTGGAAAGGTATATTCCTCTACTTCCAGGGATATATCATTGCAATACATTCTGACTCTTGTTTGTACATGAAAATGTGCAGGAAATGAAGGTAAATTTTAGTGCCAAACCCCAGTATGGTACAGTGCAGACCAATCAATAATTGTCATATGACAATTGCCGCAGTGATTGCGTTAAGCGGTTATTGTGTGAGGTTGAAAATGAAACTGAGTGTTTTGTTATGTTACTGAGAATTATCCAAATGCCGCGATGCAGTATCGGTGGCCACGGCTACGGTTTATTTATATTCGTTCAACAATTGATTATTGATTATTGATTATGGATTATGTATTATGTATTAATATTAATTATATTGATTATTGATTATTGATTACTGATTTATTTCACCAATTTAACCATTCCTAAGTCACTGTCGACGGCTTTCATACATCGTTTGGGACTACAGAAAATCAATACAAGCTTGCATTAAAGTTGCATGCAAGCAAGAGTCAGCTGACTGATTGGCTTTGTTTTTGTTCTAATTGGTTATACGGACCATCCGGTAAGACAACAAAACTTTCTCTAGTGCGGTTATTAGTGGTTTTAAGCCATGACATAATGCGAGGGAGCTATCAAGTCCAGCCGTGCAACGCTGGGCAAACTCGATATGGAGCTATTGAGCCGAACCAGGCGGCAAGCATTAATCTTCTACAACCCATTGCCTGGTCGGCCTTCTAAACTTTATCTACCGCCACCTAATAAAGAAACACCTCTATTGCCTGAGCTTTTCTAGAGTCCAGTAATGCCTTCGACTTGGTCAAACAAAACATCTTCATAAGGAAGGCCATGGAGCTCGATTACTCCCCATCCTTCTTACATGGCTGGAAAATGTCCTCACTGACCGCCGACGAGCCGTGCAGCTAAAAGCCACCATATCTTTCACCCTGCTCCTGACTTGCGTTGTCCCACAAGGTACAACAATGGAACCCCTTTGTTTCCTCATCTCAGAAATAAAAAGACACCCGTCTACATTTTGTGAAAATCCGGTTATCCTTCGGTACATTTTGGGAGTGAGTAAATTGGGAAAAAGTAAATTATGTGATGGATACATGCTTTTCATAATACATGTTGTTAACATCTAATCAACAATGCAATGCGAGGCACAGATGCACACTGGAAATATGTGGATGACTCAACAATCGGAGTTAGTATTTACAACACATCCCCAGAGCTGTGTCCTTCAAGATCATGATAACCAAATTCAGGATTGAACTTCAACCAATGATGTCACCATTGGTCATTCCGACACAGTAGTGATGTACATCAGCGTGGCTTTATATATCATTGACCCTATTCTCATCACCCTCAGATCCATTGCTCTACAGGTAGTGCAAAATGTCAGACTCTTAAGAATCATCATAGACAACAATCTAAATTGGAAACCCACGCCAGTAGTGTTGTCAACTAATTTGGTTACAAACTCTACCTCTTTCGTCGTCTAAGTTGCTAGGCGACCCCCCCCCCCCCCCCCCCCCTACCTGACCTCACATTTGTGTACAAGCTCTTCATTCCTCGCAAACTCACTGATGCCTGGCCGGCATAGGCATTCTCATTAACAGCAACACTAAAAATGTAACTTGAAAACAAATATTGACAAGAACTTGCAAGATCATTCTTGGGCTCTCATTCACACTCTACCCCGAACTATTACAGTTTCTGGGTTTAGAAGCCCTATCTGGAAGGCACCGACAACTTGCCCAATATTTTGGTGAAGGACAGATAACAAATCCCCAGGGGCCGGTACCTACCTAATCACCCAGCCCCCTTTCCCAGGAGAGCAGTCAGACACCGAAATACACACAAGTTCTGTTTCCGTCATTTATTACAAGCAATTTTAGTCTGATTGATTCAAAATTTAAGTTTCATAAGAAATACACTACCTATCATAATCTACCTTTGATCTAGTTTTCGATTTAATGCAAACAAAAACCTAAAAAGAAGTACGAGACTAAAAATAAATACTAATACAAATAAAAATGAATAAAAATAAATGTGCTCATCAAAATTACTGGAAAACGCGCTCGTGTGAATGTTCTTTAGATTGTCCCTATTGCAGTACCTCAGAAGATTTTGAAAATGATACTTCATCATTTTGAAATAGCCTACGAACAATACTATCTCTAAGACATTATATAACCATATCCCAGTGAACAGTGAACATAGTTCAGTGACCAACCGACTAGAAAACCTACCAAAATTACAATATGTATGAAATGTGTAGCTCTATCCTATGCAAACAGTGAACAGTATACAGGCAATCCGTTATTTGACCACAGGTAATACCTATGATAATGTCACTTGTCACAGGCAGCTCTGCCTTTTGTCTCCCTCATCCCCATATATACAAAAACAAAACAAAAAGGAAACATAAAAACATACGTGTAGGTATAGGTTTATGTATATGTGTGATGTGCATTTGCATGCATGTAAGTATACACACACGCATTATATGTATGGTTCCATACACAGTATGTGTATTTTTGTACGTCTTATGTAAGAATGCCCTTCCAGGCATATGTCAGTCAGTTGAATGTACAGTGTGTGGCTACAGATATATTTTTGAATGTTATAGGTATGTATGTGTCTGCAGGAGTATCCGTATGTATTAATTGTGTGTATGTGTCTTTAGGAGTATATATGCATGTTAATTATATACACGTGCCTATGGGTATATACATGCAAAAATATGTATGAATGTTATAGGCATATATGAGTCTGTAGGTGTATCTATATTATATTTATTGTATGTATATGTCTCTATGAGTGTACTGTACATGTATGTTAATTGTATACATGTGCCTATGGGTATATACATGCAGGGGCGTATGTGCAGCAACACCAATAGGATGTTAACATTATAGCGCCTTCAAATTGATTTATTAAAACGGACACATGGCAGAAAATTCAGGCTCAACATTGTCAATAAATGATCTCATATTTAAGCGATTAGCAACCCTAACCTTTCAAAATGTACAACTAAAATGTTTCAACCCAGAAGCTATCTGCACCCCAAATACATAAGCATATATAAGTAGTTTTGTTTTTGTTCTATGTGTATGGAGGAGACAAAAGGCAGGTTGCCTGTAACGAGTGTCTCCTAAAAAGCCAAAAGAGTGACAGAGACCAAATTCAAGATATATTGGGGTCAAAATGCCTGGACAAATGAAGCTTAAAGCAGTTTAAGTCACATGATGATGGAAATATTCATTGAGGGAGAGTGTTCCAGAGTTCATTTGTTGAGTAGAAGAAAGACAGATAATTCGTAAATTGTTGGGTTGGAGAGCTGAACAGTAAAGAAGTGGGATTGTATTGAAATAGGGGGGCCTCCCACGCGCTACAAGGGAGAGGGTATGAAATGAGAGAGCTCTGGAGAACACGGATTTTTGTAATAGCAATACAAAAGTGAAAGAAATGCAACATTGCTGCGTGTAGAAAGAGATTGTATGAAATTGTAAGAGGTGGTGAGTTGAGAAGACGGAATGCTTTGAACTCTACCCGTTCGAGAAGTGCGGCATGGAGGGAAGCTCTCCATACATGCGAACAATAGTCGATACATGGGTGCACTGTGCCCCTGTACAAAGCAAGAAGCTGTGCGGGGGTATAGAATCCACGGAGATGGTTGAGTACACCCAACTTCTGGAAAGCCGTTTTTGCAAGAGTGGTGATATGGTCTTTCCAGGAAAGTTTAGAGGAAAAGGACACACCAATGATATTAAGAGAAGATGATGGGTGGATTAGTGTAACGTTGAAGAATAAGGGATATTCATGTGGAAGATTTTGACGGGTAGACATATTAAGAATTTGGGTTTTAGAAACATTGAAAGTAACAAGATTTTCACTGTCCCTATCAGAAATTATAGAGGTTGTGGAAAACTAGTTGAATAGTGTAGGGGAGAGTCATCAGCATTTGAGTGGATAGGACTAGAGGTAGATTTAAGACGGTCATTAATGAACATTAGAAATAGGACTTGGGATACGACAGAACCTTAAGGAGTTGATAGGGTAAGAATGTGAACGATGGCCATCCACAACCGCAGCTATGGAACGGTCGGAAAAGAAATTTGAGATAATTGCACAGATAGAGGGACATAAGCCAAAAGAAGGTAGTTTGGAAATAAGTTATTTGTGCCAGACTCTATCAAAATCTGTTGATATGTCTAGCGCAATATTCTACCCTTATTCTACCCCAGCCTTCATAATCCTGGCATTACAACCAATTCAATAGGCGATATTGTTACGTTCATCGTATTCTGCTTGGTATTAGATTATCAACATAGAAAGGAATTTATAGGTTTCTTAGCCAGCATGATTGAGTTTGTATTGTTTATCATTTCTGGAGACTCTTATACATTTTAGTGGTCGGATGGTAAAATATTTATTGTACAGCATGTGATTGAAATATTAATCCATTCACTCAGACAAAGATTATTATCCCTTTTGAAAACGGCAAACAAATTGTATTTATCTGTGATTTGTATGTAAGTTAAAGAAAAGTTTAAATATTATATAGTTCATACTTCTAACTCTAACAGGTCTTTCATAAGTTGAATAATACCATTTAAAGGTAGTAGGCATGAGCAATCAATTGGTGCCATCTGATTGACATTGTTCAAGCAAGGTATATGGTGAATTGTATTACCTTTATAATTAGATAACTATATTTGTCCTTAAATTTGAGTTTCATTGGATAACTTTATTCAGTCAGAGGGTTAGTTGATACAGTATTTAACTTTTCATTCCATGTGATTATTCACAAGCTGAGTTAAATTATTTAACGTTACCCAGAACAAAAATATAATAACGGCAAGTTGTTGAACGGACTAAGCTAAATCAAGTATGCTATTGGTGGTGGTGTTTGGGGTGGGGGGGGGGGGGGGGAGAGAGAGAGAGAGAGAAAGAGATATTCACAATGTGACTTAAGGATCCATTATTCAAATAGATTCTAATTATATAAATTGTATATATGAAATACAACAAGTTTTGTTTTCATCTTTTCTTTAGTACTGTACAAACAGTTGGACACATTTTGAATATTCACAAAAGTTATTTTTGTATAAGGTAAGCCTATTTGTATTTATTATATTTTTTAAATAATGCAGTGATAGTATTAATATGTAAACCACAAATCTGTTTCGTTTATGTTGGAGCAACAACAACAACCCGAACTGGAAAAAGGGCCAGATGACGTCAAATCGAGCAAGTCTGCTCTGAAAAAATTATTAATACCTCAATAGCGTGTTCTCTAATAGACATTGATCGGATTACACGCGACCCAGCACCAGGTAACTCAATATTCCCGGAAATAATTATGGAAAACATGTATCTCCTCCTTCAAGGATTCACAAGCGCTTGGCTTTCTTTACTATACTATATATATATATATACTGTATATATATATATATATATATATATATATATATACTAGCTGTATATGCAGGAACAGTAATGTGGTAGCCGTACACAACACTGGACATTAGGATATGATATATATTGTATAACGTCCAGGGGAGTGTCACTTCAAGCTCTGCTGCCTCATGGTGTATAAGCAAATGGGCATGCTTAACCCTTTCTGTACCGGCGATGTCTCTTTAGCTTTAATTTAGCTGTATTTAGACGATTTTGTGCAGTTTAAGAAGGATCTGTAGTAGTACATATGGTTAAGTATGATCGTTCCAAGCCTGTTAATTGATTGAGGCCCTTTTTAAACTGAATGTAATCTTTTAATAATATCCAGAATAAAGTTAAAAAGGACGTCGCTGGTAGACAACGGGTTAACACAATCTGATCTGACGTCTTGTGGGTTACTATGATATTTTGTTTAATTATTATTGAAGATTATCCTTGTTTGTTTTCATTGTCGAGCAATGTATTTTAGTTTGTCCCTTGGGCTAACAAGCACGCCTTCCTAGATTTCATTCAAACTAAACAAACTGCCCAACCAGACCCCTTTCAAGCTAAATTGTCTTCTAAGTTACAGGGCTGTTATTGATCCCCCCCCCCCCCCAAAAAAAAAAAAAAAAAAAAAAAAAAAAAAAAAACATAACAAAACTAAAATAAAGTAAAATCGACACCTTGCTGGGATTAAGAATCTTACATTCTTCAGCCCCATAATGTAATCATATATTTCGAAGTGGGTTGAGAGTTACTGGTTAAAATGGTCCACTGGTTGAGTTGTCCGGTCATCCGTAACGCTATAGCAAAATAATGCCGCTTCGGCCTGTGTGGTATAATGTGGATAATAAGTCTTAATCTTGTATATAAACCTTTAACTGTCTTGATGGTGTAATGGTTAGAGGGTTTAAAAATGTGTGTGTGGTAACCCAGGTTCGAATCCCGGTAGATCACATGCTTTCCTTAATTTCATTGTAGGTGTTTGGTGTTGGAGTGAAATGATTAAAAAATAGATTATTATTCATGAATCAGAAGCCAAATTGCACTTGCCTTGTATGAGGTCGGAAAACTATCTGTATGACGCCTCCTGTATGGCTCTCTAGACGGTATAAGGTAGAGTTTTTCAGTAATTCACAATCGTCAGCTTTTCAAGTATTATTTAAGGGGATGTTTTGTCTGGACCCCCTTCTCCCTCCTGTTTAGCTAGCCCCAATAGTTTTGATAGTTTAAGACGTTCGCCCCATTAGTTTGGCGAGTATAAGACCTCTCGCCACATTTCTTTGTCAATTATTCCTGCCATGCGAGAGCGAGCCTGCAATTTAGGAGGAACATGCCTTCAAGCGGGACATTTTTCTACCGAAATATGCACAAATGTATCTTGGGGGTATTTCTTAAGTTTGATGGAGGTGACGGGAGAAAGCTAATAATAATAATAATCTTGTCAACTGTAATCTATTTTTTTCAGCTGATGGTAAATTGTTACGTCCCCCATCTTGACTACTCAGCTATTAATAAGATATTGTAGCGAAATGTGCTAATTATGAAAACATGGCCTTTATATAAATAATAGACATAATAGTGTCATATTTTTTCAATCTAGTATAGATAAATCAGTTGCTAAGGGATCCAGTTTTCCATCAACTGGAATAAAACCGACTATAGTGGTAATCTACACTCAGTCAAGTTGCCGACATCGACTATAGTGGTAATCTACACTCAGTCAAGTTGCCGACACCGACTATAGTGGTAATCTACATTCAGTCAAGTTGCCGACACCGACTATAGTGGTAATCTACACTCAGTCAAGTTGCCGACACCGACTATAGTGGTAATCTACTCTCAGTCAAGTTGCCGACACCGACTATAGTGGTAATCTACACTCAGTCAAGTTGCCGACATCGACTATAGTGGTAATCTACACTCAGTCAAGTTGCCGACACCGACTATAGTGGTAATCTACATTCAGTCAAGTTGCCGACACCGACTATAGTGGTAATCTACACTCAGTCAAGTTGCCGACACCGACTATAGTGGTAATCTACTCTCAGTCAAGATGCCGACACCGACTATAGTGGTAATCTACACTCAGTCAAGTTGCCGACATCGACTATAGTGGTAATCTACACTCAGTCAAGTTGCCGACACCGACTATAGTGGTAATCTACACTCAGTCAAGTTGCCGACACCGACTATAGTGGTAATCTACACTCAGTCAAGTTGCCGACACACCGACTATAGTGGTAATCTACACTCAGTCAAGTTGCCGACACCGACTATAGTGGTAATCTACACTCAGTCAAGTTGCCGACACCGACTATAGTGGTAATCTACTCTCAGTCAAGTTGCCGACACCGACTATAGTGGTAATCTACACTCAGTCAAGTTGCCGACACCGGAAGACATTTGTTTTCAAACTGTTGCGGATCAAGTTGTCGGAGAAAGCTGTAGCGTATATCCGGCTTGAGGAGACTTATCATATTTACCGTTGGCTAGGGTACCTGTATAGTTCATAGTTTATTGCCTAAAGGGGGAAGGATTGATTTTTCACCACTGCCTTCTCCCTCATGTTTAACCCTATTCGTTTTGAAATGTAAACAAGTTCCTTCCATTAGTTTGGCGATTTTAAGACCTTTCACCCCATTTATTTGTCAATATTAGGACCTTCCGTGATATTTAGGTTTCGCTTTTTTCCTGGCAAGCGATAGCGAGCGTGTGATTATAGGAGGAATCGGCCTTTGGTAGGGACATTTTTCTACCGAAAAATGTACGAATTTTTCTCGAAGGTGGGTCTAGGAGGTGTTTCTTTAAGCTTGATGGAGGTCTAGCGATGAAACTAAAACAAATATATATATAATTATATAACTAGACTGAAAAACCAGCCACCCCACTTAATTGCACATTAACATAAGCAACCATTACAATAATTGATAACGGCTGAAGTCTGCTGAACCGTAGCTCCTTAGCAGACACGTCAAATCCTATACTATAAGAGGGTAGTGTTAAGGGGAGGTTTTTAGTTTGTTCCCTAGACCTCCATCAAGCCTTTCAAGATAAATTTGTAATTTTTTTCGGTAGAAAAATGGCCCGACCGAAGGCCGGTTCCTCCTAGGTTACAGTCTCGCTATCGCTCGCCAAGAACAAATCGATATCTAAATGGGCCAAAAGATCTATATCTAAATGGGCCAAAAGATCTTGAAATTGACAGAAATAGGGCGAGAGTTCTGAAATTCGCCAAATTAATGGGGCAAGCTTCTTTAAATCTCAAAACCGTCGGAGTCAGACGGACCCTAAATTGAGTGGTCAATCCTGTAAGTCCTTCGGTAAACTGGCATGGGTTGTCCCTCTTACAGGGGATAGGTTTGCTTGGGGGCATTTTGTGTATGGCCACCCCCATTAAGGGGAGTAAGGCGTCTGGCAATAGATAGATAGATAGATGAACACCATGTTGTGTTTACCTCCCGCTTTACCCAACAGCATACTCCGTTACTTATAACTGTGTTATGTTACTAACCCTTCTGTCCCCTACTAACTTCCTAATCCTGCCATGGACCTTAGTTCCAGGGCAGTAGTTCCCTTTCCAATTTTTCCTTACCCACTCTAAACCATTGTTTGGACACTTGATCCTCAGTGTTTTGGAGGACAAGCAGCCTCGAGGGGTCTCTAGATCTGTTGTTGCTTGATTTCCAGTGTACTTCTGGGTACTTTGACACTTTACGTTCACCTTATAATTATACCCTATGCTATGCTATGTATGAAGATTATAATTATACCCTATGCTATGCTATGTATGAAGATTATAATTATACCCTATGCTATGCTATGTATGAAGATTATAATAATACCCTATGCTATGCTATGTATGAAGATTATAATTATACCCTATGCTATGCTATGTATGAAGATTATAATTATACCCTATGCTATGCTATGTATGAAGATTAAAATTATACCCTATGCTATGCTATGTATGAAGATTATAATTATACCCTATGCTATGCTATGTATGAAGATTTGGTTCTCGCAATTTCTTAAGGGGAGATGGGTCATTTATCTGGTCCCCCTTCTCCCTCATGTTTAGCCCCATTAATTTTGAGATGCTAAGACGTTCGCCCCATTAGTGTGGCGATTGCAAACCATTCGTCCCATATTTATATCAATATCAAGACCTTTCGTGCTATTTAGTTGTCGCTTTTTTTCCTGACGAGCGACATCGAGCCTGTGATTTTAAGAGAAACCGGCGAAAGGCCGGGACAAGTTTCTATCGAAACATTTACAAATGTATCTTGAAGAGGGATATAGGGAGTGTTTTTTAAGCTCGATGAAGGTCTAGCGTGGAACTAAAACATAACTAAATATATAAATATATAGACCCCTAAAATAGCCATATATAAAGACACTTTAAAGTTGGGTGGTAATCAGGCGGGGTTCACAGATCAGTGCAGGATAGTCCCGGACGTATTATGGTCACAATACATCTGCCGGTCTAAGGTTGTTTATTAAAAGTTGCCAGTCAAATAAAGATATTTGCAAAAATACACTTTCGAGCCTTCGCCTTTAAGAGTTGGTTAGTGAGAGCTGGTTGTTCTCTTAAGGGGGGTTGTGCTTGTTAAGAGTTGGTTAGTGAGAGCCGGTTGTTCTCTTAAGGGGGTTGTGCTTGTTAAGAGTTGGTTAGTGAGAGCCGGTTGTTCTCTTAAGGAGGGTTGTGCTTGTTAAGAGTTGGTTAGTGAGAGCCGGTTGTTCTCTTAAGGAGGGTTGTGCTTGTTAAGAGTTGGTTAGTGAGAGCCGGTTGTTCTCTTAAGGGGGGTTGTGCTTGTTAAGAGTTGGTTAGTGAGAGCCGGTTGTTCTCTTAAGGGGGGTTGTGCTTGTTAAGAGTTGGTTAGTGAGAGCCGGTTGTTCTCTTAAGGGGGGTTGTGCTTGTTAAGAGTTGGTTAGTGAGAGCCGGTTGTTCTCTTAAGCGGGGTTGTGCTTGTTAAGAGTTGGTTAGTGAGAGCCCGGTTGTTCTCTTAAGGGGAGTTGTGCTTGTTAAGAGTTGGTTAGTGAGAGCCGGTTGTTCTCTTAAGGGGGTTGTGCTTGTTTAGAGATGGTTAGTGAGAGCCAGTTGTTCTCTTAAGGGGGGTTGTGCTTGTTAAGAGTTGGTTAGTGAGAGCAGGTTGTTCTCTTAAGGGGGGTTGTGTTTGTTAAGAGTTGGTTAGTGAGAGCCGGTTGTTCTCTTAAGGGGGGTTCTGCTTGTTAAAAGTTGGTTAGTGAGACCCGGTTGTTCTCTTAAGGGGGGTTGTGTTTGTTAAGAGTTGGTTAGTGAGAGCCGGTTGTTCTCTTAAGGGGGGTTGTGCTTGTTAAAAGTTGGTTAGTGAGACCCGGTTGTTCTCTTAAGGTTAGTGAGAGCCGGTTGTTCTCTTAAGGGGGGTTGTGCTTGTTAAGAGTTGGTTAGTGAGAGCCGGTTGTTCTCTTAAGGGGGGTTGTGCTTGTTAAGAGTTGGTTAGTGAGAGCCGGTTGTTCTCTTAAGGGGGGTTGTGCTTGTTAAGAGTTGGTTAGTGAGAGCCGGTTGTTCTCTTAAGGGGGGTTGTGCTTGTTAAGAGTTGGTTAGTGAGAGCCGGTTGTTCTCTTAAGGGGGGTTGTGCTTGTTAAGAGTTGGTTAGTGAGAGCCGGTTGTTCTCTTAAGGGGGGTTGTGCTTGTTAAGAGTAGGTTAGTGAGAGCCGGTTGTTCTCTTAAGGGGGGTTCTGCTTGTTAAAAGTTGGTTAGTGAGACCCGGTTGTTCTCTTAAGGGGGGTTGTGTTTGTTAAGAGTTGGTTAGTGAGAGCCGGTTGTTCTCTTAAGGGGGGTTGTGCTTGTTAAGAGTTGGTTAGTGAGAGCCGGTTGTTCTCTTAAGGGGGGTTGTGCTTGTTAAGAGTTGGTTAGTGAGAGCCGGTTGTTCTCTTAAGGTGGGTTGTGCTTGTTAAGAGTTGGTTAGTGAGAGCCGGTTGTTCTCTTAAGGGGGGTTGTGCTTGTTAAGAGTTGGTTAGTGAGAGCCGGTTGTTCTCTTAAGTGGGGTTGTGCTTGTTAAGAGTTGGTTAGTGAGAGCCGGTTGTTCTCTTTAGGGGGGTTGTGCTTGTTAAGAGTTGGTTAGTGAGAGCCGGTTGTTCTCTTAAGGGGGGTTGTGCTTGTTAAGAGTTGGTTAGTGAGAGCCGGTTGTTCTCTTAAGGGGGGTTGTGCTTGTTAAGAGTTGGTTAGTGAGAGCCGGTTGTTCTCTTAAGGGGGGTTGTGCTTATTAAGAGTTGGTTCGTGAGAGCCGGTTGTTCTCTTAAGGAGGGTTGTGCTTGTTAAGAGTTGGTTAGTGAGAGCCGGTTGTTCTCTTAAGGGGGTTGTGCTTGTTAAGAGTTGATTAGTGAGAGCCGGTTGTTCTCTTAAGGAGGGTTGTGCTTGTTAAGAGTTGGTTAGTGAGAGCCGGTTGTTCTCTTAAGGGGGGTTGTGCTTGTTAAGAGTTGGTTAGTGAGAGCCGGTTGTTCTCTTAAGGAGGGTTGTGTTTGTTAAGAGTTGGTTAGTGAGAGCCGGTTGTTCTCTTAAGGGGGGTTGTGCTTGTTAAGAGTTGGTTAGTGAGAGCCGGTTGTTCTCTTAAGGGGGGTTGTGCTTGTTAAGAGTTGGTTAGTGAGAGCCGGTTGTTCTCTTAAGGGGGGTTGTGTTTGTTAAGAGTTGGTTAGTGAGAGCCGGTTGTTCTCTTAAGGTTAGTGAGAGCCGGTTGTTCTCTTAAGGGGGGTTGTGCTTGTTAAGAGTTGGTTAGTAAGAGCCGGTTGTTCTCTTAAGGGGAGTTGTGCTTGTTAAGAGTTGGTTAGTGAGAGCCGGTTCTTCTCTTAAGGGGGGTTGTGCTTGTTAAGAGTTGGTTAGTGAGAGCCGGTTATTCTCTTAAGGGGGGTTGTGCTTGTTAAGAGTTGGTTAGTGAGAGCCGGTTGTTCTCTTAAGGGGGGTTGTGCTTGTTAAGAGTTGGTTAGTGAGAGCCGGTTGTTCTCTTTAGGTTAGTGAGAGCCGGTTGTTCTCTTAAGGGGGGTTGTGCTTGTTAAGAGTTGGTTAGTAAGAGCCGGTTGTTCTCTTAAGGGGAGTTGTGCTTGTTAAGAGTTGGTTAGTGAGAGCCGGTTGTTCTCTTTAGGGGGGTTGTGCTTGTTAAGAGTTGGTTAGTGAGAGCCAGTTGTTCTCTTAAGGGGGGTTGTGCTTGTTAAGAGTTGGTTAGTGAGAGCCGGTTGTTCTCTTAAGGGGGGTTGTGCTTGTTAAGAGTTGGTTAGTGAGAGCCGGTTGTTCTCTTAAGGGGGGTTGTGCTTGTTAAGAGTTGGTTAGTGAGAGCCGGTTGTTCTCTTAAGGGGGGTTGTGCTTGTTAAGAGTTGGTTAGTGAGAGCCGGTTGTTCTCTTAAGGTTAGTGAGAGCCGGTTGTTCTCTTAAGGGGGGTTGTGCTTGTTAAGAGTTGGTTAGTGAGAGCCTGTTGTTCTCTTAAGGTTAGTGAGAGCTGGTTGTTCTCTTAAGGGGGGTTGTGCTTGTTAAGAGTTGGTTAGTAAGAGCCGGTTGTTCTCTTAAGGGGAGTTGTGCTTGTTAAGAGTTGGTTAGTGAGAGCCGGTTGTTCTCTTAAGGGGGGTTGTGCTTGTTAAGAGTTGGTTAGTGAGAGCCGGTTGTTCTCTTAAGCGGGGTTGTGCTTGTTAAGAGTTGGTTAGTGAGAGCCGGTTGTTCTCTTAAGGGGGGTTGTGTTTGTTAAGAGTTGGTTAGTGAGAGCCGGTTGTTCTCTTAAGGTGGGTTGTGCTTGTTAAGAGTTGGTTAGTGAGAGCCGGTTGTTCTCTTAAGGGGAGTTGTGCTTGTTAAGAGTTGGTTAGTGAGAGCCGGTTGTTCTCTTAAGGTTAGTGAGAGCCGGTTGTTCTCTTAAGGGGGGTTGTGCTTGTTAAGAGTTGGTTAGTAAGAGCCGGTTGTTCTCTTAAGGGGAGTTGTGCTTGTTAAGAGTTGGTTAGTGAGAGCCGGTTCTTCTCTTAAGTGGGTTGTGCTTGTTAAGAGTTGGTTAGTGAGAGCCGGTTATTCTCTTAAGGGGGGTTGTGCTTGTTAAGAGTTGGTTAGTGAGAGCCGGTTGGTCTCTTAAGGGGGGTTGTGCTTGTTAAGAGTTGGTTAGTGAGAGCCGGTTGTTCTCTTAAGGTTAGTGAGAGCCGGTTGTTCTCTTAAGGGGGGTTGTGCTTGTTAAGAGTTGGTTAGTAAGAGCCGGTTGTTCTCTTAAGGGGAGTTGTGCTTGTTAAGAGTTGGTTAGTGAGAGCCGGTTGTTCTCTTAAGGGGGGTTGTGCTTGTTTAGAGTTGGTTAGTGAGAGCCGGTTGTTCTCTTAAGGGGGGTTGTGCTTGTTAAGAGTTGGTTAGTGAGAGCCGGTTGTTCTCTTAAGGGGGGTTGTGCTTGTTAAGAGTTGGTTTGTGAGAGCCGGTTGTTCTCTTAAGGGGGGTTGTGCTTGTTAAGAGTTGGTTAGTGAGAGCCGGTTGTTCTCTTAAGGTGGGTTGTGCTTGTTAAGAGTTGGTTAGTGAGAGCCGGTTGTTCTCTTAAGGTTAGTGAGAGCCGGTTGTTCTCTTAAGGGGGGTTGTGCTTGTTAAGAGTTGGTTAGTGAGAGCCGGTTGTTCTCTTAAGGGGGGTTGTGCTTGTTAAGAGTTGGTTAGTGAGAGCCGGTTGTTCTCTTAAGGTGGGTTGTGCTTGTTAAGAGTTGGTTAGTGAGAGCCGGTTGTTCTCTTAAGGTTAGTGAGAGCCGGTTGTTCTCTTAAGGGGGGTTGCGCTTGTTTTTTGGGCAATACATTTAATTATTCATTTATGTTTTTAGTTTCCTCGCTAGACCTCCATCAAGCTTGAAAAACAACAACCCCCAAACCCCCTTTCAAGATAAATATGTACATATTTCGGTATAAATATTACCCGTCCAAAGGCCGGGTGCTCTTAAAATTAAAGGCTCGCTATCGCTTGCCTGGAAAACAAAATCGATACCTTAGTGGCACGAATTGTCTTGATAATTGACAAAGCACTTGGGTGAATGGTCTCAAAATCGTTAAATTCATATAACGAACGTCTTAAAATATCAAAACTAATGGGGTTAAACATGAGGGAGAAGGGGGTCCAGAAAAAAGAACCATTCCCCCTTAAGAGAGTTCACAGAGTTCAGGAAGACAATACCGGCGGGCCATCAAGGGGGCCAAATGGAGGCTGTTGTGAAAGGCTGAAGGAACTGAAAAGAACATTTGCGAAACATTTGGGGCAGGGTAATGCCCAAGTGGCGCCATGAAGGAAGCCAGATATTACATGGCGGAATACGGGGCTAAAATGTATGGGAACGTTCTGGTGCGAGGGTTACTTGAGTGCCGCATGTTAAGCCGATCACGAGGAGAGTTGGAGAGTCGTTGACAACACCCACAACAAGCAAGATGAGCATTATTGTCATCCCCTGCCTTAACAAATAATTTGCTGTAGAGTATACAAAATATTATAGTGAATTTATAGTTATTTTTCTACCTTGAAAATGTTTGCCTCTGCATCAGAGGTAGTAGAATATATCCCACGTCAGCGGTACAGTTGCCAAGACAAGATCTGGGCATAATGATGTGGAGACCTGGCTGAATATTGCTTTTATATGTTCGTTAGTTAGTTAAAATAGGACGTCAGAGGTTATCAACCCTTTTAGATTATTAAGCCAGCACACTGTAAGTCAAGAATAACGTCAGGACTGGAACCCCTTTTCGAGAACTCCAGTCCCTTCTTCTATGTTCCAACTCTACCTTTGGACATAGGTTTACAGACTGTTGATTCAATCTCTCAAAACGATGAAGCCAAGAGGTATGAATCCAAATTGAGAGTTAAGCAACGAAACAAGTGAGTGCTGCATCAGCCCTGTTCGCGCTCTTGCCTTCACAAGGCACTGCTCACCATCGCATATTTTGAATATGGGAATATTCATACAATGTTAATGTATATTGGAAACAGTGCTAACACCAAGTGCAACACACATTTAGTTCAATCCCAGTAATATCTTCCCATTGAATTATCCAGTAGCAAGACCACTCTATACCACAATTAGCCCCATATAAACTGGACAACCGTAGTTTTTGGTTAATGCATAATATTAAAGATAATTCTAATATGGTCTTACCCATTTCAAACAACATTATTAGAAAGGGATAAACACACAAACTCACATATAAGCTGTATATGAACCAATCCGACTATTGAATCATATTACTTTTCCAGAGCTCTTGCCATAAATTCAGGACTTGCTTACTGTACTTCAATAAACGGTTACTAAAAAATAGAAACTCCTAGCCAAAGAATATTCGAACATAGGTCTCGTTTGTAGATTTTAACCGTCTCTAAAGGTCCTTTTTTCCATTCTGGCTAATGGTTAGTATACGGTTAGATAACGACAGTTTCGGCTGTTTGGACATGTGACCTGTTTCTCTAAAGGTATCTGTGGCGGCTTTGATGGGGACAACCCCGAGTGGAATAAACCTATGGTAATACCACGTTAATCATGAAAAAGGCAATTCGATTAATCATGTCAAGAACTACTTGGATTGGGAAGAGTTGCAGCTCGTTGTTTCTCCTGGATATTAAATTCAAGAGGTGCAATCAATATATGAATGCAAAATGATTATGAAAATAACACATATGCAATCAGATTCCTACATCATTGTATGTGAATAGAACTTTACCGCTTGTGAATTGTACAGCAATCTACTACCTACACACTGTCTGAGACGCGAACAGACATTAATTCAAATATGTGTTTGTAATTACAAAATGAAAAATGATGTGGCAAGGAAATCTCCCTCTGACTCTGGTGATAATTATGATAAATAAATCCCAGCAATATGGATTTTCGTTAGATGGAAGGTGTGTGTGTGTGTGTGTGTGTGTGAGCGAAAGAGAAAGAGAACATTTGTGTTAGATATACAGTATGTCAGTGTGTGTTTGTATGACTGAATGTGTTTGTGTGGTGGTGTATGTACTGTACATTGTACAGTATATATATGTGTGTGTGTGTGTGTGTGTGTGTGTGTGTAATTTAAGTTAGTGTGTTTTGTGGATGAATGCAAGTATGTTTGTTATAGCCCTTACAAAATACCCACGAGTTATTCCCCTCAAAGAATATTGTAGATCAAATATCATAAACATAAAGATATAAAATAAGATGCGTGAAAATAAAATAAAAATAAAAATATCTCACCACATTTTCCCACTCCTTTTGCTGAGGGTCGAGGTTGGCTGACTTTTATAATTTAGCCTTTCATCGGGTGATAAACTAAATTAAGGGAGGCCCGGGTTAGACATATAGCTTTTTTCAACCCATTTTAACAGGTACACAATATTATTTTCTTTTGCATTAGTTACACCACATACAGTTTGGTAGGTATTGCATACCATTCCCTTACATTACAATATTCTAATATAGGGTATATTTAATTAAGATAGAAAAACATGTAAATCTAATGCAAATGCTAATGTATGCCACCGGATATCGTAACCTGTAAATATCGGATCCTAAAATATAACCATAATGTATACTGTATGTTGCTATGCCTTCAATATCTAACCTTAATGTATACTGTATGTTGCTATGCCTTCAATATCTAACCTTAATGTATACTGTATGTTCCTATGCCTTCAATATATAACCTTAATGTATACTGTATGTTGCTATGCCTTCAATATCTAACCTTAATGTATACTGTATGTTCCTATGCCTTCAATATATAACCTTAATGTATACTGTATGTTGCTATGCCTTCAATATATAACCTTAATGTATACTGTATGTTGCTATGCCTTCAATATATAACCTTAATGTATACTGTATGTTGCTATGCCTTCAATATATAACCTTAATGTATACTGTATAAGAACATAAGAACATAAGAAAATGGGAGTCTGCAGAAAGCCGATTGGCCTAAGCAAGGCAGATCCCTGTCCCACACAACCCCAATTCAATTACAAAGCCCAATTATAGGCTTCACACTCTAATACCCTGAGGATCATCTTACCAAAACGGTTAGAGATTAACGCAGGATTATGGAGGTCTGCAGAGCGCTGATTGGCCCAACCCAGCTGATCCCCCTTCACACCCAACCCTTCTCGTCCATATGCTTATCCAATTTCATCTTAAAGCTCCCTACAGTTTTAGATCCCACTATAGCACTTGGTAGTCCATTCCACCCATCTACAACTCTGTTACCAAACCAATACTTGCCTATATCTTTTCTGAAACGAAATTTATCTAATTTGAAACCATTGGTACGAGTTCTTTCGCTATCACTGAGCTTTAGTACATTTGCCATGTCCCCTTTGTTAATCCCACTAACCCACTTGAACACCTCTATCATATCCCCTCTAACTCTGCGTCTCTCTAACGAATGTAAACCTAAGTTCTTCAACCTTTCTTCATACGAAAGATTTCTAATATTATGGATCATTTTTGTCATTCTACGCTGTACTCTCTCCAATGAATCTATGTCCATTCTGTAATAAGGACACCAAAATTGGACAGCATAATCCATGTGGGGTCTCACTAATGACAAGTAAAGTTTTAAGATAACATCAGCAGTTCTGTTACTCACACTCCTAGAGATGAACCCGAGAATCCTGTTTGCCTTATTACGAACGCTTATACACTGTTTTCTAGGCTTCAAATCATTGCTAACAAACACACCTAGATCTTTCTCGCAGTCTGAATTTTCTAATTCTAAATTAGCTAGTTTATATTTAACATTTGTTTGCATCTTCCCTATCTTTAATACCTTGCATTTGTCAATGTTAAACTTCATCTGCCAATTTACTGACCATTCATGTAAGGTATCTAGATCCCTTTGGAGGCACTCTATATCGCTATCTGAATCAATTGATCTCCCTATTTTAGTATCGTCTGCGAATTTACTTATCCTACTAGTTATACCTAAATCTAGGTCATTTATGTATATAAGAAACAACAGGGGACCTAATACCGATCCCTGGGGGACACCACTTTTGACTGCTCCCCATTCTGACTTGGTACCATTTATGCTGACTCTCTGCTTCCTACCAATTAGCCATGACCTAATCCATCCTAACAACGCCCCACCTATTCCATGTGCCTCAACCTTTCTCATCAATCTCTCATGAGGGACTCTGTCGAAAGCTTTACTGAAATCTAAATATATAATATCATATGACTTGTCATTATCTACTGCTTCATATACCTCTGAGAAAAAACTAAGCAAATTAGTAAGGCAAGACCGGCCCTGAGTGAATCCATGCTGAGAAGAATTGATTAAGTTAAATGTTTCTAAGTGGTTTCTCATTTTCCTAGCAATAATTGACTCTAGTAGTTTACCTATGATTGAAGTGAGACTAATGGGACGGTAATTGGATGCTATTGATTTATCACCTTTTTTGAAGATCGGAACTACATTTGCAAGCTTCCAAGCTTCTGGAACTATACCTGTTTCTAATGACTTGTTAAATAGAAATGTTAATGGATAACTTAACTCATCTCTGCATTCTTTTAATACTCTAGCATATACCTCATCAGGACCAGGCGATTTATGAGGTTTCAGTCTGTCAATTTCCTTAACCACATCATTTCTACTTATAGTAACCGTACTTAACCTATTTTCTATACTATCGCTGTATACCTTACGGACTTCTGGAAACTGTGCCAAATTTTCATTAGTGAAAACGGAAAGAAATTGACTATTTAATGTACTGCACATTTCTAAATCACTTTCTGTCAATTTTCCTATCGAAGTTTTAAGGGGACCAATTACATCTCTAACCTTGGATTTATATAGTTGGTAAAAAGCTTTAGGATTATTTTTTGAGTCATTGGCAACCTTAATTTCATAATTTCTTTTTTCTTTCCTAATATCCTTTTTTACCTGTCTTGATAGATTCTGATAGTAAGCAAGTAGGTGAATTTCGCCTTTTCTAATTGTTCTATATATTCCTCTCTTTTGTCCTAGAAGATCTAATAGTCTATTTTTCATCCATTTGGGTTGGTTCTGTGTTGATCTAAATTTTCTTTTGGGGATATATTTATTTTGCGCATTGAATACTGACTTGATAAAATTATCGTATGTATCTACCAAGTTTGACGTCTCCTCCTGACTTAAGATGACAGGTGCCTGAGAAAGGATACACTCATTTGGACACCTGGATCGACTTAATTTTTTGACCATAGGGTCCGCTAACAGGGCTTCTCTTAACCCACCAAAATTGGCTTTTCTGAAGTCAGGTATTAATGTTGTATTCTCTCTGGTATTACCTTTCCATTGTATATTAAAATACACAGAATTGTGATCACTATTTCCTAGGTGGTCCCCGATTTCTACACTATTTATCATATGTTCATTGTTACTGAAAACTAAATCGAGAATATTATCACCTCTAGTTGGCGTATCTATGAATTGAGATAAAAAACTATCTTGTACTACCTCAATAAACTCCTTTGAATCAGAGTCGCCTATTTGTTGCTGCCAATCTATATTAGGGAAATTAAAATCCCCCATAATGCACACGTTGCTAAGCCTTGATGCTATTTTAATTTCCTCCCATAATGATGTTCCGTCATTTCTACTCATATTTGGCGGTCTATACATAACTCCAATAACTAAAGTCTCACTACCTTCGTTAACTTCTACCCAAACACTTTCATTTTCATTATTTACTCTAATACCTGATTTAGTACAGCTTTTTAATGAACTCCTGACAAACACTGCTATACCGCCACCCCTCTTACTTGTTCGGTCATATTTAAACAAACTATATCCCGGTATATCAAACTCTGCTAAAAAATGCCTGGTTTCTGTATTAATCCATGTTTCAGTTAGCGCTATTATGTCTATATTTTCTTTGCTAACCAGTGCTCTAAGTTCGTTCATTTTGATACATAAACTCCTGCAATTTGTATAATAAACACTCAAACTATTACTTGTATTTGCAACTATTTTTCTATTGTTTTTAACTAATTTATTTTTACCTGTTGAACTACTGGACCTAGACGGAAAATCTACGCTGTCAGAATGTTCGTTATTACTATCAATTTGATGTGGCTGGGATTCTATTTTACTTACACACCTATGGTTTATTAACAAAACCCCGCAACAAACTTGTCTAGTGAGCTGGCTAAGGTCGAAACTCCTAGTCGAGAGAGATGTACTCCATCCTGGGCATACAGTTCATCCTTACCGTAGAAGAGGGTCCAGTTATCCAGGAATGGAATAGTATTTGCCTTGCAGTACTTTTCCAGCCGGCTATTTACACCAATAGCCCAATAGTATGTTGCTATGCCTTCAATATCTAACCTTAATGTATACTGTATGTTGCTATGCCTTCAATATATAACCTTAATGTATACTGTATGTTGCTATGCCTTCAATATATAACCTTAATGTATACTGTATGTTGCTATGCCTTCAATATATAACCTTAATGTATACTGTATGTTGCTATGCCTTCAATATATTATTATGTGTCTGTTGTATTGTTGGTCTATTTTATATTTATCAGTTATATAATTGTTTGCTTACCTGCCTCTTCATTTATTGATATGTTAAATAACAGTGTAGGATAATTAGATGTGTTATACCAAGAACTCAAGCAATAAAATAAGAAGGAAATGCCTAGTCCTTGTAACCGGTGGTGTGTAAAGTGTCAATGTGCGTGTAGTACAGTCACTTATACAAGTTGTGGGCTTCCTACATTTATATTTATGCAAGTATAACCACATTGATTGATTTTTGGATGGAAGAATCTTTCCATGAATTAGTGTACATAGTTTTGTATATAATCTAAACTAAATTTCCTTCATAAATTTCTTTCCAGAATTGGCCTAATTAACCAGAGAAGCATGTCATTGATTTTTTGAAAAGCCCGCATAATATATTTTTTTTTTTACAGATTTATAAAACATTATGTCTGCTCCATGTGCATTTATTTTACTTATATGATGAACATATGAACAGTGAAGACCAGAAAATAGGTGTAAACAACAAATATCTAGTGAAAAATGCCTTTGTGTGGTGGGAGTTTTTGGGAGGGAGGTGAGAGAGTGAGAGAGTGCAACATAGGTGTGCTTCCTGGGCCTGCTCGAAGCAAACTGAGCCTCCCAGCTTTCATCTACGCATGTTCAGGTGACGAGAGAGTGTGGGAAACCATGACTCATCCTATTTCGAGCAGGAAAAGGGAGGAATAGCAAAAACAGAAGGAGAAATAGCCAATAATTGAGGAGTACAAAGTACAAAGAAGTACAAAGGAAATGAAGCAACAACAGATTTAGTGACCCTTCTAGGCTGCTTGTCCTCCAAAACACTGAGGATCAAGTGTCCAAACAGTGGATTAGAGGGGGTAAGGGAACATTGGAAAGGGAATTACTGCCCTGGAACTAATGTCCGTGGCAGGATTAGGAAGTTAGTAGGGGACAGATGGGTTAGTAACTGAGGGGGGGATAAAATAAAGTTATTCATTTACAAACGCATTCAGTCGCGGGTTTGATGCGAGATATTTGTCTAGGCGGAGTTTAAATGAATCAACAGTGCTGCAGTCTATAACGTCTCGGGGAAGCCCATTCCACAAGTTGACAACTCGATTGAAGAAGAAATTCTTAGATTCATGTGAGTTAAAAGATTTACCAATAATTTTGCAACCGTTTCCCCGCGTGTAATTAGATTGGTCGATAGTGAAGTACTTACTACAGTTCATATTGTCGATGCCTTTGATGATTTTGAACACTTGAAGTAAGTCACCTCTTAATCTGCGCTGGGTTAAAGGAAATAGATTTAATTCTCTAAGACGCTCTTCGTATGGTTTGTTCTTTAGGCTAGGTATCATTTTGGTAACTCTACGTTGAACTCTTTCTAGCTTGTTTATATCTTTTTGGTAATAAGGGCACCAGGATTGAACGCAGTATTCCAGAAGAGGGCGGGTAAGGAATTGTAAAGGGTTAGGATAGCTTCTTTGGATTTATGCTCAAATTACCTGCCTATAAAGCCAATTATTTTGTTTGCCTTCTTAACAACTTCTGAACATTGTTGACTCGGTTTTAGCTTACTCGATATTGTTACTCCCAGATCGGTTTCTCTGTTTACATTCTTAAGCTGAGTGCCATTCATCGAATAGTTTGCTTTCTCATTTAGGTATCCGATATGTAGTATTTTTCATTTATCCTCATTGAAACTCATTTGCCAAATTTGGGCCCAACATGACAATTTATCTAGATTGTGTTGCATATCGTCAACTTGTTCTTTTGAGAGTACGCTATTTGCAATTTTTGTATCGTCAGCAAATTTTCAGATTGTACAGGTGAGACCCTCATCTACAGTATGTCGTTGATGTAAATTAGAAAGAGAATTGGTCCTAGTACCGATCCCTGGGGTACTTACATTGGTAAATTTAGATGCCTTACCGTTTATGACTACTCTTTGCCTTCTGTCGCTGAGCCAATTTTCTATCCATTTCAACACACCGTCTTGTATTCCCTGCGCTTTTAGTTTTAGCAGTAAACGTTTGTGGGGAACTTTGTCAAAGGCCTTTTGAAAATCAAGGTATATAATATCTACAGCTTTAGTCTCATCGTAGAGTTTGAGGATATCGTGGAAGAAGTCTAAGAGATTTGTTAAACAGGAACGTTTTTAGGAAAGCCGTGTTGAGTATCTTTAAGTATGTTATATTCCTCTAAGTGATTTACGAGTCTGTCTCTTATGACCGTTTCTAGCATTTTACATACAACTGAGGTTAAGCTAATTGGACGATAGGTACTGGGTAGGGATTTGCTGCCTTTTTTGAATATCGGTGTTATGTTGGCTAGCTTCCACTGATCAGGCATAGTTCCAGACTGCAAGGATTTATTGAATAGTAATGTCAGTGGTTTGGAGAGCTCATCCTTAGCTTCCTTTAGAACTCTAGGCGAGATTGTATCAGGTCCAGGCGTTTTATTTACCTTGAGTTTATCTAAACAATTCAATACTTCTCTCTCTGTAACGGTGATATTGCTTAGAACATCTGAATTATCAATCTGAATCGGCGATGGTGTAGGGATATCACTGAGGTCTTCTGTTGCAAATACTGATGCAAAGAAGGTATTGAGGGCATTACTCATTTGTACTTTGTCTTTGGTGTATTCTCCATTTTCATCGACTAACGGTCCAACAGTTGAAGTAACTACTTTTTTCTTTCTGATATAACTATAGAATTCTTTCGGATTTGTTTTACTTTGATTCGTAATATGTAACTCTAAGGTCCTTTTACTTTGCTTAATTAACTTTTTGGCTTTGCGTCGTAGCTCTACAAATTTCAACCGTTCTTCGTCATTTTGTGAGGATTTTAATCTATCATTAGCAAATTGTTTAGCAAGCAGGCAGTTTGAAATATCTTTATTCCACCATTTGGGCTTATTATTATGGCCTGGACGCCGTATTTTCGATGGTATGCAGTCTTGCACTGCTTTTAGGTAAGTGGTTTTGAATAACTTCCAAGATGTATTGATGTCGTTAATGTTAATTAAAAAGCTCCAGTCAGTTTCTTTAAACCTAGCTCTAAGTTTATGGAAGTTTGCTTTCTTGAAATTAGGGACTTTTTCGATGCTACTATTTGGTTCGTCACTAGTAAACTTTAAAGTGAAAGTTATCGTACGATGGTCGCTGTTACTGAATTCATCACCAACATTCAAATTCTCTATTAATTCTTCTGTTGTTGCAAGTACAATGTCAAGAACGTTATTACCACGGGTCGGCGTTCGAACAAATTGATAAAGCGAACTCTCTTGCAAGTTCGTATACAAGTCATGTCCAGAGTGTGAAGTAAGAGTATCGCCCAACTTGGTCACAGGTAAATTAAAGTCGCCAAAAATTATCGTTTCTTGTGAGTTACTTACATCTGCAATTTGTTCGTAAATTTCTCTGTCAGTTTTCACTGATTGAGCTGGAGGTCTGTATATTAACGCAAGTATTATTTTTGTACCTTTATTATTTTTTATTAGCACAAAAGATGTGTCGACGTTCACAATTTGAGGTTTTGACAAGAGGGTAGGGTTAAGACTTTCTTTGATATAAAGTAAAACGCCACCTCCATTTCGATTTATTCGGCTCTTCTCAAACATTACATAACCGGGAAGTGAATACTCTGCTAGAAAGTCTCTATCTTCTGTATTGAGCCAAGATTCTGTTATGCCAATCACATCATAATTTTCTGTAAACACTAGCTCCTCTAAATCTGAAAATTTATTGCGTAGGCTACGAGCGTTTGCATAGAAAACCTTTAAATTTGTTATTTTAGAATTCACGGAACGCTCTTTAATAATATTTTTGGTTCTTGTCGGATCTACATTTATGTTCATGGCTGTCCTCGGTCCTCACTGTCTTCGGTCCTTATCACTGGTGGTCCTCGGTTGCCTCTGTTTTTTGCTTGGCGTTGGATGATTTATGTCGCTGCTGCTTCTTCTCGGATGGCGTTTTTTTATCCATGGCTGCGGACTGCTTCGTGTAGGAGACGACCCATGCGTGCTGAACCCACAGGGTTTACATTAGTGCCATCCTTGCGGAACAGAGTAGGCTGGTTATAGAAATTGTCGCAGAGGTTGATGAATTCAACTTCTTCCTTCAGACACAAATATTTTAGTCGGCTATTTGTGCTGAAGGCCTTGTCATAGAATTTGTCAGGTGAGTCGATCTTGGGGAGAATGCCTGATATGATGATATTCCTTGACTTGGTTTTGTAGTGCTGGATCATCTTGCGATATTTCTCCATCAACTCTTCGGATCTGGTGCGCATGACGTCATTTGAACCAGCATGGATGACAAAAAGGGTATTTTCGTTTGCATCCTTTGTGGTATCTTCGAAGGCTTCCACAATGTCGTCCAAGCAGCTCCTGGGATGCAAAATCTTGTTCGTCGATTTGGGACTCTGTCGCAGAACTCTTCGACCTGTCCTCGTAGGATGGAATCCCCAACGAGCATGGTTTCTTCTGGTTCGTCTTACATCTCTACCAAGCTCTCAAATCTGTTTGACATTGTGACTGGTAGATGAGACCTTTTCTGCGTTGGGCGTGCACCATTCCTCACTGGTGTAAATCCGGAAACCTGTGGTGGCGAGACTCTGCGTACAGGTCGAGGAGAGGACTGGTTAGAACGGGTGCGAGGGGTTGGTACTTGTCGTGCTAGCAGGCTTTTTGCACGAGGAGTGGGGGAGAGACTAAGGTGAACAGGGCTGCTGTCCTGGTTTGATGTCGGCTCAGGTTCGTCAGAAGCATCTGCTGCAGTGGCTACTGCAGGTGTTGGATTGTTGGCAGATGACGTTGGGGCAGTGGTGGATGCTGGAGTTGAAACAATTGGAGTTAGTGATACTCCAACGTTGAGTTTACAAACTCTTGGAGTGATTCCAACTTCCTGGTGAGGGCGTTGATCTTGTTGTGGGCTTCACCCAATTTTGCTGTCAAATCCTCTCGTTGCTGGCAGAGTCGGCAGACTTGTGGACCGGCAGGAGCAAACATGGAAGCACCAAACCTACCGGCGCAGTTCGTACAGGCACGAGGCATGGTGACGATCACTTTCTTCAGATCACTTCACTCACTTAAAATCACTTAACTCACTTTAAAAACACAAAACTCACTTTAAAAACACTTATCTCGCTTTAAAAACACTTCACTCACTTCAGGTCGCTTCACTTACTTAAATAGGCCTAACCGAAAACAAATATGTTGAAATACGCACAAATAGGTTATCAGCGGTGATAGCCTAACCGAAAATTAAAACAAAACAAAATTAAATTTAAATACGCAGTGATAGCCGAACCGATTTTGTTTTTATTTTTATTTAAACAGAAATAGGCCACCAAGGGTGATAGCCTATCCTAACTGAAAACAAAAATAACCGAAAACAAAAATTATGAAATACTGGTACGCAGAAATAGGCCACCAGCGGTGATAGCCTAACTGAAAATTTAAAAATTGAAGTACGCAGAAATAGACCACCAGGGATGATAGCCTAGACTAACCGAAAACAAAAATTATGAAATACCGGTACGCAGAAATAGGCCACCAGCGGTGATAGCCTAACTGAAAAATTAAAAATTGAAGTACGCAGAAATAGACCACCAGGGATGATAGCCTACAGTCCTAGACTAACTGAAAACAAAAATAACCGAAAACAAAAATTATGAAATACCGGTAGGCAGAAATAGGCCACCAGAGTTGATAGCCTAACTGAAAATTTAAAAATTGAAGTACGCAGAAATAGGCCACCAGGGACGATAGCCTAGACTAACCGAAAACAAAAATAACCAAAAACAAAAAGTATGAAATATGCAGAAGTAGGCTACCAGGGGTGATAACCTACCTAAAAAAGCAAAACAAATATATATATTATAATAGAATATGTAACTAAATAATTATACAATTCACTAAATAGAGATTATATAAGAATAAAGTGTAACTGCACACAAGGGGTTAATATACAGTATCAACAGATGGAGCTGGTGTCACTGTAGGCTAGTCAAGCAGGATAATATTTAGATAAACAAAGTTATCAGTCAAAGGTTACTACAAGATCATGCAAGCAACAACTAAAATTACAGATAAATATAGCTACAGTAGGCTACTGAATACGATAACTACTAGAGTTAATAAGAAAATACAAAGCTAGGTCGATTAGAGGTGTGCGTGCGTCGTCTGCTATAAGCTAGGATAACAAATGTAAACAACAATGTTTATCAGTAAGAAAAGCAATAAAATAACATGCACGGCAACTACAGAGTTATGTGGAGGTTAAACAAGCACTTAACTACTGTTCATGCAATGAATAAAGGGAATAGGGATATGAAATACTCAAATTAGGATCAAGTTTTCTCAGTGGCGATACGGAGCTGTTGGCGGTGCTAAAGCCGGCGGAAGGGTGATGTAGGGGGAGAAAGAGGGGAGAGGAGAGGAAGGGGGTCGGTGGAACACATGTAGGGGAGAGGAAGAAGGTACTAGAGAGTGATTATATTACCTAATCACATATTGCTTCCATTTGAGTGCCTGTGGGGCATTTTTTGGGTAATCTTTCATGGGGTCGGTTCTGTGAGGTCTATCGCGTTCCCTATACAGACACTTCCGTGAGGCCTATCACACTTGCTGGGTTAAAAGAAGGTGAGGCTCACGAATTGCTATGAGTGACTGTACCTACCGCTATCATTTGACTTCACCCTTTCATTGCTATGATTATTTCCTTGCTGTGTATTATACCTATCTTTAGGTGATTGTATTCAGCTTTGGAAGGCTCTTTGAAAATTGAAGGGGTAATGTTAATCCCAATACAACTTTTGATTCCAACAGACCCTTCCTAAGCCTAAATTAATCAAATAATAACAACAAGAACAACATCAAAAGTAGGTCATGCTATACTGAAAAGCAGAATTTGTATATGAAACAATGGTTCTTGCTATAATTACAGGCTAGAAAAAATATCCGTATCAAGTTGTAGTACACTATGAAATCGGTATTTAAACGATATATATACATACATAAACTTAAAGACTGAGTGCTCCACATAAAGTGCGGTCCCAGTCTCACTTCCTAATGGCAGAGCTCCAGGCACCCCTGTTCAGAGCTGCCTCGCTTGTTAGTTAGTTTTTTATTCAAGGTTTGATGCCACATCTTTAATGTTCTGCCTCTTGGTGCAGCTCCCTCCACGTTCATGGACTTACAATTTTACACCTAACATTGTTCATCCATCGTCTCTACATGTCCAAATCATCCAAACCTGCAAGTATGCATCTCATCACCGATACTCTTGATACCTAACCGTCTCCTCAGCTCTTCACTAGATATCCTATCTTGAAGTTTGGCCCACACATCCCTCCTATCATTCTCATCTCGTTATGTTCCATTCTATTGATAACATCCGCTTTGACAGGCCACATTTTTGAAGCATGTGTCATTGCACTTCTAACACATGAAGTGTATACAATTTCCTTCAAGGGGAGTCATCTAATGGTAAGTAGTGGCAAAAGGTCTTTGAACTTTATTCAGCCCCATATAAGTGTGGCCATATAAGTGTGGCCTCGGCTCACTGGCAGGGATGGTATCTCCCAAGTAGCAAAGCTTGTCCACCATCACCAGTGCCTCATTGCCGAAGTTAACACTTTCGTGTCAGTCAATGAACACAAGTTCACATTTGTATACTATGCACACACATTTTTCAACTTTGGACTTCTTTCTTGGTAGTTCGAATGCAGCGCTTCGTCCTGTGGTGTATCCGACAGCGGTAGACACTACACTGATTTGAGTTCGCCCTCACCCCTTTTCTGCATACTGTGCATGGATATACACCCCTTTTTTCCACCTTTCCAAGCCCTAATCTACTATCGGGAATTTAGATAAAGGTTAAATTACATATCACTGGTACATGAAATATCCCAACAAATAGTTATATTATAATTACCAACGACGTAGTCGTTGATAGGTGTAATCCAGTCCCCCACACGCGACTAGTTCAATTGCATGACATGTAGGAATGTTCACATAATACAATATCGATACAATGAACTTAGCTTAGAGGACTGGTGATGTAGGACTGTTGTTAATATTATTAGTAGTTGTAGCACATGGTGAACTGTGGGTTGAGTCAGGGCCGGGGGAGGAGATGTTGACTGTACGGTGTTGTTTGAGAGACTGAAGGGCCGGCTTCCGATCGCTTCGCGAAATTACATATGGCTGCCGGCTCATAATAATTATAACCCATAACTTGGTTTCATAATACATCTAGAGCTGATGTAGATATTTATACATTACAGTTAATATTTAACCTAACTTAAGAATAAACTACAATACACAAAGAACCAGCCGAAATCGTACAAGCGATACGATACCGCCAAATTCAAATGTCCTATTGGACCAAAACCTGTCGGGATCATTACCCTATTCCCGACATATTGCCCGCCACCAAAAATGATATACAGGAACAAAAAAAGGACATCGAAGTCAAAGATCACCTTGTTGGATCTTTGATCTCCAAAGATCCACGGAACTCATAGCCGTCCTCCTTTTGGGACGAGCGCCACCTGAAGCCTGAGGAGGATCATCCTTCTCATCATCAGCTGCCCCACCTTGAGGAGCACTGTCACCAGCACTCTCCCGCGGAGGGGTATCAGTAGAGACGCCAGGATAATCCGGCAGTTCTACATCCTGCTCCAAGGGATATAACCTTACGACTGGGCGAGTAGTAACCCCAGTCGAAGTTCGTATTTTAGCAACCCTTATAAGACCATCAATGCCCTGGAACAAATCGATAATCCTCCCAAGCTTCCAAAATAACCTAGGACGCTCATCATGAATCAGGACGATATCCCCGATACGAGGCCATCGTTGATTCGTCCCTTTGATCTTATGAGAGTGACGCTCGCGAAGAGACAGCAAATATTCTTGGGTCCACCGTTTCCATAGATCGTCGGACACCTTGTTTACATACTGGAAGCGACGACGTGTGGCGTCAGCATTGCCGAACGTAGGGTCATGCAGATCTTCGTCATTTACGGACGATCTAGGAAAGGTATTAAGGGTTCGTCCACGTGTCATCATGGAAGGCGAAATGGGTAAGAGGTCATCAACATCTGCCGAGGTATAGGTCAAGGGCCTGTCGTTGACTAACATCTCAATCTCTATTAAGATGGTTTGCAACTCCTGTCTGGTCACCAGTGCCCTTCCTAATACCTTCTTCAAGGCAGATTTGACGATACCGATTGTTCTCTCCCAAATCGCCCCGAACCATGGTGCACGTGCTGGTATAAATCTCCATTGACAACCCTTTCCAGTGAGGGTAGCCACAACCTGCGGGTCATCCATTAAACTCTGGAGATATTTAGAGGCCCCGACAAAACAAGTCGCATTATCGCTCATAATAATTTGAGGGAAACCGTTGCGGCCTGCAAAGCGTCTTAGAGTATGCAAAAACCCCTCACTGGATAGGTCGTCAATCAATTCAATATGAATCGCTCTGGTTACCGCACATGTGAATAGGACGGCATATACCTTTATGATATTACCGGGCGATTCTCTAACATGAATCGCTCCGGTGTAGTCTACCCGGGTTACCTGAAATGGTTCAGTCCTTTGTACCCTGAACTCAGGCAAGGGAGGTAGATCTACTGGGGAGTAAGGCTTACCCTGTAATCTTTTACAGATAGTACAGCTATTGTGGATCCCTTTAATTGCTTGTCGCATCTTAGGGATCCACCAACGTTGTCGCATATACGCCAGAACATAATTTACGCCAAAATGTAGGCAGGTCCGATGGCATTGGCGAATCAACATTTTGGTAATCAAATGAGAGGAGCTAAGGAGGACAGGATATTTCGCAGAATCAATAATGTCCGCTTTTTGTATCCTGCCTCTACACTTAATAATGCCTCCTTCCATATATAATCCTAGCTGCCTCATTAAGTTTGAGGGTTTGGCCTTTGACTCCTTGCTCAGGATTTGATGTTCAGTAGGATAAGATTCCTTTTGTACTAAACATATTAGTTTTTGCTTCTGCTGATCTCAATTCATGGAGTCTGATATGCTTCGAATCTTCACTAAGGAAAGACCCGTGAGCCCGACTTCTCATGTTGTTAATGAAACGGTATATCCATGCAAATACCCGTATTACTTGATCATAGCTGCCGTAATGTTCCCACTCTACCAACTTGTTATCCTGATGTGTAGTACTCACATTCGAACTACTTAACACATCATCTTGGGGCCGACTTGAAGGATCAGATATGTATTCCCTGAAATCCTGAGACCACTCGGTTGGAGATGTAAGCCATGGAGGTCCATGCCACCAAATAGAGGAAGACATAAACTGCTGTGCCGAGATCCCCCGGGAAATTATGTCACTGGGGTTATCCCTGGTCCTCACATAGCGAAATGTAGCTGTAGGAACTAGGTTATGAATCTCATCAGTGCGATTAGAAACATAAACAGGTAACACTTTCTGGCTGTGGACCCATGAAAGCGTTATTTGACTGTCGCTCCAGACATAGACGTTATTAATCTGTAGTATGTCTGTATAAGCATCCAGTGTAAACTTTATTAGACGAGCGGACAGAAGCAATGCAGTAAGTTCTAATTTATGAACTGTAATCTTCTTTATAGGGGCTACTTTGGCCTTCGCTATAGCCAGCGTCGCTTCACTACCATTACATATGTATATGGCAGTACCGTACGCACTATTACCAGCATCAGAAAAGGCATGTAGATCCACCTGGTGACCACTAATAACCTGACAAGGAAGTTGGACCTTGCAACATGCGGAAAGGTCCGACCGAATCAACCGCCAAGTATCCTGTAACTCAATCGGGAGGGGCGTGTCCCACTCTAGTTTTAGCCGCCACAGTTGCTGTAAAAACATACGAGCACGGATTGTAACAGGCAGCAAAAAACCTAGGGGATCAAACAACCTCGCTGACAAGCTTAAGCAGTTTCGCTTGGTCATAAGCTCACTGCCGCATGGGGTGTGACAGAAGGATATACAATCTGTGGTAGTGTCCCATTTGTGGCCTAAAAACTTCACCTCACTATTCTCAGTAGCTACACCGTCAGAAGCAAATTGACCTTTCAAAAGATCACTATTAGTGGCCCATTCTTTTAAGTATAAATGAGCCTTGGCAAATATATCGCGGATCTCCCAGCATCTCTTGAGCAATAAATCTTCATTGTCTCCGGTGCCTTGAAGATTGTCCACATAGATCCCCTGCTTGATCTCATTCTTGAAGTCAGGATCTAGTCCAGCCTCCTCAAGATGACGCAAGATAGTAGCGTTGAGAAGGAACTGGGAACAGGTCGCCCCGAATAAGACGACTCTGAACCTGTAGACCAGATACTCCGAATCTAGATCCATTGGTCCCGTGGCCATAAAAATCTTGTCGAGTCCCTGTCTTCACGATGGATTTGAAGCATCAGGAAGGCCTTCTCAATATCGGCGACCCATGCAAACTTATGACATCTGAAGCGCAACATAATTTGCGCTAGATCAGAGACCAGGGACGGACCCGTGAACAGACAATCATTCAGGCTATAGGAGCGATCACTGGATTTAGCAGAGCAGTCATACACAATACGAACAGGAGTGGTGGAACTGTCCTTTTTAATCCCATGGTGAGCAAGGTAATGGATGTTATCCCCATACTCATTGAGATCTACTCTCTCCACAAATCCACGTTGTACCTGCTCAGCCAAAACTGCCGCATAAGTCTCGCAATAACTTGGATCCTTGACAAACTGCTTCTGAAGCCCACGTAACCTACCAAGTGCTAGATGGAAATTAGTAGGTAATTTACTCTTGTTATCATTCCAAGGGAGCCTTACCACATACTGACCTCTGCCAGAGTCATACGTTACAGTCTCTTTATACGAGCTTAACGCTAGCTTGGACTCACGATCAAGTTCATGTGGGTCAATTCCAATATTGTCCAAGTCCCATAGCTTATCTATATCAGTACATGTATTATCAGGCACATTTGGCCTAATATATTTATCTATGGGGCTTACTGCTACCTTGAGGACCGTAACCACCTCCACCTGTGTGTCTTTAGAGGAAGTGGCATAGGATCCAGAAATGGCATACCCTTGGATCGTGGGGAGCATTATAAGCTTATCTACCCACCGATATCCAGGGTGATCCAGGTCGTAGTAATAATCAGCTCCGACCAGTAGCATAATACCATTGTTAGCAGAGAGTTGATCATCAGCCAGTTTATACCCCTTGCTTCTGAGATATTTCAAATGTGGTTGAATCTCTGATGCTATATAGAAACTGGGTAGTGTGTCGACCACAACAGCCTTGATGGGACATACCTTTTTTCTATAAACATATGAAATCTCCACAATATCATTGTCACTGGAATCTATTTCACCAGTGAAACCATGGAGACGCAAATTCTCTTGACCCTTGCTGGTACACTTGAGCTGGGGTAATGATGACCGCAGAACGAATGACCTCTGTGAGCACTGGTCAAGTAAGGTGCGCGTCATTATAGTATTATTATTACTCCCCACTACTGGCAGCATCATAGTAGGAAGCAATTGACATTCTCGAGAAGCAATGGACATGGCAGATACTTTATCACCCTCGCTCTTACCTTTCTCATGTGACTCTTTGGGGGTTCTCCCCTTTTCTTTGCCGTCGTGCCGATCAGACTGGGTGCAAAGGGAAAACCAATGTTTCCCCTTGCAATACTTACAAGGTTTGATGTAGGAATTGGTGCAGGTACTGTTGAAGTGGTCTCTTGCCAGACAGCTGGTACATAACTTAAGCGATTTAGCCTTGCTAATCTTCTGTGTAGCCTTAGGATACTTAGGACACTGATACCACAGATGACCGTGGACACTGCACAACTTACAACCTAATGATATTGGCCTTTTCTGTTTAGGAGAAGTCTGTACCGGGAAAGCTGCAGTAGATGGCGACATCTCCACTTGTCGGTAGTGTCCAGTACTCTCCATATTGAAGACTTCAGTCTGGTACACCTGCACCAACGCTTCCAAGTTTAGTGGAGAGTCGCTTAGTTGTCGTCTTAAGATTTCCCTTAGGGGAGAGGGTATTTTATTCAAGATATTCACACTAAATATCTCCTCCTTGGTGACGGCCATTGTCTCCATAGATCGGAGGAGGCTCTCAAAGGAGGCATAGTACTCCTTTAGGGCCGTCACATCATAGGATGGAGGATCTAGCGTGAAGAACTTAGTAATTAACGCGGTCTTGATGACTTCCACTCTCCCGTAAGTTCTCTTCAGCAACTCCACTGCAGACTCGTAGCTGGTAGCTTCTAGCTTGTACCCATCGATTAGCTTCAATGCCTCCCCTTTCAATTGACCACGGAGATATGTGAACCTTTGGATGGACGTGAGTGTTTTATGATGATGGAAGGAACACTCAAAAATATCCCAAAATCCAGTCCAGGTAGCCGAATCCCCGGAAAAGGTAGGCAAAGTAAGCTTCGGCAGGTTAAAACCAGTCGCCTTTGGTGTACCGGTATCCTTAACAGAGGTAGATTCTTGGGTGGAAGATAGTCTGGCTAAGGCTGTATTAACGTCCTCAAAGTACTCAAAATCTGCCGACATTTCTTCTTCCACATCGTCAGTAACTGTCAATAAACCATATACCTGCTGAGAATAACTATCATAAGTAGCTAGCGATTTAGTAACAGTAGCAAATTTACCTTTTATCTGATCAGCCGTGGCACTTATTAAAAATTCATCAAGATCTCTTAAACCTCTATTTAAACTTCCCTTCATCCCTCCCTTAAGAATCTTAAGTTTCTTCAAATCTGTCATCGTTAAGGTTTAATTTTAAGCAACTTAAACTACAATGAGGTCAGACTACAAACCGTTAATCGCTTAGGAATCAACAGCGGCAAACCCCCATTACTTAAGAAATTTACTCAAAAAGAATTACATAATACCTACAGTCCCCTTAATATAAACTAACGAAAGGAAATTATCTGACTAGACAAAATAATTAAATACTAAATCCATTAAAAGAAAGGGTAAGGTGAAGCACTAATTATTGTAAGCCCTTTATAGGTAAGCCTAGTTTGTTAAGCTACAATCATGAGGTCTGACTATTAACCGTCAATCGCTTAGGAATTAACAAAGGCCGACACTCATGACCGCCACTTTAAGCAACTAGGCCTAGGCTATTATGAAATTTAAATATAAAAGGTCACATGAGAACCCTCCCTACCAGCAAAATTAAGAATGAGTCTCACAAAGACAAAACACAATTAACACCACAGGCACACCACCAAAGCGAATTGAATAGCCACCACAGACACCTGCAGACCTAGACTGCCTAGCCTAGCCTAAGAGCGCGAAATGGCGCCCGACGAAATTACCCCAACCCCAATCACCAGCCCAGCTAACCCACCAAAAAAACGCCAAGGATCACACGCCCAAAAAAACCTGGAAACTAGTCCCAAAAAAGATAGAGACGGTGCCTAAATGCTACAAAACACGAGGGAAGAAGCTGGGTCTAAACTAGGGAAATGGCAGTCGGCCAACAACGCGCGAGGCGGCAGCCATTTGTAAGCCCACAAGCGTCAAGGAAGCAAACAAAACGGTACTACAGGAAGGAAGCCGAAGGGCACGAAGGACCAGCCGAAATCGTACAAGCGATACGATACCGCCAAATTCAAATGTCCTATTGGACCAAAACCTGTCGGGATCATTACCCTATTCCCGACACTACTGTGTATAACCTTGGTTTTAATATATACTGATGAGATGACGGGGCTGAGCAGCCACAACCCGATCACGCCCGGAGAGCAGCAACCTCACAGCACCAGAATAGCTGTAATAAGAGACACCAAGAGGAACAGGAAAAGACAACACCAGGAGAAGGCGAGAGACAATAAGACCCGACCAGTTTTTCTCAGGCTTTTATACCTGCCGGAATAGATCAGCCTACCCCTTTTCCCGGACCTACCAATGCTCTAATTTCCGGGAATCTAGGTCAGTCTGCCTGAGAAAGGAGTTCGAGTCCGGACCAATCACAAACTTTTGATTCCACCCATGTATTTTTAGGCTCCTCCAATGGCAGAGACCGAGACAAATACCCAAGGTATATCACCAGTTCCAGCCCGACTTGCAATATAGTGAAAAACTGTTTATGCAAGTTCAACACCAAGAACCATCTCAATATCGCCATCAATGGGAATCCCAGTACACCCTCTACAGTACCTCCCGGGAAGACTGGGAATAGTGCAACCAAAGTGAATAGTGAGAAACCTATGGCCTGCAGAATAAGAAAAGACAGATATCACAATGAACAGAAAATCATCCATTACGTTACCATAATGCCCTCTAATAATAGGGAGGCAATATCGAGAGATCAAGAACCTCTGTGTGTGTAGATAAATAACTTTCATGTATTTTTAGAATAAGAATTGCCTTCACCATACCCAAAATAACGATATCCACATGTCCCTATGTTATTGAGATAGACCAAATTGAATCCTAAAAATAACCCGAATATAGTCTGACTGAAACTGAAGGGAGTTAGCAAATACTATTGCTTCCTTCCACTGGTTAAGCCGGCTGTGGGAAAGGATTGGTATTGAAGCTCAACCTGAACGAGAGTGTGTAGAGGAGCCCGGAACCAACTTCCTCTGTACCTGAGAGAGAGGCAGTTCCCCTTGACTTCCAGTCCAGCAGAACCACGAGTCCTACGTCGTCCAGATTCTAGTTCATGGCTACCTCTAATCTTTACCCTAAGTGTCTCTGAGTGTTTTAAGTTGTGGCTATTATTGTGAAGGTAAGATAAAATATGCGAGTATTCTATTATAGTTAACTCTAGATCTGTGCCTGAGATCTATCTTGAACCTTTGATACCCGTGTAAGATATATAATTTTGATCCGTACAGTGATTCATTAAGTATGAGATATTGCTAAGATAAACTGTGTTAATCCTTCAGAACCTTAATTGCACGTACGTTACATAGTCATTGTTACACATGTTATTTAGTCAGAATACTCTCAGATTTTATTCGTATGTGTTTATTATTCTTTGTGTATCCAAGTCGAAGTGAAAGTGTATAACGTGAACTGATTCCTTTCTTTATTCCAATATTTACCTAGAACCTACGCCCAATTTAGGATTTATATATCCGTGTAATTATCGCCAGAGAACTTGTAATACCATTCTTTAATTTGAAAGTCAAGAACCCTTTCCGTTGAGTTAGAATTAATTCTTTATCAAGATATCTGATATCTATTAGTTCTTGTGATTAATCTGATGATATACGTTACTCGGGTCATGTAATCCTGTCCACACCAATCTAGGAATTCAGATTGTACATTCCTTTATCGATTCCGCCTACTATTTTGCTATTGATTCTATTATTACTCCATATACTGATCCATTGATTATAATTGCATTTACGTTATAATACAACGCTACAGTAGTTCTGCATTCTTTTAGGAATTTGTTAATTTATTCAGAACTCCTTTCATGCCATATTTGGTATTTCATAAGTGCAACTTGGTCGCGTACGCCCCTTTCAAGATAGCTATTTATTAAGCTATATCATCATGCTCTTCCATTTGCGTTACTTAATTAGTTGGTTAATCAATTCCAATCTATATTAAATTATATTTTATCTATTCATATTCAGTCACTATATCTATTGTGAATCTGAGTTCCTCAACCCGTGTGATTTGAACTCATCTATGATCAAATATTGTTTTTTGTGTCTCGTGTGAGAGATTATTCGCAATAACTCTTAGATAGTTGAATTCAGATTTAAACTATCTTCCCTCCTAGAATCAAATAAACTTTATAACTTTAGTCCCTGATTTAATATCGCATTAAAGCAAATTGTTATTGCCCGTGACCCCAGTCCACCTGAACTATAGTCCATAGCGCGGCACCTTTGATGTTCTCACCTGAGCGCGGCCTCACTTCCTGTTACCTACCACACATACTCCCGCGCAGCTGAACGATACGTTCCACAGCCTACCGTGTGTTTGTCAGAATACTTCGCGTTAGACACTTGACTCGCATATGTATTATTGTCAAGGATTCTTGTTTGTGTATATATGAATCTGTCTATCCTTGCTTATTTTCACTCTTCTATTGCTATATAAGTGACAAACTGAACTTCATTAGAGAGTAAAACCAGTTAACTCTCTTTACCATTCTACTTACTTGCCGTTTCATATAATATAGTATAATAATATAATATAATATAATAATAATAATATAATATAAACTAATATAATATAGTATAGTACCCCATTGTATGTATAACATGCAATTGAATAAATAATAGTGTAATCTAACCTGTGTGTTTATTGTGTTATCGTTACCAGATTGAGTAAATAATTATCATATTCACTAAGCTCGATGTGTCCCTGTTGAGCAATATTCCAAATCTAAATATCCGAAACCCAGATTGATAATAGATAATACTGAAGCCAGTTGGATTACAACCCGGCATACGAATTGTAAACTCCTCACTCAGAACACCTTTCACCCTCACTGCTGTTCGTGAGCCCTCGTACATCTTCCTTATCACACGCACCAGCCACTTCTCTACACTTTCTCATAGCTCACTGCCCAACATCTCAGGGCACCCTATCAAAAGACTTCTCTAGGTCTACAAACAGTAGATATAGATCGCTATTTTTAAGTAAATATCTTCTCTTGAGATGCCTGACTATGAAGATAGCATCGATTGTACCACGTCCTGGCATGAAACCAAACTGCATATCATTGATACAGATAATTTACCTGATCCTGCCTTCAAAGACTCACAGACCTTCATGACTTGATCACACATTTTCAGGCCACTATAATTTCCCCTATCTAATGAATCCCCCTTACCTTTACATATATTTACTATTACACTTTTATGCCATACATTTAGGATTATCTCCTCTCTAATAATGAAGTTTATTAGTTCGGTGATCAAGAACACTTCATTGTCACTTGAGACTTTTATCACATCATATATATATATATATATATATATATATATATATATATATATATATAAATTTGTCTATGCTTCTTTACTAATGGTAAACTCCGTATAATTAATCCCTGTAATTAAGGGAGGTTAGAATTTATGTCACTGCCTTGCCAGTCTAACATACTGCTTTAGAGACACATTATGTTTTGTTTTGCTAAGTTATATAATGAATGTAGGAAGGCATGGTATTGTACTTTACTTTATTAACCTTACATTTAACCTCATTTCATTATTATATCAAAATATTCTTAAAACGTTTACTAAAAGACTAGTGTGAATTACAAGAGAAGTCGGCTGTTAAAAGAACTCCGTCGAACCTACAGTATACGCCAGTAGATCTGACGGGACACGAAAATGGAACTATGCAGTAAGGGACCCAAAATCGGAGAACAAACCCCCTAATTTGAAACTCGAAACTGCGAAAATGTGATATTTTCGCGGTTTCGAGGTTCGAACTTGGGGGATCTTTCTCCGATTTTGGGTCCCTTACAGCTAAGTTCCATTTTCGTGTCCAGTCCTGATCTACTGTAGTCTATGGCATTACCTAACATAACTTGGCGGGTGCACAACCCCGAAAGGTGTTGAAATAGGGGAGCTATCCCCCCGCCAAAGGCGGCTTTCTAGGGCCTTTCCTAGCTGATGCTAAGAGGATTGGGTTCTAGTCATGTGGTGATGGGCTGGTCTATCAGAGTGAGAACTGAGCGATCTCTGCCATGCCCATAGCTTACTCTGACTGTTCCTTTTACTTATATATTTTCTAGATCTCAAGTGACGGCATCTCTTCCGTGGATTGACCTCCCAATCTGCCAACCCAGAGGTTGGTAGATTGGAAGCCAAAGCGTCACATTTCCCCTTTGCCCCTCAACTTTCTCTTCATAATTGCTGAGGCACAGGGCCCTGGGTGGGGCTTTGGTTTCCCGGGTGTTTCCGCACCCTCCTCAGCTCCCCGCCATGGAGTAGCTTCGGTCACCCAGGCTTTATTGTGGCAGGCAGGGATGGTTCTGTTGGGGCGCTCGGTTATGGCCTTGGCCTTGCTCGGGGCCTTGGGGCTGTTCGGCCAGGCAGCCAGGAATAACAACAACAACAACTTGGCTTAATCTATCCAAACATATAACCCGCAGCTGACTTCACCAAGCCTATAACCTAACTTGTTCCCGAGACTGACTTCTCTTAGGCGCGAATTCAGAACAACGGTTTAAACCTCGGATTTCTGAGCAGGTTTAAACCTGGGATTGAGATTACTCGATCCTAGATCGAAAACAAAGGTTTATCCGTATTCAGGACACAGGCATAAGATCGAGATCGAGTAATCCACGGCTTAAAACTCTGTTCAAGTCGAAGGTTTGCAACAGCCAATCACAGTGACGTAAGGAATGCAGTCAGCCAATAAGAACACGAACGAGCCATTGTATCTGTATATGTCCTTATTTTCGTCTTTTGCTTTCGCCCAGGTGAATTCTAGTTTGTAATTACCAATTCACAAAAGAAATTATATAATAGCCTATAATAAGTTGTGTTACAAAGAGAGTACACATTAAACGAATATGTACAGTATATAGAATTAGAGATGATCCGGTACCGGGTAGCCTATAGCCTACTGTAGGAGTAGCCTACTACTGACATGTCGCTACTTTCCTCCTATTTATTTCAGTTACTTCAAGCTTCTGAGAGTTTTGAAAATTTAAAAATGTATCTGAGCATATAGATGATGGCATTTATCGGACATAATATTTAATTTACGAGTATAGGCTATACTGTATGTACAGTATGTGTATGTCATGAAAGATAGGCCTACTGTTGGATATTGGCAGGTAGCCTATTCAGAGGAAAAATACAATCAATCGAGCTTTGCCAAACTCCAGTACTGCGATAAACTGCAACCTGTTATTTTTGTTTTGTAATAAATTATCAACAAATAAATGCTCATTGATGTCTACATGTACGGATATCAACTGCTCCATTTATCCAAACCAATTGCATGGCAACCATAGGTTATTAATACATTTGAAATCATAAAAAGAAAGCACTCCCATTGTATTTACAGTTCGAAATATTGATATTGGCTTATGTATTAATGCAGAACTCATGTGTACTCCGTGGTTCGACTTATAATCTATCAATTAATACATTTAAGAGTGATAATGATGACTAAAACGTTAAACCATATTATACTGTAGGCCGCTACATTAGGTACAGTATGTCAAGCTTATACTTAAGTTACTGCATCCACCGCATGCTAAGCACTGTTAATACTCCCTCAATTGGACACATGTATATAGGATAAATAGCTCAACTGATATAATTTGTAACCATTAAGTATGTAGGCGAAAACCGTTACAATGTGACTCGTGATTTAAACAATGCAGCTTTGCAACCTACTAGGCTATGGAAAAGACAACTCATACAAATGATCTCTCTTATCCTAGGCTACTTGTTAAATGTATTTGAAGACAATGGTTCACTTGTGATTCCTTATTTACATAAGCTATATATTTTAATTTGTACAAAGGATAAATGACTGCATGGATACAGTGAATAATTATATTTGCTGTGCATCATGTAATGAACTAATACTACTGGTTCTATGATAAACTAATAAAATACTAACATATATAATATATGTTCGTGGACATATAATTATAAAATTAATTTTATTCAGCATAGAGGCATCTCAGGTTATCAAGACACTTACAACTATTATCGAATAACCACATCAGTGATTAGGCTACGGCGATGTTTCGTTCCCTTGGCATTTATTATTTATTTGTTCGTATGCTTAGACAATTTCCAACGTAATGTAAACACTGTTGCCGTTTTTTACAATATAATAGAATCGGTTTGATAACAGTTTGTGTTAGTTGGAATTAATAATAAGAAATTTTAGTGGCGAGTAGGAAGCCTTCAATCGATCGTCTGCCAAGCCTCCCGCTGGTTTAAACCTCGGATTGACTGCCCGAGCTGCATTCTTACACTTGTCATCCATTATTTATATAAATCCTTGCTTAAAATGACTGCAAAGAGTCAGTGCCAGTCTTTTAATTTATATTATGGATTCCTTATGGATTAGTGTAAGCTATCATAAGTAATTTGAGGTTTTTATAACTTCGATCTAACTTCAAACCTACTCTCTCGCAGGTTTAAACCTCGGATCGAGTAATCCGCAGATTGACTGGATAAGCGGCCCAGGATCTTATTCTGAATACCGATAGTCCTGGATTGAGTTTCAATCTCGGGTTTAAACCAGCGAGGAGGTTTAAAGCACTGTTCTTAATTCGGGCCTTAGAGTCTGATTCTCTTGATCCGACTTCTGCCAAAGCCTCCTAATACCGTACACACACTATGTATACAGCAGGATAATACAACAATAATGAGGTATTGTGTTTCCTGCCTGATGAATTCCTCTTTGTCTTGAAGCATTTGTCTCATTACCAACTTAGATTAATAGCCCAGGAGTATTAAGTCAAACCCGGAACAAATAAATAACAAGCTGAAACTTTCAGGATATGTTCAGAAAACTGTCAGGAATAACATACTAAAAGTCCCCAAGAATCCCCCTTGGGGCTTTTGAGAAATTCAAGATTGCGTCCAAGATGGCCGCCGGCTTGAGATATTCTCATATTTCAGGCTGACATCATCATAGAATTAAAAATAATGGGTCAAAACATAGATTTTAAGTTACAAAGAATCAATTACTATGGCTATTTTTAAGATAAAATCAACTTATTACATATTTAATATGGCTGACATGCACAATACAATGTTGCTGAGAGGACTGGCAATTGGAAGCTTCATCTTCACTGTGTGCAGGAGATGATCCCACATTTCCATGCAGCAGGTCATCTTCCATATGCCAAGTCTGCCAGACTGTACTTGCAGCAGATGAACTCCATTGCACAAGTCATGCCACCTGAGGAGTACACGTTGTTCTCTGCAAAGGGGTATTTCACCATCCGCCAAGCCAATGAGTTCTGGTCTGGCAACTTCTCCGACCAGACAATCGAGCAGTTCCTGATGAGGATGCTGAAAACCAGTGGAGGGATGACCCATGGTAGAGGGATAACAGACAGCACCTTAACCAAATGGGTGCATGCACTGCCTCACTGTGTTCCTTTGTGCGATGCTTTGGAGAAGTTCACTGATGTGCACACTGCGACCTCTGAACACAAAGATCTTCGTTCATCCACTCAGGCTAAAGACAAGAAAAACTATGATGTCTTCCTGCAGTGGCTACAGGCACATCCACCATTTGCAGGTTACCAGCCTGATCGCCTAGTGTCTATTTCCACTGGTGTTGTAGCCGACACATCTGCCAACTGTGACAATGCCGTGCAGATTGGTCAAGCTGCAGCATCTAAAATAACAGGAAAGCAGTTCACAGAGATCACCCTGCATCGCAATGACAAAGTCAAGACTATGGGAGATAAGAACAGCATCAACATCAGGGGGCAAAACACAGTGGTGAATCCCACTCTCTTCTTCAACAGGATCACTTGTGTCGTCAAGACAAGTTCTGACATGGAGCAGTTCATGTCATATGAGCTGGCTCCTCAACCTCCATCCCTGTTTCATGATGGTGCCATGCGGAAACCAACCAAGAGTGCCCTAGGTACTCTCCTCAAGTCATTTGCCCCTGTACAACCCAACATTCCAAACAACTGCCAGTTTGTCATAGATGGAGGCCATCTGTTGCAGTCAGTAGTCTGGCCACAGCCATCAACCTATGGAGGTGTGTGCCAGTGCTACATTGCCTACATCCTGAAGCACTATGGGGCTGGCACTACTACTGTGTTTGATGGCTACAGAACCGTCTCCACCAAGGCAGCAGAGCAACTACGCAGGGCAATGAAGTCAACATCCAGTGACATCCTATTTGACCAGAACATGCAAACCACTACTACTCAGGCAGCATTTCTGGCAAATAACCACAACAAGGAGCGTCTCATAGAAATGCTCAGTGGCTTGCTGAATCAAGCAGGCATCCAGGTGAAGCAGGCGCAAGCTGATGCAGATGCCTTGATTGTGTCAACTGCTCTGTCTTTGGCAGCGTCTGGCAAACCGGTAGTTGTTGTCGGAACTGACACTGACCTGCTGGTAATGCTGGTGACTCTAGCAACCACAAACATGGACCTGTACATGTTCTGCTGCAAGAACCCCACAACACTCTACAGAGTTCACAACATTCAAGCAAGCATTGGTGACACAAGTAAATATCTGATGGTGTTGCATGCCATAACTGGATGCGACACCGTGTCTGCTCTGTATCGCCAAGGGAAGCGCAAGGCATTCAATCTGGTGCATAACAAGAAGGAGTATGACCTACTCAACACATTCATCAACGCGGAGAGCACTCATCAGCAAGTACAAGAAGCAGGTGAAAACTTCCTCCTGAAGCTCTATGGTGCATCCAGTTGTGCATCACTGGACGAGTTCCGCTACATCGCCTACAAGAAGGCAATCAGCAGAACGTCACTTTCCTCAACCTTCCAGTTGGCAACTTTGCCTCCAACAAGTGATGCAGCCAAGCAACATTCATTCAGAACATATCTCACTATTCAGGAATGGATGGGGAGGCCCTTGCAGCCAACAGCTTGGGGATGGAAACTGGAGGACATCCTGACTCCAGTTGACACTGACCGTCCCATTGCTCCAGACACTCTGCTCAACATGATCTCTTGTGGCTGCAGAGCAGATAGCTGTGGAGTGTCATGTTATGCAGGAAGATGGGGGTGCACTGCTCTGCCCTGTGTACAAAGTGCACTGGTCAAACCTGCAACAATGCAGCACCAATGCCATCCTTGCTGGATGCTGAGGGAGAAACTGAAGAATCAACTCCTGTTTCTCCAGAAACTGATGATGAGGATGATGACTGAGGGTCACTGAAAGTGAGCAAGTGAGCATGTGTCATGTTGTAAATATGTTTCACAAGTTTTAACATTTGTAATTGTTTTGTTAAATACAATCCATGAATATTCTAACTTTACTCTTAAGGTTTCTAAAGTATTACCACAGATATGGTGAACATTGCTCATAGCCCATGAGTAATAGGTTTAGACCTATGTATTCCTGCATAAGGATTTCATTAAATCTTTAAAATATTGTTGAAATTGAATTCCCTGCCCCAAAAAACATATATTTAGACTCATTATTTGCATTTTTATGATGTTGTAAGCCTGAAATATGAGAAAATCTCAAGCCGGCGGCCATCTTGGACGCCATCTTGAATTTCTCAAAAGCCCCAAGGGGGATTCTTGGGGACTTTTAGTATGTAATTCCTGACAGTTTTCTGAACATTTCCTGAAAGTTTCAGCTTCTTATAAATTTGTTCCGGGTCTAAACCTATTACTCCTGGGCTATAATCCCCGACCGTTGAGGGACTTTGGGACGGTCCGGGGGTGTATTATATACAACCCATTTCCCACCAGGAGTTTACCTGAAGCAAACAAAGGTATATAACATGCAAATATTATCAGGTTGGGAATATTGATATTGTATACCCTTGGATATGTGATATAACTTTCTACCCTTAAAGTAGATGAGTTTATCAAGTTCCAATATTTCTGTAAAGACACAATACTTGGGCACTTAAATTGATCTTTCCATTTCTTCTTTAAAATTATAAATATTTACAGTGTCTTAAAGGTGGGGGTGCATGGGTTGAGATAAACATGGAATATATAATCGCCAGCCTACACATAATTATCTTGCAAAATGCAATGGCACTGAAATAATTATTAACAATGGTATAAAGGATTTTGTGGATCGTCCACCATCCAGTCCACGATGAGGATACTGGTGTGACGTCACTATGACGTCACAAAATCCTTTATACCATTGTAAATAATTATGTCAGTGCCATTGCATTTTTCAAGATAATTATGTGTAGGTTGGCGGTTATTATTCCATGTTTATCTCAACCCATGCACCCCTACCTTTAAAAAAGCGCCTCATCTCGTGTGATTAATATCTATACAATTCCGCTTTAATATTTTTGTTTAATTCATGTATTCCATGTATGTAGATATGAAATAGGTTGGAATTAATTATAACCTGTTCAGTATGATGAGTCTAGAAGTTGTGTATCCTCCCATCCTGTAACTATGGAAGGGCTAGAACAAAAGAGTTGGAAATGTCTACACCTATTTACTGGATGACTGTTCCCAAGTGCGAGACATATCAGCTCGGTTGGTCCCTCCCTGAGTTACAAAAGGTTGTATGTATGTATGGTTGTATGTATGTATGTATGTTTATACTCAGGCACATTCCCCATTGCTGGGGATGGCCGACTCGAGACAGAGCCTGAACAGAAACTTGTAAAGTTACAATTCTTAAGGTCCAGGACCACTTTGGCGTTCCCTTGCCCCATTCTCAGTCTCGTTGAGTAGGAAAATTTGACAAGAGGTTATTGGTCACCATTTACAAACTCGTCATACAGAATAGACTGTAGGTTACGTTGGGTTAGGTTAGTCACAGTTGGCTAGTATATACAATATGTTGTCTTACGTGTATAGGCTATTTTGAAGTATGTATCAATTAAGGAACAATCCGTTCTTAACATTAATCCTCCATTTTTGTTTTTTTTCTATATTCCAACTACTCCCTCTCTGGCATAGGCTGATAGCTATTACACTCTACCGCTGAACACGGTGAGGCCCGTGAGGTCTTGTTCCAGTCTAGGGAGCGAGACACGCGAAGCACCTATTCACGGCTCAAACCCAACTCCATCTCTGAAGCTGTTTCGCCTCTGCGCTTAACAGTCTCACTCCCCAGGCTCGGACCCTCACTCTCAGAACGCCACCTATTGAGCAATTAACTCACTAGGCATTGCCCCCCTGTGGGCATATTTTGAATATGGGAATATTCATACAGTGCTATTTAATCAGGGAACAATGAGGGTATTTTGTTTTGGCATTTCGGTGAGCTGTGGTAATGCACTAAAACTAGGTACAGCACGAATTCCATCCCAATAATATCTTCCCATTGACATATTGGGATTCGAACCCGGGTCCATTGGATTACCAGTCCAGTGGCAAGACCACTCTGCCACACCTCCCCCAATGCACTAGAATAAACTAATGAAAGCATATCAACTCAGTTATTTGTAGTGTGGTTTGTAAGTTCTATGTATATATTATTATGTTCTCTCCACCAACCAACCCTACTCCTAAAATCGATTAATAAAATTAACAACCACATGTGGCAGTCCGGGGATTCGAACCCAGGATGCTCACACCGAAAATCAACACACTATGCACTGCACCACGAAGACAGCTAAATAGATAATACATACATATGAACTGTCAGAAGTGAGTTGTGTAATATCAACTCACTGAGGGTCCACTGTCTCACTTCTCCACAAACTCAATTTCACTTGTGTGTTGTGTGTTGGCCTCCAGACAGACGCCCATCACATCCAGGGCAACTCTTGGGAAGTTCCAGCAACACGTCCTATCTTAATCCACCACCAGATGACGCTGTGCACATATTCATGGAAGAAGTCCAATATGTTCCTTAATGAAATACAAAGAGATTGGGGCAGAGAGACTTGTATGTCTATCCATAGAGTACATAATATTATGACCTAGAGGCAAAAGCATGACGTCACACGGTTATTTTCCCGCACGTCCTAGGGATTTGGTGGCACATCTGTTGTACGGTACAACAACCAAAGCACCTCAGTGGCTTGTCCTTATTATAGATAGTCTGTGCGCCGCGCGCGCCTGCCAGCTGGCTTGCTAGCTGCAGTGTTACCAAAGTTAAGGGAATATCCGCAAAACGAGGGAGCAATAGATTATAGAGGGAATGTATTTAAGAGTTTTTTTAATGTTGGTAAAAACACTTGTAAATTATTTAATTTAAATTAGATATATATAAGCAAGATGAAAACATTAAGTATACATATGCACTATAAAACATACTCATATATGATGCAAGCTGTATACCTTCAAGCAACACAACAACATTAAAATTTCATTTTGAATATATATTATTATGTTACATGGGCTCTGAAGAAAAAGGAGAAAAGAGGGCTGGATGTGATGGAGATGAGCTGCTTGAGGAGTATGTGTGGAGTTACTCGTAGAGACAGATTGAGGAATGAAGAGATACGTAGGAGAGTGGGGCAGCAGGAACATTTGTCAGCCAGAGTGGACAGAAGGGTGCTGAGCTGGTATGGTCATGTTGAACGAATGGGAGATGAAAGGCTTACAAAGAGAATATGTGAGTCAGGTACAAGGGGAGATAGAAGGGCAGGAAGACCCCCATTGAGATGGAGAGACTGTGTAAGAAAGGCTTTGGATGATAGAGGAATGACTATAGATCAGGCAGGGGAAGTGGTGGTGGACAGGAGTGAATGGAGAATGCTTGTGAATAGTTGAGTGAACACGTGGTCATTTGGAGTAAGGGGTCGGGCTCAAGTTCGACTAGATAATAGTCCATCAGGCGCCTGGCCCGGGGACGATTAATATGAAGGGTGTGCCTGGAAGTGTGGTGGGAGGGCTTGTGGCTTTGGCTCCGCTGCATGTCTGCCTGCCGAGATCGGAACCTCTCCGGGTGGTCAGGGGCCGGGGGAGTGCTGGAGCGACCTTGGTAACCCTGGTCTCTGGGTCTTCTCCTGGGTGACCTGGATGTGTGTGAGTTTGTGTTTTTTATCTGTGTTTATATTTTGTTTATGTTGTTTTTGTGTTTTCCCTGTTCTTGCTCTGTCTTGAGTCGGCTACCCCCAAAATGGGGATTGGGCCTGAGCATATAGATAGAATAGATAGATGTTACATGTTATGTAGATGTTAATTTGTAAAGTAGCACTAAAACTGGACATTTATACTTATGACATCTAGGGATATTTTGTCCCACCATTGACGTTGGCAACTCCCGAATCTTACATCAACAATGGCGGGGTTGGAGGAGTTTTGCTTGTGTACCTCCTCATAATGACAATTTCACGATGTCTGGCCTTTACAGTAGCCTCTACTTATGTCTATTTTACTATGTCATGTCTGCAGAGTCTCTGGATAACGTTCAATTGATTATTAATAGGGTTATTAGTACAAGGTAGGGATTATTACGAATTAATGGGGACCAAGGGTAGTCAATTCATAGTGCGGCCGTGACGTCAGGGCACGTGACAATAATAAACAAACCAGTACCTGCCCTATGGTACGGGGCTGCCGCGCGCTTGTACACAAAGAGACTGGTCAAGTTTGTGTTGTTTTAGCACACACGGACAAGACAATATGCTTTTGTATTGATTTCAAACAATCAAAGATGTAAGGAAAATATATTAAGGAAACAATAACAAGCTTCAAAGCAGTAACATAAAACAATATGATGAATAGATGATAAGACTGAATATTGAGCTCTCTCCTTTAATATGTGTGGATGTTTGGATTATTATGAACATATCTTAAATAATTTTACCCAAATATATATAGGCCTTATTTCATTCATAAAACTACAGATGCATACAGTACCTATCAGACGGCAACGGTCAATAAGAGTAAATTTGTTTTATTATTTTGTATATAAAGCGCAAAGCTCTTTATCATCCATCGCCGTCTGGAAACTGTCTAATATCTTCTTGTATAAGGACTAGGCTTAACAATTATCTGTACTGATATTTATTGTCTCATTTTACACAATATATTTGTATACACATTTATGTTTATCGACATATTAGGGAGGTAACCGCAATTCACGGCAAAGCGTGTACCATTAGCCTACACTAGATTACTGTATCCTATGCAAAGCCAACTGAAAACAAAAGATTAATAGGACACCAACAATCTATTAACCACATTAATGATGTATATGAAATGTCTGTTATGGTGGATGGGTGAGGGTAAGGGAGATTTTTCACGTGTTTTCGACCATTCCATTCTTACACAAGATATAATGAGAGACAATACGATTCATCACGAAGTGTAGCCTACCGGCAGATATATAACAAACGTATATATTATATATAAATGAAGAGACAAGGAATAATCGTGTGTCTTTAGACCTCTTCATATAGATTAAAATGTAGGGGGAGGTGTGGTGGAGTGGTCTTGCCACTGGCCTGGTAATCCAAAGGTCCCGGGTTCAAATCCCGATGTATCAATGGGAAGATATTATTGGGATGGAATTTGTGCTGTACCTAGTATCAGTGCATTACCACAAGCCCACCGAAACGTCAATAAAATACCCTCATTGTTCCCTGATTAACCCTCTCCGACATATGACGCAATTTTGAGCCTATTAGGGATACTTTAAAGCCTTTATTACCATCAGGGGTATTTACAAACCTTTAGTTTAGTTACTTCAACCTCTGCAGTTGTCTTTGAGTTAGCTGTGGGCAGAAAACTAATTTTGGAGAGGTAATTATAAGAGTGAGAGAACTTTATTTCTTATTGCTAATCTGGCAACCTCTGCGTCATATGAGTCTGAAGGGGTTAAATAGCACTGTATGAATATTCCCATATTCAAAATGTGCTATAGGGGTGCAATGCCTGGTGAGTTATCTGCTCAACAGGTGGCGTTGTGTGTGTGTAAGTGTAAGAGTCCGAGTGTAGGGGGTGAGACTGTGAAGCACGGGAACGAGGTGGCTTCAGAGATGGGGTCGTTTCGGGCCAGGAGTGAGCACCGTGCCTCATGTGAAGGCAAGATGGCAGGTGCTCGTTGTACTCTGCGTGCTTCACATGTCTCACTCCCTATACTGGAACAAGACCTCACGGGCTTCATTGTAAAGCGGTGAATGTTAAGGCTCTCAGCCTATGCCCGAGAGGAAGTAAGTTGGAATATAGAAAAAAAAAAAAAAAATATACGGTACAAGTATATCGTTTGCTTCAACAGACACATTCCATGATAAATAACATAAGGAACAAAGCACAATGTAAGGCATTGATCTTGGTACAATGGCAAAGCTGCTAGATGTAAAGTAAGTACCGGTAATAAAACGAAACATATGAAAAGAGTTGATTAGGCTATGCCCAACATTACCGGTATCTATCAACTGAAAATATACATATTTTATAATCTATATTTTATTAATTTCACCCCAACATATGCCAATTTTGTGAATAGGTCATTTATATAATATGCTTACGTGTCGGATAAATTGCGTCTATATATGCAGGGAAATTTAGACTAAACTAAGTAGTCTCGTTCGCAATATAAGCAAAATCCATCATAGTTTTACCATTTTAATGCAGCAAAATTATATAAATCTGAACTTGGCTCTTTTGCCAACCATTGGCGTGCAACAATATCAAACCCACAAAACCTACCTAAGAATTAACTTAACTAACGGTTTATTTGAGGAGGTTTAAGCAAAGTCAGTTGTATAAATATATGTTACCTTCCATAATAGGAGAATATACGATTTATCATGAAGTTTGTCGGTTGAAGCAAAACTATATACCTGGTACCGGTACCGTTTATGGACATACCTTACCTACATTATGATCCATGTGAATTGGTCTAAAATTCTGGTGTAAAATTCATCAATTTACAGTTAGTATTTTTAAGTCTAGCCCATAATTATATAAGGTGATATTTGGTGTAGGTTTTAACTTTTGAACTTGTTTGACATCAAATGTTGATTAAAATCCAAACTCGATCGGTTATATTTTGTCAACTCGGGTATTTCTATGGTTGCGGGATTTTTGCGGGTAGAGGGTATTACAATAAGCTAAATACATCGGAGATTTGACCATATTAATTAACTAAACCTGTATTATGCATCACTGAAATTATAAGTAGGCCTAGCCTATGTACCGGTAGATTGTGTTACGTGCCTTTAACCCCTTCTGTGCCGGTGATATGCCGGTGATGTACTTTTCATTATATTCTGGCCACTATTAGACGATTTTGTACAGCTTAGGAAGGACGTCTACTCATTACAAGGCTACAGCCTATCTCAATTAATCCTTTTAGATATCATATATCCTTCCCAAGCTTAGACAAAATCGTCTAAATATAGCTGAAATTAAATACAAAAAGACGTTACCGGTAAAGAAGGGGTTAATATTCTGTTCTCAAAGATTTCTGTACGGTATTCATGTGCAGTTCTGCTGTTGTAACAAGGCTTATAATCTGTATAGTATCTCTAATTTCCAAAACGTAGACATTATTTGATCTCTCTCTCTCTCTCTCTCTCTCTCTATATATATATATATATATATATATATATATATATATATATATATATATATATATATATATATAAACAATACAAAACATATATTACAGAAAGGAAGTGAGTAATGGAATGTTGGTGTCTTATAACAAACTTTTGTTTTCGGCTTCGCCTTCGCTCGCATAGTAATCATTAAAAAAAATATACGGAAAACGGATAAATATCAACATACTACTGTATGTTGATATATGTAACATAAATTATATGTATGATCAATTATAAAATCGACATGTAAATAATGATAATACAGTATTAAGTTAGCCCAGTATATAAGAAGATAATTATAGTCGTGTTGTTCACTCTTCATACACCCTGCTTTTATCACAAGGCAGTAATAAGTCTTCTTGTCGTAATTTCCCTCTATTTTACCCTAGGGACCCTCCCCCTTCAGAACACTAAGAATGTATGGCGATAACTCAATTTCCATAGTGTTCACGTTAGACACGGCATTACGAGCATATAAAGTAGAAACCGATTCAATCGCATAGAGTTCAGCGTGTTTATTTACTTGGGAGTAGCGGGCCAATGATGCCCCACGCCGTCTGGTGGAGAAATCGGAACTAACCCCGTGCACACTATGAATATAATGTCTTTGTGGGGACCCTCCCATTGTCCTTTGCGACCGTGCTGCCATCTCTCGAACGCGCGGATCGCTATTTTCAGATTTGTGACGTCACGCTTTCGCCTCTAGGTCATATTATGTACTCTATGTGTCTATCCAATCCCCATCATTAACACTTTCCTTACCGGCGACGTCTGTTACATTTTATTCGAGTTACATTTAGACGATTGTATGCAGCTTAGGAAGGATCTGTGGTAGTTTAATGGCTTGATTGAGATAGTTGGAAGCCTTATAATTGCTGGAGATCCTTTATAAACTGAATACAATAGTCTAATGATAACTAAAATGAAGTTAAAGAGACATCGCCGGTTCAGAAGGGGTTAACGGTGGTCATTATTATTGGTTTGCCATACTTTGAACCAGTCGGTATTATAAGCTTGTTATTATAATTGCAAGAAGAGCACGCTGGTTTTGTTTGAGTACTTCTCCATCACAGCAACTATACTATGTTTTTTCTCAGCTGACGAACCGTTGAATCCCTTAGCACCTATTTTCTCCATACCTAATGGAAAAATATGATATTACTATATCTCTTCATCATATTTAGACCAAGTATATATAATTAGCACCACGGTTTCATACAAAATCTTCACAAAATAACTGAGAAATCATGATGGGAACTTTGCAATTTGCCGTCAGTTGAAAATAAACTGATTATAGTGTATCATATTAAGGGGGTTGTGCTTGGTTTTTGGTTTAGTATATATATATATATATATATTTATTTTGAGTTTCCTCACTAGACCTCTATCAAGCTTTGAAAAATACCCACTAGACCCCCTTTCAAGATAAATGTGAAGATTTTTTGGCAGAAAAATTTCCCGGCCAAAGGCCGGTCCCTTCTAAAATTAGAGGCTCGATATCGCTCGCCAGGAAAAAAATCGACACCTAAAGGGCACGAAAAGTTTTAATATCACAACAAAATAGCGAAATATCTCAAAATCACGAAATTAACGGAACAAACGTCTTAAAACCTCAACACTAATAAGCTAAAGATGAGGGAGAAGGAGGCCCAGAAAAAGCGAGTACTACCCCCTAAGGGGGCTAAACACGAGGGAAAAGAGGGTCCAGAAAAATCACATACCTCTCCTTAAGCAGAAAAATAAATCCTCTACTGTAATCCAGAACTAATATATAAAATAGAAATGAAGCTATCTTATTGAACACGTTTAAACCATTGGCTATTTTTGTTCCCCCTTCGCAATAAACCTTTTGCCTTTTGTCACACCAATGGACTGGCTGGCCGTTCATGTTCAACCTTTGCATGGCAGACTCGAGCCATGCAAACACGTTTATACTATAAAGAAACTATTTCTGTTCTATTACATACTTATTTATCGTTTCCAACATTCTTCCTATGCAATCTCCAGAGAAGTACAATCTGTATTGCTTAGATACAAAATATAATAATGGTATTTATTAAACTACATCAACAAGGTAAAAGAAAATAATTGCAATATTCCAAATAACCCATATACACACATGATAATCGCTATTTGCAATACCATGTGGCTCTGTCAGTTGTTTGGCGAACTGGTACCAATACCTGTAACTGCAAAGGGGGCTTGATTATCTGTATCTGCAGCAACTACCGTGGTGTTACGCTGCCCAGTGTACTAGGACAAGTTTGTATTCATAAATTATTGAAGTAAAGTCTAGGTCTCCTGCTAAATAGTTGGAAATCTGTGCTATCTGATTTCACATCACTGCCGCAGCGTCTCCAGACGGATGCAAATTACGAGGCAGCAGGTGGCTCTCACCGGTCCTCACCTGCGCCAGACAAACACCAGCGGTAAAGGAGACAACCAGAAAGATACACAGATATATAAATATATTTTCTTCTTAGAAATGCTCATTATATGTTACATTTGCAAGATGGTGGATTATGATGCTCTACCTTTCGCAGATCCTAATGATGTAGATTTAATATCACATACTAATAACAATTTAGTTAATATAAATGCTAATATTCCCATTAATGTCCTTGAAACCATAATGATGATCAATTCAACGGTAATATAGACCCTGATAATTACCTAATAAATTATCTAAAATATTATAGTCCATCTGGCAAATACTTCTTCCCGGGTTCACCAGATTCACATTTCCAGGATATCCCAGATAATACTGTTTTCACTAATATGTTACAACATCAACAGTGTACCACTTCATTTCGATGCATTTCATTATCAATGTTTGTTGCCTCTTGCCCATGAGTTTGATGTACTTGGCTTATGCGAAACCAAACTAACCGATGAAATTGAACACCTCTACAAACTATTAATTACAATATGATAACTAATAACTTATCGCGCCACAGTGGGGGGTTAGCAATATACCTAAGAACTGGATACAAGTATTTAGTGAGAAACTATTTAACCATTCAACATCATAGTAATGAAACGTTATTTATAGCAATAGAAAAAAATGACAATAACAACATTATAGTAGGCGTCATATATAATCACAATAACAACATTATAGTAGGCGTCGTATATAATCACAATAACAACATTATAGTAGGCGTCGTATATAATCACAATAACAACATTATAGTAGGCGTCGTATATAATCACAATAACAACATTATAGTAGGCGTCGTATATAATCACAATAACAACATTATAGTAGGCGTCGTATATAATCACAATAACAACATTATAGTAGGCGTCGTATATAATCACAATAACAACATTATAGTAGGCGTCGTATATAATCACAATAACAACATTATAGTAGGCGTCGTATATAGACGACCTCATACAGATTTCCGCCATTTCCATCATAAATTTAAAGATATAATATCTACAATAAGTGATGAGGACAAGAAGTGTTATCTCGCTGGAGATTTTAACATTAATGTATTAGAATACAAAGATGAAAATACTGTTTCTGACTTTATATCTACATGCTATTCAAAACTATTTTTTAATACAATTGATAAAGCAACTCGAGTAACTCATTCTTCAGCCACAATAATTGATCATATTTGGCCGAACAATTACAATCAAACTATTTTTAGTTGAATAATATATAATGATAATAACTGATAATTTTCCAGTGTTTTCACTTCTGACGTGAGTCTTAAAACTCCTACTGAAGATAAAGACGAAATTATAACCTACAGACACTTTAGTGAAGATAACATAAATAATTTTAATCTTTGCGTGGATAACGTATCATGGGAGCTAGTTTATTTTTCTAATTAGTAATTTTATGATGATTTCTAACGCTTGTTTTAACAAACACTTTCCTCTTATTACTAAATATATAAAATATAATCACTTGAAGAAGCCGTATATAACTCAAGAAATTCAAGCTATGATAAAAGAGAATAATAAGCTAGCAAGGAAATTCGCTAAGAGGCCCATCACGTTTGAAGAGGAGTTCCGTGCACTTCGTAATCAAGTTACTCAATGTATTAGATCAGATAAGGAAAACTATTACAAAAATAAACTCAACGAATCTTCCGGAAATACTAAAGAAGTGTGGAAAGTAAGAAACTCTGTTCTCAACAGACATAAGCAACATAAACTGAACGAGACATTTAAACATAATAATATCGAACTGAACAGTCCAGTTGAAATTGCTAAGCAATTCAATTCATATTTTGTGAACGTAGGAAAATAATTAGCAGAAAATATACCACATACCAATATATACTTCAGAGAATACTTGCAACACAGACAGGAAAGAACGTTATCCTTTACTCCTGTCATACATGATGAACTAAATAATGCGATCAGTCAGCTGCGGGATTCCTCTCCGGGCTACGATGATATCCCAATGACAATACATTTTAAGAGTGGTTGTTCCGGTTTCGTCCCCAGTTATTCTTTATATGTGTAATGAATCCCTCCTTGCTGGAATTTTTTCAGACGACCTAAAAGTTACCAAAGTTATCCCTATTTTTAAAGCTGATGACAAAACTCTTTTTAAAAATCACCGTCCGATATCTATATTACCAGTCAACCATGAGTACAATTCTTTAAAAAATTATGTACAACATGATTATGGAATATTGTACTTCTAACAATATAATATCTGATGCTCAATATGGATTCAGAAAGGGAAGCTCATCAGAATCTGCCCTCACTATATTTAAAAACGAAATGTTCGCCTCTTTTGACACTAACAATTATATATCTATCTATCTATCTATCTATATTCTCAGGCCAAATCCCCACTTTTCCTATTTATATTTTTATTTTGTATATAATTCTATTTTATTTTTGTATTTTTATTGGGGGTGGCCGCCTCAAGACAGAGCAAGAACAGGGAAAACACAAAACACAACATAAAACAATGACCAAACTCAGACAAAACACAAATTCACACACATCTAGGTCACCCAGGAGAAGACCCAGAGACCAGGGTCACCAAGGTCGCTCCACCACTCCAGCCACCGACCACCCGGAGAGGTTCCGATCTCGGCAGGCTGACATGCAGCGGAGCCGAAGCCACAAGCCCGCCCACCACACTTCCAGGCGCACCCTTAATATTAATCGTCTCCCCGGGCCAGACGCCTGATGGACTATTATCTAGTCTAACTTGCACCTGACCCCTTCCCCCAAATTACCACGTGTTCACTCAACTATTCACAAGCATTCTCCATTCATTCCTGTTTATTACCACTTCCTTTGCCTGATCTATAGTCATTTCTCTATCATCCAAAGCTTTTCTTACACAGTTTCTCCATCTTAATGGGGGTCTTCCTGCCCTTCTATCTCCCCATGTATCTGACTCACATATTCTCTTTGTAAGCCTTTCATCTCCCATTCGTTCAACATGACCATACCAGCTCAGCATCCTTCTGTCCACTCTGGCTGACAAATGTTCCTGCTGCCCCACTCTCCTACGTATCTCTTCATTCCTCAATCCGTCTCTACAAATAACTCCACACATACTCCTTAAGTAGCTCATCTCCATCACATCCAGCTTTCTTCTCTCATTTTTCTTCAGAGCCCATATCTCATCCCCATACATCACTGTTGGCACAACAATTCCTTGATTCATTGCACTTTGTACTTATATTCCGAGATTTCTTGTCTTCCACATACTTCCCATTACTCCGAAAACCTTCCTTCCTTCACACACTCTCTGTTTTACCTCCATTTCTATACCTCCACTTCTGATTATCGTTCCTTCTAGATATTTAACCCTTTCCCTGCGGGTGACATTCTGGAACGTCCTGGCAATTTGAAGCAATTTCCAGGCTTTAAAAGCCTGTAAAATCCGTAAAAATCGAGTGTCAGTGGGCGGGAGTGTGAGGGGCCCACCTCCGACCCTCAGAGCAGCCAGCGGCCCACTGAGGTAGACTGTGTCTCGTGCGGGTCTCTCACTGCCTCTCACAACAGTGTTGCCAAGCGAGCGAGTGCTAACAAATAGCGGGTTTCCCACGTTGCTATGGCACCGCTGCGGGTGAACCAGGCCATGTACGAGGCCCGTTCGGGTCTCATGTTGAAGCTATTTTCGCCTAGTTTTCGGCAGAATACAGTTCATTTAATGCAGATGACTCTATATTCATTCAGGAGTGCCAGAATATACATTAAATAGCCCGAAACACCCCACAGAGAAAGTGTTAAAACACTCTAATTGTTCCAATATTTCCCCATCCAGCCTCACATCTACATTCACCCTACGATCACCCCTATTACACACCATTACTTTACTTTTATTGACATTCACCTTCAGTTTCCTTCTCCCACAAACCACTCCAAACTCTTTGACTACCCGCTGCAATTTCTCCTCAGAATCCGCCACCAACGCTGTGTCATCAGCGAACAGCAACTGATTCAACTCCCAATCTCTATCATTCTTTCCTACTAAACCCAATCCTCTTCCCATAGTTCTCATTTTCACCTCCCTCACCACATCATCCATAAACATACTAAACAGCCAAGGTGACAATACATATCCCTGTCGCAAACCTACCTTTACCTCAAATCATTCACTCAACTCACCATTTCCTACTCTAACACATGCTCTGCACCCTTCATAAAAACTCTTAACTGCTTCCAACAAATAATCTCCAATTTCATAAATCCTTAACACCTTCCACATTGCTTCACGATCATACTCTTTTTCCAAATCCATAAAAGCCCAAAATATCTCCTTATGCTTCTCTAAATACTTCTCGCATAACTGTCTTACTACAAACATCTGATCCACGCACCCTCTTCCCCTCCTAAAACCGCACTGGTCTTCTCCTAATACAACTTCCGTATACTTTACTATCCTCTCTATCAACACCCTGCCATAAAGCTTTCCAACCACTGATAATAAACTAATACCTCTATAACTTGAACACTCCTGCCGATCTCCCTTCCCCTTGTACAACGGTACAATACATGCTCTCTTCCAGTCTATTGGTACCCTTGACACCACAAAGCACACATTGAAAAGTCTCACCAACCAATCTATTATCACATCTCCACCCTTCTTTATACACTCCACAGCAATACCATCCAAACTTTCTGCTTTTCCCGCTCTCATTTGTTTCACTGCTTCTTTCACCTCATTTTCCTCAATCCTTTCATTCATTCCCTGCCACCGGGTGGCCTGGGTAACCTATCTCCATCAACCACTGCTTCAATCAGTGCTTCTCTTCCATCTCTTGCATTTAGCAAAGATTCAAAATACTCCGCATATTTTGTCTTCACTTCAACTGGTTCCACTAGTAATTCTCCATTTGCAGCTTTCACTGACTCTTCCCTCTTTTGTCCTCCTTTCCTTACTCAATTTACCTCCTTCCAGGACATCTTGTTTCGTTCTTAAAAATTCTCACTCAACATTTGACCCTACCTTTCGTTTGCATCTTTTTTCGCTTCTCTAATTTTCCGTTTTGCCTCTCTCCTTTTCTCCTTGTACAGTTGGTCAAAGTTCCAGCTGACCCACCCTAGTTCTGGGGCTCGCAGAATTATCTGGCAATACTGGTGTAGGAAGGAGGTGTGTCTTACAAAGATTGTGATTGGTAGATCTGATGTCGGCTATATCATTGTTAGAACATATACTAAACAAGGGAAAGTAAGCCTATCTCAAATAAAAATGCATACATCGCAATGTATGATCGCGTACATTCACCCACAGTTCGTAGATTTGCTTAAATATTCAAGTTATTATATCCACTGATTGGCAACACATATAAAACCTGCTGGGTGCCACAACATACTTTACTCGATTTTATAAGAATACATATTTCTGTTGTTGTTGTTGTTGTTGTTGTTGTTGTTGTTGTTCCCTAAGCTGCCTGGCCGAACAGCCCCGAGTCCCTGAGAAAGGCCATGGCCACGATCGGGCTTTCCCACAGAGCTCTCATTGAGTGTAGATTGTGTTGTTGGCGTAAGTGGTTGTGTGAAATGCAGTCTTCTATGATGTGTTTAATGGTATGGGGTGCTGTGTTACATCCCGGGCAGGCGTCGACAACGGAGTCATCCAGTCTCTTCTGATAGCTCAGGAGAGCTGGATGGTGTCCGCATCTCAGCCTGGCCAGGTGGACTCTGTCCTCGCGAGGAAGGGAGGATTCGGAAGGATGGATTTCGGGAGGTCGTGCATGCAGCTGCGTGTTGTCTGTGAGTGAGTGGATGGATCGGTGAGAGATATGAGTATGGATGTGCTTCTGGAAGTTGGTTCGGGGTGGGCAGGGAGGGAGCGAGGACAATAATTGTGTGTGATACCGTGTGCTGGGTGTTGTTTGGATATTTCTTGGTGTCTGTGGGTGTGTTGCCATGTAGTTTAGTGGGTGGTCTTGGTTCGTGGAGGCTGCTGCCAGGAATTGAGTGCCTCTCATCTCCAGATGGTCTTTGACTTTGAGGATTTTGGTTTCTTGATGTAGGTGATCTGTGGGTGCAGTAGCTGTGCAGCCTGTATTGATCTTCAGGGCTTTGTTTTGAATAGTCTGTAAGGTCTTATGATGTGTTTCAGCTAGGTTAGAAGCCCAGGCTGGGCTTGCGTATTCCATCACTGATCTTATGTATTGTTTATATACTGTGGTGGTAGTTTCTTTGTTGTGTCCAAATTTTGTGTGAGCAAGTGACCTGAGGGCATTAAGTCTGGGTGTCAGTTTCTTTTTAATGTTTGTGGTGTGCTGTTTGAATGTCATATGAGTATCATATGTTACTCCTAGGACTTTGTGTGTGTGTGTATGTGTTATGGGTGTGTTGTTTATGGTGAGTTGAGGGATGTATTCGTGTTCTCCTGTCCAACTTGTGAGCAGGGTTGCGGTGGATTTGGCTGGGGCTAGATTAAGTCTGTTTGTAGTGCACCAGCCATGTAGTGTGTTGAGATAGGGTTGAAGGAGATATGTTGCTCTTTTTGGGTCATGGTGTGTGCATGTGAGTGTTATGTCATCTGCATAGGAGGCTAAGTTTATTTGGGGCGTATTGGGTGTAGTTATATCGTGCATGTACAGATTGAAGAGTGCGGGCGATAGGACGGAACCTTGTGGGAGTCCGTTTGGAAAGTTTCTGATTTTAGATGACTGACCGGCAAAAAATTTGTGTGCACATCTGCCTGCTAGGAAGTTGGCCAGCCACCTTTTTGTGTTGTTGTGCATGTTTGTGTTGTAGATTTTGTTTGTTAGGTTGTGGCGGGGGATGGCATCGAGGGCTTTACTAATGTCGAGTGTGGCTAATAGTGATCTGTGTGGTGGTCTAGCTGAGTTGATGCCATCGAAAGCTCTTTGTGTAAGGTCTGTGAGAAGAGTGTTTGTGGAGTGCAGTGGCCTAAAGCCATGTTGTGTTGGAGCTAGGGGTAGGTCAGGTGTAATTAGTTGTAATACTAGGCGTTCCATGACTTTGGAGGGGGAGCAAAGGAGTGTGATGGGGCGGTGCGAGGAGGGTAGCGTGGGGTCTTTGTTGGGTTTGGGGAATGTGATGATGATACCATGCTTCCAAATGTCTGGTATTGTGTTGTGTGAATAGCTGTAGTTTGATATGTTAGTGAGTGCTTGTATGCCTTGTGGTCCCAGGTGTCTGAGGTGTATGTTGCTTATGTTGTCTAGGCCACAGGCGGGTGAGTGCTTGAGATTGTTGATGATATGCTTTGTCTGGTGATTGGTGAAGGGTGTATAGTCAGGGTCTGTGGGGAACTGTCTCTTACGTCGGATGACACGTCGGTCGTCTTTGCGAGGTTTTAGGTGGCCGACATGTGAAAAGTGATTGATGAGAGTGTTTGCTTGTTGTTTACATGAAGGAGTAGAGTCTGTTGTTGTGATTGCAGCATGTGATTGTGTTGTGTTGCTGTTGGAAAGTGTGATGCTGTTTAGTGTTTTGTAGAGTTTTTTGGGGTTTGTTTTGTGATCAAGTGTTTGTAGGAAGTTATTCCAATTTAGTTTTTGTTGTTCTTGTATTTTGTTGTTAGTTTGGGTGTTGAGTGCTCCACCAACTCAACCTTAGATGAAATAAATCAAGATGTCCCTGTACTTAATTTTAATTTGCCTGAAATTCCCTCACTTAAGATCCACACCAGACATGTCAAAACTATTTTGCAGAATCTCTCGGTAGATAAGGCTCCTGGTCCAGATGAAATTCCTCCAATAGTACTTAAGAATTGCTCCTTGGTGTTCGCTCCTGTATTGGCAAAAAATTTCCGTCTGTGTACTCATACCTCATGCTTCCCAGTACCCTGGAAAGAAGCAAACATCCATCCAGTTTCTAAAAGAGGTGCCTCTTCAGATCCATCAAATTACAGACCAATAGCTATAACTTCCACTCTTGGTAAAGTCTTTGAAATTATATTAAATAATCACATAATTAAGCATCTTGAGAATAATACATTAATCAGTGATAGGCAATATGGTTTTAGACGATGTCGATCAACTGCAGACATGCTTTGCCTTCTTACGCATCAAATCAACCAAGCTACAGACCAACATGGTGAAACACATACAATAGCACTGGATATATCAAAGGCATTTGATAGAGTCTGGCATCAATCCTTATTGTCGAAGATGTCACACTACGGCCTTGCATCATTAGTTCCACTAATTTCTTCTTATCTTCATAACAGAAAAATATGTGTAATGGTAGATGGCCTTTATTCTCAATTTCACTCAATAAATGCTGGTGTTACCCAGGTATCAGTTTTGGCCCCAATTTTGTTCCTCATTCATATCAATGATCTCATATCTACCACTCATAAATCATAATCCAATACATTCCTACGCAGATGACTCAACACTCCACAGTTCCTTCACATTTACCAATTCTTTCACCCAACCCGATCTTATAAATTCAAAAATAAACACTGCAATTTCTCTGAACCAGGACCTTTCTAGAATTAATGGATGGGGACAAAAGAATCTAGTTTCCTTTAATGCACAGAAAACCAAGTACATTCAATTTTCTAACCGACAGAATCTCACTGACTCCCATATATTTTTTAATGATGTAAATATTCCCACTTCCCCTAGTATTGACATTCTCGGTGTAACATTAACTACTAACTTGAGGTGGACACATTATGTTAGAAGCATTGCTAAGAATGCCTCTAAAAAACTGGGACTCCTGTACAGAGTTCGAGAATTCTTCACTGACGAGCAGTTGGCCGTGATATATAAAAGTCATGTGCGTTCTCAGATGGATTACTGTTCACCTCTGTGGGGTGGAAGTGGAGTGGTTGCATTGAGGCAGTTGGACAAAATTCAAAATAAAGCTATTAGATTAATCAATAACCCTGCAATCACACAGGACCTTCCTACATTATCCATACGAAGAAACGTTGCATCCCTTGCATTATTCTACAGATATTTTCACAGCAATTGTTCCGAGGAACTTACTTCAATTGTGCCGCCTCTCCACATCTTTCCCCGTAGAACTAGGGCAGCTGAGAGCGCCCATGAATTTACACTTTCTCCTCCACAATGCAGGACTTCTGCTTATCAGAATTAATTTATCCCCAGAGCTACTACTCTTTGGAATTCACTTCCCTCGAATTGCTTTCCACAAACTTACAATCTACAAATGTTTAAATCCAGTTGTTACAAACATTTTATGAATGGAGGATGCCTTTAGGCACATGGACCTTTTTGTTTTATCTGTGTTTTTCCTTCCTCCGTTCATTGTCTCTTAAAAAAAAAAAAAAAAAAAAAAAAAAAAAATTGTTGTGTGATGTCTTGTGTGTGGGGGGTGCTGGGGAGTGTTTCAGTATGTCGCGTTGTCTGATGACGTTTTGAATTTCTGGTGTGAAGTTGGGGTTGTGTCTTTTTCTGTTACCTCTTGGAATGTGTTTCTTGTCAGCGTTTTGGATAGTTTTATTGAGTATGTGTACAGCATTGTTGATGTTAGTGATGGGTGTACTGTTTAGAGTTGTGAAGTGTTGTTCTGTCTCATTTGTGAATGCTTCCCAGTTAGCTCTTTTATAATTGGTGTATGTGTGTTTGTGGCTAGCTGGGGTGAGTCTGGTTTTGGTGGTGATAATGATCGGGAGGTGGTCAGAGCCTAAGGTTCTGACCACCCTCCAGGATGTTGTGGGGGCGAGTTCTGGGGAGCAAAAGGTGATGTCTGGAGATGATGGGTTATAGAGGGTTTGGTGAGGAATATGGGTATGTTGATGGATGTCGTTAAGGATGATGAGGTTATCGGTTTGGTTTTGTAGTACCAGCCCTCTGTCTGTGTCGGGGTTGTCGACAAACCAGGCCGACTTCTTGGCGTTGAAGTCACCACCCAGGATGATGTGTGGGGTGTGTGGGGTGTTTGTGATGTGTTGTAAGTGTGGTCTGTATTCATTTGGTACTGTAGGGGATGTTTGGGGAGGGATGTATGTGTTTATGATAGTATGTTGGAGTTGTTGCCAGTGCGTATTTTAATTGACTGTATTTCTGTTGTGTTATCATTTGGGGGGAGGAGGGATTTGGTTTGTACACTGGTTACTATGTATGATATTTCTTTGTGTACCAAGGTGATGAGTCCACCGCCCCCGCCGACAGCCCGGTCTTGTCTGATGGTGGTGAAATTATGAAATGTGGGTGTTTTTTGTGTTGTGCAGAGTTTTGTTTCTTGTAAGATGGCAATGTGTATGTTGTGTTGTTTGATATTTCTGTTTTATTGGTGGCTGCTTGATGAAGGAGCATTTAGTCTGCTCAACGTGAACATTACATAGTCTAATTTGCAGTAATATACAGGACAGACACAGGTAACACATTAATGGCAAGTGGTATCCCTGCACCACTACACCAGTATTGCCAGCTAATTCTGCGAGCCCCAGAGCGAGGGTGGGTCAGCTGGAACTTTGACCAACTGTACCTCTCCCATACCTCAATACTACCATCCTGTAAAACCCTCTCAAAACACTGTCTCTTCTCAACTGCCTTTCGCACCGTATCATTCCACCACTCGCTTCCCTTCCTGATACCTCTGCCTCCTACTTTCCTTTTACCGTATACTACCTCTGCACTTGCTTTCACTCCTTCCTTAAACTGTTGCCATTCAACCTCTACTTCTCTCTCTTTCATCTCTCTCACTTCCATCCACTTTTCATTTAGTCTTTCCTTGTACTCCCTCTCTTTTGCACTCTTCGCTATCTCACTAATTTTTATTACCTCTATTACTTCATGCTTGTCTCTCCTTCTCCTGTAACTCCTAACTCTTAGCTTTCCTTCGACCAGGTAATGATCCGACATACCCTCCGCCTCACCTCTCATCACATTTACATCCAGCAGTCTACACAATCTTTCGTTTGTCACCAGCACATAATCCATCAATCTCTACAATCTCTCCCCTCACAAGTCTATTACAGGTGTACTTGTGTATACGTCTTTTTTTCTATCTATCTATCTATCTATATGCTCAGGCCCAATCCCCATTTTGGGGGTAGCCGACTCAAGACAGAGCAAGAACAGGGAAAACACAAAAACAACATAAAACAAAAAATAAACACAGATAAAAAACACAAACTCACACACATCCTTAGATAGAAGGGGCTATGGGAAGTAGAGGACACCAACCCTCACTCTGAGAAAGGTTCAGCCCACCACCATACAATTGGCATATTTTTGGATCATTCCAAAGGCTTTCAACACAGTTAACCACCAAATCCTTTTAGATAAGCTCGACCACTATGGAATCAGAGGTGTCACAAATAAATGGTTGGAATCATATTTACGTAACCGAAAACAATATGTTCATTATAAAGACACTAACTCCCAACAACAACTTATATCTTATGGAGTTCCACAAGGATCCATATTGGGTCCGCTGCTGTTCATTCTTTATATTAATGACATTATTTATTCAAGTAAACTATTTAAATTTATATTATTTGCTGACGAAAGCACTCTTTATGCCAGTCACCGAAACCTAAGTTGCCTTATATACTTAGTTAATGATGACCTACTCAATGTTAACAATTGGATGAATGCTAATAAGCATACTCTCAACATCGATAAAACGAAGTATGTAAAATTTCTTAGAAACAAAATTATTCCTAACAATCTTGCTTCCGTCAAACTCGGAAATGTGCCATTGAAAGAAGGGGATAATATCAAACTCCTGGGGATTGTGGTAGATAAACATATGTCGTGGAATTCTCATATACAAAACCTATCGAGCGAAATCAATAAACAATGCGGTATTTTATATCTTACTCGCCACTGTTTCAACACTAGTGCACTAAAACAACTATATTATTTTTTAATATATCCATTTATATCATATTGTCATACAATATGAGGGCAACAAGAAATCCTAAATTACAATCTATAGAAATATCACTAAAAAAGTAGTTAGAACAATCACGTACATATCTAAATATGCTCATACAAATGAACCCTTTAATTAAACAACTCGCACTTCTAAAACTAGACGATATTATTACTTATTGTAGCGCTTTGTTTGTATTTAAATATCTACAAAAGCATAGTAATGTGGGTTAATTTACACACCGCATCAATGAAAGATATAACTTAAGAAATACAAATTCCTTAGAAATCCCTCATATGTCCTCAAAACAATCCCAGACATCTATTAACTACCGCGGTGCAAATATTTGGAATAATTTACCAGTTGATTTACAGAACAAACAGACCATCTCCAGTTTCAAAATAGCAATTAAGTCACATCTACTATCAAAATATTAATACAAAATATGAAAATTTATGTATTACCTAGGGCAATTAGACTTCTACTGATTGTTTCGTGTATACTGTATGTACAGTACATGTTTATTTAAACATATATGTATTTTGGGCGCGTATGTACGCAAGTAAGTGTAATATGCGCTTGTGAAAGTGTGTATATGTGTCTTGTATGTGTGTGTATATATGAATATAAATGTGTACATAATTATATGAGCATGGGGGTATGCACGTACTTGTTTTTTGTATGTGAGTGAGGGAGACAAAAGGCAGAACTGCCTGTAGCGAATGCCTCCCCCATAGTTGAAAGAGTGACGGCCAAAATCAAGGGACGTCTGAGCCAAAATGCCTGGACACACGAAGTTTGAAACTATTTATGTCTTAGATAGGACGGAAAGACTGATTTTGGGAGAGAGTTCCAGAGCTCAGCTGTTGAATAGAAGAAAGTCTGAGAGTAACGTTTCACTTTTGGGTTGGAGCGTTGCACAGAGTAGGGGTGGGATTGTGTTGCAAGTTGTGTACTATGTACCCTACGTAGAGGAAGTAGTATACACTGGGAAAGCTCTGAGGAACACTGATTATTGTAGTAGCGATAGAATAGGAGAGATGCAACATTGCGGCGAAGAGAGAGAGATTGCAGAGAGTTTTTAAGTGGGTAGGAGTTAATGATACGAAAGGCTTTCCTTTTTACTTTGACTAGGAGTGCGGTGTGAGAGGATCCTTCCCACTCATGTGAACAATACTAAATACAAGGACGCACTGTGCACCTGTACAGAGCAATAAGCTGTGCAGGGGTAAACAAAAACTTGAGGCGGTTGAGCACACCCAGCTATTGGGAGGATGCCCAAGCAAGACTGGTAATATGGTCCTTCCAAGAGAGAGCAGAAGAAAAAGAGACACAGAGAATGGGGCGAGAAGATTAAGGATTGAATTATGTATTGTTGAAGTATAAGGATACAGACCTATAGGAGTTCACAACGGGTAGTAAGATGGAGAAATTGGGTTATGGTAGCATTAAATGCAACAAGGTTTTCTCTGCCCCAATTGAAAATAGTAGTTAGATCAGAAGATAAGTGTTGTATATCTTCATTACATTTGTTTTTGAGGTTTTGCTTGCTGGGGCGTTCAGAAAACTAGTTGAGTAGTGTAAGGTAGTGTCATCTGCGTATGAATGGATGGGACTGGAGGTACAGTTGAGAAGATCATTTATGAACATTAGAAAGAGAATGGGAGATAGGACAGAACCCTGAGGAACACCGGAGTTGATAGGATGAGGAAGTGAGCGATGGCCGTCCACAACCGCAGCTATAGTACGGCCGGAAATGAAATTAGAGACAAAGGCACAGATGGAGGGATAGAAACCGAAGGCAGGTAGTTTAGAAATTAAAGATTTGTGACAGACTCTATCGAAGGCCTTCGATATGTCTAGCGCAATAGAAAAGGTCTCACTGAAGTCCCGAAAGGAGGATGACCTAGAGTTAGTAAGATATTCTATGTTTTATTTAATTCACCACAACACCAAACACATCCAATGAAATTAATGAAAGCATATACTGTATGTGATCCACCAGGATTCGAACCCGGGTTATCGCACACAGATTTTTGACACCTTAACCAGTACACCACCAAGACGGTCACGAGTAGAGCGACCCATAAGGAAGCCATACTGGCGATCCGAGAGTAGACTATGAGAAGAGAAATGCTTAAGAAATTTGGAAGTAAGAATAGTTTCAAAATGTTTAGAGATAAAAGAGATGAGAGCAATTGGATGATAGTTGGAGGGTTGAGAGCGGTCACCCTTCTTTGGGACAACTTGAATGAGAGCAAACGTCCAGCACGAAGGGAAGATGTTAGAGGAGAGACAGAGATGAAAGAGTTTGCCTAGGCAGGGGGTCAGCACGGAAGCATAGTTTTTTTAGTACAACAGGAGGAACACCGTCCGGACCGTACGCCTTCTTAGTATTAAGCCCAGAGAGTGTAGAAAGTACATCTTTAGAAGAGATTAGTATATTATGCATAAGTAGGAGAGGGAGGAATAGCACCGGAATCATCCAAGGTGGAGTTTCTAGCAAAAGTTTGAGCAAAGAGTTCAGCTTTGTCAGACGAAGAAGTGATGGTTGTGCCATCAGAGTGGAAAAGGGGATGGAAAGAAATGGAAGAAAAATTGTTGGACAGGTTTTTAGCTAGATGCCAGAAAGTTTGGGAAGAGCTAGAGTTGGATAGTTCAGTGCATTTATTATTGATGAAAGAGTGTTTGGCAAGTCGAAGAACAGATTTGGCTTGATTCCGGGCAGAAACATAGGAAGAATGAGATTCTTGAATTTTAAGGCGTCGGTACCGTTTGAAGCAGTAGAACAAGCGTGAGTAAACCAGGATCTTTTTGCATTAGTCTGAGAGAATGAACATTTAATGTATGCCTCCATGCCCGATAGTAATGCATTCAGCACTCTCCGATGGTCCCCGGCCACGGAAGCAAAAATCGTTCCATGGGAAATCAAAGAAGTACTGCCGGAGAGCCTCCCGGTTGGCGGCGACTGGGAGGATCAGGTGACCGTACTGGAGAGATAGAACAGTGACAGAGATAAGTTTATGGTCGGAGGAGGCCAAAGGAGAGAAAAGATCGACAGTATAAGAAGAAGGGTTGGAAATTAGAAACAAGTCAAGAATGTTGGGCCGGTCTCCGAAACGATCCGAGATACGGGTGGGTTGCTGAACCAACTGCTCTCGGTTATTTAGGATAGAAAAGACGTTGGCTTGCTCAATATGGGCTTCCCCGAGATGTTATAGACTGCAGCACCGTTGATTAATTTAAACTTCGCTTAGACAAATATCTCGCATCAAACCCGCGACTGACTGCATTTGTAAATGAATAACTTTATTTTATCCTCCCCTCAGTTACTAACCCATCTGTCCCCTACTAAATTCCTAATCCTGCCACGGACATTAGTTCCAGGGCAGTAGTTCCCTTTCCAATGTTCCCTTACCCACTCTAAACCACTGTTTGGACACTTGATCCTCAGTGTTTTGGAGGACAAGCAGCCTAGAAGGGTCACTAGATCTGTTGTTGCTTGATTTCCTTTGTACTGCTTTGTAATAGGTTGGTCAGTAGTATGAGAGGATAGACATTGGCGGTGGCGAACGTTGAAATCTCCTAAGATGGAGATTTTTGAGAAAGGAGATATGGATAAAATGTGTTCTACTTTAGAGTTCAAATAGCCAAAGAATTTGGGAAAGTCGGTAGAGTAGGGGAAAGATAGACAGCACAGAAATATTTAGTATGAGAATGACAGGACAGTTTGAGCCATAAAGTTGCGAATTCAGAGGAGTCGAAATCGGGAACAAGAGAGCAAGTGAGTTTGTTGTGCACATATGGACAACATCCGTCTTCGGCTTTGAAACTAGGATAGAGAAAGTAAGATGATACAGAGAAGGGGCTGCTGGCAGTTGCTTCAGACACCTGAGTTTCAGTGAGAAAAAGAAGAAAGGTCTTAATATTGAACAAGAAATGGGGCGAAAGCTAATAAAATCGACAAAGTAATGGGGCAAACATATTCAAACCTGAAAACTAATGGGGCTAAACATGAGGGAGAAGGGTGTCTAGAAAAACGACCCATCTCCCCTTAAAGGACATGATTGACAGATATGCAAGGCACATATAGAAAGCAAGTTTTGAATTGAAAACAGTGGTAGCTCGTCTATATGGCTTGCAAAGATGGCAGTCTCCCTTACCATTCATTGCCAACCATGTGATACATCTATTCTTGAAGCTAAATTTAATTTTAAATACAGTTATTGTGCAACTAGTTATAATTAATGTTACTTCTATAATACATTTAGCACTGTATTAATTAAATAATATGTTGTAACTAAAGTACCAATTACATAGACGTGTATAAAATTATTCCACCACTGGAGGCCCGAAGCTGCAGATCGAGCAGCTTCAGTGACCAACGTGGTATGCAGATGTTTGTTGGTTTACAGTTTTGTTGGCTGTAGGGACACCTAATTGTCCATAGGACGTTGCAGTTATTATCCATGTGTTTAATATGGTTGTTGGTAATGGTAAACAGTACCTTTACACCCTTTCTAGGTCAATATTAAGTATTGGTAAACCTTAATACACAATTGATCACCCTTTAGAAGCTTAAATAGAAAACAGTTAGTTTGTTAATGTTCGTACCCTCCTAGTCCTAACTTTTGTACGTAATTTAATATAAATCCTAACTTAACCTAACCATCCTAGTCTATCTAATAAAACTTAAGTAACCCAATCTCACTTAAGGAGACTGGCTGATTTTTTGGTCTATTAATTCATGTATTCATTTAGTTTTTAGTTTCCTCGCTAGACCTTCAGCAAGCTTAAAAAAACACCCCCTAGACCCCCCTGTCAAGATAAATTTGTACATTTTTAGCCGGTTTCTCTTTAAATATTACAGGCTCGCTATCGCCCGCCAGGAAAAAAATCAACACCTAAATGGCACGAAAGGTCTTAACATTGACAACGAAATGGGGCGAAAAGGTGTTAAAATTGCCAAACTAATGGGCCGAACGTCTTAAAATATGAAAACTAATGGGGCTAAACACGAGGGAGAAAGGGGTCCAGAAAAACGACCCATATCCCCTTAGCTTTCATAAGGTGACGAATCCTTTCTTTAAGTTTGGAAATATAACAAAATAATACACTACCACCTGGGGTATTTCGCAGACGATTATTCTGTGTATAGGCCATGTTATTGTTGGGTGTCGAAAATAAATTACGCAAGAAGTATCGTCTCTACATATTCGTGAGAGCCACAATGCCATCCTTCGGCTGAACAAAATCTATAGTTGCTTTTCTTGGCAAATAAGGATCTTGGAAATACAATGAATAGGCCAGGATGACTTGCTTCCACACCCAATAATACACACATTATGTTTTACTTCTTAAGCAATGTAAGGAATACTAAAACATGACACTTCTAAGAGGTTTCAAACGGGACACTGCTACAACTCATTAAGTTTACAGTTTTGCTTACATCCATGGATCCTAAAATATGGCTGCCACCGAAAACCTGTATGACGTCATCCGAGAACACTTTTTTTGAAGGGTTTGATTGTTCTCGACTTAGTTTGTCCTTAGATCCCCTTTAAGCTCAAACAAATGACTTGCGATACCTACCAATCTCCCCCTCCCTCGCCGTTCAGTTCAAATTTGTAGGTAGATCATTGTCCTGGCTAAAGGCAGGTTTCTAATATAAAGTCACAGGCTCACTATCGCTACCAGGCAGATCTCAACACCTGCATAGTGAGACACGTCTTAAATTCGCCAAACTAATTTGATGAACCTCTTAAACAAAATCGCCAAAACATTGAACGAAACACCACAAGCGTTAGATACAGTTAAGTCGTAAATTGGTGCGACAGGTAATTTCCAGAGCCTTCCCATGCACGTCAGCAATACATTGAGCAGGTGGAACACCAGAAGTTTTGTCGGCGGGTTCTACCGAGACGACTGTCCTATTAATTTCATGAATTTTCGTAATTAATTTTAGTTTTGGAAAACAAAATTGACAATGCCCTTAGTACTTGAATAGAGAATATATACTCACATGACAGAAGAAAAACAGTGTTGTTATAAGGACTCGACAGTTTCGAATTTCTATGGATTATCTTCAGGACACCAGAGAACTTCAGAAATTGTCGTGTCATAACAATAAAACCGTATTTTGTTATATGAGATTATTTGTTCTATTGTTATATTTGGACCGTTAAAGATTAATGACTTTAACCAATTATAAGACTGTCATTCGTTAGCTACTAGAATTACTTCAGTTTTATTGTTGACTCCTATAAAGTAACTCCGATACATACATCACTAAAAGTTTTCGTGTGAAGCCAGTTTTAATGTTCTGATGTTAGACGACCGTAAATACATATTCTATGGGATCAATATATTATATGCTGTTAGTAGTAGTACTGTTCATTTAAACAAAAAAATACCATTCCCTACATTAGAATTTTTTTTGCTGACTCAATAGTCGTTGTTACTCATAGTTGTTGTCTTGGTATGCAATTGTGAGATAATTGGTTGTAAATAAGCGATATGAGGTATTAGCCCCTTGTGTACCGGTGACGTCTTTTTAATTTAATTATAGCTATATTCAGACGATTTTATGAAGTTTAAGAAGGATCTGTGGTAGTAAAAAGGGTTAAGTGAGATAGTTCGATGTTTGTTAATTGCTGGAGTTTTTTTTTTTAAACTGAATACAATAGTTTAATGGTAGCCAGAACAATGTTAAAAAGATGTACAGAAGGGGTTAATATTTGTTTTACGTGACTCAGGTGCTTGGTCTAGCCATCCTGGATGTAGCGGAATGTTAGAAACAACTTCCGGTTCTGTTAGATTGATCTGAAGCAGTACAACGTAAATGTAATTAAGACAAATATATAGAACATTTTGCGTTTTTGTATGTGCAATGTTATGTGTGAGTTTTAGCTCGATATAATCAGTTGTGCTGCTACTGGTGAGATGGTGGTTGATTCAATAAATATCTCGAACAACAGTAACTAATTAAAAAGCGTTTTGTATGCAATGAATGAACTTTTGCATGCATAACATTTGTATTAATTAGTTTTGTTTCCTTTATACATTCCTTTATGGAAATAGTATTATGGGACTAAAGACTTACAAATGACTTACCAACTAAATCTTCAATTGTAAACATAATACAGACATATTGACCATAGTCGTTTAAAACGTATACTAGCATTTTACAAGAGTTTCATAACTAATATATTGACTGAAAATACTACCCTTAAAACTAAACTGTTATGTGTGTGTGCAATACCGAAGACATAACATGTGAGGCATGTCCACACTATCGGGCAGTGTACAGCGGGCTCTGCCCTCACTGGGTGAAGTCTTTCGGGCATGTCTGTGTTGTTGTCCACTCAGCTGAGTTTTGCTTTGGTTGGCCAGTTGCAGTCAGGCACAGTAGTCAGTAGGCAGCCGGCAGGCCTGAGTGCGGTATAACCATGCGCAGCAGAGCTGACATTTAATACGTAGGATAGTTCTGCATTTATGTATGACATATAGTATGTACTATATAACAAGGGATGGATGCAGATTCCGGGTGTACGGTCGTCATGTTTACATAGGGCGATCGCCACGGTTAACTTTGCGTCTATCTTGACGGCAATTTTGTTGGTTATTTGCCCCCTGGTGGGAATATATATGATGATTACAATATGCCAATGGGGGGGGGGTGGTGAAGGGGGCTTTATTATTGTATCTAAATGCATTCAAAATAGACGGGCACATGATTGCAAGCGTCCGCCGCCGCCACCGTCATGTTTACATTTGTCGATCGCCGTGATTAAGTTCGCGTCTATTTTGACGGCGATTTTTTCTCGGTTATTTGCCCCCTGCTGGCAATATTTATGATGATGACAATATGTCATGGGGGGGTGAGGGGGGGGGCAAAGGCCCCCCCCCCCCTTCAACATATTATTGTATCCAAAGGCAGTCAAAATAGACGGAAACATAATGGCAAGCGTCCGACACCGCTCCGCGTAGTGTAAACAAGGCTGGCGGTACACCCGAACTCTACATTCTACCCTATAACAATAGTATTATAAACTTATAGACATATGACTGCACAGACATTTTAAATATAACCTATTTATGGGGCCTTTACATAGATTGTGTTGCTTCCTCACCATGCTACGTGACATGAATATCATCAGCAGCAGCCTCGTTATCATTATCTATACCCCATAATCCTAGTGAAGGGTGGGTGTTATATGTTTCGTTTGGGATAGAAGGTGAAACATTCAATAGTGACTTAGTAGAGTATATCACTAGTCATACATCCCTCTCACACATATTCCTGTGGATTTATCATCACCTATATAATGTGTGCCTCCAGAGCTAATGCCTCTTCTTGAGAGAGAGAGAGAGAGAGAGTTTACGTACGTACGTACACTTCTTGATCAGAATGTCCATCCGCAGCTATATCGTCAGTAGTGTCCGTGGTACCAGTAGCCATGGTTGACACAGATGTTCTGATTGTGTTACTATAATTGAGGAATGAGAGTTCATCATAGCACCATAATTTGGGTTGGAAAAATTCGTTCGTCCAAGCTCCTGACTTCTGAGATTTATGTACCAATCGCATTTCACGTTTATGTTGATTTCGTCGAGTTTCTATTTTCTGCTTTATGTCCTTTGTGGTAATAGTACCACTAGTCTTCCATATCTCCTCGGCCATTGCCATGAGTGCTGCTGCACGTTTATCTCTATCTTTGTATGTGTCACTTTTGACGTTCCATAGGCATGGATGTTAGCGGTACAAGTGAATTAACTGTAGGGTATATTGTCTAGAACAGTGAATGTTTGGAGGTTCTTTGGTGCACGTGGACGGAGGGCTAGACATGATAAAAATGTAGTGTACACAGAGCACCTACCAGTAATAGACTGTAAGAGACTAACATGTAGGTTTGTGCAGGCAGCGTCACCACCGTCAAACCACCGGGCAGTGTCTTGTGATTTCGCTCAACTACGGGCACGGGCAATTCGCTGGTTTGCCTGTCAAAGTTGCCACAACGTGCCCGATGTCGGGCTTTTCACTGGTGCCCGACGGGCACTGCCCAATAGTGTGAACAGGGCTTAACAAACCTGGCATACATAATCACTGTATAATATTCGCCATTCGTACATATATCAACAAAATATTTTGGGCATAATTCTGATGGATATTGTAAATTAATTCGATTACATACACAATACATTTTAGATTGGTGGAGACGAGTTTTTCATTGATGGCAAAATACTAGTGATTCCAAAAAGGAGAAGCTGTAGCATCAAATAAAAGTAATCTTACCTGGCTTCGGTGAAGTGGTGGTGGACAGGAGTGAATGGAGAATGCTTGTGAATAGTTGAGTGAACACGTGGTCATTTGGAGTAAGGGGTCGGGCGCAAGTTGGACTAGATAATAATCCATCAGGCGCCTGGCCCGGGGAGACGATTAATATGAACGGTGCGCCTGGAAGTGTGGTGGGAGGGCTTGTGGCTGTGGCTCCGCTGCATGTCTGCCTGCCGAGATTGGAACCTCTCCGGGTGGTCTGGGGCCGGGGGAGTGCTGGAGCGACCTTGGTGACCCTGGTCTCTGGGTCTTCTCCTGGGTGACCTGGATGTGTGTGAGTTTGTGCTTTTTATCTGTGTTTATTTGTTGTTTTATGTTGTTTTTGTGTTTTCCCTGTTCTTGCTCTGTCTTGAGTCGGCTACCCCCAAAATGGGGATTGGGCCTGAGCATAATATTATAGATAGATACAATAGATAAAAATTGAAAACTATCCATATTGCATGCATATAAAAAAAAACAAAATGGCTTCGGCTCCGCTGCATGTCTGCCTGCCGAGATCGGAACCTCTCCGGGTGGTTGGGGGCCAGGGGAGTGCTGGAGGGACCTTGGTGACCCTGGTCTCTGGGTCTTCTCCTGGATGACGTAGATGTGTGTGAATTTGTATTTTGTTTTTGTGTGTTCAATGTTTTCTGTTGTGTTTTGTGTTGTCCCTATTCTTGCTCTGTCTTGAGTCGGCCACCCCTCCCCCCCAAAACAAAAATATATATATATATATATCTATTTATATATATATATATATATATATATATATATTAACCCGTCCAGCCCCGGCTAGTTTTGTAATGTTTGTTCACCAGAACCCGGCCGGTTTTCAAAAAATTGTTTTATTCCAGAAACAATAGCGAATGGGTTAGAAATGAAGGAAAAAACACGAAAAACCGCTCAAAAAGCTTAAAGAATGGTCCTACAGAGCCCCCGAAAACGTATTTTACAAGAGTAAAAAATTGAAGGCAATTACCCCCAAAAAAACAGGTTATTGCGCGCTCGCGCGCACGCACGTGTACTTTGAGAGTTTTCAACCATCGGCATGGTTGCGTGGGATACGTACACAGTTCCCATACAAATCATAGCCCTCTTGAGTGGCTACACCTGAGGTTACGGTCGGCGCAATTAGGGTGACGCGCCAGGCGCGTCTCTGGGGCTGTGCGTTACATACATCGCCGACGCATCAGGCGCGTCGCTGGGGCTGTACGGGTTAAGTATATATTACAAATACACGTGAGCCACTAAATGTTTTAGTCTCTCAGTGGGGTTCGAACCGTCGACCGTCAGGACGATAGCCGACGCTTTAACCAACTCCACCACTGCCGTGGTGGAGTTTGGTAAAAGCGTTGGGTATCTTCCTGACGGTCGATGGTTCGAACCCCACTGAGAGACTAAAACATATATATACAGTATATCAAGAGGAAAAGTATCACAAGGGTATAGGTAGCGAACAACATCTTTATTTCGGATCCAACCTTTCGACATATCAACTTATGTCATCATCAGGGTCTTAAAATGAGAGAACAAAACTAACATACAAGTTATTCAATGGGTGTTACACATATTAATGTACAACGTTTAAAAGGGCTTGAAAGGGGCAACATATACAAGGTATAAAGGAGCAAAACAGATACAATATTCAATGGGAATTACACATTAATGTACAATGATTAAAGGGGCAGACAATTCAAATTATTCTAGGGGAGTTACACATATTAATTCACAATGTTTAAAGGGGCAGAACATAACAATTATTCTATGAGAGTTACAAATCTTACTGTACTATGTTTAAAGGGGCAGCAAATATGGTATTGTTAAGTTGGGGTTTCAGTTTTTGTATATGTGTTGACTCTAGGGTTCTCACACTTTTACCTGGGCAAGTATCTAAAATTTGAAAAACAATCTGGTTTAAGTCTAATTTTGCAAAACTCTGCATGTTCTCTTACTGCTGAGTGAGGAGGGCTTAGTAGGGGGCGACCTGTCCGGCTCGACTGACCTACTGTATGTGCTCATCGGTGCGGATTTTGAAAGCACGTGTAGTGCTCCCAATATACCCGGCCTGGCAGCTCGGGCAGGTGAAACAATACACCACCGATGAGCACAAGTTTGTCGGCACTCGATCTTTGAAATGAAACAATGAACCTATTTTGAATGTGCTTTTATGTATGAATCGAAAGTTGATTTGTGGATACAATTTTGACAACATAGTTTTTAGTGATTTTTCAATGTTCATGGACAATTCTCCAAGGTAAGGTAAAGCTAAGCATAATTATGTCCTCCTCATTCACAATTGGTATACAGAGTGTTGGTTGGTATTTATTATTGATAAATGTGCTTACTAGTATATCAAATAATTGGGGACAGTATCCATTATTCATGAAAACGTTTTTGAGAAAGACTAGTTCTTTGTGAAATAATTCATAAGTAGAGGAGAGTGAGAAGGCCCTATGAATCAATGTTTTCACCGCGTTTATTTTGAAGCGAAACTGACTGAAGCTAAAGAAGCTAGTGCCCAGCCCTGAGAAGGTAGGTTTTCGAAAAATAGAAAATATTAGAGAGTTATTGTATCTTTCAAGAAGTAGATCTAAAAAAGGGAGTTTTCCATTACATTCTGGCTCTATTGTGAATTGAATGTTATTGTGTTGTTTGTTGATATATTCTAAGAATTTGTTGGCGTGAGTGGCATTATTAAAAAATACAAGGGTATCATCCACATATCTGCGGTAAAGTGATGGTTTGAATTGAATGGGACAGTTTTCTAGCCAGGTCTTTTCAAAATGACAAAGGAATATATTATCAGCAGACGTACAGCTTAGCGGCGATCCCATAGTAACACCGTCTATTTGTTTGTATAATGTGTCATTAAAAATAAAAAATAAATATTTCACACATAAAGATAATAAGTTCTTAAACACATTTCGGCTCATACCCATGAAACTGTCGATCTGATCAAAAACTAATTCCACCCATAGATTATTGGTTTGGTTAAGAGGAATATTTGTGAAAGATATTTTATGTCGAGACTGCACATATAACTAGAATTTGGTAATTTAATTTCAGAGAAGAATTTGCTTAATTCATGGGATTTTTTGTTGACAGTATATTTATTTTTAGTGAAGTTAGATAAGAGGGGATTGATAAATTTAGATAGATGGAAACTGGTGGTGTTATACGCGGCCATGATGGGTCGGAGTGGCACCGATTGTTTGTGGACTTTGGCTAAACCATATGAGATTGCTGGATTTGAACCAGTTGGTTTTAATGAGCTCGCAAATTCTTTAGTAATTGTACCAAGGGAGACTAATTTATTAATAAATCTAGTTACTTTATCTTCTAGGCGGATAGTTAAAATAAATATATCTTTATATCTTAGTTTGGTGAACTTTGTAAAATCTTTGAGGATATCTTCCATTTTTTATACATAATCTGGCTTATTTAAGAGTACAATACCTCTGACTTTTTCAGGACGAAAAATCACTAAGTTTTTATTTTCACTTAAGTTCTTCAAAATATTTATATCAGCTCTAGTGAATATAGACCTTATCAGGTCTAAAACCATAATATGCTTTGCCAGCAATGTTACGTAAACAGTTGATTACAGATTCAAATTGAAGACCATTGGCTAATTTACACTGACGAAGTCTTGTTACTATGTTTTCAAATGACAAGAAGTACTTGTAAAATAAAGGTTTATATACAGGTAAGCAGAATTCTAGTCCGAAGGACATTAAACACTTTTCTCTGGGTGAGAGTGTAATATTAGAGAGGTTGAACATTACTTTACCAGGATCACATAATTTTCAGTTATATCTAGCACCAAGTTTGTGTAATTTCTTTTCATGAGTTCCAGATACATTTTTAATCAAGGTTTTAAGTTTTTTGCGAACGAAATCTCTGAGGCAATGGAAATCGAGGCGGGATACTGGGGACTTGAGGGTTTCACAGGTTTGAGTCAGGCGCTCTTCGAGGTTGTGTATTTCTGTTTTCTTAGAATTAATTTCAATGTCTAGGAGTTTTGTTTGCCAGGATTTATATAGATTTGAATGATTAAGAGTTTTACGATACAGTTTAAAACTTAAGTTTTATACTGTATCGTAAAACTCTCAGATAAAGTAACTAGATTTATTAATAAATTATTCTCCCTTGGTACAATTACTAAAGAATTTGCGAGCTCATTAAAACCAACTGGTTCAAATCCAGCAATCTCATATGGTTCAGCCAAAGTCCACAAACAATCGGTGCCACTTCGACCCATTATGGCCGCGTATAACAGTTTCCATCTATCTAAATGTATCAATCCCCTCTTATCTAACTTCACTAAAAATAAATATACTGTCAAAAATTCCTATGAATTAAGCAAATTCCTCGCTGAAATTAAATTACCAAATTCTAGTTATATGTGCAGTCTCGACATAAAATATCTTTCACAAATATTCCTCTTAACCAAACCAATAATCTATGTGTGGATTTAGTTTTTGATCAGATCGACAGTTTCATGGGTATGAGCCGAAATGTGTTTAAGAACTTATTTTCTTTATGTGTGAAATATATTTTTTTAATTTTTAATGACACATTATACAAACAAATAGACGGTATTGCTATGGGATCGCCGCTAAGCTGTACGTTTGCAGATAATATATTCCTTTGCCATTTTGCAAAGACCTGGCTAGAAAACTGTCCCATTCAATTCAAACCATCACTTTACCGCAGATATGTGGATGATACCCTTGTATTTTTTAATAATGCCACTCACGCCAACAAATTCTTAGAATATATCAACAAACAACACAATAACATTCAATTCACAATAGAGCCAGAATGTAATGGAAAACTCCCTTTTTTAGATCTACTTCTTGAAAGATGCAATAACTCTAATATTTTCTATTTTTCGAAAACCTACCTTCTCAGGGCTGGGCACTAGCTTCTTTAGCTTCAGTCAGTTTCGCTTCAAAATAAACGCGGTGAAAACATTGATTCATAGGGCCTTCTCACTCTCCTCTACTTATGAATTATTTCACAAAGAACTAGTCTTTCTCAAAAACGTATTCATGAATAATGGATACTGTCCCCAATTATTTGATATACTAGTAAGCACATTTCTCAATAATAAATACCAACCAAAACTCTGTATACCAACTGTGAATAAGGAGGACATATACTTAGCTTTACCTTACCTTGGAGAATTGTCCATGAACAATGAAAAATCACTAAAAACTATGTTGTCAATTTTGTTTCCACAAATCAACTTTCGATTCATACATAAAAGCACATTCAAAATAGGTTCATTGTTTCATTTCAAAGATCGAGTGCCGACAAACTTGCGCTCATCGGTGGTGTATAGTTTCACCTGCCCGAGCTGCCAGGCCGGGTATATTGGGAGCACTACACGTGCTTTCAAAATCCGCACCGATGAGCACATACAGTAGGTCAGTCGAGCCGGACAGGTCGCCTCCTACTAAGCCCTCCTCACTCAGCAGTAAGAGAACATGCAGAGTTTTGCAAAATTTGACTTAAACCAGATTGTTTTCAAATTTTAGATACTTGCCCAGGTAAAAGTGTGAGAACCCTAGAGTCAACACATATACAAAAACTGAAACCCCAACTTAACAATACCATATCTGCTGCCCCTTTAACCCCTAACTATCGGCGCGCAACATAAGTCGAGTATAATAAATCTGGACTATCTGGCGGCGCGCGACATAGGTCGTGTGGCAATTTCAGCACGTAATGTTGCAGCGAGAGAGAGACAATTGGTGGCAGGAGAGTAGCGAGCGTATGACTGCTCCAGACCACCGCGGCGAACCTACTGACACGAGTCCCACCTCCTCCCTCCCTCTCTCACTCGCTACATACTGAATTGTATGGGGAAAGTACCGAATTACATGCTTTTTGCACTCGTGTTGCGCGGTTGTTGCAAGAAAACTAGCCATCATAAAAGGATTGTTATGGTGTCATTGGAAAGCTCTGTTTCAGGGATAGATACTTGTTTTACGCTGTGGGTCTTATTTAGGCATGAAAATGATCACGTAAACAGCCCTATTTTGGCTAAAAACACCCCGCTGGGCGGTACATATAAATAAACCGCTAGCCCGCTAATAAGGTGTTAAACATAGTACAGTAAGATTTGTAACTCTCATAGAATAATTGTTATGATCTGCCCCTTCAAACATTGTGAATTAATATGTGTAACTCCCCTAGAATAAAGTAGGAGTGCTGTTTTCGCATTACCAAAAAAAAAAAAAAATGCATACGCAACTCTGCGACCTAGAATTCTGCAAATAATATTGAATCTCTTAGGTAAAATCGGTTCATATACAGTATATATATAGATATATATACTAAATGTTTTTGTATACTCACAGCCGGACTTGAACCACCGACAGTCAGAACAAGTGCCCATACTTTAATCCACTATACCACAGCGTGATAGAGGATACTTGTGTGTAGTGGATTATAAGCATGGACACTCGTCTTGACTGTTGGTGGTTCATGTCCGCCTGGGAGTATATATATTATACAGTATAATTACATTTATGATCACATTGAATCTTATATTAACCATTTGAATATTTATCTATAATAAGGTCAGCGTAACACTTTTTGTAGCATTTTGAATATGGTGTAATTCAAATTTTAAATATAAATAAGAAAGAAATAGTGACAATAATCTGTGACCTTCAACATTCACCTTGACCTTTGAATAACAAAACACAAAATTTGGACAATCGTTGCATTGACCAACCAAATTTGCCAGCAAAATTTGATGACGATACATAACCCGTTCAGTACAGTTCTGTCGGTTTCATTTCATACTGGATATTAAGACGATTTTATTTAGTTTATGAAGGCCTTCATAAAATTAGCAGGCTTTCAACTATCTTAATTAACCCTTTCTACTACCACAGATCCTTCATAAGCTCCACAAAATCATCTAATTATAGCTAATATACAATACAAATGACGTCACCGGTACACAAAGGGTTCTTTGACCTTGACCATTAACCTTAAGTACTATATACTGTATATATATATATGATTGAAATATATGTTATTTAAGTCGTCAGCTTATTGAAAATTGAGTATTTGTTTATGATGAAGGTTCATTTTTGACCTTGGCCTGTGACCTTGACCTTTATGTAGGATTATATTTGTGTTTGCTTTGTTGTAACCCTAGAAAATCATATAAGAGTGTAAAATTTCATTAAAGATCATCAGTTAGTTTCAGCGGTATTAAATGAATAGTTGACCTTGACATTTGACCTTCATATTGACCTTCATGATGTCTGAAAATATAACATATTAATTTTCCCTTAACACCTTAAGAGCGGCCTATGCGGTTTATTTATATGTACCGCCCAGCGGGGTGTTTTTAGCCAAAATAGGGCTGTTTACGTGATAATTTTCATGCCTAAATAAGACCCAGAACGTAAAACAAGTATCTATCCCTGAAAGGGCATAAACAGAGCTTTCGAATGACACCATAACGATCCTTTTATGATGGCTAGTTTTCTTGCAATAACCGTGCAACGCGAGTGCAAAAAGCATGTAAATAGGCACTTTCCCCATACAATTCCGTATATAGCGAGTGAGAGAGGGAGGAGGGAGGTGAGATTCGTGTCAGTAGGTTCGCCGCGGTGGTCTGGAGCAGTCATACGCTCGCTACTCTCCTGCCACCACTTGTCTCTCTCTCTCAGCAACATTAAGTGCTGAAATTGCCACTCGACCTATGTCGAGCGCCGCCACATAGTCCAGCTTTATTTAACTCGACTTATGTTGCTCGCCGACAGTTAGGGGTTAAAGAACAACTTTCTCAACGAATTTTGTGAAGTTTACATGAATAGTAAAGAAATTAGCATATTAACCTTATATTTGACGTTGACCTGTGACCTTGAACTATCAAATGGAATTATATTTATTTTTGCATGAACTTGGTCTAGGCATTCTAAATATGCATGTTATGCCTAATGAGAATCTTGCATTAAATAGGAAATACTAGTAAAAATCATATTTCGACCTTTAACCTTGACCTTTGACCTTGAGCTTCGACCTTAAAATTTCTTATCAAGGATTTAATTAGCTTAACAGCAATGTTCGTATTAATTAGCATTATGAATACGATGTAATTCATATAAAAACTTATTGATTAGAAATAGTGATCATATACTGTGACCTTGACCTTTGACTTTTGACTTAAAATAAAGTACATATATTTGGATGTTCGTCGCATTGACCAACTGAATTTAGGAGGAGTTTAGGGAAAATGACAAATACTCTTGTTTTGACCTTGACCTTAACTATATTCACAATATTTTTGTGAAATTTGATATATATGATATTTAAGTATTAACCCTTAATTAGCGGCTCACCACATAAGTCGAGTTAAATAAAGCTGGACTATGTGGCGGCGCTCGACATAGGTCGAGTGGCAATTTCAGCACGTAATGTTGCTGAGAGAGAGAGACAAGTGGTGGCAGGAGACTAGCGAGCGTATGACTGCTCCAGACCACCGCGGCGAACCTACTGACACGAATCTCAGCTCCCTCCTCCCTCTCTCACTCGCTACATACTGAATTATATGGGGAAAGTACCGAATTACATGCTTTTTGCACTCGCGTTGCACGGTTATTGCAAGAAAACTAGCCATCATAAAAGAATCGTTATGGTGTCATTCGAAAGCTCTGTTTATGCCCTTTCAGGGATAGGTACTTGTTTTACGTTCTGGGTCTTATTTAGGCATGAAAATGATCACGTAAACAGCCCTATTTTGGCTAAAAACACCCCGCTGGGCGGTACATATAAATAAACCGCATAGGCCGCTCGTAAGGTGTTAAGCCATAATACACAACAGTTTTCCAAAATTTGAGTAATCTTTTTTAATAAATAATAAAAGTTGACCTTTGACCTTCACCTGTGACCTTGACCTTTATGTAAGAGTACATTTTCTTTTGCATTGACATTCCCCATGCAAATCAAATAAGCATGCCTAATTTCATGAAAACCAATCAATTAGTTTCATATATATTAATAGAATAGTTGACCTTTACCTTTGACCTATATCTTGACCTTCATATATTGCAACATTTAATATTTTACTTTTCAATTAAAGTGCAAATATCTCAACAAAATGTGTGAAGTTTGCATGAAAAGTAAAGAAAATAGCATATCGACCTTATTTGACCTTGACCTGTGACATTGACCTTTCATATGGAATTGAATAGTTTCTTGTATGACCTTGGCCTAGGTATTCCGAATATACATGGTAAGCCTAGTGAGAATCTAACAGTTAGTATAAGAAATACTAGTAAAAAAAACTATTTTGACCTTTGACCTTGAACTTTGACCTTACCCTTTATAATATTTATAAAAAATGTAGGCAATAGGAAATCAAGGTTACCAGTAACTTGTAGTGAAAATTAAGACATTTGAATAAAAACTAAAAATAAATAATATAAGTTGACCTTTCACCTTGACCTGTGACCTTGACCTTTATGTAAGAGTACATATTTTTGTTCATTGACATTGCCCAGGAAAATCAAATAAGCATGACTAATTTCATTAAAACCCATCAGTTAGTTTCACATATATGTATAGTATAGTTAACCTTGACCTTTGACCTTGACCTTGACCTTCATGATATGTCTCAACATGTACTATTTTCCTTTTCATTTAAAGTGCAACTATCTCACTAATTTTGTTTTAAATTTGCATGAAAAGTAAAGAAAATAGCATATTGACCATTTATTTGACCTTGATCTGTGACCTTGACCTTTCATATATAGTTGTATAGTTTCTGATATGACCTTGGCCTAGGTATTCCAAATATACATGGTAAGCCTAGTGAGAATCTAACAGTTAGTATAAGAAATAATAGTAAAACCTTTTTTTGACATTTGACTTTGACCTTTGACCTTACCCTTTGAATATGTATCTTACATTTGGTGTAATATGATATAAAAGTTACCAGTTACATGTATGGTGAAAATTCAAGATATTTGAATACAAAAACTAAAAGTATATATATAGTAAAAGTTGACCTTTGACCTTGACCTGTGACCCTGACCTTTATGTAAGAGTACATGTTTTGTTTTATTGACATAGCCCTTGAAAATCAAATAAGCATGCCTAATTTCATTAAAACCCATCAGTTAGTTTCATATATATTAAAAGAATAGTTGACCTTGACCTTTATCTTTACCTTTATTATATGTCAACATATAGTATTTTCATTTTCATTTAATGTGCATCTATCTCACCAAATGTTGTGAAGTTTGCATGAAAAGTAAACAAAAATAGCACATTGACCTATAATATCACCTTGACCTGTGACCTTGACCTTTCATATGGAATTGTATAGTTTCTTGTATGATCTTTGCCTAGGTATTCCGAATGTACACACCGTTAAGCATAGTGAGACTCAAACATTAAGTACAAGAAATACTAGTGAAAAACTTATTTCGACCTTTGACCTTACCCTTTAGAATATTTATCAAAAAATGCAACACGATATCAAGGTTACCAGTAACTTGTATAGTGAAAATTAAGATATTTGAGTAAAAAGTAAAATGTATTGTAAAAGTTGACCTTTGACCTTGACCTGTGACCTGGACCTTTATGTTAGTGTATTTTTTTTTGTTTTCATTGACATTGCCCCGGAAAATCAAATAAGCATGCCTAATTTCATTAAAACCCATCAGTTAGTTTCATATATAATAATAGATTACTTGACCTTGACCTTTGACCTTTATCTTGACCTTTATGATATGTGTGTCCACATGTATTATTTTCCTTTTCATATAAAGTGCAACTATTTCACCAAATGTTGTGAAGTTTGCATGAAATGTAAAGAAAATAGCATATTGACCTTTTATTTGACCTTGACCTTTCATATAGAATTGTATAGTTTCTTGTATGACCTTGGCCTAGGTATTTCGAATATACCTGGTAAGCCTAGTGAGAATCTAACAGTTAGTATAAGAAATACTAGTGAAAAACTTATTTTGACCTTTGACCTTGACCTTTGACCTTACCCTTTAGAATATTTACCTAAAATTTGGTTAATACGATATTAAGGTTATCAGTAACTTGTATAGTGGAAATGAAGACATTTGAGTAAAAAAAAAAAAAAATGAAATATTTACCTTATTTTTAACCTTGACCTTTGGACTTAACCTTTAAGTTAAATGGAAAATGTCTTATCGACTGACCTTCCCATTGACCACATGGATATACCTGTGAAATTTGGTGAAAATCCATCAAACAGTCTAGGAGGAGTTTCCGGACAGACAGACGGACGACGACGACGACGACGACGACGGACGACGACAGACAAGCTGACTGGTGGTGCACAGTATACGGGCGGGATCTGTGTGCGCGATGCACTCTGCTTGGCAGAGTTAATAATTTGAATTGTCTGCCCCTTTAATCATTGTACATTAATGTGTAATTCCCATAGAATATTTTACATGTTTTGCCCCTTTATACATTGTATATGTTGCCCCTTTCAAGCCCTTTTAAACGTTGTACATTAATATGTGTAACACCCATTGAATAACTTGTATGTTAGTTTTTTATCATGCGTTTTTCTCTCTCACTTTTAGACCCTGATGATGACATAATTATGTCGAAACGTTGGATCCAAAAATATGATGTTGTTCGTACCTACAAGTACGGTGTTGTTTGTAACTCATTATTGAGCAACAGTTAATTTATACTATTTTTTTTTTCTCGGCCTATATTAGCGGTTTTTCACTATGTCAATCCACGGTCATATTGCATTGAAAGTACCGGTATGCATAATATTGATTAAGTTACAATTAGTTGGTATAAAACTACACTACTTGCAGTCTTCATTGTAATATATGAAAATGTGCTTAACCTGTTAATAGACTCTGGAATTGTATGTATAAAATACCATAAACATTTCGTTCTATAATTATGCAATGTAACTTCACATTATACCATGAAATGTATTATTTAACAGTTTGATAACAATAAAAGGATAACTAGAACATAAACGCTAATGTAGAGACATGAGTACATGTCAAGTTAAATTACCTCGTTTCTTTGCTCATAAAAGAGAAAGACTCATACATAAAACATAGCAAGAATATACACACTCTGAGTTGGTAATATACACACTCTGAGTTGGTATTAAAGCGTCTATAAAACATAGCAAGAATATACACACTCTGAGTTGGTAATATACACACTCTGAGTTGGTATTAAAGCGTCTATAAAACATAGCAAGAATATACACACTCTGAGTTGGTAATATACACACTCTGAGTTGGTATTAAAGCGTCTATAAAACATAGCAAGAATATACACACTCTGAGTTGGTATTAAAGCGTCTATAAAACATAGCAAGAATATACACACTCTGAGTTGGTATTAAAGCGTCTATAAAACATAGCAAGAATATACACACTCTGAGTTGGTATTAAAGCGTCTATAAAACATAGCAAGAATATACACACTCTGAGTTGGTAATATACACACTCTGAGTTGGTATTAAAGCGTCTATAAAACATAGCAAGAATATACACACTCTGAGTTGGTAATAAAGCGTCTATAAAACGAGTGTAGGTTTACACATTTTAGTACCATTCGTGTTTAGTCACCCCAGGTGGTACCGATATCTGGCCTGGCTCATGGACTAATCCATCAAACAGTCTAGGAGGAGTTTCCGGACAGACAGACGGACGACGACGACGACGACGACGGACGACGACAGACAAGCTGACTGGTGGTGCACAGTATACGGGCGGGATCTGTGTGCGCGATGCACTCTGCTTGGCAGAGTTAATAATTTGAATTGTCTGCCCCTTTAATCATTGTACATTAATGTGTAATTCCCATAGAATATTTTACATGTTTTGCCCCTTTATACATTGTATATGTTGCCCCTTTCAAGCCCTTTTAAACGTTGTACATTAATATGTGTAACACCCATTGAATAACTTGTATGTTAGTTTTTTATCATGCGTTTTTCTCTCTCACTTTTAGACCCTGATGATGACATAATTATGTCGAAACGTTGGATCCAAAAATATGATGTTGTTCGTTACCTATACCCTTGTGATACTTTTCCTCTTGAAAATGTGGTTCTCTACGAACACCCCTATATCCGAAATATATATATATATAAGAACAGTGGGGATTGGGCCTGAGTATATAGATAGATAGATAGATAGACCTTTAAAAACATGATCAACAACAATATTGGTAACCATAAAGTGTATCAGGAAACGATCTGCCATCTTTAATTGACTGATACGTAAATTAACCCCTTCACTATACGATCTCACTATTTACATCTTGTTCTGCTTAACATTGAACGATTTCAGTTATAACAGGAAGAACATCTAGCAGAGAACTACGCATTATCCCAAATAACTCTCTGATGCCCACAGATCGTTTTTCTAAGTTGAATAAGATCGTTTATTGATACCCGTAGTAAAACTTAGACACACGTCATCGCGTACTGGAAGTGTTAATTGCACTTTGTAATTAAGAAAAGGCAGTTCATAGATATGACATCAACTATATTTGTTAATCTAACCCAGACCAACCTAACCTAGGAGTTTGTTTTACCTTAATATGTTGATGACCTGTGGCTCAATGGTAGAACATTCAAATCACAATCGAAAGGTCACTGGTTCGATTACCGGGCAGGGCAAGACGGATGGACAGTCTCCTAATTCCCGATGTATCGGTTCATCTATAAATTAATAGAAACCTAGATTTAGTACACATATATGACGTTCTATCCGAGAAAGTACACTATGTAAACCTGGACACGCCTAATATGATATAGCCCCCTATACACCACGCTGTATTACTCACATAAAATACCCACCACAGGATGCAAATGGCTATCATACGGAAATGAGCGTCTTGTCCAAACACAGCTTAGCGAACCCCCCATTCCCCTTCCAGCACACACAACTATAAGTTACTTTTAGTTCACTATATATACAGGTAACACTCAGTATTATTTACCCCTTCTGTACCGGCGACGTTTTCTTCCTTTTATTCCAGCTAAATTAAGAGGAATGTGTGAAGTTTAAAAATAATCTGTTTTAGTAAAAAGGGTCAAGTGAGATAGTTCGAAGCCTGTTAAAGCCCTTTTTAAACTGAATTAAATCGTCTAATAGTAGCCAGAATAATAGTAGTACAGAAGGGGTTAAATAACATAGAAGGCGTACTGTGTGAGTATGTGTAGAAAGCAATATAAACTACTGTAATGGTGGTGTTCGTTTACATAGAGTACAGCCTCAATAATTAATGTTGCTATATTTTCGAAGCTATCCTTGATTAGCATTATTCTGAGTGTACAGTTGTAATCAAGAATTCTAGGTACAACACTGAACGATACACAAGTCTAGTGTCCTACGTATTACAATGATTACTGCATTATTTCAAACAAATTAATTACAAATACATGTACTAGATTTCTTTAGAATATTCAAATGAAATATAATTGTCAATAGAACGATCCAAGTCAAGAATATGCTTGGCTTAAACACATTTTTGTATTTAAGGGAAAAAAGCGCTGACGGTATCCCTTTGTTTCCCAGACCCATTTAATGCACACCATAAACATACCCCCATCCAACTAAAAGTAAAGCATGTATATAATAGGTTCATAAACACCAACCATGTTATATACAGCACACACACTCACAAACCAGGAGCAGGAGGGGTAAAGTTTATGGAGCCTGTCTAAAGCACCCACACACCCCTACACCCCCACACACACAGACACACACACACACACACACACATCCTCTTAACAGTACTTAAACAAAGAGCGGCCTTTTTGGACCTATGCTTTTTTTCGGTTGCGAGGGGTTATCGTGATAAGTAAATAAAAAGTTCATAATTATAGAAAAACTTCAACGATAATTACAAAAACATCACAATATCCCCTCTTACCTACTGTATGTACGTACAAATAGACTTACATAATTTTATAGCTTTTACTTATATTTGTTGGCACCTTTTGAAATATGAACTAAAAAAAAATCACAAGTAAATCCTCTTATGCCCCTTTCCCACTGATGCGACTTTTCACGATTTTCATCGCCGACACCAATAAATTGGCACATTCGTGACATGTCTTAAACCCTCTCATGAAAAATTGTTTGACTCGCAAGGCCTCTCAAGGCCTCGCAAGGGCCCTCGCGGGTCATCGCAAATGTTCCGACTGTTCAAAATTTTGGACGAGGACTCACGAGGGTTCGTTGCCCTCGCAAGCATCGTCTAGCATCGCCAAGGGATCTGCGAGGGCTTCTGTGATCATGTATGACATCAGCGAGACATCGCGGAGGGTTTCGCACAAAAAATAACTTTGCAACGCTGCATGGATGCTCACCGATGCTCTCAGATGCTCTGCTCTCCGATGCTCTCAGACGTTCCGAGAACATCGGCGATGCCAAAGAGCACCTACAGCAAGGTGGGTAAAAATAAATGATTAGGCCTATAGTGAACCTGTCAACCCTTTTTTCTATGCACCTCTCTTGAGGGGTTCACCTGTTTTTTTCTCTTTCTCTCCTTTTCCCTCTTTCTCTGGTTTGTATCCATTCAGCTCCATTCAGCCAACTGTTTTAAGACGTTTATCCCCATCCAAGTATCGATATCTTCCTGGCAAGCGATAGCGAACCAGCATTATATGGAGAAATCTGGCTTTGCCGGAGACATTTTTCTATCAAAAAATGTACAAATTAGCTTGCTCTCAACATTTGTTTTTATATATGTTGGCTCGCTACCGCTCACCAGGAAAATATTGAAACCTGGATGGGGGTAAACGTCTTAAAACAATAGGCTGAACGGGGCCGAACGGATACAAGGCAAAGACAGAGGGAGAGAAAGAGAAAACAAAAACCGAGGAGAGAGGGAGAGAAAGAGAAAAAAAAAAAAAAGGCGAGGTGGGCTCAGTTAAGCCGTAACGCAAACATTTAGCCCACCTCGCTGTTTTTGTTTTCTCTTTCTCAACCCTCTCTCCTCGTTTTTTTTTTTCTCTTTCTCTCCCTCTCTCTTTGCCTTTTATCCGTTCGGCCCCATTCAGCCTACTGTTTTAAGACGTTTACCCCCATCCAGGTTTCAATATTTTCCTGGTGAGCGGTAGCGAGCCAACATATATATTTTTTGTTTTGAGAGCAAGCTAAATTTGTACATTATTTGATAGAAAAATTTCTCCGGCGAAGCCGGACATTGCCAATCTCCGAATTAAGGGGAGATGGGTCGTTTTTCTGGTCCCCTTTCTTCCTCATGGTTAACCCCATTAGTTTTCATATTTTATGACGTTCGGGCCATTAGTTTGGCGATTTGAAGGCATTTCACCCCATTTCGTTGTCAATATTAAGACTTTCGTGTCATTTAGGCGTCGAGTTCTTCCTGGCTAGCGATAGCGAGCCTGTACTTTTTGAGGAACCGGCCTTCGGCCAGGTTATTTTTCTATCGAAAAATTTACAAATTGATCTTGAAGGAGGGTGTTGGGGGGTGCTTTATATGCTTGATGGAGGTCTAGGGATGAAATTAAATAATCTCGCCGAGGTATTCGCCGAACCATCGCTCAATTTGCCGATGAGTTCGCATAATGTCGCCGATTCAGTCTTACTCATCGGCGGCATCGTCGCCGAGTGTAAACTTGTCAACGTTTTTTAACGGTCAAAATCATTGACGTCGCAGAAATTTGTTGCGAATTGACAAGGCTACGTCCTCGGCGACGAAAATCGTATGAAATCGCATCAGTGGGAAAGGGGCATAACACACCGTAATGCCCCTTTCCCACTGATGCGATTTAATTCGATTTTCGTCGCCGAGGACATAGTCTTGTTAATTCGCAACAAATTTGTGCGACGTCAACGATTTTGACCGTAAAAAAACGTTGACAAGTTTACACTCGGCAACGATGCGCCGATGAGTAAGACGGAATCGGCGACATTATGCGACATCGTCGGCAAATTGAGCGATTGTTCGCCGATGACCTCGGCAAAGAACTGTCACATTTGAATAAAATATTGCGAAATAATGCGAAGGATGAACGAATCCTCGGCGTATGTTCTGCGACGTCTTCGGCGAATTAAGCGATGGTTCGGCGAATACCTCGGCGAGATTATCCGAAAACCTTTTGCATATATTTCATGGCTCAAACATAAGAACATAAGAAAATGGGAGTCTGCTGAAAGCCGATCGGCCCACACAAGGCAGATCCCTGTCACACCCAACCCCAATTACAAGGCCTAATTATAGATGCAACTCACTAATGCCTTGAGGACTGACTCATCAAAACGGTCAGAGATAGACAGAAGATTACGGGGTCTGCAGAGCGCCGATTGGCCCACACCAAGCAGATACCCCCTTATACCCAACCCAACTCGTTGAAAATGTACAAATTTATCTTAAAATCGCCAAACTAATGGCCCGAACGTCATAAAATATGAAAACTAATGGTGTTAACCATGAGGAAGAAAGGGGACCAGAAAAACGACCCATCTCCCCTTAACCTAAGAAGTGCGCAGGGGGGTAATTAGACACCTCTGCCTGTGCGCATGTATTTGAGGTGTTTCCATCACTAAAATATTAATTTTACCATAAATAGCATTAATACTTATCCATACGTGCCTATTATGGGTTGATTATAAAGGTATTAACCTGAAACAACAATAAAACGAGTGAAAACAGCGTTTGGATGGTCAAAATCGGAGATACAGGCCGTGAGTTATATAATGTATGGGTGAGGCAACCTGCTTTTCCCGCCAATTTCCCCCAAGGCCACTGAGACTCAGTCGATCGCTACTCTCTCTCTCTCTCTCTTGCACTCGCTTGCTATCAGTGATGACAATGCCCTGCTTGCAACTCGCTAATGTTAGCACGAAAATATACCTCAGAATAAGGTAATAACAGGGAAAATAGGTGATAACTGAAGGAGGGGAGGAAAGTGGGGAAGGAAGGGAGGTAGAGGACTGAGATTTTGCATGGCCCAGGGGCAAATAAAAAAAATAAAAAAAAAAAAAAAAAAAAAAGTTTAAAGTTTATTTTTGTTTTCTCTGACTCTTAAGAGTCTTCCCGCAGTCCGCCGGGGGAACTCTTAAGAGTCTCCCCGCAGTTCCCGGGTTAATTCGGAGATTGGCAATGTCCGGCTTCGCCGGAGAATTTTTTTCTATCAAATAATGTACAAATTTAGCTTGCTCTCAAAACAAAAAATATATATGTTGGCTCGCTACCGCTCACCAGGAAAATATTGAAACCTGGATAGGGGTAAACGTCTTAAAACAGTAGGCTGAACGGGGCCGAACGGATACAAGGCAAAGAGAAAGGGAGAGAAATAGAAAAAAAAACGAGGAGAGAGGGAGAGAAAGATAAAACAAAAAACAGCGAGGTTGGCTCAATGTTTGCTTTACGGCTTAAAAATTGAGCCCACCTCGCCTTTTTTTGTTTTCTCTTTCTCTCCCTCTCTCTCCTCGTTTTTTTTTTTTTTCTATTTCTCTCCCTCTCTCTTTGCCTTGTATCCGTGCGGCCCCATTCAGCCTACTGTTTTAAGACGTTTACCCCATCCAGGTTTCAATATTTTCCTGGTGAGCGTTAGCGAGCCAACATATATACATTTTTTTGTTTAGAGCAAGCTAAATTTGTAAATTTTTCGATAGAAAAATTTCTCCGGCAAAGCCAGATTTCTCCATATAATGCTGGTTCGCTATCGCTTGCCAGGAAGATATCGATACTTGGATGGGGATAAACGTCTTAAAACAGTTGGCTGAATGGGACTGAATGGATACAAACCAGAGAAAGAGAGAAAAGGAGCGAAAGAGAAAACAAAAACAGGTGAACCCCCCACGAGAGGTGCATAGAAAAAAGGGTTGACAGGTTCACTATAGGTCTAATCTTTTTTTTTTACCCACCTCGCCGGAGGTGTTCTTTGGCCTCGGCAGGTGTGTCTTGAGCATTCCGCGACGTCGCAAGGCCATTCGCATGCCTCGTGCAGAGCATACCCCAGGCGGGTATACTCTCGGCAAGTACTCGTGCGCACGTCGACGACTAATCGACGAGGAAATCGCCAATGACTCTTGTGCATCGTCGATGTTCTCAGAACATCTGAGAGCATCGGCGAGCCGCCGTGCAGCGTTGCAAAGTTTCTTTTTTGTGCGAAGTGTCTCGCTGATGTCGCCGATGATCTCCGAGAGCCTCGCAGATCCCTCTGCGATGTTCGACGATGCTTGTGAGGGCTATGAACCCTCGTGAGTCGTCGTCCATAAAATTTTGAACAATCCAAAAATTTGCGACGGCCCTTGCGAGGCCTTGCGAGTCAAACGATTAACATGCGAGGGTCTAAGATTTTGTTGCGACATGTCACGAATGTGCCAATTTATTGGTGTCGGCGGTGAGAAGTCGCATCAGTGGGAAAGTGGCATTACACCACAGAACCAGCGACCTATATTATACCGTGCTCTAGCTTCAGCACTTAAGGGGAGATTTACACTTGAGGGATATTTGTTCTTGACCCCTTTCTCGCTCATGTTTACCCCCATTGCTTTTGAGATTTTAAGACGTTCGCCCCATTAGTTTGGCGATTTTAAGACTTTTCACATCATTTCTGTCAATTTTATGACCATTCGTGCCATTTAGGTGTCGATTATTTCCTGGCGATCGATAGTGAGCCTGTAATTTAGGAGGAACTGAGCTATTGCCGGAACATTTTTCTACCGAAAAATGTACAAATTTAGCTTTGAAAGGAGGTCAATGAGGTGTAATTTTAAGCTTGATGGAGGTCTAAGGAACATAGTAAAAACCGCCCTTTAACTCTTCCGCGGTTGATAACATCTTCCCCTTGGGTGTATCTGTTACTTCACTTCATAGATGACATTATCTTTTGCTTCAGTTTCTTATCAAATTATGAATATGAGTATATATATAATTTCAGTTTTGGTCATATACAGTACTGTACAGTATAATTATTGGAAGGAATGGTGATGTTACACTATACTCTGTTTCTTTTCTGCAAACGATCAATTAAATCTCTGAGCAGCAAATGTATTGATACTTATTGGATATATATGAAACTAATATGTCTCTGCATCATATAAAGACCACGTTTATATAGTTAGCACCATGTTTCACTAAACAATCTTCTAAATAACTGAATAATCTTGATGGGAACTTTGTAATTTAACACCTTACGAGCGGCCTATGCGGTTTATTTATGTGTACCGCACAGCGGGGTGTTTTTAGCCAAAATAGGGCTGTTTACGTGATCATTTTCATGCCTAAATAAGACCCAGAACGTAAAACAAGTACCTATCCCTGAAAGGGCATAAACAGAGCTTTCGAATGACACCATAACGATCCTTGTATGATGGATAGTTTTCTTGCAATAACCGTGCAACGCGAGTGCAAAAAGCAGGTAATTCGGTACTTTCGGTACATAATTGAGTATGTAGCGAGTGAGAGAGGGAGGAGGGAGCTGAGATTTGTGTCAGTAGGTTCGCCGCGGTGGTCTGGAGCAGTCATACGCTCGCTAGTCTCCTGCCACCACTTGTCTCTCTCTCTCAGCCACATTACGTGCTGAAATTGCCACTCGAGTTATGTCGAGCGCCGCCACATAGTCCAGCTTTATTTAACTCGACTTATGTTGCTCGCCGCTAATTATGGGTTAATGTTATTTGAAAGCAACAATACTATAGTGTACTTCTATAATAAGTGATTGAACCACTAACATTGATGTATGAGTTCCACTACCCTTACTATGCACTGTCTTATGCTATCATAAGCGGTTGTCTAAATATTTAAATACAGATATCTGCTTTCCTCTGTCTATCTCTCTCTCTCTCTCTCTCTCTCTCTCTCTCTCTCTCTCTCTCTCTCTCTCTCTCTATCTCTCTCTCTCTCTCTCTCTCTCTCTCTACCAAGGGAGGTGGTCGACAGTAATTCAATTGATACGATCATCTGATGAAGATTAGATTAATATGAATTAATCAGTAGGCATGTGTAAATTCCCTTTCAAACTAGTTTCTTCCTATGCTATATATAAATTTTCCTTATGGGCATTTCCTGACCCATAAGGTTACACTTCATCCTATTTTCCGGTACAGCCTCTTAGCAGGAGGGAGCGGAGGTTGGAGAGAGAGCCCTCTACTGTACTGTCCTAGTCTTCCACTAAAACTATCCCTGTCTAGTAGTATTAAGGCCGGACCACCTAGTTGGGACCGCAAGGTCTGTGTGGTCTTAATGTCTGAGTAACTCTCTCTCTCTCTCTCTCTCTCTCTCTCTCTCTCTCTCTCTCTCTCTCTATATATATATATATATATATATATATATATATATATATATATATATAATATTATTATATATGCCTACCGGTATATAAATATATATTTATTAGTAGCCCCTCCATCATTGACGATATGCCTTAAACAGTAATGGCACTCTTTGAACCCTAGAGTCAGCTGTTCAAAACACCCACCCCATTGTGTTAAGAGACCAAACATCGTAAGCATACGCTCATATTCATTTATGGAATTGTCCTTATGATCCGGAGCTTACTACGACGAAAAAACTTATTATAAATTAGTAAAAAGAAAAATATTGGAACCACTAATCTGCTATGCTTCCCATCGTGTGGATGTTGATAGCGTGAGTGTGCCAGCAGACGCTGAAGCACCAAGAGCCATTCTTCCTTCTCACTCTGGGGCTCGGTGCCGTCGGACGTGAGGTTCGGACCTTTCTGCATTCTTCGTTCTACGGTCTCTGATAGTGAGTGTTTTGCTCATTTGTATTATCTGAGATGTTTTAAAATAGGTTTAGATTAGATAGGTCGGGCATTCCGATTGGCACGTTCCCCAGGAGTGTGTTAACTAAGGGTGCTTTGTGCTGGCATCCCCTCGATCCCCTATGAACGAGGCCGCCATTGTTTTATTGTTTTATTGCTCTATATTTAGCCTAGCTAGTATTGTGTGAGGCTTTTTTACTACAGGGCAACGCTTTTCGGCTACCTTTCTGGTGGGTTAAGCGTGTTTTTTTCTCATCAGCAGATTCCATAGTTTAAGGGTGGCTTCACTTAGTGAAGATCCTTCTGTAGTTTACTGCGTCGTCTTTTTTCCCTACGCGCCTGTCGTCGAGATGGTGGTGGAAGCTGGTTTTTCTTCCTAGAGGTAAGAGTGTCGCAGAGTCGTCGTGCGTCTTGCCCTAGGCCTCATGGCCAACCTCTGTGTAGGGGTTTACTTTATGGCTAGGATGTAAAGTTGTTATTGTTAATTATTATAATTTTAGCCATAAGATGTGACCTTCTCATTCATGACGACAATTGTCGCTGAAGTGAAGGCGTCGGGAGACATCCTGATATATATAAATATGTACATGTGTGTTTTGCTAACCCGTGGCAAACGAGTTGGAAAACACAAAGGTTTGGTTCTGTTTTTCTGGCGGAAGGTTGTCGAGTGATACCCTGTTGAATGCCCTCTAGCAGCGGGCTAGTGTAGCAGATCCAAGTAACCCGTTCGTGGCTGAGTACCAGAACGAATTCCCGGCGGAAGGAGAAGACTTCCAAAGGGATTTCGGCGGAGTCGGAATGACACGGCTATACGAAATCAAATTCCTTACTCGGCGGGGAAGACTTCTAATCCGTCATCGCGGCGGATGGGTCAGGGGTTAACATAATATATGTCATCGCGGCGGAAGAGTAATTTTTTTAACATTAAAACATTCCGAACGAATAGTAACCGAGTATAGGCCGGTGATAAGCATTATCATAGATAAGTAGTCCTAATACATTCAATGGAAGAAACCCAAGGTGTGGCTTTTTGCAGAAGGGTACACAGGAAACTTAGAGTAGTGGTGATCGCTACTTCTATTTTGTTGTGTATTCAAGGTTAATGATATGTGTAAATGTCTTGGGTTATCCTTATGAGCATTGATTCTTGGAAATTTCTTTTCCAGAATCTACACGTCCACCTCAACAACGACCTCCAGACAGGGAGCCGAACCCAGCGGGGGGGTATTTCGTTATGGAATACGTAACTCTTTGTGATACACCACTTTGCATGAACATTCCTATCTTTGGACACAAGCTCTACGTTCGATGTGTGTCGTGCCTTGATCGATCCCGAGGACAATGGTTGACTAAGAAATGTAGTGTGTGTACTAGACTCCGTAATGGTTTGGTTAACCATAAGGAAGCTGTATGTCAAGTGGCTCTTCTAGAAATCAAAGGTTATTTCAATAACTATACAAAGGAGGTAGCTCATAAAGCATTGCAGTGCGATAACCAGGCTATGTGGGATCATTTGGTGATCAAATTTCCTGTTGTTAAGCCTTTTAAATCAATTCGTTCTGGGGTGTCTAAAAAGAGACTATTTGTACGGTACAGACGAAGATTCCACTGATGACACAGCTAAGAGTAAACCCCCCCCCCCCCCACCCCCGCTGGCAGGCGAAACGGTCTATGCCAGATTCGTCATACAATGAGGGCAGGACCTGGTCAAGATCACGGTCGCCCTTGAAATAATCTTCTTCTCGTCAAGCTTCAGGTCAGCCAGGTCCGCCGGCGACCAAGAAGAGAAGAATCACGCTAGAAAAGGTGACGCCGGAGGCTCAGACTTCTGGTAGTAAAAGGGTTTCAACATCACGCACGGCGACGTCGAGTGCGCGGCTCCGGCAAACGCTGCTCCTACCATCTCTGTCTCGACCAGGCCTAAAGTTCAATCTGGCAGTTCAGAGGCGGTGACTGAGATGGCAGAGACACCGCCTAGGGAAAGTGCACAATCTCAAAGGGCAAGTTATGTGATTCCCAGAACAAATGTGCCGCAGGGTTTCAGTGCGCCGTGTTCTCGTGTATCTGCACAGGTTTTGACTGAACAGTACCGAGGATATCCTACGGTCACGGATGAGTACCAAGGTAGGCCTCAAAGCTGGATGTCTGCTATCTCGGAGGACACAGATAAAGACCATGTGCAAAAAATCGGTGAGGCTCAGGTACCCTCGTCTATCCTAAACTTAGGTTGGGAAGAATTTGAATGTGAAGTAATGGAACCCGCCGTCCGGTCTGAGGCGGTTCGAATCCACCCAGCCCGGTCGCTGGAGCGAGGTTGGTTGACAGTATGGAGTGCCAATCTATTCCTGATGATGCTTCAGAACAATTGGAATCAGGGCAGAAACTAGCATCGTCAGGCCATTCTGATGTTGACTCTGTTGTTTCAATGGACAATTCTAAAGATTGCATTACTAGGGCTGATTTACAAACATATTTTGATCAAATGGTGGAAAAATTTAATGTGAGTAAGGTGGTGCCGGAATCTCCCTCACTATCGCCGCTTGCTAGACCGCTAAGTTCCCTAAAGGTATCAACTAAGCAAACTCATTTTCCCTCCCCTATGATATCTAGTCCAACTCCCTTGACGTCAACTTTGACGACCTCAAATGTCCGCGTTGTCACGGATGTGATTCCTCCACCTCTTGTTGCATTCAACCCGCAGGTCGCGCAACCGACGATTTCGGGGGAGCTTCCGGTACCTGAACATTCGGGTATTCAGGTTAATGAGAGCAAGAAATTATGTGCACTTAACATGTCCGGAGAACTCTTAGATGTAACTATTAGGGCCTTCCAAATGTGTATGCCCCGGATAACTTTGTGTATGCATCTTACCCAGCTTTGCTACCTGCCTCATCTGCACGATTGTATTCGGATTGGTCCAAAGTAGATGGTTTCAATGATGTCAAGACGCTTGCCAATCCAACGCCGGAATTAGATACGATTCCAATTAGAGACCAATCCGGAAACCCAGTGCTGCAGATTGGAGAGGTCGGTACAGGGCCGTGGCTTGAATGGGAGGTAGAGGCACAACAATTTGCTTGCACTATAATGAGTAAGTGGTCCCATCAAATACCCCAAGAACAAAACAGTTGGTTTTCCCTGCCCGTTGCTATAGCCAGGGGCATTCCTAAATCTGTACTTGAATTTCTTACTGCTCCTAAATTGTCATTATGGGAAATTCAAGAGCCACTTTCTAGTCCAACACCAACTCAGCTTGATAAAGACTAAATTACGGCAAAAAGCTTTGAGGTTACTGTCTCAGTTTCTACTCAGTCGCCAGATTGCCGAGTCAATGATCAGGACGACTGAGGCAGTTACTGATTCACAGACTAAAAGGGCTCCATCTCTTTCTAGGTGGTTTATTCTTCAGAACTCTATCCAATCACTTGGTGACATCAGGGTCACCTTCTTGGAGGCAGTCCGTGCTCGTCAGGACTTAAGAGTTTATCTGGTGAAAAAGTTGCCGGAGGAGATTGGGCGCCGATTAGTCCTTTCCCCAGTATTAACCCCAAATCATGTGTGCTATGATACTTGGAGGACTGTGTTTAGCCTCGTGGATTCTGCCAGACCGACTGTCTCCGCGCCGCAGAAGGAGTCGAATAAATTTCATAAGCCAAAATTTAGTCAGAAGAGTCACCCAAGTGGGACTAAGTTTTTTCCGACCTTTAAGACCCTTTAGGCACCGGGAAGCAGTATTTCTACCAAGAGTAAACCACAGGGTAAGAGTTTTGGTAAGTGGTACATAGGTCAGTCCAAAGGTAAGTCGGGACAGGAGTCACTGCCACCTACTACCAGCCAGCCGTCTACACCCACCACATCCAAATAAAAAAACTAGTCAACCACAAAACTCTCTCACTCCCGGGGCCCACGAAGGGCGAGTTGGATTCGAGCAAAGTTCTGCCGGACAAGTCCAGCTGCATGACTGGATCATTCCGGACGTGTCACCAGACTTGGCCCCGGCGGACTTGGGCACGGATAGTGGTACGCAAGGGCATCAATTTGGCGGTGGCTCCGACGACCTCGTTTACATCAACCTTTAGTAGTCAACAATGTTTCTTTAGAGGTAGAGTGACTAGTCCAAGAAATGATAACCAAGCATATCATTGTCCCGGTCAATCCAACTTGCCCAGTTTACATGTCCAGACTTTTTCTCGTACCAAAGAGGGACAGTGCTCAGATGAGGCCGGTCGTAGACTTGTCTCATCTGAATCGCTACATTCACAACCCATCGTTCAGGATGCTCACTGTGAATCAGATCAGGTTAACACTCCCGACGCAAGGTTGGATGTGTTCGTTAGACCTGACGGAAGCCTAGTGGCATGTCCCAGTCAACAAAAGGTTCCAAAAATTCCTCGCAAAGAGGATCAAGCATCAGATTTATGTCTTTCAATGGATGCCTTTCTGTCTGAACCTGACGCCGAGAATTTTCACCAAATGAGTCCGACAAGCTCTGTTACCACCATTACGGCAAGGGATCATGATCATGTGGTACCTAGACGAATGGCTGGTGGTAGCAGAATCCGAGATACAATGCTTCAATCATGTCAGTACCATTTTACACCATGTCAAATCCCTGGTGTTCAATATCAACTTGGCAAAGTCGAATCTTGTCCCAACAAGGGTAATTCAGTGGGTAGGGCTGATGTGGGATGCAACGCACCTAACCCTCAGTCAGAGTGTGGACAATCGGAACAGGTTCCGCAAGAAATTGTTTCATTTCCTTCACAGTCTGACTACCACAAGGAAGGTGTGGGAGTCTCTCGTCGGCTCTCTCAACTGGATTCAACTTAATGAAAAGTTGAGCCGGTTGAAAGTAAAGAGGTTGATCTTGGAGGGAAACAGACTTTTTTCGCTTTTGCCGGCAGACAAGTCATGGCAAATCCCGAAGTTAATCCACAACTTACTAGCGGTTTGGGCAAGGCCAGAAACATTGCATTCAATTATGACGTGGACTTCTCCTCCGCCTATGGTATGGGTAGATACCGATGCCTCAGAGACATTGGGTTGGGGTTATCAGTCAAACCTCGGAAACCAAGGTAAGAGTTTTTGGTCCCGATACAAGGAGTTTCACATTAATGCGAAAGAGTTACTAGTTCTCTTATTTTTCCTTCAGGCTCACGGTTCCACTCTGGAGGGGAAATCAATAGCCTTTCGAATGGACAATCTGAATGCGGTAACATGCATTCAGAAGCAAGGGTCAACGAGGTCTCGAGTGTTGCTAGAGTTGTCGGAAAAGATATTTGTGTTAGCGGACAAGCTAAACGTTTATCTTCACGCATCTTATCTGCTCTGTCACGGAGAAAGAGTAAAATAGTAGAATTGGTGCTCAAGCAAACAGTCTTTCAGAAGATGAATGCAGAGCCGTACCATCCACAAGTGGACTTGTTCGCAACAGAGGAGAACCACAGACTCCCTCGCCGGGAAGTAACCCCGGTGGGAGGACCAGACGCATTGCTGACAGACTGGAACAGGTGGAATTCCATCTACCTGTTTCCACCACCAGACGCTTCACTACTGTGTCAAGTAGTTCACAAACTACGGGATTATCGGGGCATAGTCTCGATGATCGTGCCCCTGTGGCCGGCTATGGTGTGCCATAGCCAGTTGAAGACGTGGTGCGAGAACCCTGTGTAGCTCCCGATCTCGTACTTTCACTTAGGGGTGATTGGCAACCTAAAGACCTCGCTGAATTTTTCCTTGTGGACATTCAAAGGGCCAAATGGTTGACCCTCTATGGGGAAAGTGAAACTAATAAATTAATTAATCAGTGCACTCTTTCTACCAGACGTCAGTACCAATCACACTGGAAAGCATTTACTACTTGGATAGTGGAAACTGACCAGACTGAAGCATCGATGTCTTTAATTTTCAAATAACTTGACTATCTATTTGAACTGAAAGGCTTGTCTGTAGTTACACTAAAGAATCACATGACCGCTATTGGAGGGCCATGTTTTGATTTAACTGGCATCTCAGTACCACAAGCAGAGAAGAAGGGTTTCATGCGTGCATGTTTCAAGCTTCGCCCACCACTACGTCAGCTCATGCCTACCTGGTCACTTGACAAAGCCTTGTCATTACTAAATTCTCAGAAATATAGTCACAATCCTACTTTTGATATGATCTTAAAGAAGGCTGTGTTCCTTATGGCCTTGGCTACAGGAAACCGGGTATCTGAGCTGGCGGCGATGAGAAACGAATCGAATTGTCTCAGGTTTGGCCGGCGCAATGTCAGTGTGCAAATTGCGCCGTCACGTAACTTTATAGCGAAAAACGAGCACAGTGAGCACGTTTTTACCGAATTTGAAGTTCCGGCACTCAAGAGAGGAGACTCTCACCATAAATTATGCCCGGTGAAATCTTTAATAACTTATATGGGAGTGTCCCAGCCTAACCAACCGGGAGCTCTCTGGGTAAATAGAACAGGTACACGCCTTACAAAGCGGCACTTAGCAGCTTTTTTAGTCGATGTGATCCGGGAAAGCAACCCGGGAACTGAGAGACGTGCTCATGACATACGGAAATGGGAAGTCTCCCTTAGGTTCATAAAGAATTTTTCAGTCACTGATATTCAGCAGACGCACTTATCGGCGTCCAATCACACCTTCCTAACGCGTTACCTGTCTATTACTCTAGACAAACCAAGTATGACCTGTGTCACATAGAGACAACGGGTCTGATGGTCGGTTGCTTTTTATTATGTTAGTTTTAAGAAGTGTGTGTTTGTGGGGGGGAGCATTTGATAGCTAAGACCCTCATCCCTTCCCGACATGGTTGTGAGTGCAAATGTACAGTGATATCCTTGATCTTCAAGGTTTACTTTAGGACTGAAAGTACAGTCAAAAGTTATATATTTTGTTTTTGTATTATGGATACATCATCAAATATGTTATGTGATACACATTATCATAAGGTACTCAGGAACTTGCAAAGGTTATGAGTTGGAGAATATTTTTGTATATGGTATAAGAATATATATTCATAGACAAAGATTTATTTATAACAGTTACTTTTATGCCGGGCAATACTATTTGCCCGCATACTTTAGTTCTCTCTTTCCACCCTAGGAAAGCTTTTAAGAACTATAACACTCAGCAGGAACACAGCTAACTCCAGATATGCAATTATAAATCTCCTCAATTTCTACCAATGATACAGACTACACGGTTGGGTTTCACAAGATTCTATTTCACTATAGATCAGGGCCGGTATTTATAAAAGAATTTAAAAATGTCCCTAAAAGTAATTTTAACTAAAAGAAAATCCTTAAAAGTTATTCATAAAACATTTAAAAGCAGCTTTTAGTGGAAGCGTTAAGAAAGCTGCCACAACCGCTATTAATAGGTAAGTATAGGCTTCTAATTGCATATACTAATTACTATAAAACATTAGGGTAATTATGCAATATTTTGTTATTGTGAAATCAATTATATATTGCTAAATTGAAAGGGTAATATATTTACCATACCAAAACAATTGCATACTCCGGTGTGGCAGCATCTGAGATAGTTGCCAAATTCGCGAGTTTACACAATTCGTAAAGTGGGGTAATTTCGGAAATTTTCCTAGTTTGTTTTTTACAATTTCTCCTGACTGTAAACACATTGTAGAGATTTAACTAGGTCAAGTGATGTGTAGTGATAATGCGCCGTGCGCCGTAATCCATGAAGCCTCCTAAAATTATCTCCCATAATATCCTTATCCTTTTCCTAAATAATGTCCGAAGTATTCTTGAAAAGTATGGTAAAAGCGTTTCCATTGTATAATGACAATGGCTAATTACATATTATCGCCAAAGTCCGAAGTTATTGCCGCAGTCCGAAATCACCCCAGTTTACTTTAATTTGCGAAAAAATAGGGTGCAAATAGGCTACTTAAATTGGTCTCGGATGTTATGAAATAGGCATATCATGTGACAATCGAAAGTAAAAGTAAAACTAGAGAAGCTGTTGAACAAGACATATCAAGTAATTATATTGAGGACTTAAGCTTTGAAAATGCCAGAACAATTTTTATGACAAGGACAAGAATGATAGAAGTAAAAGAAAACTTCAAAAACAAATATGAATCTAACCTATTGTGCGATATTTGTCAAAATGAAAATGAAAATCAAATGCACCTGTTCAACTATGAATCATACGAAGACCTATACAAAGATCTGAGAGGTAGGGACAACTTGAGGGAAATATTTGAACAAAATGAATTAAAAAGGGTAGCAGAGATTATAAGAACAGTTCTAAAAGGGAGGGAGACTATCGTTAATTTGAGAAAAGAAATATATAAGTAATATGAAAATGTTTAACAAATACAAATAACAATAAGGAAACAGCCATCGTTCATAGAACGAACTCCTGGATGGGAGAGTGCGCCAAAAACAACAACAACAATCTAATATTATATGTTAGTCCTTCTACACTCCTTTAATTTGGTCTATTTGTTAGTGTTCTTCCAACAAGTACAGTATAGGCGTTTGTCAACGAGGACGCTGGAACTATACCGGTTGTGGGCGGAGGAGGGGATTTATCCAAGGTTAAGAGATTTAAGAACATAAGAACATAAGAATTTTGTTTTTATCTCTTTACCTTGGATTTACCCATCTAAAAATAGAGAGACCGACCGCGGCAAAAAATGTAGTCGGACATAATATATACAGTATGAATCGAAATGTTTAAAGTAGGTTGATATAATATATGGTCGTAGGTTACTTTCTAATATAGCTTATTCGTTGGAGAAAACACAGTGGATCACCTTTGAGTAGTATGATAGGCCTATTAATCCAATTAGTCTTTTTAACATGAAAATTCCTTGGCAGGGGGTGGCGGATTTGTTATTCAACCATCTTCATCGTCCTCTAAAAGTAACTTTTAAGCGCTAAAAGTCCCCAGGAGGGCTTTTAGTTTTCGCCGGGTTTAAAAGCTACTTTTAGCTGCTAAAAGTTTTTTTACCCAACTTTTACCTTTTAAAAGTGGCCGCCATCTTTAAAAGCTACTTTTAAGCCTAAAAGTGCTTTATAAATACCGCCCCAGGGTGCTGCATGTATAATAAATAAACACTTTGGTCGAATCGTATCTATATGGAAATACTCTCGAACCTACTTCAATAATGAATAATAATATTCTTAAAGCATGGATGATACATAAATCAGTTAATAATAATAATTGACAAATCACAATTGAATAATATATGATGAATATATAAATATTGCATATATGCTAACAGCGGTTAGTCTCAAAGAATGGCTGATATCATGAAGGTCAACGTTAGCGCGTGGTAAAACGTTACGCGGTGTAAGGTCAAAATACTGAGGTCACAACGTCTCATATAAACAAAATATATAAAATAGGGATATCAGCTGAATGGCAAATAACTAATGAGTTATTAATAAAGAGAGGGGTTTTAATTCTCTACTAACATAGACCGTTAGATTTAAGAAACGTAGTTCAGGGAACTGAGCAAATTCAGATAAGTCTTATGGACAAGACAAAACCCTCGTCATAAATTTATTAATGCGGTGTGGGGAAAATTATAATTACTATGAATTCAAATTAAATGTTTAAACTGGTTGTGAAGCCAGGAAACATAAATAAATGTAACACTCTCTGTGAACACTTATATCCGAATACACGCACCCTGATAATCCTATTAATTTAAGGTCAGACCTGTCAGGAGTGTTTCCAGTATTTACGTGTAGTGTGTGGGTACTCGGGCCGAATGGATATATATATTAACTTAATGGCAATACACGAGTATATATTACGCAGTATATATATAAATCAATCCCAAGATACCGTTTGTATGTACTCACGACACGAGTAACAAAAGGGACCAAGGAGAGAATAAAAGATCTCTAGCGTTTACGTTAATTGAACACATACCATATCCTACACTATCTATCTATCTATCTATTGCCTGACGCCATGATTCCCGAAGGGGTGGCCACAAACGAACTGCCCCCATGCACCTCTGTCCCCAGTCAGTCGACGCCCCTCCTCCCAACCAGCACCACCTTCATCCATATACATCCTCACTCCATCCTTCCACCTCTCCTTCAGTGCACCTTTCCCTCTCTGTCCTTCTACCTCGCTCTCGTACACCCTCTTAGTCATTCTCTCGCTTTCCATATTTTCCATATGGCCAAACCATCTCAAGCTGTTCCTTTTCACACTTTCCAGCACATCTACCTCCACACCACACCTCCTTCTTACTTCCTCATTCGTCTGTCTATCCCTCAATGTAACTCCGCACGCACTTCTCAAGTAACTCATTTCCAACGCTCTCACTCTTGGTCCGAGTCTCTTCCCGAACGTCAAAGCTTCGCTTCCGTAAGTTAGTGTCGCGATTACCACACTGTCATGCAAGGACTTCTTCACTTCCATGCTGAATACCCTATTTCTTGTTACTGCTTTCAACGTTCATACAGCCCTCTTGCCCTGTTGCACTCTCTCCCGCACTTCTTCATCCATAGTCCCATCTTTACTCAACACATTGCCCAGATACTTAAATGAGCTGACAATCTACGTAGCCTGACCGTTCAACTTCACCTCACACTCTGTGGCTTCACCCCTTGCGAAGATCGTAACCTAGCTCTTCCCCGCATTTACCTTCTGTTACGACCGGCACTACGAAATAAACAAGGGCACTTAATATTGGACTAGATGATAGGTTATATCTGCAACAACGGTACGCTAATTCCAAACCCTCGAACTATTACGCCGGTGAACAAAACACTTAAACCCTCCAGAGTTAATCTACTGGATAACGGGGTATCAATTAACTGGGTTTTAGTGCACTTCTACAAAGGCTTTCCGGTGACGGCAAAGCCTACTCACAACAGGAGTACTTTACGTTAATAAAATGCTCTTAAGTAATAACAATGCTTAAATAAACTATAACAAGATGTAATAAAGGAGTATATGCTTACGTTAACTTTAGTGTGAGTCTGTACTCAACACTAAACTCTTCAATGCTCTATAAAAACACTGGAACTCTAGTCCTACAACAAACAGATATGGAATCTTCTGAAAACGTCTTATGCTCTAAGATGCTCGTCAATATAGAACAGAAATAAAGCAGGGGTAGGCCACCAAAGCGTGTATCTTAAATACACCAATAAGTAGGATACATATATATAAAACAAGGGAGTGCAACAACTCTGTGACAGCACTAATAATAGCCACTCAAAACAGTACTTCCTTAGCCAAAGTAACAGCCATACTGGGTTGTGCCCCAAGCATCAACCTAGGCAAAAATAATATGTGAATAATTCCTAATGCATACACAGTTAAAGTTAATAAACACAATGCTGTCTTTATTACTAATAAAGTCTAGCAGCGGCATAAAAGGTACCAGGAGGCTAGGCAGAGCGCAAGCATGCTCGTAGCCTACTGTCTCCCCTTGAACAGATTGTCCTTATGTTACGTTAAGTGACTAGGAGGTTCTCTTGGTAAGTCCAGATCTCAAGTATCTGGTCTTGCCCTGGCGCTCCACAAAGGTCAACACAAAGAGGTAGCGAGCATACGAGCAAGAGTAGGCAAAAGTCCTTCGCTTGTATACTGCTACACTCGCAAAGGAAAAATATGCACAAAGGTTACAGGCTACCTAACTCCGTCGAAGTCGTACAGGCTCTGACTTGCCATATACATAACTCAGACAACGACCAAAGATACCTTCCATTGGCTAGCATTAAATAATAACAAAGAACAACTCAATAAGTAGAAGCACCCAATGATAATATGACTCATGTGACTATGATTAATAATCCCTAAAGCTAGTGCAAAACATATATGTGAGAACTGGTGCTGGTAATGCGACTGGCCGACTATGGAAGTCGTATGCAGAACCAGAAGGGATAAGTAATTGAATAAAGATGAGACGTAATGGGAAAGAAGATGTTCAGAGAGAGAAACAGTAGTACAGGGGGTTAGATTGGGGACAGATTGCAAGGGACGTCTAGGACCAAGCACACCATGCCAAGCTCTAAGGAGACACGCGGGCAGGAGCCCCCCAGCACCAACACTAGGACAGCGGCACCCAATCACAGACCACTACGTCATGAAGAGCAAGCGTCCTATGACGTAGCCAGGCCCGCCGGCCAATCAAGAGCGTGGGAACCCCCGCCCGAGCGAGGAAGGCACACGTACATACACACGCACATAATACCACCACGCTGTCTCCTTCGCTCTCTCTCTCCTTAACTTCACACTACACATCTTATACTCTATCACTGATATAAAATACTTCCAAGTGTCACAGACAAGAATAAAGACCACCACTGATCTGTCTGTGACAACATGAATACTAGGAAAGAAAGAACATTGTTCTACGATTATTATAGCCCATTTCACTGCCCTGGCGAGCGCTAGCGAGTACGAACACATTCTGGCAAGCTGGCCAGCGTAACACTTCAGATTCCGTTTTTCGCACACTGTTCCACACACATTTACCAGACCCTGCAACTCCCATTCATAATTATCGCTCATCAGTACTGTATCATCAGCAAACAGCAGTACAGGTAGCTTCCATTCATTTCCCTCCCTTATCAGCAACACACCAACACCCACTGCTCTTCCTTGTATTTCTTTCATAACTCCATCCATATACTGTATACAGTAAGCAACCACAGGGATATCACACACCCCTGTTTCAACCCAACATTTAGGTAAAAAAACTCGCTCTGCTCATTCTACACACGTACTGCCGCCTTTGTACCCTCATACATGCTCTTCACTGCTTTCAGCAACTTGCCATCTACTCCGTATATTTTAAGTACTTTCCACATACCTTCTCTATCCACTCCGTCATAGGCCTTCTCCAAATCCATATAGGCAACATACACCTTTTGTTGTTTCTCCAGATATTTCTCCACAACTCAATTCAGAGTAAAAATCTGATCTACACATCCTCTTCCCTTCCTAAACCTGCCCTGCTCGTCACCTATCCATTTCTCCGTTCTCACTCTCACTCTCTAAATCACTACCCTACTGTACACCTTCCCTACTACGCTTATGAGACATATTCCTCGATGGTTACCACACATTCCTCTTTCCCCTTTACCCTTATATAGGGGGACTATTATGCCTGTCTTCCACTCATCAGGTGCACTCCCCTTCTCCCATGCTAGTTTGCACATTTTCCATACCCATTCGATCACTATCTCACCACCATACCTTAACATTTCCCCACTCACTCCCTCTGTTCCTGGTGCTTTCCCCAACTTCACTCTTTTCATGGCTTCCCACACTTTTTACCTCCTGATCCCCACCTCCTCCTCCACTACTTCTCTTCTTCTCTCTCCCATACCCGATCCAACTTTGTTTACTAGCGCTTCATTCCTTACATTTAGCAACTCGTTGAAGTACTCCCTCCATCTTTCGACTCTCTCTTGCTTATCGACTAGCATTCTCCCATTCTTATCTTTCACACCCTTACTGTTTCCCTTGCTACCTTCCCTAACTTTCTTGACTTCTTTCCAGAAAAGTTTCTTACACTCCCTCCATTTTGCACTCAGATTCCTTCCAAATTCCTCATCGTCTCTTCTCTTACTTTCCTTGACTACTCTCTTCACCACTCTCTTTCTCTCCACCTACCTCGCTCGTTTCTGACTCTCCAAATCTTCATTCCCTCTACTACCCAGCCACTCTCGATACGCTTTCTTCTTGCCCGGCACAGCTATTTATACCTCTTCTGTCCACCATGCTGTACCTTTCACTCCCCTCCCTCTTTTCCTTAGTCCAGACACCTCCTCACATTCTGCAAAGATCTCTTCCTTAAACACCTTGCTCATCTCCTCCACTTCCTCCATATCCTCCAGGTCGAACCCACCTAGTCGTCTTTCTACTGCTCTCCTGTACTCCTCCCTGATTTCCTCCTCCTGCAGCCTCTCCACCCTCATCGCCATTCCACCTTCCTCTCGCCTCCCTCCAGCTCTCCTCACCCACTTCTTTTGTATCCTAATTTTAGCTACTACTACATAATGGTCAGACAGACCCCCCCTCCAATACCTCTATACACCCTAGCATCCAGCACAGATGTCTTCATTCGTTCATCCACACATATATTATCAATCAGTCCCCTTCGTTCCACCACTGTCTTATCCTTATCCTTCATTGTCCACACCACTTGCCATGTGTACCTGTGTATCATTCTGTGTTAGAAGAAGGTGTTGGCTATCCACAGCCTCCTCCCCACACATACGTCCGCAAATGCACTACCATTCCCAGTCACCTCTGACGGTACCCCCCACCCTCCCACCACTCCATCAACTTTCCTATCACCCACCTTCCCATTCATATTCCCAATCAGAAACATTCTTTCGTTCTTGCCAAACTTATCAAGGCATGCCTCCACATTCACCCAGAACTCCTCTTTCTCTCTTACTTTTTATCCTTTGTCAAAGCATACACACACACAATCACCCACGTTTGTATTCCTACTTTCATTCTCACCCTCACAATCCTTGAAACCACAGACCTATAGTCTCTTACACACTCCTTCCATTTGTTACTTACAAACAAACATGCACCTTCTCTCGCTGTTCCCTCACTCACTCCAGCACTAACACCCATTCCACACTCCCACTCTCTCACATCTGTACCCCTCCATTTGGTCTCCGTCATTCCACATATATCCAGCCTGGCATTCACTAACTCTTCCAAGACTTCTCTCTCTTTTGTGTCATCATTTATGCCTCTCAAATTCCACGTTCCTATTCTAAGATTGTCCGTAAGATTGTCCATAGTCGGTCGGGGTTCATCACCACAGGGTCCGTCCGCATCCAAGGCTGATCGTTCGTTTTTTGTTGCTACCTATTTTTCAAGGGGGGGGGGGGGTCGGAAGCCCACTGACCCAACCTCTTTAGTCGCCCATCACGACACGCAGAAGGCAGAATGCAGAAGGTTGTGTATCCTACACAACCTTGCAATAATCACGAAACACAATAAGTAAACAAGAAGCATTTCATTTTGGGTAGGAGTATAGCAGAAGGTAGCCTTGTAGAGATCTGACACACGTGGGGGAGACCAAGTGCGTGGTCCGTCTTGGCCTGGTTGCCTAGGGGGGGAAGGTCCACCGTCCAGGGGTACCCTCGCACAGGTAGCACTAGCGTAGGTCACTTACGGGGCAGCCTACACACACTCGTTTGGACACCGTCTCTGCTTTCATGAAGGGCACGATTTAGAGGATTTTGGCTAGCCTCTTCGGATGGTGCTATCCGGTTGAGTTATTCACGTATACTCCCCCACAGAAACTCCCTGGGAGACAGTGGCTCGACTTGCCTAACTCTACCCTGTTTTCGGCCAGGTAGTATTTGATTTTACGGAGAGTGACAAGTCTGATGTTTCTGGAACATACTGTAAGAGGCATGGGAAATATCGTTTTTTATTTATTGCGTGGTTGTCTAAAACCATAAATATATAATGCATGCATGAATATGTGGGGAATAGTATGTTTTATTTATGAATAATAAAAGTTAATAGTGTGACGCCTACCAGCGTTGGCAGAATCGCCTCCCCGTAGCCACTAGCGCTCGCCAGGGCAGTGAAATGGGCTACAGTCTATCTACAATGTTGTACTTTCTTTCTTGTGAATCGTCATGTCACAGGCAGTATAGAAGTGGTCTTTATTTTCGCCTGTGACAATGCATTATATTTTATATCATGAGTAGAACATAAGATGCATTGTATATTGTTGAGGAGAGAGAGAGCGGTATAGGGAGTGTTGTGGTAGTGTGTACGTGCGTATGCATGTCTTGCCTCCCTAGCTCGGAGGCTCCTGCGCGTGCTTTCTCATGCCTCTTGATTGGCTGGTGGTTCCTGGCGCCTTCTGCAGGTCTGCTGCCTGGTGACGTAGCGGCCTGTGATTGGCTGACCACCATGCCTTTGTGTGATCCTAGGGGTCCCGAGGAGCTACTCTCCTCAGAGCTTGCCTGACCAGCATACCCTTAACATATCCCTTGCCACCTGTCCCCGACTTCTACCTATAGAACACTTTCTCTCTCTCTCAACTTCTTACCTCTCATTCTTCCACTCTATTTAACATCATAACTCCCCTTTGGTTCTGCACGATTTCATATATCGGCCATCGTATTATATGCTGAAGCTCTCAGATATTATATGTTTAGTTAGGCATTTTGGAGGGGTTACCATTTTGTCTGTAGAGGTTCGACACACTCACAGTGTCTCCCTACCTATTCCTTGGCTGTCTGCTGGGCTATTTAATGCTAGACTGGGGTAAGGCTACTTGTGTTGTGATTTCCGATGTGTATCAGGTTTTGTTGAGCCTGTACAATCGCAACGGAGACGGGGGAAGCCTAGGTGGTCTTTCTGACTGTGTACCTTGTGAGTTTAGCACTGTGTTGCGAGTGAGGGCTTTTGCCTCTGCCACCCAACACTATGCTAACTCGTTTTGTTTTGACTTTGAGAGGGTCGCCAGGAGAGAACCAGATACTAGCGATCTGGATCTCTCAAGAGAGCACCCCGTCATTTAACGTAATTTGGCCGCACAGTCTTAAGGACCTCGCTAGCGCTAGCTGCTCAGCCATTGTTTCCTAGCCTACATCCCAGCTACACTTTATTAGCTTTCGATGACACAGCCTATCTTATTATGTATGCAGCATTTTTATTCTCGTTGACTGTAAGCCTTGGTTGTTGTTGAGTTGCACAACCCGAGCAGGCTTTTTGAGTTGCCTGAGGAAGTACTTCTTTTGTTGTTGGAGACAATACTATTGCGTATTTATTATTATTCCCATGTCAGTTAACCCTGTATGTCCCTACACTTGTCATATCTTGTTCCTGCTATATAGATAACAGTTCAAAATCCGATTTGATTATCTTACGCAGCATCAGACTTTCTTCAGAAGATTCCTGCTCGATGCTTTAGGACTTTCGTTCACTTTCTTTAATATAGGAGTGACTGTTTATTATTGTTTAGAGTAACTTTAAATATACCTTCTTCTAGTTTGAATTAAATCATTGCAGTGATTTAATTAAGCTTTCTATCTTTTTCCTTGTATACTTTATTAACGTAATTGTATGTTGTTGTGATCAGGCTGTATCAGAGATCATCAGCCTGTAGTAGTAGTGCATTTATACCGAGTTATAGGATACCCCGTTATCGCAGATTTAACTCTGGAGGGTATAGGTGTTTTTTGTGCGCCGGCATTATAAGTTTGAGGGTTGGATCTAGTGTTACCGTTGTGGCTGTGAGCCTTTCTAGTCCAATGATTAAGAGCCCTTGTTTTATACGAGCCCCGGTCGTAACAAATGGCGACCTTGCTTAGGATTTTGTGAACTTAGAGAAATATTGCAGGAGTGTTGTGGTCATTTGTTTTTTGTTTAAAGGAATATAGTGGACTCTGATTTTTTTTTGGCAAGTAGTATAACACTTAAGGGTCTTCAAGCATTTTTGAGTGAATAGTGCTACATAAGAGTTTAGGTACTTCTCTTTTTTTTATAAACGTTGAGAATTTTCGGTGGACACTATGTCAGACGACGGATCAGTGTACAGTGAGGATACAGTACGGGAAGCAGGCTCTGAGGTGCAGCAGCGGGAATCTGAGCAGCAGCAGCGGGAGATTGAGATGGCTAAGATTCAGGCTGAGGAGAGAAGGGCTAGATATTAGGCTGAGCAACGAAGGCATGAGGCTGAGCTCAGGATTGAGGCTACGAAGCACTGTGCAGACATAGATCTTGATAAGTCTCGGGTGGAGTCAACAGGGCAGCGTCTCGGTTCTGGGAATCGAGGTCTTGATCAGTCTTTATCGCACCTGCTCAAGTTAGTCCCTGTATTTGACGAGTCGGGTGTCACTGAATTTTTTATGCGTTTTGAGAAGAAGTGCCGGGAGCACCAATGGCCCGAGGTTAAGTGGGCAGCCCTTGTTTCCTCTATGTTGGTTGGCAAAGGACTCAAGGCATATGATGCATTGCCTTTGGAGTCGTGCATCGATTATGAGGTATTGAAGGAGGCTGTCCTGCGGGCATATGAGTTACAACCAGAGACGTACAGAAGTTCCGGGGTGTAACGAAGGGTCGTGAATGCACCTTTCTTGAGCATGCCCGGGATCTGTCCGATGCATTTAGAAACTGGCTGCGTTCTGAAAAGGCATCGACGTTTGAGGAGTTAAAACAGTTGATGCTTCTAGTACAATTTTTCAAGTGTACGGGCGGCGATTTGACGTTGAATCTTAAAGAAAAGAAACCGAAAACTCTTCAGGAGGCAGCTGAGATGGCTGACCTTCGGTTATCTTTGATTCGTGGGTGCAGTCTTGCACAGAGAAGTGATGCCGGCAATAGGAGCGTAACCCTCCCCCTTCCCGAAACACTGATACACATAATTACACTAAGAACAAGAGCAACGACACCAAAACTGACCATAAACCTAGTTCCGTCCCGTTTAAGAAGGGTCAGTGCCCTTCCCCACCTCATGGGAAGCCCAAGGGGGAGTTAGAGTGTTTTCATTGTCATGAGAAGGGGCATTTTGCAAGAGCCTGTCCAAGCAAGCTATCTAATGCAGTTGTGTCTTTGGCTCGCAACATTGGGGTGTCCCCGAAGTCGTCTGAGTTTGCCCGGGGTATAACGTCAGAGGCTGGGACACAGCCAGTGGAGAAGAATCCGGAAGGCTCGAACCCTGTCCGCGATGTCTTTTGCGACCATCGAGGGCGTGGCTGCGTGAAGTGGGCTGGTAAGAAGCATGGAGTTGAGCTGTTGCGAGACACGGGTGCCTCTCAGACTTTGATGAAGAACTTTACTGGTAGACCAATAAACGCGGCACGGGTGGTTGTGGTGCAAGGTATTAATGCTATCAGGTCATACCCGTTGGTCAGGATGGAACGGGAGGTAGATTGTGTGACACGAGAGTTGGATGTGGGAATTGTGGAGAACTTGCCTGTTGGGGGCGTCGACCTCCTTCTCGGCAACGACTTTGCGGTACCCTACTTCTGAGGTTTCACCCTTAGTCGTTGCCGAGAAGCCGGCCGACATGAGTAGGGAGGAACAAGAGTGGGTAGAGAAGTGTCAAGTACAACCTATGGCGTGCGTTGTTACAAGACCTCTTGCATCCAAAGTGTCACAGCCTATTCCTCAGTCTTCTGATCAACGGAGGAATGGTTGGAAGAAGACGGCTAATGTTGGTAAAAGTTTGGAGAGTTTAGTACCAGCAGCTCTTCTTGGCAACTCAGTATTGGCACCATTGTTGGAGTCTGGAGAAGCCCCAGGACCTGTCACAGCTAGTGAGGAGGTAGGGCAGGAAGAGACTCCGAGGCAGCAACGTTACACACAGAGAGAAAAAAGAGTTGCTCAGATTGATATTGGGGGAGGACTTGGGTTGCTTCGGAAGCATTTAGACAGGTTGGCTCCCTCAGATATTTGTAACCTGCAGTTGGAGGATCCGGAAGTTCAGAAGTGTGGTAATGGTGCTGTCGAGATCAAACACGAGGATGGGGAAACATGTCATGTGAACCTGTTGGAGGAGTTTGTGAGGCAACCACCTGAGCAGCCTACTGTCCCTGCGTTGGTCTGCAGCGGCCAAGGTGGAGAAGGAGAGAGGGGCAGTAGGGCACAGGTGGAGGAGAGTAGGGATTGTCATGTCTCGGCGGAGCAGTGGGCGGGGGACGCGAGTCTGGTGGCTGTGGAAGCGCTAGAGCACCTGCCTGAGCAGCAGTGTGCAGCGCTCCAGCACCAGCTCGGTTCATACCCCACTGGTCGTGCCGAGCCCCCGAGCCTCACAACTCAGGCGGTGCAAGATGTTCCGCAGGCAGGTCACGTGAATGTTGGGAGACCGTTAGCCTCGTTGTTTCGGTGGTTCAAGGTGGGCGACGAGGCTTGGACATGGTTGTCAGGTCAAGGTCGACCCATGGCTGCCAAGGGTGGTGGTCAGAAGGAGGACATTGAGCAGATTGGTGAGTTTGGCTGTGGAGTGGATGTGCCCGGTCGTCGTATAGCCTCCCAATGCTGCTCTAGTCGAATGCAACAGCCCTACCATAGACCGACTGTATCTGGCCATGTCGCTAAAAGCGGTGATGCTGCGCAGGCAGATGTAGTCGTAAGGAATGCGGGGGTGCGCATGTACGGTATCGGCGGGGAAGCCTTAGCAATAATGGACTATGGAAGTGACTGCTCAGGTGGTACTGATTGTCCCTCTCATGACCTGGCTGTTCTAGGGACGAAGGTGGAGAAGGAGGGAGACTACAGGTTAGAAGCTGCGGTCTCGGCTGGGTTGTGGGAGGGCACTAGGCATGTTGTTCTGCGAGATAAGTTGTTTACTAGGCTGTGGCAGTGCATCCGCATGTTTGTTGCTTCTCCAGGCCTGATGGACTGGGTAGAATCCGACATGGAGGCTGGAGACAGTGCAAGGCTCAGTTTAATTCCCTACAGTATAAATCCATTTCGACAGCCTGTGGTGCAAGCAGAGCTGGATTACGTGTTGACGAAGGGTCTGAAGGATAAGGAATGTCGTGAGTGGTCGTTGCCAGTTAGTTTGCAACCTGTGTTAAGTGGCAAGATCAGTGTGTGTGTTGATTGCGAGAGTGTGTGTGCATTATCCCTGGCAGACGCCTATACCTTATCGAGAGTTGACGACAGCATAGACCGCATCGGGGCTGCATCGCCTATCACGAAGGTAGAACTAGTGAAAGGCTTTTGGCAGGTCCCGTTGCCGGAAAGAGCGAAGAGAAATGCCAGTCTTGTGATGAACTGGGCAGTTTATCAGTGCCAGGTGTTGTTTTGCTGCCGGAACACAAGTTGGATGTGTGGCATGCTAAGGGCACTGATAATGTTTTGGCTGATTGTTTGTCACGGGAGGGTTTGTTTGCAGGAGAACCCTCACCGTTCAGTCAGTGTGTGTTGAGAGTGGAGAAAAACTAGGCTTGCCCCTGTAGAGCAGCCGCCAAAAACAACATTAAAATTAAATCAAAAATCACATAAAAACTCTTTCTTTTGATAGTTAATTGTAAGTTGCCAATATTATAGCTAAAGTCCTAAGTTGAACCTGTCTTTCACATACGAGGCTGGGCTCTGTGAAGCTCGCTCAGGGAGCATAATATGCTAAATTATACTATTATGTTTGGGAGGGGTTATAAGATTTTCTTTATGTTGATATGTTGTTTTATGTAAGACTTGAGCTTTGCCTTTCATTTCTGGTGGAGTGGCTATGTGTGACGGGTCTTGTCGGCATTCTGCCTTGTCAGATATCGTGCTCGCCTAATGTTGAGCGTCCTATATCTTGGGCGGGGTGTGACGCCTGCCAGCGTTGCCAGAATCGCCTCCCGGTAGCCACTAGCGCTCGCCAGGGCAGTGAAATGGGCTACAGTCTATCTACAATGTTGTACTTTCTTTCTTGTGAATCGTCATGTCACAGGCAGTATAGAAGTGGTCTTTATTTTCGCCTGTGACAATGCATTATATTTTATATCATGAGAAGAACATAAGATGCATTGTATATTGTTGAGGAGAGAGAGAGCGGTATAGGGAGTGTTGCGGTAGTGTGTACATGCGTATGCATGTCTTGCCTCCCTAGCTCGGAGGCCAGGGCGCGTGCTTTCTCACGCCTCTTGATTGGGTGGTGGTTCCTGGCGCCTTCTGCAGGTCTGCTGCCTGGTGACGTAGTGGCCTGTGATTGGCTGACCACCATGCCTTTGTGTGATCCTAGGGGTCCCGAGGAGCTACTCTCCTCAGAGCTTGCCTGACCAGCATACCCTTAACATATCCCTTGCCACCTGTCCCCGACTTCTACCTATAGAACACTTTCTCTCTCTCTCAACTTCTTACCTCTCATTCTTCCACTCTATTTAACATCATAACTCCCCTTTGGTTCTGCACGATTTCATATATCGGCCATCGTATTATATGCTGAAGCTCTCAGATATTATATGTTTAGTTAGGCATTTTGGAGGGGTTACCATTTTGTCTGTAGAGGTTCGACACACTCACAGTGTCTCCCTACCTATTCCTTGGCTGTCTGCTGGGCTATTTAATGCTAGACTGGGGTAAGGCTACTTGTGTTATGATTTCCGATGTGTAACAGGTTTTGTTGAGCCTGTACAATCGCAACGGAGACGTGGGAAGCCTAGGTGGTCTTTCTGACTGTGTACCTTGTGAGTTTAGCACTGTGTTGCGAGTGAGGGCTTTTGCCTCTGCCACCCAACACTGTGCTAACTCGTTTTGTTTTGACTTTGAGAGGGTCGCCAGGAGAGAACCAGATACTAGCGATCTGGATCTCTCAAGAGAGCACCCCGTCATTTAACGTAATTTGGCCGCACAGTCTTAACCCTTAAAAAGCGGCTCACCACTTAAGTCGAGTTGAAAAAACTGGCAAAAAACGGGTGAAAAAAGGGTGGAAATCGAGTGAAAATGGGTGGGATAGTAATGATCCATACGTCCGACATCTGTGGCCTCCCGGCCCACACTAACTCCAGTTCCCCCACCGCGCATGAGGATGACAGTGTAACCAATAGTTCGCTAAAAGTGAGCAAGGTAGCAAAATCAGCTAAACTTCCATCTTCGAGGTAACACTGTCAGTGCTCCACGAGTGCTACGTAGCTGTATGTGGCGTCATTGTGTAGCGATTTCCACCTAGTTTTCGGCGCAATACAGTTCCTTTCATACTGATGGTTGATATAGCAGTCAGAACGGCCCAGAAAGGCCCAAAACGGCTACAGAGCACCCGCTAGAGGAGGGTTAAGGACCTCGCTAGGCTACGAGCCGCTTGCTCAACCATTGTTTCCTAGCCTACGACATCCCAGCTACACTTTATTAGCCTAGCAGACACCAGATTACGATCATAAGCTCTTATGTTATGTATGCAGCATTTTTATTCACGTTGACTGTAAGCCTTGGTTGTTGTTGAGTTGCACAACCCGAGCAGGCTTTTTGAGTTGCCTGAGGAAGTACTTCTTTTGTTGTTGGAGACAATACTATTGCGCATTTATTATTTTTCCCGTGTCAGTTAACCCTGTATGTCCCTACACTTGTCATATCTTGTTCCTGCTATATAGATAACAGTTCAAAATCCGATTCGATCATCTTATGCAGCATCAGACTTTCTTCAGAAGATTCCTGCTCGATGCTTTAGGACTTTCGTTTACTTTCTTTAATATAGGAGTGACAGTTTATTATTGTTTAGAGTAACTTTAAATATACCTTCTTCTAGTTTGAATTAAATCATTGCAGTGATTTAATTAAGCTTTCTATCTTTTTCCTTGTATACTTTATTAACCCTTAATTAGCGGCTCACCACATAAGTCGAGTTAAATAAAGCTGGACTATGTGGCGGCGCTCGACATAGGTCGAGTGGCAATTTCAGCACGTAATGTTGCTGAGAGAGAGAGACAAGTGGTGGCAGGAGACTAGCGAGCGTATGACTGCTCCAGACCACCGCGGCGAACCTACTGACACGAATCTCAGCTCCCTCCTCCCTCTCTCACTCGCTACGTAATGAATTATATGGGGAAAGTACCGAATTACATGCTTTTTGCACTCGCGTTGCACGGTTATTGCAAGAAAACTAGCCATCATAAAAGGATCGTTATGGTGTCATTCGAAAGCTCTGTTTATGCCCTTTCAGGGATAGGTACTTGTTTTACGTTCTGGGTCTTATTTAGGCATGAAAATGATCACGTAAACAGCCCTATTTTGGCTAAAAACACCCCGCAGGGCGGTACATATAAATAAACCGCATAGGCCGCTCGTAAGGTGTTAACGTAATAGTATGTTGTTGTGATCAGGCTGTATCAGAGATCATCAGCCTGTAGTAGTAGTGCATTTATACCGAGTTATAGGATACCCCGTTATCGCAGATTTAACTCTGGAGGGTATAGGTGTTTTTTGTGCGCCGGCATTATAAGTTCGAGGGTTGGATCTAGTGTTACCGTTGTGGCTGTGAGCCTTTCTAGTCCAATGATTAAGAGCCCTTGTTTTATACGAGCCCCGGTCGTAACAAATGGCGACCTTGCTTAGGATTTTGTGAACTTAGAGAAATATTGCAGGAGTGTTGTGGTCATTTGTTTTTTGTTTAAAGGAATATAGTGGACTCTGATTTTTTTTTGGCAAGTAGTATAACACTTAAGGGTCTTCAAGCATTTTTGAGTGAATAGTGCTACATAAGAGTTTAGGTACTTCTCTTTTTTTTATAAACGTTGAGAATTTTCGGTGGACACTATGTCAGACGACGGATCAGTGTACAGTGAGGATACAGTACGGGAAGCAGGCTCTGAGGTGCAGCAGCGGGAATCTGAGCAGCAGCAGCGGGAGTTTGAGATGGCTAAGATTCAGGCTGAGGAGAGAAGGGCCAGATATGAGGCTGAGCAACGAACGCATGAGGCTGAGCTCAGGATTGAGGCTACGAAGCACTATGCAGACATAGATCTTGATAAGTCTCGGGTGGAGTCAACAGGGCAGCGTCTCGGTTCTGGGAATCGAGGTCTTGATCAGTCTTTATCGCACCTGCTCAAGTTAGTCCCTGTGTTTGACGAGTCGGGTGTCACTGAATTTTGTATGCGTTTTGAGAAGAACTGCCGGGAGCACCAATGGCCCTAGGTTAAGTGGGCAGCCCTTGTTTCCTCTATGTTGGTTGGCAAAGGACTCAAGGCATATGATGCGTTGCCTTTGGAGTCGTGCATCGATTATGAGGTATTGAAGCAGGCTGTCCTGCGGGCATATGAATTACAGCCAGAGATGTACAGAAGTTCCGGGGTGTAACGAAGGGTCGTGAGTGCACCTTTCTTGAGCATGCCCGGGATCTGTCCGATGCATTTAGAAACTGGCTGCGTTCTGAGAAAGCATTGACGTTTGAGGAGTTAAAACAGTTGATGCTTCTAGAAAAAAAAATCAAGTGTACGGGCGGCGATTTGACGTTGAATCTTAAAGAAAGGAACCCGAAAACTCTTCTGGAGGCAGCTGAGATGGCTGACCTTCGGTTATCTTTGATTCGTGAGTGCAGTCTTGCACAGAGAAGTGATGCAGGCAATAAGGAGCGTAACTCTCCCCCTCCCCGAAACACTGATACTCATAATTACACTAAGAACAAGAGCAACGACACCAAAACTGACCATAAACCTAGTTCTGTCCTGTTTAAGAAGGGTCAGTGCCCTTCCCCACCTCATGGGAAGCCCAAGGGGGAGTTAGAGTGTTTTCATTGTCATGAGAAGGGGCATTTTGCAAGAGCCTGTCCAAGCAAGCTACCCAATGCAGTTGTGTCTTTGGCTCGCAACATTGGGGTGTCCCCGAAGTCGTCTGAGTTTGCCCGGGGTATAACGTCAGAGGCTGGGACACAGCCAGTGGAGAAGAATCCGGAAGGCTCGAACCCTGTCCGCGATGTCTTTTGCGACCATCGAGGGCGTGGCTGCATGAAGTGGGCTGGTAAGAAGCATGGAGTTGAGCTGTTGCGAGACACGGGTGCCTCTCAGACTTTGATGAAGAACTTTACTGGTAGACCAATAAACGTGGCACGGGTGGTTGTGGTGCAAGGTATCAATGCTATCAGGTCATACCCGTTGGTCAGGATGGAACTGGAGGTAGATGGTGTGACACGAGAGTTGGATGTGGGAATTGTGGAGAACTTGCCTGTTGGGGGCGTCGACCTCCTTCTCGGCAACGACTTTGCGGTGCCTACTTCTGAGGTTTCACCCATAGTCATTGCCGAGAAGCCGGCCGACGTGAGTAAGGAGGAACAGGAGTGGGTAGAGAAGTGTCAAGTACATCCTATGGCGTGCGTTGTTACAAGACCTCTTATATCCAAAGTGTCACAGCCTATTCCTCAGTCTTCTGATCAACGGAGGAACGGTTGGAAGAAGACGGCTAATGTTGGTAAAAGTTTGGAGAGTTTAGTACCAGCAGCTCTTCTTGGCGACTCAGTATTGGCACCATTGTTGGAGTCTGGAGAAGCCCCAGGACCTGTCACAGCTAGTGAGGAGGTAGGGCAGGAAGAGACTCCGAGGCAGCAACGTTACACACAGAGAGAAAAAATGGTTGCTCAGTTTGATATTGGGGGAGGACTTGGGTTGCTTCGGAAGCATTTAGACAGGTTGGCTCCCTCAGATATTTGTAAACTGCAGTTAGAGGATCCGGAAGTTCAGAAGTGTGGTAATGGTGCTGTCGAGATCAAACACGAGGATTGGGAAACATGTAATGTGAACCTGTTGGAGGAGTTTGTGAGGCAACCACCTGAGCAGCCTACTGTCCCTGCGATGGTCTGCAGCGGCCAAGGTGGAGAAGGAGAGAGGGGCAGTAGGGCACAGGTGGAGGAGAGTAGGGATTGTCATGTCTCGGCGGAGAAGTGGGCGGGGGACGCGAGTCTGGTGGCTGTGGAAGCGCTAGAGCACCTGCCTGAGCAGCAGTGTGCAGCGCTCCAGCACCAGCTCGGTTCATACCCCACTGGTCGTGCCGAGCCCCCGAGCCTCACAACTCAGGCGGTGCAAGATGTTCCGCAGGCAGGTCACGTGAATGTTGGGAGACCGTTAGCCTCGTTGTTTCGGTGGTTCAAGGTGGGCGACGAGGCTTGGACATGGTTGTCAGGTCAAGGTCGACCCATGGCTGCCAAGGGTGGTGGTCAGAAGGAGGACATTGAGCAGATTGGTGAGTTTGGCTGTGGAGTGGATGTGCCCGGTCGTCGTATAGCCTCCCAATGCTGCTCTAGTCGAATGCAACAGCCCGACCATAGACCAACTGTATCTGGCCATGTCGCTAAAAGCGGTGATGCTGCGCAGGCAGATGTAGTCGTAAGGAATGCGGGGGTGCGCATGTACGGTATCGGCGGGGAAGCCTTAGCAATAATGAACTATGGAAGTGACTGCTCAGGTGGTACTGATTGTCCCTCTCATGACCTGGCTGTTCTAGGGACGAAGGTGGAGAAGGAGGGAGACTACAGGCTAGAAGCTGCGGTCTCGGCTGGGTTGTGGGAGGGCACTAGGCATGTTGTTCTGCGAGATAAGTTGTTTACTAGGCTGTGGCAGTGCACCCCGCATGTTTGTTGCTACTCCAGGCCTTATGGACGGGGTAGAATCCGACATGGAGGCTGGAGACAGTGCAAGGCTCAGTTTAATTCCCTACCGTATAAATCCTGTTCGACAGCCTGTGGTGCAAGCAGAGCTGGATTACGTGTTGACGAAGGGTCTGAGGGATAAGGAATGTCGTGAGTGGTCGTTGCCAGTGAATTTGCAACCTGTGTTAAGTGGCAAGATCAGTGTGTGTGTTGATTGCGAGAGTGTGTGTGCATTATCCCTGACAGACGCCTATACCTTATCGAGAGTTGACGACAGCATAGACCGCATCGGGGCTGCATCGCCTATCACGAAGGTAGAACTAGTGAAAGGCTTTTGGCAGGTCCCGTTGCCGGAAAGAGCGAAGAGAAATGCCAGTCTTGTGATGAACTGGGCAGTTTATCAGTGCCAGGTGTTGTTTTGCTGCCGGAACACAAGTTGGATGTGTGGCATGCTAAGGGCACTGATAATGTTTTGACTGATTGTTTGTCACGGGAGGGTTTGTTTGCAGGAGAACCCTCACCGTTCAGTCAGTGTGTGTTGAGAGTGGAGAAAAACTAGGCTTGCCCCTGTAGAGCAGCCGCCAAAAACAACATTAAAATTAAATCAAAAATCACATAAAAACTCTTTCTTTTGATAGTTAATTGTAAGTTGCCAATATTATAGCTGAAGTCCTAAGTTGAACCTGTCTTTCACATACGAGGCTGGGCTCTGTGAAGCTCGCTCAGGGAGCATAATATGCTAAATTATACTATTATGTTTGGGAGGGGTTATAAGATTTTCTTTATGTTTATATGTTGTGTTATGTAAGACTTGAGCTTTGCCTTTCATTTCTGGTGGAGTGGCTATGTGTGACGGATCTTGTCGGCATTCTGCCTTGTCAGATATCGTGCTCGCCTAATGTTGAGCGTCCTATATCTTGGGCGGGGTGTGACGCCTGCCAGTGTTGGCAGAATCGCCTCCCGGTAGCCACTAGCGCTTGCCAGGGCAGTGAAATGGGCTACAGTCTATCTACAATGTTGTACTTTCTTTCTTGTGAATCTTCATGTCACAGGCAGTATAGAAGTGGTCTTTATTTTCGCCTGTGACAATGCATTATATTTTATATCAAGAGTAGAACATAAGATGCATTGTATATTGTTGAGGAGAGAGAGAGCGGTATAGGGAGTGTTGTGGTAGTGTGTACGTGCGTATGCATGTCTTGCTTCCCTAGCTCGGAGGCTCCTGCGCGTGCTTGCTCATGCCTCTTGATTGGCTGGTGGTTCCTGGCGCCTTCTGCAGGTCTGCTGCCTGGTGACGTAGCGGCCTGTGATTGGCTGACCACCATGCCTTTGTGTGATCCTAGGGGTCCCGAGGAGCTACTCTCCTCAGAGCTTGCCTGACCAGCATACCCTTAACATATCCCTTGCCACCTGTCCCCGACTTCTACCTATAGAACACTTTCTCTCTCTCTCAACTTCTTACCTCTCATTCTTCCACTCTATTTAACATCATAACTCCCCTTTGGTTCTGCACGATTTCATATATCGGCTATCGTATTATATGCTGAAGCTCTCAGATATTATATGTTTAGTTAGGCATTTTGGAGGGGTTACCATCTTGTCTGTAGAGGTTCGACACACTCACAGTGTCTCCCTACCTATTCCTTGGCTGTCTGCTGGGCTATTTAATGCTAGACTGGGGTAAGGCTACTTGTGTTGTGATTTCCAATGTGTAACAGGTTTTGTTGAGCGTGTACAATCGCAACGGAGACGTGGGAAGCCTAGGTGGTCTTTCTGACTGTGTACCTTGTGAGTTTAGCACTGTGTTGCGAGTGAGGGCTTTTGCCTCTGCCACCCATCACTGTGCTAACTCGTTTTGTTTTGACTTTGAGAGGGTCGCCAGGAGAGAACCAGATACTAGCGATCTGGATCTCTCAAAAGAGCACCCCGTCATTTAACGTAATTTGGCCGCACAGTCTTAAGGACCTCGCTAGGCTACGAGCCGCTTGCTCAGCCATTGTTTCCTAGCCTACGACATCCCAGCTACACTTTATTAGCCTAGCAGACAGCCGATTAGGATCATAAGCTCTTATGTTATGTATGCAGCATTTTTATTCTCGTTGACTGTAAGCCTTGGTTGTTGTTGAGTTGCACAACCCGAGCAGGCTTTTTGAGTTGCCTGAGGAAGTACTTCTTTTGTTGTTGGAGACAATACTATTGCGCATTTATTATTATTCCTGTGTCAGTTAACCCTGTATGTCCCTACACTTGTCATATCTTGTTCCTGCTATATAGATAACAGTTCAAAATCCGATTCGATCATCTTACGCAGCATCAGACTTTCTTCAGAAGATTCCTGCTCGATGCTTTAGGACTTTCGTTCACTTTCTTTAATATAGGAGTGAAATTTTATTATTGTTTAGGGTAACTTTAAATATACCTTCTTTTAGTTTGCATTAAATCATTGCAGTGATTTAATTAAGTTTTCTATCTTTTTCCTTGTATACTTTATTAACATAATTGTATGTTGTTGTGATCAGGCTGTATCAGAGATCATCAGCCTGTAGTAGTAGTGCATTTATACCGAGTTATAGGATACCCCGTTATCACAGATTTAACTCTGGAGGGTATAGGGTTTTTTGTGCGCCGGCATTATAAGTTCGAGGGTTGGATCTAGTGTTACCGTTGTGGCTGTGAGCCCTTGTTTTATACGAGCACCGGTCGTAACAATAGCTTAAAGTCTAGGTGTACATAGGATAATTAATTTACAATATTGGAGGCCTCTCTCCCTTTAGAGGCTTGTATAGAGTGATCGGCTTGTCTTCTCGTCTTGTGGAATTCCAAGCACAGCCTCGTCTAGGTGCATGGAAACGCCAGGGTGGGTGGAGAAGAATGAAGGAGGTTGGTGCCTCATTTGCATAAATTCCTCCTCCGTATAGTCTAAATCTGGCCCATTGTTTACCTGGCACCCGGGGGCACAAGCCAACAAACTGTGGTGGATGTTCTCTCCCGCGTATGCTATACTTATCGTAAGCCGCGCGTTTCTTCTGGAGTTGTGCTATGGGTGACTGAGGTATCTTGTTGTTATTATCCAGGGGAGGTTGTTTCCGGTCTCTCTTCTCTCTTGGTTATGGACGCAATTCTATAGTGGTGAGTTGTTGTTCCTGCCGTTGATGGGAATTGTTTTTGGGGTCTCCTTTGGCATTATGTTTTCCAGCCCTGTCATTTCAGTTACAACGTTGTATACATTTAAGTGATCTGTTTTTATACATAATATACTCAATAGGGTTATATGTCATGCAACTTTTCTGCAATTTTATCCTATGATTTCAAAGATTGATTGCACACAGGTACTTCTTTAAGTACGGTACCTGTATATCTTTTATAAGTTTTATGTATTTTGTATACAAATAAAGAAAAGTTAGAGCTCTATATCTGGGTTTTGTTTCATCCTATTGTTGATTTGTTAGTGGTTTGATATTTGTCACGAATGTCCCCCTCCAGACTTGAGATATCGGGCATATCGTCAATAAATTATAGGTTTGAGTCCCGGAGGGAAGAAGGAAAACCTAATATTTAGTAGTGGCCCCGGAATCATTGACGATTCCGGCCCTCCCTTCTATCCCCTTCCCATTCGTCTCTGATGTTTCTAAGTTATCTTGATATGTCGGTGAAGGAAGAATGGTGCTCAGCGTCTGCGGGAACACCCACGCTATCAACATCCACACGATGGGAAGAATAGCAGATTAGTGGTTCTAATATTTTTTTTTTTTTTACTAAGTTTTTTCGTAGTGAGCTCCCGATCATAAGAACGATTCCGTAAATGAATATGAGCGTACGCTTACTATGTTTGGTCTCTTAACACTCTGGGGCGGGTGTTTTGAACAGCTGACTCTAGGGTTCAAAGAGTGCCATTACTGTTTAAGGCATATCGTCAATGATTCTCGGGCCACTACTAAATATTAGGTTTTCCTTCTTCCCTCCTGGACTCAAACCTATAATAAAAGTTAATCTCATAAAGGCGTGCACTACTAAAAGTTGTTATAGCCTACTCTCAGTGGGGCTCGAACCACCAACAGTAAAGACGAATGTCCATGCTTTAACCAACTCTACCATGGCGTGATAAATGGTACTTAACCTTTTCGTATTTGTATGAAGGAGGAGGGAAATCCCTTCTACTTAACCCTCTCCGACATATGACGCGATGTTGAGCCTATTGGGGATACTTTAAAGCCTTTGTTACCATCAGGGGTATTTAGAAACCTTTAGTTTAGTTACTTTAACCTCTACAGTTGTCTTTGAGTTATCTGTGGGCAGAAAACTAACTTTGGGGAGGTAATTATAAGAGTGAGAGAACTCTATTTCTTATTGCTAATCTGGCAACCTCTGCGTCATAAATGCGTGAAAGGGTTAATATAAATATGAAAAGGTTAATTATCCTTTATCACACCATGGTAGAGTTGGTTAAAGTATGGACAATCGTCCTGACTGTCGGTGGTTGAAACCCCACTGAGAGTATACAAACATTTAGTAGATCACATGTATTTTTTAGATATACTTAATATTTATGACTCTCGTGCTTTGTTGGGTTAGAATTCAATTAAATCTATTTCGGCCTGAGTTGTATGGGGGTACTTGTATTATCCCTGTATGGTATCCTGGAATAGTTGTATGGGGGTACTTGTATTATCCCTGTATGGTATCCTGGAATAGTTGTATGGGGGTACTTGTATTATCCCTGTATGGTATCCTGGAATAGTTGTATGGGGGTACTTGTATTATCCCTGTATGGTATCCTGGAATAGTTGTATGGGGGTACTTGTATTATCCCTGTATGGTATCCTGGAATAGTTGTATGGGGGTACTTGTATTATCCCTGTATGGTATCCTGGAATAGTTGTATGGGGGTACTTGTATTATCCCTGTATGGTATCCTGGAATAGTTGTATGGGGGTACTTGTATTATCCCTGTATGGTATCCTGGAATAGTTGTATGGGGGTACTTGTATTATCCCTGTATGGTATCCTGGAATATGGATCCTACGACTTTTGTATGAATTGAAATACGTTCTCCAAGTAGGATTTCCCTTCCCCTTGATACTTTTAGGAGGAGGTGAAGTATCCTTTATCAGGCCATGGTAGAGTTAGTTAAAGCATGTACAATCGTCCTGACTGTCGGTGGTTCAAGCCCCGCTGAGAGTAAAAATTTATGAATATATATATATATATATACATATATTTATATATTTATAAATATATATATATACCGGTATATACTGTATATATATATATATATATATATATATATATATATATATATATATATATATATATATATATATATATATATATATATATATATATATATATATATATCCATCTATATATATCTCTCCCCTAGTGACTGGTGGTTTACCCCAACCAACACCATCATTCAGTATTCACCACAATCTCAACACGGTTCTTGTCAAACAACAAAAATCCAAAAATTCATTAGTTAACATAGAGGCTCTATTCCTTCAGGACTCCTATATTGTTAGTTAATTATGAAACCGGAGACGTGAGGAGACTTTAGTGCGAGTTTGAGGTTATGATGAGGAAATTCTTTTGAAATTGTGCCGTTTGATTTATTTGTATTCCTGTTGTGCATGTATTTTAATATCACCAACACCACTAGTAGTATCAATATTATCTTTAGCAACATGTGTACCTATGAGAGATGAAACATTCCAGATTATAAAAGAAAAAGTGGGTGAATTCATATTTGTTTCCAAACAAGTTGTGCGTTGTTTATATTTGTTGTTCAAACGCATTCACAGTATTTGGTGAAGGATTTGTGAAGCACCAATCATATGATTGGTGATTCATAAATCTTATTCAATATATTTCTAAAAATCAACCATGTTAGCCCACTTTATACATAAATGTACTCCTCGAAGACTCAATTTCCAGGAAATATGTTAATTGAGGAGTAATTTTATATCTGATAGAATATGTGTAATTTATTTCAGAAAGCTTAGATGCTGTTATGCCAACAATTAAAATACATCAATAACCACCACCCAAGCTACCACTCCAGAAGGATGGAAAAGCCACCATGAGCGCCTGTCTCGCGTGGAACAGCCTCCGCACCAGCTACCACCAAATCAACATGCCTTCTACCATCACCAGAATGAAAGCCGTGTCAGAACAAGCCCTTCTAGCTTTCAACACCATCAAACAGGGCAACTCAGAATAATGAAACACGATGACCACCAATCAAGCAACCAAGAAGGGACTGGATTTTTCCAAAAAGGGCCCCGGTCCTGATGCTACTCTTGACTTAGTGTGCTGGCTGATAGTCAGGGATGATAGCCTCTGAAGTCCTATTTAAACTAACTAACTAACTAGCAACCAGCATCAAATCAAAACTCTTATTTGTTTGGTCATTGATAGGAGTGAGACCAGCACAAGCTTGGGATCGCCTCCCTGTCTGGTGTGAGACTCACCCCCCTGCCAAGTGTGAAACTGCCCCCCCCCCCCCCCCCCCCTGTCAGGTGTGAGACTGACCCCTCTGCCAAGTGTGATACTGTCTATACTTCATGTGTGATACCGACACAAGTGTTACCTGTGTTACCTGTGAGACACTTATCTCACACACCGTGTATGAGACCAGCATCACAAGAGAAACTATTCACATCTACCTACTCTAAAGCCTGTGGTGTGATACCTGGCAAGAAAAACAAGACCAGCCTAGGGAAGAAAATCAACTCAACTGACTGTAAAGCCTGTGGTGTAAGATTTGACAACCATATACCCCATGAGAATATTAGACTTAAGTCCCCATCACCAACACAAAGTAAACACATCATTAAGTCCACCTTCAACACCTGGAAAGACACTAGTATAAATATAACATAGTGTATCTTTATCTTTTAGAGTCCCTTTCTTGCTAACAAGTATTTCTCCCTTCAGGAAAACTATAAACACTTACTATCCTTAATTGTCCCCTAGTCAATACAATTTGCTTACAATTGAACACTCTAGTACCAACGTAACTTAAAGATATTAAATAATAGAAGTTCACAGATAAATACAACACCCGTCATGAATATAGTATATCTTAGTGATTTCCATATATAAAATAATTATTGTTCCCCGTGATCATATTATTACAGAGTCAGGCTAAAGAGAAAACATACTTCAGTATTGATGCAAACAGGCTAGGCTATTGTATCTCCAAATATCGAACTTAACACCAAGCATTCGCAAACACCATTTTCCATGTATTTTGATTGTATGTGATTATTGTATTAATATCATTATGCTTAGATGTAACCTTTGATTGAGCATAAGAATTTACGTGAATATTTACTTACATAAATATCATCACACGCTATCCAGTACTTCACAATTCAAGCGCATATATATTTGAGCCCTAACTCAAGCAAACTTGATATTATTCCAAGTCATTATATTCTGTGTTATATTCTTAATTTAATGATAGCTTAAAGTCTCATTGTGTGAGACCTTAGTATTTGTGTATAGAGAAGGTTTTGTACCTATTGTATAACTCACTTTGTATTTCTATTGTACATACATATAGACCTCTTTGGGGAGAAACCCCGTTAGAAGAACTCACAAAACCCAGTTTGTGTTTATTCATAACAGATACATTCATTCAAGACAGACAAGCATACATCTGTACACCTTGGGTACCCAGAGATGGCACCTTGGTAGCATAATAAGAGACGTGAATCCTATACTACAATGCAGCTGTAAGGTGGTCCTGTGTGTTAAGTGTTTATATTCTGGACTACCTTCTCCCTCATATGTAGCCCCATTATTTTGGAGATTTCAATATATTCGCCCTCATTGGCTTGATTATTTTGTAGAACTTTTACCCCCTTTTTTGTCAATTTCAAGACCTTTCCTCTCAGTTTATGTGACATTTATATGTCCTGGCGAGTGGTAGTGAACCTGCAATTTAATGAAGAACTAACCGTCGACCAAGGCATTTTTTCTATCGAAAAATGCACACATTTATCTCGAAGGGATTCTTGTTAGTATTTCCTAAAGCTTGATGAAAGTCTAGGGAGCAAACTTAATACAATATATATATATATATATATATATATATATATATATATATATATATATATATATATATATATATATATATACAGTATATATATATATATATATATATATATATATATATATATATATATATATATATATATATATATATATATATATATATATATATATATATATACAGTATATATATATATATATATATATATATATATATATATATATATATATATATATATATATAAAATAATCATAAAAATAATAGTATTAATAAAATTTAATACAAAAACAATTTCCCCCTAGGTTTATCTCTGTACTTGCACCAAACATGATTGTCACCCTTTGAAGACAAACAGTTACCAAGATACATACTGGATACTGTGTCTACCTGTCACCGGTCAGAGGGAAGATCTATAAAGAAGTGAGTGGACGAAGGGCCTCAACCACCTGTCAGCTGTGAGAGTTAGACAGTGGGAATATAGGGCAAGCTGTCATTGCCCCATTGCATTCACTACTCTCAATATATAATAAGGATATAAGACTGATGTAAAGGAAAAAGTCAGAAACATTATGGGAAGTAAAGGACACCAATATCACTCTGACATATCAAGTTCACAATTTTAAGTAGCATTCTGAACACTAGTTCATCCAAATAAACAAAACTATTGGAATCTAAATTCAGTGTCTTACTTGTGTAGTAAGGAAATATCCAGATATTCGTAACTGAAAATGTACATCGATAGTCCCCTTCCTGTACATCAACAACCGTTGACATTGTCTACCTTAACTTCCATAAAATCTTTGCAAAGCCTCTAACAAGTATCTCTTGATAAAATCAAAGATTTTGGGTATAAAATGGTGCGTATTTCGATGGATTAACAATAAGCATTGGATATAAATAAATGGTAAAGCCTCAGACTGGAACAAATATCATAAGTAATGTGATCCAGGGCTTGGTAGTTGGTCCTGTTCTTTTAATGACCAATGACATGGGTGATGATCATTCATGCACAATTTCTAAATGTGCAGATGACACCAACATTGAAACAGTAGTATCTCCTTGCATGCTCATCCAATCCAAACAGATTTAGAGAAATTAGAAAATTGAGCCCAAACTTAGCAAAATAGTGTTAGCACCGTTAAATGTCTAATATTGCATATAGGTTACATAAAAGAAAAATCACACTATTCAATGCAATGAATGGTAATTAATCCAATAGCACAGATTTAAATAAAAAAAGCTTAGGAGTAACAATATCAAAAAATTTAAAACACATCCAACATTGTACCGAAACAGTTAAGAACGCAAACAAAATTATTGACTTCATTGGAATATTGTTTGAATAGAAATCTGATAATGTTTTTCTCACTCTATATAATTATATGGTTCTCCCCATCTTGAATACCGCATACAACTTTGGTTTCCATATTATCAAAAGGACCTAGATAAACTGAAGTGAGTACAGCGGAGAGTAACACAAATTATTCTTAAACTAAGGAAAAAGCCCCACGAGGAACGTATAAAAGGGTTTAATAATTTTGGTTTGATAGTGCAGACAAAGAGGCGACCTAGTTCAAACGTTTAAAATGATTAAAGCCCTGCCTGTAACAAGTGTCTTCCCCACAGTTGAAAGAGTTACAGGGAGACAAATTCAAGGTACGTTAGAGTCAGAATGAATGGACACATGTAGCTTGAAGTAGTGTAAGTCATAGGATGGCGGAAAGACAGACTGAGGGAGAGAGTTCTACAGTTTACTTGTTGAGTAGAAGAAAGATTTGGAAAATTGATTCATTCTTCTTTTTGACACTTGGACAGAATAGGGGTGGGAGTGTGTTGAAAGGTGAGTGCCCCCCAATATTAAGAGGAAGTGATTAGATGTGACACAATGCATTTGACTCTACCCTTTCGAGAAACATGGTATGGGTGGAACCTCCCCACACATGTAAAGAATATTCGATACATGGGCACACTGTGTCTTTAAACAGAGCAAGAAGCTGTGCGGGGTTGAAGAAACCACGGAGACAGTTGAGCACAACTAACTTCAGGGAAGTTGTTTTAGCAAGATTGGTAATATTATCTTTCCAAGAGAGGTCAGGAGAAAAAGAAACACCAAGAATACTGAGAGAAAATTAATGATTGATTTGCATATTGTTGAAGAATAAGGAATAGTGGTGTGGAAGTAGATAGAAGGAGAAATCGAGATTTGGAAGCAATAATTTATCTGTCACCATCGGAAATAGTTTATAGATCAGAAGATATGTGTGCTTTGGCCTTATCACATGAGTTTTGGAGTGTTTGCATATTGGGTCGTTGTGCAAAACTAGGTGAATAGTGTAAGTTAGAGTCATCATCATTTGAGTGGATAGGACTAGAGGTACAGTTGAAAAGATCATCAATAAATATTAGAAAGATAACTGGAGACAGGACAGAACCTTGGAGAAGGAAAGCCCTTAGAGGAAAAACAGAGACGAATGAGTTCGCCTAGGCAGGGAGTCAGCACATAAGAACAGTATTTGATTATAACAAGAGGAACACCATCCGGTCCGTACGCCTTCTATCTTAATATTAAGCCCAGAGAGGGCAGACAGTACATCCTTAATAGCGTAATGCATAAATGCGGGGAATTTAGGTGTGAGTATCCTAGGTTCGAGTCCTTGGAGTGCCACATGTATTTGTTGATTTCATTAATTGAGTTTAAAAGTAAAGTTGGTTGGTGACAAAATATGAATTAGGCATACATAAGAGGGAGGTGGGTGGACAGGGAGGAACAGCACCGGAATCATCCGAGGTGGAGTTTTAATATTTACTACATTTATATATTTGATTTATTAAATATATTATTTGATTTATTTTACCGAAATTTACAACTAGCACAATGCTATTCAATGTATGTGTGCTGTGTGAGGGTGTGTGGGTGTGTATGCGTATTTGTGTGTGTGTGTGTACATAGGAGTACAAAGGAGTACAAAGGAAATCAAGCAACAACAGATCTAGTGACCCTTCTAGGTTGCTTGTCCTCCAAAACACTGAGGATCAAGTGTCCAAACAGTGGTTTAGAGTGGGTAAGGGAACATTGGAAAGGGAATTACTGCCCTGGAACTAATGTCCGTGGCAGGATTAGGAAGTTAGTAGGGGACAGATGGGTTAGTAACTGAGGGGGGGATAAAATAAAGTTATTCATTTACAAACGCAGTCAGTCGCGGGTTTGATGCGAGATATTTGTCTAGGCGGAGTTTAAATGAATCAACGGTGATGCAGTCTATAACGTTTCGGGGAAGCGCATTCCACAAGTTGACAACTCGATTGAAGAAGAAATTCTTAGATTCGTGTGAGTTAAAAGATTTACCAATAATTTTGCAACCGTTTCCCCGCGTGTAATTAGATTGGTCGATAGTGAAGTACTTACTACAGTTCATATTGTCGATGCCTTTGATGATTTTGAACACTTGAATTAAGTCACCTCTTAATCTGCGCTGGGTTAAAGGAAATAGATTTAATTCTCTAAGACGCTCTTCGTATGGTTTGTTCTTTAGGCTAGGTATCATTTTGGTAACTCTACGTTGAACTCGTTCTAGCTTGTTTATATCTTTTTGGTAATAAGGGCACCAGGATTGAACGCAGTATTCCAGAAGAGGGCGGACTAATGAATTGTAAAGGGTTAGGATAACTTCTTTGGATTTATGCTCAAATGACCTGCCTATAAAGCCAATTATTTTGTTTGCCTTCTTAACAACTTCTGAACATTGTTGACTCGGTTTTAGGTTACTCGATATTGTTACTCCCAGATCGGTTTCTCTGTTTACATTCTTAAGTTGAGTGCCATTCATCGAATAGTTTGCTTTCTCATTTAGGTATCCGATATGTAGTACTTTACATTTATCCGCATTGAAACTCATTTGCCAAATTTGGGCCCAACATGACAATTTATCTAGATTGTGTTGCATATCGTCAACTTGTTCTTTTGAGAGTACGCTATTTGCAATTTTTGTATCGTCAGCAAATTTTGAGATTGTACAGGTGAGACCCTCATCTATGTCGTTGATGTAAATTAGAAAGAGAATTGGTCCTAGTACCGATCCCTGGGGTACCCCGCTACTTACATTGGTCCATTTTGATGCCTTACCGTTTATGACTACTCTTTGCTTTCTGTCGCTGAGCCAATTTTCTATCCATTTCAACACACCGTCTAGTATTCCATGCGCTTTTAGTTTTAGCAGTAAACGTTTGTGGGGAACTTTGTCAAAGGCCTTTTGAAAATCAAGGTATATAATATCTACAGCTTTACTCTCATCGTAGAGGTTGAGGATATCGTGGAAGAAGTCTAAGAGGTTTGTTAAACAGGAACGTTTTTTACGAAAGCCGTGTTGAGTATCTTTAAGTATGTTATTTTCCTCTAAGTGATTTACGAGTCTGTCTCGTATGACCGTTTCTAGCATTTTACATACAACTGAGGTTAAGCTAATTGGACGATAGTTACTGGGTAGGGATTTGCTGCCTTTTTTTAATATCGGTGTTACGTTGGCTAGCTTCCACTGATCGGGCATAGTTCCAGACTGCAAGGATTTATTGAATAGTAATGTCAGTGGTTTAGAGAGCTCATCCTTAGCTTCCTTTAGAACTCTAGGCGAGATTGTATCAGGTCCAGGCGTTTTATTTACCTTGAGTTTATCTAAACAATTCAATACTTCTCTCTCTGTAACGGTGATATTGCTTAGAACATCTGAATTATCAATCTGAATCGGCGATGGTGTAGGGATATCACTGAGGTCTTCTGTTGTAAAAACTGATGCAAAGAAGGTATTGAGGGCATTACTCATTTGTTCTTCGTCTTTGGTGTATTCTCCTTTTTCATCGACTAACGGTCCAACAGTTGAAGTAACGACTTTTTTCTTTCTGATATAACTATAGAATTCTTTCGGGTTTGTTTTACTTTGATTCGCAATATGTAACTCTAAGGTCTTTTTACTTTGCTTAATTAACTTTTTGGCTTTGCGTCGTAGCTCTAAAAATTTCAGCCGTTCTTCGTCATTTTGTGAGGATTTTAATCTATCATTAGCAAATTTTTTAGCAAGCAGGCAGTTTGAAATATCTTTATTCCACCATTTGGGCTTATTATTATGGCCTGGACGCCGAGTTTTTGATGGTATGCAGTCTTGCACTGCTTTTAGGTAAGTGGCTTCGAATAACTTCCAAGATGTATTTATGTCGTTATTGTGAATTAAAAAGCTCCAGTCAGTTTCTTTAAACATAGCTCTAAGTTTATGGAAGTTTGCTTTCTTGAAATTAGGGACTTTTTCGATGCTACTATTTGGTTCGTTACTAGTAAACTTTAAAGTGAAAGTTATCGTACGATGGTCGCTGTTACTGAATTCATCACCAACATTCAAATTCTCTATTAATTCTTCTTTTGTTGCAAGTACAATGTCAAGAACGTTATTACCACGGGTCGGCGTTCCAACAAATTGATAAAGCGAACTCTCTTGCAAGTTCGTATACAAGTCATGTCCGGAGCGTGAAGTAAGAGTATCGCCCCACTTGGTCACAGGTAAATTAAAGTCACCAAAAATTACGGTATCTTGTGAGTTACTTACATCTGCAATTTGTTCGTAAATTTCTCGGTCAGTTTGCACTGATTGAGCTGGAGGTCTGTATATTAATGCAAGTATTATTTTGGTACCTTTATTATTCTTTATTAGCACAAAAGATGCGTCGACGTTCACAATTTGAGGTTTTGACAAGAGGGTAGGGTTAAGACTTTCTTTGATATAAAGTAAAACGCCACCTCCATTTCGATTTATTCGGCTTTTCTCAAACATTACATAACCGGGAAGTGAATACTCTGCTAAAAAGTCTCTATCTTCTGTATTGAGCCAAGATTCTGTTATGCCAATCACATCATAATTTTCTGTAAACACTAGCTCCTCTAAATCTGAAAATTTATTGCGTATGCTACGAGCGTTTGCATAGAAAACCTTTAAATTTGTTATTTTAGAACTCACGGAACGCTCTTTAATAATATTTTTGGTTCTTGTCGGATCTACATTTATGTTCATGGCTGTCCTCGGTCCTCGCTGTCTTCGGTCCTTATCGCTGGTGGTCCTCGGTTGCCTCTGTTTTTTTCTTGGCGTTGGATGATTTATGTCACTGCTGCTTCTTCTCGGATGGCGTTTTTTGATCCATGGCTGCGGACTGCTTCGTGTAGGAGACGACCCATGCGTGCTGAACCCACAGGGTTTAGATGAGTGCCATCCTTGCGGAACAGAGTAGGCTGGTTGTAGAAGTTGTCCCAGAGGTTGATGAATTCAACTTCTTCCCTCAGACACAAATGTTTTAGTCGGCTATTTGTGCTGAAAGCCTTGTCGTAGAATTTGTCAGGTGCGTCGATATTGGGGAGAATGCCTGAGATGATGATATTCCTTGACTTGTTTTTGTAGTGCTGGATCATCTTGCGATATTTCTCCATCAACTCTTCGGATCTGGTGCGCATGACGTCATTTGAACCAGCATGGATGACAAAAAGGGTATTTTCATTTGCATCCTTTGTGGTATCTTCGAAGGCTTCCACAATGTCGTCCAGTCCAGCTCCTGGGATGCAAAATCTTTTTCGTTGATTTGGGACTCTGTCGCAGAACTCTTCGACCTGTCCTCGTAGGATGGAATCCCCAACGAGCCTGGTCTCTTCTGGTTCGTCTTCCATCTCTACCAATATCTCAAATCTGTTGGACATTGTGACTGGTAGATGAGACCTTTTCTGCGTTGGCCGTGCACCGTTCCTCACTGGTGTAAATCCGGAAACCTGTGGTGGCGGGACTCTACGTACAGGTCGGGGAGAGGAGTGGTTAGAACGGGGGCGAGGGGATGGTACTGTTCGTGCTAGCAGGCTTCTTGCACGAGGAGTGGGGGAGAGACTAAGGTGAACAGGGCGGCTGTCCTGGTTTGATGTCGGCTCAGGTTCATCAGAAGCATCTGCTGCAGTGTCTACTGCAGGTGTTGGATTGTTGGCAGATGACGTTGGGGCGGTGGTGGATGCTGGAGTTGAAATAATTTGAGTTAGTGATACTCCAACGTTGAGTGTTACAAACTCTTGGAGTGATTCCAGCTTCCTGGTGAGGGCGTTGATCTTGTTGAGGGCTTCATCCAATTTTGCTGTCAAATCCCCTCGTTGCTGGCAGAGTCAGCAGACTTGTGGATCGGCAGGAGCAAACATGGAAGCACCAAACCTACCGGCGCAGTTCGTACAGGCACGAGGCATGGTGACGATCACTTTCTTCAGTTCACTTCACTCACTTAAAAACACTTAACTCACTTTAAAAACACTAAACTCACTTTAAAATCACTTCACTCCCTTCAGGTCGCTTCACGTACTTAAATAGGCCTAACCGAAAACAAAAATGTTGAATGTGTGTGTGTGTGTCTGGCCACTCCCTCCTTATCGTCTCTCTCTCTCTCTCTCTCTCTCTCTCTCTCTCTCTCTCTCTCTCTCTCTCTCTCTCTCTCTCTCTCTCTCTCTCTCTCTTTGTGTTTTTGTGTAGCCTATAAAGTAAAGCACCACTTATATAATCATGGAATGTTAGAACATATGAACATAATAACATAAACACATTGAAATCTGTAGAGGGCCTACCGGCCCATAAGAGGCAGATCATTTTCACACCCAACCAATATGTAATAAACATAGTCTTTTATAAATAATGTAATTTCTCATGTTTTGACACTCACTTTTAAATTACTTAATTATTACTTACTTATTATACTTTTAATTACCTACCCGTACTTACCTGCCTATAGTTGGGGGAACGCCTGGCGATCGTTGTGGGCAGCCTCCACATCAGGGTCATGTTTGAAGGAGTGGGTGGAGGCCCGGAGGGCACATGATATATATAAAACGGTTCCATGTCATCTCAATCAGTAGACCATTTCAACCAGTAGCTCTCAACCCGTGCCAAATTAACCCAGACCAACCAAACCAGTGCCAAAATATAGTACTAACCTAACCTAACCGTATTGGTTGATTTGGTACTGGTTGAGAGCTACTGGTTGAAATGGTCTACTGGTTGAAGTGACCGGTCACCGTATAAAACTCACTTTCCTTACCCTACTCTATTCCTTCCTCTGCACTCTCGACTTCCTCACTCTCTCTCACTCCTCCCTCTCTCAAACTCTTCTCTTCTTCCCTTTCGCCTTTCACCTTCTCCCACACTTCAATAAATGTTCCCTCGAACTCACTGTCGGAACCACTCTCATCATGAGGAATATCATCATCTCAGGCATTCTCCCCAAGATCGACGCACCTGACAAATTCTACGACAAGGCCTTCAGCACAAATAGCCGACTAAAACATTTGTGTCTGAGGGAAGAAGTTGAATTCATCAACCTCTGGGACAACTTCTACAACCAGCCTACTCTGTTCCGCAAGGATGGCACTCATCTAAACCCTGTGGGTTCAGCACGCATGGGTCGTCTCCTACACGAAGCAGTCCGCAGCCATGGATCAAAAAACGCCATCCGAGAAGAAGCAGCAGTGACATAAATCATCCAACGCCAAGAAAAAAACAGAGGCAACCGAGGACCACCAGCGATAAGGACCGGAGACAGCCATGAACATAAATGTAGATCCGACAAGAACCAAAAATATTATTGAAGCGCGTTCCGTGAGTTCTAAAATAACAAATTTAAAGGTTTTCTATGCAAACGCTCGTAGCATACGCAATAAATTTTCAGATTTAGAGGAGCTAGTGTTTACAGAAAATTATGATGTGATTGGCATAACAGAATCTTGGCTCAATACAGAAGATAGAGACTTTTTAGCAGAGTATTCACTTCCCGGTTATGTAATGTTTGAGAAAAGCCGAATAAATCGAAATGGAGGTGGCGTTTTACTTTATATCAAAGAAAGTCTTAACCCTACCCTCTTGTCAAAACCTCAAATTGTGAACGTCGACGCATCTTTTGTGCTAATAAAGAATAATAAAGGTACCAAAATAATACTTGCATTATATACAGACCTCCAGCTCAATCAGTGCAAACTGACCGAGAAATTTACGAACAAATTGCAGATATAAGTAACTCGCAAGATACCGTAATTTTTGGTGACTTTAATTTACCTGTGACCAAGTGGGGCGATACTCTTACTTCACACTCCGGACATGACTTGTATACGAACTTGCAAGAGAGTTCGCTTTATCAATTTGTTGGAACGCCGACCCGTGGTAATAACGTTCTTGACATTGTACTTGCAACAAAAGAAGAATTAATAGAGAATTTGAATGTTGGTGATGAATTCAGTAACAGCGACCATCATACGATAACTTTCACTTTAAAGTTTACTAGTAACGAACCAAATAGTAGCATCGAAAAAGTCCCTAATTTCAAGAAAGCAAACTTCCATAAACTTAGAGCTATGTTTAAAGAAACTGACTGGAGCTTTTTAATTCACAATAACGACATAAATACATCTTGGAAGTTATTCGAAGCCACTTACCTAAAAGCAGTGCAAGACTGCATACCATCGAAAACTCGGCGTCCAGGCCATAATAATAAGCCCAAATGGTGGAATAAAGATATTTCAAACTGCCTGCTTGCTAAAAAATTTGCTAATGATAGATTAAAATCCTCACAAAATGACGAAGAACGGCTGAAATTTGTAGAGCTACGACGCAAAGCCAAAAAGTTAATTAAGCAAAGTAAAAAGACCTTAGAGTTACATATTGCGAATCAAAGTAAAACAAACCCGAAAGAATTCTATAGTTATATCAGAAAGAAAAAGTAGTTACTTCAACTGTTGGACCGTTAGTCGATGAAAATGGAGAATACACCAAAGATGAAGAACAAATGAGTAATGCCCTCAATACCTTCTTTGCATCAGTTTTTACAACAGAAGACCTCAGTGATATCCCTACACCATCGCCGATTCAGATTGATAATTCAGATGTTTTAAGCAATATCACCGTTACAGAGAGAGAAGTATTGAATTGTTTAGATAAACTCAAGGTAAATAAAACGCCTGGACCTGATACAATCTCGCCTAGAGTTCTAAAGGAAGCTAAGGATGAGCTCTCTAAACCACTGACATTACTATTCAATAAATCCTTGCAGTCTGGAACTATGCCCGATCAGTGGAAGCTAGCCAACGTAACACCGATATTCAAAAAAGGCAGCAAATCCCTATCCAGTAACTATCGTCCAATTAGCTTAACCTCAGTTGTATGTAAAATGCTAGAAACTGTCATACGAGACAGACTCGTAAATCACTTAGAGGAAAATAACATACTTAAAGATACTCAACACGGCTTTCGTAAAAAACGTTCCTGTTTAACAAACCTCTTAGACTTCTTCCACGATATCCTCAACCTCTACGATGAGAGTAAAGCTGTAGATATTATATACCTTGATTTTCAAAAGGCCTTTGACAAAGTTCCCCACAAACGTTTACTGCTAAAACTAAAAGCGCATGGAATACAAGACGGTGTGTTGAAATGGATAGAAAATTGGCTCAGCGACAGAAAGCAAAGAGTAGTCATAAACGGTAAGGCATCAAAATGGACCAATGTAAGTAGCGGGGTACCCCAGGGATCGGTACTAGGACCAATTCTCTTTCTAATTTACATCAACGACATAGATGAGGGTCTCACCTGTACAATCTCAAAATTTGCTGACGATACAAAAATTGCAAATAGCGTACTCTCGAAAGAACAAGTTGACGATATGCAACACAATCTAGATAAATTGTCATGTTGGGCCCAAATTTGGCAAATGAGTTTCAATGCGGATAAATGTAAAGTACTACATATCGGATACCTAAATGAGAAAGCAAACTATTCGATGAATGGCACTCAGCTTAAGAATGTAAACAGAGAAACCGATCTGGGAGTAACAATATCGAGTAACCTAAAACCGAGTCAACAATGTTCAGAAGTTGTTAAGAAGGCAAACAAAATAATTGGCTTTATAGGCAGGTCATTTGAGCATAAATCCAAAGAAGTTATCCTAACCCTTTACAATTCCTTAGTCCGCCCTCTTCTGGAATACTGCGTTCAATCCTGGTGCCCTTATTACCAAAAAGATATAAACAAGCTAGAACGAGTTCAACGTAGAGTTACCAAAATGATACCTAGCCTAAAGAACAAACCATACGAAGAGCGTCTTAGAGAATTAAATCTATTTCCTTTAACCCAGCGCAGATTAAGAGGCGACTTAATTCAAGTGTTCAAAATCATCAAAGGCATCGACAATATGAACTGTAGTAAGTACTTCACTATCGACCAATCTAATTACACGCGGGGAAACGGTTGCAAAATTATTGGTAAATCTTTTAACTCGCACGAATCTAAGAATTTCTTCTTCAATCGAGTTGTCAACTTGTGGAATGGGCTTCCCCGAAACGTTATAGACTGCATCACCGTTGATTCATTTAAACTCCGCCTAGACAAATATCTCGCATCAAACCCGCGACTGACTGCGTTTGTAAATGAATAACTTTATTTTATCCCCCCCTCAGTTACTAACCCATCTGTCCCCTACTAACTTCCTAATCCTGCCACGGACATTAGTTCCAGGGCAGTAATTCCCTTTCCAATGTTCCCTTACCCACTCTAAACCACTGTTTGGACACTTGATCCTCAGTGTTTTGGAGGACAAGCAACCTAGAAGGGTCACTGGATCTGTTGTTGCTTGATTTCCTTTGTACTCCTTTGTACTCCTTTGTACTCCTTTGTACTGCAGTCACTGGCTACAGAATTATCATCAAGGATGTGTGCTATGCCTGATGTGCTTATGCTTCAGGTCTTGGACCACGCATGAGCCGTGTGGTGACCTGGCAGGCAGGGAAAGATCTGCATTATCGGACGAATTGCTTCATACTACTTGCCACTGAAAGAATGACCGAGCATCTCACACTCAGGGCTGGTGGCTGGGTCTGCGTAGTATCGATAATAACCACCAGATGCCACCCTGGAGCAATTTATATGGTGGGAAATGCAATATGCTTCAATTGTGCCGCCTCTCCACATCTTTCCCCGTAGAACTAGGGCAGCTGAGAGCGCCCATGAATTTACACTTTCTCCTCCACAATGCAGGACTTCTGCTTATCAGAATTCATTTATCCCCAGAGCTACTACTCTTTGGAATTCACTTCCCTCGAATTGCTTTCCACAAACTTACAATCTACAAATGTTTAAATCCAGTTGTTACAAACATTTTATGAATGGAGGATGCCTTTAGGCACATGGACCTTTTTGTTTTATCTGTGTTTTTCCTTCCTCCGTTCATTGTCTCTTTAAAAAAAAAACAAAAAAACAAAAAAAAAAAAACGTATCAGTACATCGGCCGCAGTGAACGATAATATTATGTAAGACGTACCAGTACGTCGCCCGCAGTGAAAGGGTTATGCTCGATAGAGGTATTGAGAGGAAACTAATAAATTATGAAAATAATAATTATTTGATTTTTTTTTTAAACATACATTCTCCCCTCAAGCCTTTCAGTATGACATGACATGGTTTTTCATTTTTCTGTGGCTTTCATAAGTTGATTTTATTCAGCTTGTGAAAGAATATGGAATTATAGTGTAGTGGATGAAAGGAGATTGATGTTACCCCTTACATTAATAGAGGTCCTTCCAAACCTTAGGAAAATTGTCTAATATTAAAACAAGTGAAAACGTCTTGTCTTGTATATATAATGTAAGGTTAGTATTAACAATATATAGTTCAGCATTACGCACCTCTATTTATATTATCCTGGCAATCATTACACTTTCGTATCGGGCTTAGGAAAGATTTGAAGGAATTATTACATCAATTGAAATAGTTTATATCCCATTCGATCCCAAAGTCCTTCCTGACCTGAATACAATTTTCTAGTGTTATCCACAATACAATGTACAGTATAATAATTTCACTGACCAACCTGGTGAACAAGCCTACATCTTTCCTAGCCTAAATGACCTAAAGCAGTTAGTTCAGTAACCCACCCGTATCCCAGACCAACCTGGAGATAAGCCCAACATCTTTGACTTATTTCTAGCCTCTAATCCTTCTGCTTATACTGTAAGTCTTCTCTCTCCGTTGGGCTCCTCCGATCATAACCTTATTTCTGTCGCTTGTCCTGTCTCTCCAGTGCGGCCTTTTGACCCAACCAGCAGGCGGCAGCGCTTGTGGCACTTTGGCGCTGCCGACTGGGGGCTCTACAGTAGTATTTCTTTGATTTCCCATGGAATGATTTTTGCTTCCGTGGCCGGGGACCCTCAGAGAGTGCCGAGCGCATTACTGAGGTAATCCTTTCTGGCATGGAAACATACATCCCATTCTTTTTCACTCAGACTAACTCTAAAAAATCTTGGTTCACTCACGCTTGTTCTACTGCTGTTCGCAATAAGAAGGAAGCATTCAAACGGTACCATCGCCTTCAAACTCAAGAATCCCGTACTTTTTATGTCTGCCCGGAATCAAGCCAAATCTGTTCTCCGACTCGCCACTAACTCTTTCATCAATAACAAATGCCATGAACTGTCTAACTCTAGCTCTTCCCAAGCTTTTTGGCATCTAGTCAAAAACCTCTCCAACAATTTAATTTCTTCGCCTTTTCCTCCTCTTTTCCACTTTGTTTGTACCACCGTAACTTCTTCCTCTGACAAAGCTGAACTCTTTGCTCAAACTTTCACTAAAAACTCCACCTTGGATGATTCCGATGCCATTCCTCCCTCTCCACCCCCCTCTTTTACTTATGCCTAACATCATAATATCTTCTAAGGATCTACTCTCGGCCCTCTCTGGGCTTTATACTAAAAAGGCGTACAGACCAGATGGCGTTCCTCCTTTTGTACTCAAAAACTGTTCTTCCGTGCTGACTCCCTGCCTAGGCAAACTCTTACGTCTCTGTCTATCCTCTAACATCTTTCCTTCTTGCTGGAAGTTTGCTCTTATTTAACATGTCCTGAAGAAGGGCGACCACTCTCAACCCTCTAACTATCGTCCAATTGCTCTCATTTCTTGCATCTCTAAGTTTTTTTAAACTATTCTTGCCTCAAAAACTCTTAACCATTTATCTTCCCATAATCTACTTTCAGATCGACAAGACGGTTTCCTTAAGGGCCGCTCTACTGGTGATCTCCTTGCTTATCTTACTAACTCTTGGTCATCCTCCTTTCGGGACTTCGGTGAGACTTTTTCTATTGCTCTAGACATATCGAAAGCCTTCAATAGAGTCTGGCATACATCTTTAATTTCCAAACTACCCTCCCTGGGTTTCTATCCATTTATCTGTGCCTTTGCCTCCAATTCCCTTTCGGCCCACTCCATAGCTGCAGTTGTGGATGGTCATCGTTCACTTCCTCAAACTATCAACTCCGGGGTTCCTCAGGGTTGTTGTTGTTGTTGCTGTTCCCCAGGCTGCCTGGCCAATCAGCCCCAGGCCCCGAGCAAAGCCATGGCCATAACCGAGCGCCCCCACAGAACACTCCCTGCCTACCACAAAAAAGCCTGGGTGACCAAAGCCACTCCAAGGCGGGGAGCTGAGGAGGGTGCGGAAATGCCCGGGAAGCTAAAGATCCACCCAGGGCCCTGTGCCCCTCAGCAATTATGAAGAGAAAGTTGAGGGGCAAAGGAAAAATGTGACGCTATGGCTGGGAGGTCAATCCACGGAAGACGGCCGTCTCTTGAGATCTAGAAAATATATAAATAAAAGGAACAATCAGAGTAAGCTATGGGTATGGCAGAGATCGTTCAGCTCTCACTCTGATAGACCAGCCCATCACCACATGACTAGAACCCAATCCTCTCAGCATCAGCTAGAAAAAGCCCTAGAAAGCCACCTTTGCGGGGGGATAGCTCCCCTATTTCAACCCCTTTCAGGGTTGGGCACCCGGCCAGGGTTCTGTCCTGTCTGCATTTATCTTTCTAATATTTATCAATGATCTCAATTGTACCTCTAGTCCTACCCACTCATATGCTGATGACTCTACCTTACACTATTCAACTAGTTTTTCACACCAACCCAGCATGCAAGCACTCCAAAACAAACGTGGCGAGGCCATAGAATGCCTGTCTTCTGATCTTTCAATTATTTCTGATTGGGGCAGAGAAAATATTGTTACTTTCAATGCCTCTAAGATCCAGTTTCTCCCTCTCTCTCTCCATCACAATCTTCCACAAGACTATCAACTATTCTTCAACAATACACAACTCAACCCTTCATCTTCTCTCAACATTTTAGGTGTATCTTTTTCATCTAACCTTTCTTGGAAAGATCATATTACCACTCTTGCTAAAACAGCTTTCCAAAAGTTGGATGTGCTCAACCATCTCCATTGGTTCTTCACCCCTGCACAGCTTCTTGCTCTGTATCGGGGCACAGTGCGTCCCTGTATTGAGTATTGTTCGCATGTGTGGGGAAGCTCCACCCATACTGCACTTCTCGAACGAGTAGAATTAAAAGCATTTCGCCTCAACTCGTTTCCTCTTAATAGTTCCCTGCAAAATCTTTCTTCACGCTGCAATGTTGCATCTCTTTCACTTTTCTATCGCTATTACAACAATCAGTGTTCTTCACAGCTCTTTCAGTGTGTACCCCCTCCCTTATGGCGAGTGCGAGGCACCTGCCTTTCAACAATGTCCCACTCGTATTCTGTCCAGCTCTCCAACCCAATAATTGGCAAATGTTCTCAGGCTTTCTTCTACTCAACAAGTGAACTCTGGAACTCTCTCCCTCAATCAGTCTTTCTTTCATCCTATGACTTAGACTGCTTTAAACTTCGTGTGTCCAGGCATTTTGACTCCAACGTCCCTTGAATGAGGCTCTGTCACTCTTTTAACTTTGGGGGGAGACACTCCTGCCTTTTGTCTCCTCCATTCACATAGAACAAATATATTTATATATATATACCGGGTACTGTATATAGAGTATCAACCTGTAGTGAAAAGATTATGCCATCATCATACCGAATCCTAGAATGTTTAGATGGTTTGTGATGGATTTTATTAATGGCTAATATGAATTAACTTTTATATTGAAAGCAACATTAATGTACTGCTCTGAGAGCTTGATCTGTGTATCTGCAAAGGATATGTCATTATATATAAAAACGTATATTGTGATCAAAGGCATTGCAATGATTGGTTATGGGTGTGCGTGTGTGGAGAGAGAGAGAGAGAGAGAAAGAGATTGATTATTTCGGTTCCTCCTTCATATTTTCCTTATATAAGTTCGATTAGCATCTTACATATTGTATAAGTATGTTCCTAAAACTCTTGTATCAAGCAATTAAGGACTGTGTGAGATTCATTAAGGAAATGTGTGTTTTCCTCTGATATAATGAGGTGAATTATGTCAGACCTCACACATCTCCGCCCGCAACACTCTCACTAATTGGAATAAGGATATATATATATATATATATATATATATATATATATATATATATATATATATATATATATATATATATATATACAGAGAGAGAGAGAGAGTTATTAAATGTTTTTATACTCTCAGTTGGGCACAAACCACCGACAGTCAGGACAATAGTCCATAGTTAAGCCAACTCTACCATCGCTTGATAATGGATACTTTATCTTGTCCTGCCTATAATAAGGAAGACAGAAATCATTAAAGTTTGCCAAACATCAATAATTCTTTATGTGAATATAATCATAGTCCTTTTACTCCTGGTTTTAAGTATGGCAGCTGAAACTAAAAAAAATCATTCATGAACGATTTTCACACACAATGATTGCTTCTACTGCAATGTATTATATCTCAAAAGAAAGAGGAAATGCTAATATAGAGTATCACCATACAAATAAAATACATACACATTTTAAACAAAACACATTACATTTATTCCAACTAAATTTTGTTGTAAGTTTTCTGACTACATCCGAATTCCCATGGCATTTATTCGAAATTTTCGGTGACAACAATAGGTTATATACTGTATATGAAATAAGAAATATTTGTTCACGCTCTTTCCAGAAGTGTCAAACTTTATTATCATCAATACTTGTGTATATTAATATAATATAAAAAGTACACCTGCGCAGAAAACGGCTAAAATGATATTGTTTATTGTTTTTTGTTTATGAGATTTATAGCTATGTATTATAGTTACACTTATAGTTCAGTGTATGGGAAAGAGAAGAAAACTGCAACGCACTTCCTAGGCCTAATAGTTTTATTAGGAATATTTATATATATGGGTATTCTTTAAGTATGAGTAACATACTTGTAACAGTTTAATGATTCAAAATGTTTATACACTACACTATTATTATGATACACTAACGCTATTTACGAAAAACAATAACTTGAAAGCCGCACAACACTCTCATAATGTATTTTACGTACACTTACCAATCACAGGAGGGAGACTAGACGCATGTATCAGCCATGGTTAAAGTGCCTGTAGACCCTACTTCCCCATCTGACTGATCAAGGTGCCCAGGGCTCTCCAGCCTGTATTGATTTCCTCTCAGGGTAATGAATTGTCTTACAACGTTGCCAACAATTTACATGTGTCCTTCAATTCGATCACTGTTCGTAGTGAAAATTTCACGCGATGGAGTTGTTTGCTTTGTCGCCATCGACAGCGGCAAAAAAAAAAAAAAAAAAAAAAAATAATAATAATAATATATATAATTATACAGTACAGTATATAATATATATATATATATATTGTTACGGACTAGGGTTCAAACCCACAGGAATAAATGATTAACTCCAATGAAAAGGCAACACAACTTATCACCGTAGTAATATAAGAATGGAAGTTAACCACCCAAAACTAGACTGCAAGGTTAATATTATCCTCCAGCGAAACCCTATTATTATATTACCCTATTGCTATACAACAAGTCAATCAGAATCATATAATTGATATTAAGTTTACTTTAAATGTCAGTAGAATCATTTATGCTTTCGTAAATCCTGTAGGATTTATATGTAAGGAACCACAAAAATATCTAAGGTATTTAAATCTTTAAGTTAATTTGAAAGTGAAAGATACTACATGAACATAAATAAGGTAGGTATGGATGAAAAGATAATTTAAAAGTATGGATATTATTTACATATAAATTACACTTTATACATCTATCCTTACATTCACACAATACAACATAATCATACAATACAAAATAATAATACTTATCTATAGAGAGATAGTTATACAAGGCAGGACAAACTCTCAGGATGACCCATGGTGAGGTCTAGGCGAAGCAGAGGCGTGAGGTGAACTGACGTTTCTCAAATCCTATATTCTATAAGTCCTTGCATGATCAGTAAAGTTATCGTACAGGACTAAAATACAACTACTCGCTCTCCAATCAAACTACTTAACTCAACTAATAATTATATAGAATACTTCATTAAAATATATAAATGAAGAGTAAAACATTAAATCACAAATTATATAAGGACTAATCATACGTCTGCCAGAGAGATGCTTAAAC